>CM053596.1:94214552-94233648 GCA_028646575.1 Pseudocheirus occidentalis
TCTCTGTCTCTCTATCTCTGTCTCTGTCTCTCTGTCTCTGTCTCTGTCTCTCTCTGTCTCTGTCTCTCTGTCTTTCTGTCTCTCTGTCTCTGTCTCTCTGTCTCTCTGTCTCTCTATCTCTGTCTCTGTCTCTCTGTCTCTCTATCTCTGTCTCTCTCTCTTTCTCTCCTATTTTGTCATGCAGCTTATTTTGTTCCTTTTGAATAAGCTACATTCTTTCAGGGCCGCATTCCATTCATCATCTCTTCAGTGATATCAGGTTGACTATGCCTCCTTGGGGCTAGATCTGTACTTCCCCCTTGCTTACTACCCATACTTCTGTGGAGATGCCTTGGGTTTCTCTTGGGTGCTGTCTCTGATGAACTACTGGTCCCCTCTGCTGAAATTTTCCGTATGTGGTGCCCCTTTGTTTTCTGTAATAACTAGCTTGGCAGATGTATGTGGGCAATTCCCCTTGCCCATTCCATTTACATCTTAAAGCCATTGAGATCTGATTTGCAAGAATGCATTCTTTTAAAAGTAGGAAAGAAAAAGTGTCCAAGAAAACCATCATTCCTTGATTTTAAGTTGTGGTTCAGAAACCCAGGTTCTGCTTTTAGATACCATCTTCTTTCCCAGTTATTCACTTTCACACTTTATCTTTATCTTCCAAAATTCCCACCTTGATGAAAAAACACCTAAGTCCCTAGAACCTTTAGTTTCTTGTTCAGGATTGATGGTCCTTTATGGCCTACCGGCACACTCTGAGAAGACTACAGGCTTTTCCATTGTTCTTTCAGGCTAATATGTGGCTGTCTCAGCGTCCCTCAATGGGTATCAGCCACTGTTACTGGTCTTTTAGCTAATTCTCTGACCATCACCTTTCTCCTGGTGGTCCCTGTGGCTCCTTAGAATACAGGAAGTCTTCCTCCCAGGAAAGCTCTCCCCTCTGTGAAAAAGTGCCTCATGCCTACTGCACAGAAGGAAATGTTCCAATTGTCTTTCTTCCCCCACCTTCATCATGTCATAGTCCTTCATCCTCCAGACACATGTCCGAATGTCATTCCACATCTTCAAAATTTTCCTCTTTTAATCACTTCTTCAATGTTCTTTAAAGAATGATTTCACTTTCCCTGAGAAAGTTTCTCTATTTCTTGTTTTTCTCCTAGAGTCAGATCCTGAATTGAAATCCAGCTTTGGACACTTCCTAGCTGGGTGACCTTGGATAAGTTGCTTAATCTGTCTGCCTCAATTTCCTAAGCTGTACAACGGGCATAATAATGGAATCCATGGGAGTAGATAAGAGCCAATCAAGATAGCATAAAGGATGAAGAGAAGCAGGCCAGTTATATTGAGGGATACCTTTTGCTAGTAGACACGACTTGAATGAAAATCCAGCTGAGGAGATTGAGAGATAAGAGATAGATATGAGAGCACAATGTAATGGAAACCTAGAAAGGAAAACGTATCTAAGAGAAGAGGGTGATTGACAATGTCAAATGCTAAAGAAAGGTTAAAAAGGCTGGAGACTGGGACAAATTCTAAGACCTGGCATTTAAGGGATCCTTGGTCCTTTTGGAGAGAGCTATTTCAGTGGATTACTTTCAAGAGGATAATAGTGTTACTTACCAATATTCCCTTCATCTCAGGGTGGGTTGCCTGGCCTGAGCCTTCCAGGACTGATTTCTCAAAGGTCTCCAGAGACAGAGGCTCCAGACTGAGCCAGGATACAGTGAACTGAGAGGCCCCGGACTGTGGACAATTGGGCAGACTCGGGGAAGATGTGCATAGGCGAGGAAATGGTTCCCCAAATGATGAATTAAAGGCCCTGTGACCCTTGATTAATTGACTGATTGACTGATTAATATACCTGTCTTCATTCTGGAAACATGCAAGGCTACCACCAAATACCATCCATACCCAAGCAAAGGTTCAGGACCGTCCCCCCAGTTACACAAAGATAGACACACAAACACACATACAAACATATGTACATGTGAAAATACATGTACACACATACCCTTCTGTCAGACTATTTTCTGACTTTAACTGATCTGACTGTTTAGAGCTAGAAAGGATATTTGAACATGGACCTTGGAATATAGACCACACAGACTGTCAGAGCTGGAAGGCATTTAGAATGTAATGGCCCTGGAAGAGGCCTTAATATGTAGAATATCAGAGATGGAAGGGATATTAGAGACTAGAGTTCAACCGTCTCATTTTACAGGTGAGGAAACCAAGCACCAGAGGAGATGGGATGGACCCAAGAGCTAACGACGACACAACTGGGTTTTGAACCCAGGTTCCCTGACTCTCAAGTAAAGGTTCTTTCAGAGAATCAGAATGAGAGTACACAGGAGCAGCTAGGTGGCACAGTGAACAGAGCACAGGTGCTGGAGTCAGGAAGACCTGGTCTTAGACACTTAACACAGAACTAGTCATGTGACCTTGAGCAAGTCACTTAACCCCAATTGCCCTCCAAAAAGAAAAAAATAGAGCGAGAGTAAATAAGCATTGATTAAGCACCTACTGTATGCCAAGCACTGTGCTAAGTGCTGAGGATATAAAGAAAAGGGATAGGACAGTCCCTGCCCTCAGGGAACTCACAGTCTAAAGGGGGAAGAAAATGTGCAAAAGAAAGGGAAAGGGGGATGGTGGGGCAGGTTCCCAGAGCAGGGGCACGATGAAGTCCTGAGGTTGGGAATGATGAGGCAAATGTCCTCAGTGCCCTCCTTCTCCTTGTCCAGGTACAGCTGGCATAGTCACTGGAATGTGATGAGATTTGTCTAGCAGGACCTCCTCAAACTGGTTCAGACCCATTGAGCACATTTGCAGAATGTCCCTGCTCATGGCTCTTTTCCTACCATCAAACCAATAGCATCTCAGAATGGAGAGGGAGCTCAGAGAGGATCCGGTCGCCCTGCACCTGAATATCGGTGCCCTCCCCTCTACACCATCCCTAAAATGAATAATATGGCATTTGCTGTTACTGTTGAGTCATTTCAGTCACATCCAACTTTCTGTGACTCAATCTGGGGTTTTCTTGGCACAGATACTGGAGTGGTTTGTCATGTCCTTCTCCAGGTATCTTACAGAATAGGAAACCAAGGCAAACAGGGTAAAGTGACTTGCCCAGGGTCACACAGCTCATTGTATGAGGCCAGATTTGAACTCCGGTTCTCCTGACCCCTGAGCCGGTGCTCTATCCACTGAGCCACCAAAGTGCCCATATAATGTAGCATAGGCAGGCCTATAAGGGTGTACCAGCACATGCCAGCTCATACTCAGGTTAACTCTCTCCTTCCCCCCTGGCGCATCTATGTAATCTGGTCATATATACCCCAAAGCCCATCACCCTCACTATGAGATCATCTCTCAAAGATTCACTCAGTAACTATTTACTCTTATCTCCACCTATAATTCTAACTGACTTGACTTTCTGGTTTCTAACCCTCATGAGGGCCTACTAGAACCTTGGACAATAACAGCAGGAAGGAGACGGGTGAATAATTAAAAGCAGACACAAAGGCACAAAGTGTAGCAGCCTGGAGCCAGTCAGGAAAGGGGCAAAGAGAAAGTACAGTATGTCCTAAAAGTCTTAGTGCATTTAATATATTTTAGTTAGCTTAAAACTACAAGGACTCTGCCACTAACTAGCTACATGCCCAACCTTAGGCAAAACCAGTGGCTTTAGTTTCTTCAGCAATAAAATGAGGGAATTAGAACATGTGATAGTAGGATTTAGAGCATATGAGCTAGATGAAACCTTAGAGCCTCTTAGATGCGGGGGGAAAATCTTAGAAAATAGAATGTCAGAGCTGGAATTGCCTCCAGTCCTTTAAGTTATAGATGAAGAAACTGCAGGCCAGAGAGGGAAACGGATTTAGCCAATATTTGTCTCCCAGATAACAGTTAGAGGTAGATCCTTTCCAGCTTTGATATCCTATGGATCTAAATGGCTGATAGGGATCGTGAAATGGGAAACTCCTCCTGTTGGAATGATGGTCAGTTAATGCACTCGTGAAATGTCATGTTACAGTAAGGCGTGTGTCAGTTGTTAAGTTTTCAGTGAGAGCATTTAGACCTTGGGGATTGGCTTGATTGATTGTGTTACTGGTTGCTGAGCCTGGTCTTCTTGTGGGTCCTTCATCCGTATAAAAGGCCTTCCAGCACCTGAAGGAAGCCATCACCCCTTCCATCTTCTGCCCCCTCCCCAAGTCTTCTCTTTTTCTCAACTTTTCTGGTTCTTTCAGTGATCCTTGCCCGGCCTGGTCTCCAGACCTCTCAGCATGCTGGCTGACATCCTCTGGGGTTCAATTCAATTCACTAAACATTTATTGGGGCAGCTGTATGGTGCAGTGGATAGTGTTGAGCCCAGCGTCAGGAAGATTCCTCTTCCTGAGTTCAAATCCAGCCTCAGACATTTACTAGCTGTGTGACTCTGGGCAAGTCACTTAACCCTGCTCACCTCAGTTTCCTCATCTGTAAAATGATCTGGAGAAGGAAACAGCAAATCACTCTAGTGTCTTTGTCAAGAAAATCCCGGATGGGGTCACAAAGACTTGGACGTGACTAAGAAAGGACTGAACAACAAAAACCCATTTATTAAATATTTGCAGTTTGCTGAACTTTGTGCTAGTACCAGGGGAGTTTAGATAAGGTTCGATTCCTGCCTTCAGGAAGCTTAGTCTAGTGGTAGGAAGGAGAGATACCCATAAAGCAGAGTCATTTGAGAGGGTAAAGAAAGTGCTTACTCGGCATTCAGAGGGAGAAGGCCGTTGTTGATTAGGGGTGGGGCTTTCTGAGAAATGAACAGGGCCCTGGCACAGTACATAGAAGATGGATAGAGGCTAAATGGAAGATAATGTCAAAGGGAGGGCATTAGCATTATGGGGGACCAGGAAGCCTCCCTTGACCCTCCTCAGGCAATAAGTCTCTTTTGCTGCTGAATTCTCTCGTAATGCCTCTTCTTGCATGGCCCCTACCCTTTGCTTTGTATCACAGGCAGCCCCGATAATGGTGTATGTCCCCACCCCTAAACCAGTGAGATGGAGCATCCAGGCCTTGTTCATCTCTAATTCCCCATCATGGCTGAGAGCAGGGATGGCTCTACAAACAGTAATGAGCAAAGACTTGTTGAACTGAAAGCCATTTCTCTTCAGAGAAGCTCATGAAAAAGAACAAGGAAAAGAACACATTTCTGAAAGGTTTACACGCTGTAGTTCTCACAGCAGCCTGGAGATGTAGGCAGGCCAAGCATTATTACCCCCATTTTCAGATGGAAAATACAGAGGGAAGGAGAAGTAAAATGATTTACCCAAGGACACATAACTAGGAACCAGGATGTAAAACCCAAGTCTTCTAATTTAAGTCCGAGGCTGGTTCTACTTGTACCATGTTTCCTTTCTGCAAGCACATCCTGGGCACCTACTACCCTGAGGAGGGGAGAGGAAAGGAGTGGTCAGGCCTTTAGGAGCTCACAGTCCAGGAGCAAGAAAACTTTCCCAAGAAGAAAAGAATCTGGAGAACTGGAGCTGGGATGGAATCAGTGGCCCAATTCCTTAGCCTTGAAGCTGCTCTGTGCTCTCAACTAATGGAGCTGGTTGTGGTGGAGGGAGAACTAGATTTCAAGGGATGATACCTCCCCAGGTGGGAGGTGAGAAGCAAAATTGAAAAGGGACAGGAGAATGAAAGAAGAGAGGAGAGGAGAGAAGCCGAGGGGAGCTAAGGGGAGGGGAAGAGAGGAGGGGAGGACCATGGCTCACTTCAGTATGACTTTATGATTATAATCATGATCCCAGCAATTCCCCCACCCCCAGGTCAGCAACTCTAAGAAGCTTTCACAACAGCCTGGTTCAGAAGTATCTGCCCTGCATTAGAGGCCTTACCTTAGTGGGAGCTTGGGCTCAGCTGCCTCCTTGTTCCCCCTGCTGTCCCAGCTCAGAGTGGAGGAAGCTCTAGTTTCTGGAGCCACAGGAGGTAGGAGCTGATGCTGCCTGAAGCCGATGACCCTCCCACTTTATCTCTGTCTCTATCCCCACTCTCTGAGCCTCTTGGATCTCTCCTGAGGACTCTGTCTCTTGGTTCTCTGTAGTTCTCCTTAGTTTCTCTCTGCCTTTCCCACCTTCACTCCACCAGCCCCTTCTGTTTCTGCCCCTGGGCTTGCTGTGTGTCTATTCCTGCTTGATTCCTCACTAGCTGTGTGACCTTGGGTAAGTCACAGCTCCTCTCTTGACCTCTGTTTCTTCATCTTTCAAGTAAGTGGGGTTTGACGAGATGATCCCTAAAGTCTCTCCCAGATTGGAATTCTCTGCTCATCTGATCCTCTGTATGTCTGAATATGTTTGTGTTTCTGTCTTGTCCACCTGTCTCCTCAGATTTCTGTCTGGTCCTCGTCACTCCCTCACTCCCCTGTCACTTTGTCAGTCTCTCTCCCCTGTCTATCTCTCTTTCTCTCCCGTCTCCCTATCTATGTACCTGTCTGTCTGTCTGTCTGTCTGTCTGTCTGTCAGGCTCTATCCAGGGCTCCCAGCTAAGCTACCCCTTCCGTGGGGCTGTGCCTTCTGGTCCCACTCCCTGAGCTTCTTAAAGGAGGGGGAGGAGCCCACAGTGGGGGGAGGGGGACTCATTCCAGGTCTGTGGCCACTCTGACATCAGCGGCAATGAGGGAGGGGAGGGGTGAGGGGGACCTGTACTGTGGCCGGCAGAGACACATGAGCCGGGCTGGAGGCAGCATGTGCCTTGGGGACATTGCTGGGCGGGTGCTCAGGAGAGCTGGGTTCTGACAGCGTCCTGCCCCTGCATCTCAATTGTCACAGCCCCTAGAGCAGGGATGCCACTCAGCCGGACAGAAAAGGTTCAGCCAGAACATCTGAAGTTTTAAGGGAACTTAATGACCACCTACTTCTGCTCCTCTCATCTTAAGGATATGGAAAACTGAAGCCCCTAAGGGGAAATGACTTGGCCAGCAGGAGATGGTGGAGATGCCTGTCAGTGGGGAAGTGGCCAACAAGTCGGGATGTATAATTGTGATGGAATACTGCTGTGCTACAAGAAACGATGAGCTCCATGATCTTAGAAAAACATGGAAAGACTTTCATGAAATGATGAAGAGCGAAATGAGCAGAACCAAGAGAACATTGTGCACAGTAAACAGCAATATTGCTTTAAGAACAACTTTGAGCGACTAAGTCATTTTGACTGTTAAAAATACCCAAATCAACTACAAAGGACCTAGGAAGGAAGAAGCTCTCTGTATCTAGAGAAATAACTGATAAATAGATGTATAGAACACACACACACACACACACACACACACACACATACACACACACTTGCATCTAATGGTAGCCATGGAGGGGACGGGGAAGGGAGGAAAGGGGGAAAAAAGGGAATTGTATGATAACTTTATTACATATTTAAAAGGAATAGCAAGTTGTACATAATAGATTTACAGGTTAATGGTCTATTCTACTATGTTCTGGAAATTCTTTTTATATCTTAGATTCAGAATAAAATAAAATAAATTTTTTAAAAAGGCAAAGAACACAAAACCAAGGCCAAGCATTTTCTTCTGACTCCAAATCCATAGCCCTTTCCATCCTACTATAATAGTCAGTCAACAAGCATTTATTCATTTATTATTTATTACATTATTTTATTTGAATAAAAATATTATTTGCAATGTGCCAAGCAATATGTTACTCTAGTTATTCATTCAGAACCTGCTGGGAACCAGAAGATTCTTGGCTTCCTCAAAGTGAAAAACACCCAATCTCTGCCCTCTGGAGCTCTGCATGGAGAGAGAGCTGGAAGCTGTGTGACCCTGGACCATCACTGGCCCCAAGGACACTGGATAAAGAACTTTCACGTGGTGGTGTGAACTGAGCCACTCACTGGGAGTCAGGAGGCTGAGCTTTTTTCCTTGCTCTCTACCACTGATTTATATATACATATATATGTATGTATATGTGTGTATGTATGTATGTATATATGTATATATAATTAAATTATTTAATTTATCTTATCTCATTAATTTATATATAATTTTAAATCATTATTTAATATATATTATAATATATAATGTATAAATGAATACATTATTTACTTGTTTGTTTGTTTATTGGTAGATATCTTCTATTTTGTATCACCTTCATTTCAAATGTATTCCTCTCTCCCCCACTGCCCTATTCAGCCATCTCTTGTAACATGAAGAAAGGGGGAAGAAAAAGCCAGCAAAATTTAACTAAAACATGGAACAAATCCAACAGTGTATATAGTTTTCCATACCCATAGTACCTCACCTCTGCAAAGAAAAGAAGGAGTTCCATTTTCCAATCTCTTCTCAGCTGCCTCTGACTTGCTGTTTGACTTTGGACAAGTTAGTTTACTCCCATGTTTGCCAGTTTTTCCAACTACAAAATGAAGAATGTGAACCAGATAATTTCCAAGGTTCCTTCCAGCTCCGGTCATTCTATGTTTTTAAGATCTCTTCAAATTCTAACATTTTCCAATTCTGTTTAAATCAGCAACCATTTATTAGGCATCCGTTATACTATATCCTTCAAAAAAGACAAAGATGCTGCCTCCTATAGGAAGTCCTTCCTGATTTCCTCAGTTGATGGCACTCTCCCCATCCTCAAACTGTCTAATACAAGGTGTCCCCAACGTCTAAGTGAGTAGGCTTAAAACTGCACTAAGACTTTTGGGACAACCCATGCATATTTATCTATTTGTGTGTTGATTCCCTCCAGTAAAATGTAAACTCCTTGAGGGCAGAGACTGGACCTTGTTTTTGTCTTAGTAGGCTCAGCAGCCAACTGTCCCCTGTACATTGATAAAGGCTTGTTGGAGAGATGTGACGGCTTCTCTGCCCCCCCCTTTTTTTTGCAGAGGTAGGAGGCTAGGCCATTACTTTAGTGCTTGTAATGTCAGATTTTTTGATATCTTTTTTAGTTTTGTTGAGCCATTTCCCCCACTCTTTCAACTTTTTCTTTCTTATGAGGGATGGCTCTTTGGGAGGGTCAGTGGGGACGGTTGCAATGGAAAGCATAGGAGAGACTTTAATTTGCATTTCTCTAATTATTAGAGTTCTGTAGCATTTTTTCATATGTTGATAGCTTGACTTTCTTTAAGAAAAAAGACTGGGGGCGTCTAGGTAACACAGTGAATAGAGCACCAGCCCTGGAGTAAGGAGGACCTGAATTCAAATCTGGCCTCAGACATTTAACACAAAAATTAGCCATGTGACCTTGGGCAAATCACTTAACCCCAACTGCCCTCCAAAAAGCAAGAACAAAAAACAAAACAAAAAAAAGAATTAAAAAAAAAGAAAAAGGCTGTTCATATCCTTTGATGTGATATGGGCAGCTATGTGGCACTTTAAAGGAAGATAAAGAATCCAAAAGGTGGTAGTGAAATCAGTGTGTGTTCAGGTTCATGCACAGAGGCAGGAGATGACAGGTCAAGTTTTGAGAAGAGCTGATAGCTTCGTTTGATCATAGTGTAGCGTTCATGAAAGGGAATTACTTACAATGCCAAGAAGTAAGTATAGCTAGGAGCCCAGTTGTGGAAGGCCTTAAATGCCAGGCTCTTCTCCCAGAGAAAGGGGAGAATCACCAAAGAGAAAAGTGATGATGGTTAAACCTGCACTCATTTTAGGGGTAGTTGTGTGAAGGCAGGATAGAAGGAGCAGAGATGAGAGGTAGGAAGACCAGTGGTGGAGGCTCCCTACCATAATTAAGCTAGTCAGGGAGGAGGTGCTGAGGACCTTGAGAAGGGTACTAGTCATGACTGGAAAGACAGGGATGCATGTGAGATGTTGGGGACATAGCATTGAGAAGACTTGGCAACTGGTTAGATGTGGGGCAGGTGAGAATGAGAGAAGGGGAAGACCAGAGATGACTCTGAAGTCAAACACTTGGGTGACCACAAGCATGGTGGAACCCTTAATTTCAGATCAGTTTTATTTTTTTTTTGTTTTTTGGGGGTTTTTTTGGAGGGCAGTTGGGATTAAGTGACTTGCCCAAGGTCACACGGCTAGTTTTGTGTGTGTGTGTGTGTGTGTGTGTGTGTGTGTTTGTTGTGTCTGAGGCTGGATTTGAACTCAGGTACTCCTGACTCCAGGGCCGGTGCTCTATTCACTGTGCCACCTAGCCACCCCAATTTCAGATCAGTTTTAGCCAGGGAATATGCTAAGTCTTAATTTGGACATATTGAGTTGCAGGTGCAAGGAAGTGGAAAGGAAGGGGGCTGGAAATAGGAGGCATTGAACCCATGGGAATGACTGAGGTCACCAAGAGAGAAAATGTAGATGGAGAAAAGGACATAGGATAGAGCTTTGGGCAACATTGTGCTTAGGATGGGGGAGATGGACAATGATGCAGTAGAGAAGTCTAAAAAGAAGAGGCTGGATGGGAGAACCAAGACAGAACAGGATCATGGAAACCATGTAGGAAGGAGGAAAGAAGCTGCAGAAAGGGAGAGATTGAAGAGACCCAGAGAAAATAAATGGTCAATGAGGAAAGTTCCCAAAGGAGATGGGAGAAGATAGGCTAAGACCCTTTCCATCTCTGATTTTTTATGTTCTAGGTTCTAAGGTCCCTTCTAGCTCTGACATACTGGATTCTAAGGTCCCCCTGCCCAGTTCTGAAATTGTGTTCTAAAGTCCCTCTTAGCTCTGACATTCAGTGTTCTAAGGCCCCTCCCAGCTCTGACCTTGTGTTCTAAGGGTCCTTCCAGCTCTCTGATTTTGTGGATCTATGACTTCCTGGCTTTGAAGTTGAGACCTAGGTTCTGGTCCTAACAATGACTTTCCATTTTGCCTTAGTCAACCCACAAAGCTCTATGCCTCAGTTTTCCTATCTGTAAAATAATCTTTGCCTGCCTTTTTTAAAGGTAGACCCAGAAACATCCTAGGTTCTTAGGAGAATCTAACAAGGAAATGAATGGGAAAGAGCTTTGAGAAGTCAAAAGTCTGTACAAATAAATGTAAGGTGCCTTTATTTTATTCTTCTCCTCCCTTCCTATAACTAGTTTTACATACCCTACCATTAACAGATAGTGCTGTTTGCCCCAGAGTCCCATTCCCACCCCAGAGTCCCATTCCCACTTCCAACACAGCCTTCGATCTTTAAAGCCAGAGGAAGGAGGGCTGTGGGAAGATTAAAAGAATACAGAAACATTCTGCTCAGGGAGCCCCTTCATATTCCGCTATGGAGAGCCATTCTAGAACCTAGAATCATGGTCTCTGAGGATGCTTAATATGAATGACTGCATGGAAAAAAATCATTTCTCAAGCCCTTCATCTGTGCAATACACTGCTAAGTGCTGGGGAACCAAAGAGTAAAGTAAGAGGGTCTCTTCTCCAGAGGAGCTCACATTCTGATGGTGGAGACAACACACAGGGAAGCTTTCAGCCACAAGTCTGATGGAAAGGTCCCACGATCCTTAGTGTACAGCAGCAAAGTAGATGGTAACACGTCTTCTTTAATGTTATTTCCATCAATAAATCATTTTGGTTCAGATGTGGAGCCGTATGACAGTGCCAAGGAATTTGGTAGTCAGAGCTTCCTTCACCTGGTCATCAAAAGATGTGGTTGTAGCCCCCATAGGGGCCGTTGCCAGGTTGGAGCTCAAAGACATTGCTTCTCAGAATGATGGCTCTTGGGCTGAGGGTCTTGGACTGTCTCCATCACAGTTTGAGGCAAGACGGTGGTCAAGTTGGTGGTCATAGTTTGACTTACTTGGCCCATGCTTCCTCCTGAACATCTTCCTGTTTCAGCTGAGCTGACTTGCCTGCTGGGTAGCAGTTGGCTGACATGGTGGGCATGGTAGGCACTTTCTCCACAGTAGTTACTTCTCTGGCTGTGAGGGCTGGGCTAGAAGCGGGACCAGTGATCTAGGTGTATGCTGCCACCCTTGGTTCTTGGCCTATCTGCCTCCTGGTGGCATCTGTTGGTGATGAAGGAAGAAGGCCCTTTCTCCATAATGATTTCTCCCCTCAATGCTAGCTTCATGGTCTGGGCTAGAAGCAGGTCTGGTGGCTTAGGGACCACTGCTATTTCTGAGGTTCTTGGATTCAGGGTCTTGGGGCTATATCCATAGGGATCTGAGGGGAGATCGTTGTCAAGATCATGGTGTTTGCTTGGCTTGCCTGGCAAGTGCTGCTTCCTGTCTCTCCTTCAGGGTGCCCTGCTGCTACACTTAGCCTGGCTTGACTTCCCTGTGAGTGCCAGAGCTAGAAAGCACCTTAGAGCATAGAATATCAGGGTTAGAAAGGACCTTAGAACATAGAACACAAAACATAGGAATGGAGAAGAGCCTTAGAACATAGCTAGAATTCTAGAACTGGGATTTAAAAGGTAACCTAATTCAACCCCATTGTTTGACATAGATAGAAAGTACATTGTCCAAGGGCAGACAGTGAGAGCTGGGAGCACAGAATGACTGGGTTGGAAGGATTCACTTGAAGTCATCTGCCTACTTTCTCGAAGGACCACCCAGGGCTATCACACAGTGATGAAAGCCCATATGGTCTTCACAAAGACCTGAGACGACCACCCCAAAACTCTGCTGTGGTCATCTCCATCCCAGTCTCTAACAAGGTCAAGGCTCATGAGATTCTTCCTTGGGTCTGATTGAAATCCCAAGGGAGGCAACCTGGACAAATCTAAATTCCTTCTCTGTGGCCTTCACCAACAGCAGCACAATAGCACCACCTCGTGGCTCCTGACAAAGCGCCAACCATAGCATTCCCAGTTGTTTTGTTTGGAAAACTGCTCAATGTTGGGTTGCCTAGATTAGAAAGGGAAAGTTCCCTCTGAGTTCAGAGGTAGGCTTGGGGTTTGTGAGGCTGGGAATGAGCTGAGAGCAGAAGAGGAAGGGATGCAAGCAATACAGCTAGGATACTCAATGGTGCATGGACCTGGAGTTGGGAAGACTGAATTCAAATCCTGCCTTAGACACTGTGGTCACTCTGTGACCCTGGGCAAATCATATAGCTTCAGTTTCTTCATCTGTAAAAATGGGTGTAATAATAGCATCTACCTCCCAAGGTGGTTGTGAGACTCCAATGAAGTAATATTTATAAATTTTGTTGTTCAATCATTTCAGACATGTTTGACTCCTCCTAACCCCATTTGAAATTTTCTTGGCAAAGACACTAGAGTGGTTTGGTCATTTCCCTGTCCAGCTCATTTTATAGATGAGGAAACTGAGGCAAACAGGGTTAAGTGACTTGCCTAGGGTCACACAGCTAGTATGTATCTGAGGTCAAATTTGAACTCGGGGAGAGGAGTCCTCCTGACTCCAGGTCTAACGCTATCCACTAGGCCACTTAGCTGCCCAGACCAGGCAAGAAAGAGACGGTAGTAAAGATTGTGACAGAAAATATGATGTGATTGAAATATTAGAAAATGACATCTCTGGAGTCAAATGGCCTGTGTTCAAATCCTGCCTATCATTTAATATCTATGTCGCTTGGGGCAAGTCACTTAACTTCACAGATCCTCAGTTTCCTCATATTTAAAAGGAGAGGGCTGTACTAGATGATCTCTGAGGTCCCTTCTGGTTCAACATCTACGATCCAATGTGTCAGAGGCAGGCCTAGAACCCATCTATCTGTAACTCAGAAGCTAGCTTTTCGTCTTCTAAGCCGAAGGTATCAAACACACAGCCCCTCCCAAGTGGAGCCTGAACCGGATTAAAATGAAATTGTAAAATATTTAACAAAATACATAAAAAATACAATAGGACATAGATAATATTAACATGTGATATCTTCCTTAATAGCATTTTATTTTTTTCTGTTTACATGTAAAGACAGTTTTCAACATGTATTTTTGTAAACTTTTGAGTTCCAAATTTTTCTCTTTTCTGTCCTTCCTGTCTTTTTTCAAATGGCTAAGGGGAATGGGAAAATGATCTCCCCCATCAATTTTTTTTTTGGAGGCAATTGGGATTAAGTGACTTGCCCAGGGTCACACAGCTACTAAATGTCTGAGGCCGAATTTGAACTTGGCTACCTCCTGACTCCAGAACTGGTGCTCCATCCTCTCCATCACCTACCTGCCCCTTCCTATTTCTTGCTCACTTCAATTTACTGCCTTACTCACTGCCTTTCCAATCCTTAGCAATCTCTGCCCTAAAGTGAAGGTCTGACCTACTCTCCTTAATAAATTTGCCCCTCCACTCAAGCTCCCATGCCTCCCACCTGGTCCCTCCTTCCCTTTCCTGCCTTCTTGTTTTTCCTTCTATGTACTCTACAGTCTAGCTCCGCTGGTCCATTGGCTGTTCTTCCCACTCAAACCTTCCATCTCCTGACTTTCTGTAGGTTTATCTGTTGTCCTCTATGCCTGGCATCCCCTGCCCCATCATCTCCATCTCCTGCCTTTCCTGACCCACTTCAAGACTTGAGCTCAAATCCCTCCTTCGGCAGAAGCCCTTGGTCTCTATCCCATTCCACTCCACCCCAGGACCCTCCCTCTGAAATGATCTCCTCTATACCGTACAGATTTTGTATATTTCTAGTTGTTTGCATGTTGTATTCCCCATCAGAATGGGAAATCCTTGAGGGCAGGCTATAGTATAAATTGTGTATATATATAATTTTGTATAAAAAATATAATTTTTGTCAGTACATCCTCAGAGTTTGGCACATAGTTAAGTGCTTCATAAATGCTTGGGGAATGACTGCCCCATCCTCATGCTCCAGCTCTAGTCCACGCATCAGAGTAAGTGGTAGAAGTCAAGTATATCTGCCCCCCCATCCCATTCTAACCCTCTCCCTCCCATACATAACCCAACAGGAAACAGGCACAGACATTAGGATTCTAGAGAAAATTTATTTTGAAGACCTCTTGGGACGTTCACCATCCTCAGCATTAAATACAGAATTCCAAAGCTGGAAGGGACCTCAGAAGACATCCAATCATCCAACTTGTAACTGAGTGGGAATTTCTTTGGATCCTTTCTTTGGACACTTCCAGTGACTGATGGATTCTACTGCCTCTTGAGCTAGCCCATTTCACATCTGGGAAGGCTGAGGGGGCACCTCTAAAAGCAGGCGATGCGTGTGATGTGTCCAGCCTGGCCGCCCCCCCCCAATAAGTAGCAATGGAATTTGGACTGTGAAGTCAGGGAGCTTAAGTGGGTTTAAGATGATCAGGGCTCCCAAAGGATGCCAGGGAAGAAATCCTGAACAAAGTCCTGATCATCACTCCTCAGGTGGCAAGTGAGATTTCTTCTCCTGTGACTAGTATAAAGGGCTGAATTCAATAGGCACTTCTTTAAAATCAAACTAAACCAAACCAAGCACTTGTATTATTATGGTTATCTGCATGTGCACTCATGCGCTAAGCTCCACATGGGCAGAGACACTATATTAGATAAACGTGGCATCTCCTCTAGCCTAGCCCAGTACTACATGTACTTGGGACCCAATGATCACCCTGCAAAAACTTCTCTGTTCTGTCTCTCACGAGCCTCTCCCAGCACTAGCTAACCACTCCTTATCCTCAGCCCTATAGCCAACAGCTCTCCAGAATGGAAGGATAGGAGCAGCAAACCAGGGTAAGAGGGGGGCTGTATTAACTCCTTGAGTGTAGGAGACTCAAAATAGCCTGATGAGAAGGGTCCAGGATGGATGGATTTTTGCCTTACATTAAATTGGATGAAGTCTTCCCTGGATGAAATTAGATTGATTCTACCCTCTATGGAACTGGAGAGATTCCTTAAGTGAAAATGAAGTCTACCCATTGTTGGAGTGGATTGATTTTTCCTTGTATAAAACAGTACCACGTCTTTCTTTTTTTTTTATCACTTGAACTTAAGCACCAAAAGAGGAACATTTCCATATAGAATACAGAGGATTCCAAATAAAACTTTGATTCATTTCACAGACCTTACTTTTTAAAAAAGGCAGATAGGGAGTGAGATAAAGTAAAGGAGGGAGAGGGGGGAGGAGACAGAGGGAGAGGGAGAGGGAGAGGAGAGAGGAGAGAGGGAGGAGAGAGGAAGGAGAGGGGAGGAGAGGGGAGGGGAGGAAAGGGGAGGGGAGGAGAATAAATGAATCTATGAATCTTTTTTTTTTTTGCTTCTTGGAGGGGGGAGGATGGGGCAATTGAGGTTAAGTGACTTGCCCAAGGTCACACAGCTGGTAAATGTGTCAAGTGTCCGAGGCCTTATTTGAACTCGTCTTCTTAATTCCAGGGCCGTACTATTCACTGTGCCACCTGGTTGCCACACCCCCCTCCCCAGCATTAAAAAAAACTAGCCTAATGACCCTTTTGAAGGGCATCACTATTGCTAACTGCTCTCCTTCCTTCATTTCCTCCCCCTTCTACATAAATATTAAAAAGCAAGGGAACTATGCTAATTCTACCTTGTTGGAAACTCCAGATTTGTTGTTCAGTGATTTTTTTCAGTGCTGTTTGACTCTGTGACCCATTTGGGTTTTCTGGGCAAAGATAATGGAGTGGTTTGACATTTCCTTCTTTAGCTCATTTTACAGATGAGGAGACTGAGGCAAACAAGGATGACTCGCCCAGGGCCACCCAGCTAGTAAATGTCTGAAGCCAGAAATTGAATTTAAAATGTCTTCCTGACTTTAGGCCCGGCACTCTCTCCACTGTTTCACCTAGCCGCCCTTCAATACACATTTATTAAGAGTCTGCTATGCGCTAGGTGGTAGAGATACAAAGACAAGAGAGAGTTCTTACCGTCAATAAGCGGAAGGAGAGAGGAACACATGTACAAAGATAAATACAAAGTACATAAAAATAAAGTAAAGGGTGAGGAGAGCCCCAAGCTGGAGAGCATCAGAAAAGGCCTCCTACACAAGATGCCGCTGGAGCTGAGCCTCCAATGGGGATAAGGATTCTACAGGAACATCTAGCACAGTCGAGAGTGCCAGCCCTAGAGCTAGAAGACCTGAATTCAAATTCAGCCTCAGATGCTTACTAAATGTGTGACTTTGGGGAAGTCATTTAACCCTGTTTGCCTCAGTTTCCTCTTCTGTAAAATGAAAATGGTAAACCACTCCAGTATCATTGCCAAGAAAACCCCCAACGGGGTCATGAAGAGCCAGGCACAAGTGAACAGCAACAAAGATTCTAAGCAACATACAAATGGTCATGGGGACTGGTGCATCGGGGTGACAGCAGGAGAAATCTTTGTGAAGTTGGGTCATCAGCCCTTAGAAGGCAGGTCTAGTGACAACTTAGCTCCCCACCACCACCACAGGATCCAAGGCCTTGAGAAACATTCCCTGATGATGGTGGTGGGGTAGATTGGATAGGTTGGAATGGGGCAGGAGAGGGGTGGGAGAAGGGAGGAGAAGGGCTCATTCTTGCCCCAAAGTTTGGCATCCAGAGTAATTCCCAAGCAAGATGTGTGTCCCTGGAGCTCTCCTCATGGGCCAGTTCAAATGCTGCTGCAGTGAGGAGATCACAGAGTTGCAGAATTGGGGGCTGCCACCCCTCTCAGGGCCTCTACTACAATCCTCCTGCCCAGAGAAGTTAGGATAGCAAGGAGCAGATCAAGGCTTTGAACCAGGATCTCTGGACCCAACGGTGGTCATGTCCACCATCCCAGACCCCAAATCCAACACTTTTTCCAACATGTGCCCATTCTTCTAATACCATCACATTGTTTCCCTCATGATCCAGAGAAGTAATAAAAAAAGGAACAAAAGGAACAAAAGGCATTTATTAAGCACTCACTGGGTGCCGAGCACTGTGCTAAGCGCTGAGAATACAAATACAGAAGCAAAAGCAGTCACTGCCCTCAGGAGCTTCTATTCTAAGGGGGAGAAACAAGACACATAACGTGGAGGGGGCGATGGGACACATTGGTCCAGAATTTAACAGATGGCGAGGGGAGCCACATAGCCCTTCCTAGAACAATGGCAGAGTTGATGTGATTGTGGTTCCAGAACAAGAAGGGAGTGTAGGGGAGGTTCTTGTGGCAAGCTTGCTGGCGAGGCTGGTGAGAGAGTAGAGGGCCAAGCAGTGGTGGGGTAGGGTGAAGCATAGTGGAGGTCTGCCTGAGAAATAGGGGGCCAGGGGAGGGAGGCAGTCACCCATCAGGACAGCAGGGCCAGGCAGGATGCTAGCTCCAGAGAAGAGAGGGCACAATTTCTGTCTGGGCAGCTGCTATCTGGAAGATGAACACTGGAATTCTGGGCCTCAGAAATTAAGAGGTTAAGAGTTAGTCTATCTAGATCATCGAAGGGGTACAACAGCTCCAAAAGCAAATATGAATCTGCGATACACAGAAAGAGGCATAATATTCCTAGCACTATCCTTTGCCTTGGTCAGACCCATCTGGGATGCTGCGTCCAATTCTAGGCACCACATTTTAGGAAGGAAATTCACAAACTGGAGCACACCCAGAGAAGGGCAACTAGGCCAAGATGGGGACTGGCAATCAGGTGAAAAAGACAAGGAATCCTTAACCTTAAGGAAAGAGGGGTGGAGGCTGAACTCGGGCTTCTGTATCCAAATATCTGAAGGGCATTCATGTGGAATGGGCACAAGGGTTTCGTTGCTTAGACGCTGTCCTAAGAACCAGGAGGAATGGATGGGAGTTATGGAAAGGGCAATTTCTGTGTAATGAAGGAGAAACTCCCTAACAAAGAATACCCCAAGAGGAGGTAGATTCATCATTACTAGGGGATGCTGTAAGGCAGATACCTACAGGAGATGACCTCTAAGGTCCCTCCAGCTCCAATATTCTGTGACAGAGACATTTGTACATATGTAAATACAGTATACTATATATTTACATGTATGTATATTTGTGTATATATACATACACACATAGTGTATGTGTGTACATATGCCTATATTTTTGTCTTTATATGGAACTCATCATGAAAAGCTTGATAAACATGTTATCGTTGGCCCCATTTCAAAGATGAGGGAAACTGAGGCACAGAGAGGTTTCACTGACTTGTTCATTGTCACAATCACACAGAATCTCAATTCCAGACTCATGTGGAGCACCTTGGGTCCCAAAGTGAGTTTAAGGTAAAAATGACTTCCTTCCTTCCTTTCCTTCTTTCTTTTCCTTCTCTCTTCCATTCTTTCTTTCTTCTATTTTTCCTTCCTTCCTT
>CM053596.1:94234148-94265941 GCA_028646575.1 Pseudocheirus occidentalis
CTCTCTGAACCTCTCTGGGCCCTCTGCTTGGTGATGATCCTCTCTGAACCTCTCTGGGCCCTCTGCTTGGTGATGATCCTCTCTGAACCTCTCTGGGCTGGTTTGCCCCAAAAGATGCTCGGTGCATGACTGGATCTAGCCTGGAAGAGCTTCGAGCTGGGTGGGGCCTATCAGTGATTGCTGGGTGCATATGTGGCTCTAAGAACCCAGTATCACCTCCATGCAGGGACACCAGAGGAGGATATAAGTGGAAGACTGGGGCTGAAGGGAGCTTGCTGACTTTTCTAGAGCAGCTGTGTCCAAAGTGGGCGCCCAGTCAGGGTATAACTCCAATGATGATCAATCGATGGGATGTGGGAAGGTGGGTTGCAGGACTGTCACTCCCCTACTAAAGAAATGCCTGTGATTCCCTATTGACTCTGGCTGGCAATTCTCAGTCTGAGGTCCTGAACTTGTTTACTATTTCGATAATTAAATTTCAATAATTATCTTCCTTTATAATCTTATCTATATTATTTTATATATTAAAAATATAATTCTGAGAAAGAGAGCCTTGAACTTCACCAGACTTTCAAAGGAGCCTATGATACTAAAAAAGTTAAGAACCCTGCTTTAGAATCAAATATTATTTCATCTTTATTGTATCCTTTAAAGTTTTTACTTCAGTGCTATTTTATGACATATACAATTAATACAATAGTGTATATTCATATATACATACACACACATACATACAATTTTAAAATTAATCCACACTCACTGGAGCTGCAAGCTCAAAATTTTTTTGCTAACAAGATACCTGACCAAAAAAGGTTGGAGACAGATAAAGTGAAGGCCATGGGATTGGTCTCTACATGCTACTTTATTAGCAATAATGATCAAATCTAAAAATACAGCATTGTATTTTAAAACATTTTTTTAAAATACAGCCTTTTCTTTCAGTATGAATGCGAAAATGTCATACTGTAGCTCTCGGGGCAGAAAAGCTCATGGAGATGCCCACACTGCTTTCAGGTGGTTCCCTGGGGATGCCTTCTCCACCACCTCTCATCCCCCATTTTGGAGCTTCTGGAAGAGCTGCTCAGGAGAGTAGCGGCCCATTGCCCAAGCTGATCCGCTGGGGTATTTAGGGTAGCTAAGTAATGGAAAGTGGATGGTGTGTGTGTAATCACGCTGGCTCTGTGTAGAAATGACAGACTGTGCACAGAGATGGGAGGAGATGAGTTCATGGATGGGAAAGGCAGCAGTAAGCTTGGGTCATCTTTGTGATGGAGGTACTGGGGTGACGTCAGGTCTAGCTCATGCTGGTTCAGAGACCCTATGTGCCAGAATTGGGGAAGAAGGCAGTTGTGGTTCAATCAGGCCTATCTCAGTTGAGGCAGCTGATGTTACTTCTGCTTTGTCTTGAGGGAAGAAAGCCTGGTGGTGGGCACCAGGCAGATGACCTTGTTCCTTTTCATATGTTTCTCATGGAATCTTCACACCATTCCTATGAACTACAGAGTATAGAGATGGGGAGAATAAGGGAGGGGAGTGTCTTCTCTTCCTCTTGGGGAGGAGAACAAGTAAGTCGACCCTATTGGGAAGATCAAAGTCTTCCTTCTGTCTAAGCTGATGCCTGTCTAGAGTGGCCCCCTCCTCAATTGCTACTGGCCCACTTCAGTCTCTTAAAAACCATGGTGGTTATATAGTACAATGGAAAGTGTGCTCTTGCTTCTTCAGTCTAAACGATCTGGGTTCAGATCCCACCTCTGACACTAACTGCCTGTGTGACCCAGGGCTAGTGATTTCTATTCCCTGGGTCTCAGTTGTGGTACCTATAAAAATGGGGAAGTTGGAGGATGACCTGGTGATTTAGGGAGGGACGGTGTGTTCTAGGGATTAGCTTGCTGTAGGGAACTGGAATAAGCAGACCTACTTAGGTTCTCATTCCAACTCACACACTGATGTGCAACTTTGAGTCAATAAGTTCCCTCCCCTGTCTGGCCTCAATTTCCCAGTTTGTAAAATGAAGCTATTAGATTAAATTATTCCCGAGGTGTTTTCTAGCTTCGATGTTCTGTGCTCTAAGGTTCCTTCCAACACTGACATTCTGTGCTATAACGTCCTTTCCAGCACCAAGGTTCAATGTTCTTAGGTCCCTCCAGCTCTGAGGGACATTATCTTGTGAACCTCATCCTTCCTGCTATGGTTCTGGGAGGTGTGGAATGATGGATGCATTGGATTTGGACTTGGATTATCCAGGTTTTGGGGGTGTGACACTGACTCTTAGGGACCTCTTACTTAGGAAAAGACAGAACAAATCAGTGCTGTTTCACGGTGTGAGACCTCCTACCTTTCCAAGAGAACAGACTATCAGCCACCAGTTGGCCAATTGACTATGGCGGCCCCCTGGAGGGCTGCAGGGAAAGAAGCCATCAGGCCAAGGCTGCTTGGGAACTAACGAGCTCATTTGTCACAGGATTCAAGCCAAAGAATGTGTCAGCTTGTGCCAGGTCTGAGCCGGCCCCCTCCCCTTGACCCCAGCTCCTAGGAGTAGACAGGCCCTCCCCCCACCCCACTCCCTCCCTAGGACGAAGAAAGAGGAGGGGGACAAATTCTCTTTGGAAACCACCCTCTCAGTCTTCTGTTCTGTGTTTCAGTCCATAAGTCTTTGTTCTCTCCTAGCACCAATCAAGTCTAAGAAAGTGCTAGAAGGAATGTTAGAGATCAATTTAATGAAAAAAACAAAACATCACCTGACAAACGCCTATAGTATTCAAGGTTCTGTGTGTAGCACTGGGGAGACAAAAGGGGGAATTCCAGCTATTCAGTATCTGCCCCCCCCCCCCCCCATGCAAACACATTTTACTTTCTTTTACTTGAGATCCAAGAAAATTCAGTAACAAACCCAGGGACACACATTTAGTTAGTGGCCAGCTAGGGTCAGCTGTCCTGAATACTACTTTCTGGCATGGTCATCACTTCCCTGACCATTTCTAAACCACTCAGCAAAAGGGTGTCTCCTTTACTGGTATTGACCCTTGTTTCTGGAACCATGAACTCCTAGGGCTAGAAGACCTTCAGGAGGTACATCTTCTCTCCCCCACCCCTCATGCCCCAATCTTGGGTCCAGATTCAGCCAAAAAAGCACCCTCAGGCAGATAAAGGAGAATCTAGTTTTAAAAGACATGTATAGCCTTGCTGCTGAAGGCATGTCGGCACCCATACGGCCATTCCCTGGAGCAGCTGGGGCCCATTCCCATAATGAATTGTCCCCATTTACCACTGTTGAATAATTCGCATCACTTCTCATGTGGGCCTGAGCTGGGCAGGCTGTGAGTTACATCCAACTGCTCTCAGGGGACCCATGGGGGGGCTGTAATGAAGAGTCCAGCCCGAGCTGCACACGGGGCACATTTGCATATAGATTGAAACACATCACTTCGGGGACAGACTGCTGGACCATTCCTTATCTCTGGGCCTAGGCTTGTTTGACAAGGCCCCCCCCCCCCTACTCCCCAGATAGAATCACCTTCTCCCATAGAAAGAATTCTGTATTGGGAGCCAGAAGGTCTGGTCTCTGGTCCTAGGTCTTCCTTTAGAGACCTGTGTAAGCTTAAGTGAGTAAACTGGAGTAAATAAATTTGACTCAGTTTCCTGAATGGGGAAGGGAGTCTAACTCTGAGATCACCATACACACACACACACACACACACACTGTACACACATATGTACACATATACACACATATATGTATGTTTATGCATGTGTGTATGTATGCTTATGTATATGTCTGGTTCTAATCTCTCTTATCAGAAAGACTGCATGGTACAGTAAAGAAAACCCTAGTTCTATGGGTTCAAATCCTGCCTGAGCTCTTACTACTCGGGTGACCTTGGGCAAGTCACTTACCTTTTCTGGGACTTTTTTATCCATAAAATGAAGAGATTAGGTCACCCGTAAGGAACCTGCCATAATAACTATAAATCAGAGATACTATTTCTTTTCTTTTCTTTCTACTGTTGTTCCCCTTTATCTTATTGTTTCTGCCCTCTGTTTGTTCACACAATCCCGGGTGTCCTGAAATCCATTCTTCCATTCTTTAAGGCTCAGGCCAGTTACTACCTCCTGCGTGGAGCCCTCCCTGATTTTTCCCCTGGCTGAAAATTATTTCTCCAATCTTGAATCACTTTCTTTTCAATTTCTATGACACATGTATAGGCTCTTGAGGTAGAAGGGCCCTCAGGGGCCTTCGAACCCAACTGCCTCATTTTAACAGATTAAGAGACTGAAGCACAGCAAAGGTAGGTGACTTGCCCAAAGTCACACAGGTGGTGAGCATCAGGGATGGGATCTGAACCCAGGCCTTCTGCCTCTACAGAAGAGTCCTTTAACTTTGTGTCCTGGACCCCTTTGGCCATGTGGAGAAGCTCATGATCCCCTTCTCACAATGGTTTTTAAATGCACAGCATAAAAATAGATAGGATTACAGGAAACCAATTATACTGAAATATAATTATCAGAATATTGAAAAAAAAAAGCTCACAGGCCCTAAAGCGCTGTAGAAAGCCTGATATGGAGCCAGCTTTCTTTCCATGAGCCATGTCACCTTTTGCAAATTAAGCATGGCATCATATTTGCTTGTCAAGGAGAAAAAAACCCAAGCAAACTTGGCCGATGGCCTTCTCATGCCTCCTTATGGTATTGAGGTAACTCCTAACTCAGACATGGTGAGTCCCCCCATCCACCCAAGCAAGGGAAGAGGGAGTTTAGAGAACGTGGAACCCACCTTCCTATAGAGGTGCTGCATTGTAGGAACATCACTGCTTCGGACCAAAAACTGGGTTCTAGACTTGACTGGGGCACTCACTCATGTGCCCTTCTGACTCAGTGTCAATGCCAAGGGGAGAAGGGCAAGGCATTGACAAGCACTGCCCAGCTGGAAAGAGTTCAAGGATGGTCCTGGCGATGCACGGTGGGTCAGTTATCTGAACCGTAGCAGGTTTAGGGCAGAAAAGCTCACCCGCAGAGGACTGATCACCAGGGGGTAGATTGTCTGGCCACGGCAACTCAAGAACGCCATCTAGGGGCTAGAGCGCCGGCCTTGGAGTCGGGAGGCTGGAGTGGGAACACTGCCTCAGAAATTTTCCAGCTGTGTGTCCATGGGGCGTCTGCGGGTGACTCTCTCGGCCTCAGTTTACTGTTCTGTACAATGGGGATGATAATAGTAGTATCCACTTTACTGAGCTGTTGTGAGACTCAAATGAAATAACTCGTGTAAAATGTTTTGTAAATATTAAACCAATAAATAAATGTTAGTGATTATTATTCTTATCATACCAAATAGTACTTTTATGTGGCACCTACCTTACAGTCCACTTGCTGCCTTTCATGACACTCTACGTCCCGTCTCTGGATACAACTAAGTGGTGCGGTGGATAGAGGAAACCTGAGTTCAGATCCAGCCTCAGACTTTTCTAGCTGTGTGACCCTGGATGAGTCACTCGCTCCTCACTTTCCTCAGCTGTACAATGGAAGTGGCAGCACCTTCGTGGCATGATTGTCATGAGGATCAGATGATAAAACGTTTGTGAAACACTTGGCACTGGGCCTGGCCAATAGTAAGCACTTAAATGCTTCTCCTCTTCCCTTTCCCCCATTTTGTAGGTGAGGAAGCCTTAAGGCCCAGGGATGTTCAGGGTCCAGGCCAACATCTGACCTACAACAATTCAGGGTCAGAGATTTGATGAGGAATCAGGACCTAATTTAGCTTTTAGATACAAAAAAGGGGAGACAGTGAAGATTAGAGGCAAGAGCTCTTGGTCAGGACTTGGGTTTGGATTAAAGTTCTGTTCCCACCTCAGGCAGTCACTTCCTTCCTCTTGTATAAAAACTAGGGACTAGAAAGATGGCCTCTAAAGTCCCTTCAAGCTCTGATGGCCTGCCTGTCTGACATTCTATGTGACTCAGGAAAGGGCTGAGGCTACGTGGATGAGTCCAGAGAGTGCCACTGTCAGGGATGACCTTTGTCACTGCTGTGCAAGGCTCGCTGGGAATGGAGATTGTCAAGTTGGGAAGATGCATGATTATGCTCCAGATCTGGGAACTGACACGTGTCTCATCAAACATCCATTGGACTGTCATGTGTTAGATTTATAGTGTCTCCTTAGCATTTACAACACATTCACCAGCAATTACAGTCTAATCCTCTGAAGCTGCCCCAGTGAATGCCCTTTGAACAGATTCCTCTGGGAGGATACAAAAATATCCTTAAACAGAGCTGGAAGGGACATCAAAATACCTGATGTTAAAGTGGGAAGGGCCTTAGAACACAGAATGTCGGAGCTAGAAGGGGTCTTAGAACATAGAATGTCAGAGATGGGCCTTAGAACAGGAATATGAGAGCTAGAAGGGCTGTTAGAACACAGATGATCAGACCTGGGAGGGACCTTAGAACATGGAAGGCCAGAGTGGGAGGGAGTTTTGAACACAGAATATTACAACTGCCGGTCTAATTTCCAAATTATACAGGGGAAGAAGTTGAAGTCCAATGAAGGGAAGTAATTTACTCAAGGATTCAGAAGTGAGTCAGTGGTAGTATGGACTTAAAAAAACCTACACCATAGGTCTGGGTTAGGAAGAGAGGGCTCTGTTCTTATGTAAATATATTCACTATTACAGTGTTTCCTTCTCAAGTGCTCCTTCCCTCCCAATCTTCCCTCCCTCCCATTCCCCCTCTCTGGTGATGAGCCAGTCCTCAGACACCAGGTACCATCTCCATCTATGGGTCCAGAAGTTCTACAAACAGGCTCATTTTTACATTCTAACAGGACCTCACAAAATTTGGGCTCTGCTGACCTAGGCTGCTAGATGGTGTAGCAGGCAGAGCACTGGGCTTGGAATCAGAAAAACTCATCCTCATGAGTTCAAATCTGGCGTCAGACACACCAGCTCTGTGACCCTGGGCAAGTCACTTCACCCTGTTTGCCTCAGTTTCCTCATCTGTAAAATGAACTGGAGGAGGAAAGGGCAAACCACTCCAGTATCGGCCAAGACAACCTCAACTAAAACGATTCAACGACAGCGATCAACCTAGCCTGCAAACCCATCAGGGTAACTTTCACATCAGGAGAATGCATCCATTAGCAGAGGACAGACAAGGGGTCAAACTGAAAATACATCGCAACACTTGTCAGGAATTTCATCGATGGTATTCACGCCAGGAGCGGGACCTTGAGATTCTTCCAGTTCTGAAACTCTACACAGGGGTGGGGAACCTGAGGCCTCGAGGCCACACGTGGCCCTTCAGTCAAAGAGCTGCACTTGAGGACCTAGAGGGCTGCAGGTCCCCCCCTTCTCTAAAACCAAGATCCTCATGCTATGAACACTAGAGGGCGCTCTGAGAGAAGCTTCCATTCTACACACTTCTGACTGCCAGCTTGGGGAACCAGCCTGGGCTGAGCTGCAGACCCCTAAATATTAGTAAAAACTCACATTTGCATAGCAGTTTACCGACAACTTCTAAAGTCCTGGTTCCAAACTAGATTTCCAGCTTTGCTTCATACTACATAGTCCCTTTCACCTGTATGTATTCAGCCCATTTTAGCTAAACGTTTCAATTTCCTGCTGTTTACATTTTTGCACAACCATTCCTCTTGCTTGGAATGTTTTCTCTCCTTATAGCCATCCCTCAGAATCCTCACTTTTTTCCTTCAGTCAGTTAGCCCATAAGCATTTATTAAGCTCCTACTACATGCCTGTCATTATACTTGGCCCTAATGGTACCAGGAGAAACATCAAACAGCCCTGATTCTATGTGGGACGAAGAGGGAGGCATGTGCACACGTAATTCTATAGAAATGAATACACAGTCATGGGGGGGCAATAGTGTAAAGGGAGGAAAAGGCTTCACAGAGATGTCAGTGTCTGAGCTGCTCCTTGAAGGAGGGTAGGGATTCTAAAAGGTGGAGACAGGGAGCAGTCCAGGGGTGGAGAACAGTTACCACAAAGGCATGGAAATAGGAGATGGGTGCTGTGTTCGAGGAAAAGCAAGAAGGTCCTTACTAGACAGCAGAGTCAGGTGTGTACTATCATACAACTGGAAAGGTAGGTTAGGACTGGGTTGTAAAGGGTTTTAAAAATTAAATAGAGAAATTTTATATTTGAACCTAGAGGCAGCAGGGAGTTGCTAGAGTTCAATAAATAAGGAAAACCCCACTGAAATGATCCAATGAGAAGGACGAGGATCCAAACCTGACCTCAGCTCAGGGCAGCCTTCCTTAATCCAGTTGTTAGTGATTTGGATGCATCTCACACTCCTTCCAGTAGAATGCAAACTGTTTCTTTTTAAAATCTTTTATCTCCTTTACCCAGCATGGTGCCTGATTCGTAGTAGGCGTTTAATATATATCTGATGTATTGAATTATGCCCATTTTAGATGTGAGGAAAACCAAGGTTTCTACAGATTAAATCATTTGCCCATGGTGGAGACATCAAAGGAAGAGGCATTTATTAAGTGCCTATGATGGGAAGGAGGAGCTAGGCAGCAGGCACAGGGGATAGAGCCCTGGGCCTGGAGTCTTACTGAGTTCAAATCTGGTCTCAGACACTTACTAACTGTGGGACCCTGGACAAGTCACTTGTTTGCCTAAGTGTTCTCATTTGTAAAATGAGCCGGAGAAAGAAATGGGAAACTGCTGTAGTATCTCTGCCAAGAAAATCCCAAATGGAATCATGAAGAGTCAGACGAGACTGAAAATGAAACAGCTACAAAGGTAAGAGGTTAAATGATTGGAACGGCTAGGTGGCGCAGTGAATAGAACATCGGCCCTGGAGTCAGGAGGACCTGAGTTCAAATCCAGCCTCAGACACTTGACACACTTACAAGTGTGTGACTTGGGGCAAGTCACTTAACCCCAATTACCCTGCAAAAAAGCAAAACAAAACAAAAAAAAAGAGGTTAAATGATCTGGCCAGGATAATGTCTGAGGCTGGATTTGAACTCATGTTGTCCTGACTCCAAGTCTAAGGCTCAATTCACCATCCCACCCAGCTCTTCCATAGTGAAAGAACTAGCAATTAGAAAGTTTAGTTAAATCCTAGTCTGTCACTCTCCTTTTGGAGGGTTTTTATAAAGTACTTTATTGATAGGGTGAGTTAAGTGCTTTGTAAACCATAAAGAGGCACAGAATGTCCCTCTCCCCACCCCCCTACCTCTGCCCCCCCATCTCCATACTAATAATATGGCCCTAACCTAGCCTTCCAGCCTAATCTCCTTGGTTCTCTTCCATGTGTTCTCCCCTCTGACAAATGTCTTTGCCAACAATAGGTCAGTCAACAAACATCTACCATGTTTATTGTCAAACTGTGGAAATACAAAGAAAGACAAAAACCAGTCCCTGGCCTCAAAGGGGCTCAGAGGAGACAACATGAAAACAATTATGTACAAAAAACTATAGACAGGATACACTGGAGATAATCAATAGAGTGAATGCACTAGAATTAAGGGGGATAGGGCTTGTTATAGAAGGGGATTTTGCCTGGGACTGGAAGGAAGCCAGAAGGTGGAGGTAAGGAGGAAGAGCCTTCCAGACACGGGGAACCTCTAGTGAGGATACCTGTAGTCAGGAGATGGAACATCAAAGAGGGTGGGCATTTGGATGTAAGGTATTAGAAGTATAAGATTCTGTATCTCCATGCCTTTATGCCTGCCTACCCCTCAGGAGAACAGCTGGGAAAGGGGCCTGTTTTTCTTTTATTTTAGACCATCATCTTGTAGTAAAAACAACAATAATCTCCAAATGCCTACCTGGTTTGATTGTAAAAGGTCATTTTATTATTATTATTATTTATTATTATTCCAAAGTTAGTTTAGGAAATATTTTTCTGATTAACTCCCCATTTACTCCCCCATTGAATAATTAAAAAGAAAACCCACTTAAGAAATATGCAAAGGCAAAGGGAATTTCCATATCTATCACAGCCAGAAATGTTGCCTCATTCCACATTTGAGGTTCATTACTTCTGTGGTAGGATGGGGTAGTAGTCCTCATTTTCAGCCTTCTAGAATTGCTGTTTGTAATTGCGCTGATCTGAGCAGAGTTCTTAAATCTTGCAAAGTCATTTTTATGTGCATTGTTGTCATCATATAAATCTTTCTCTTAGTTCTGCTTACTTCCCTCTCCATCAGTTCATCTAGGTCTTCTCATTTTCCTCTGAAGCTATCATTTTGTAATTTCTTATGGTTCAACAATATTCCATTACATTCAAATGGTGCTGTCACATGTGCAGCAGCTACACCCTAGTAAAACCAGCTCAGCAGACCAGCTAAATCAAGTTGATGGTGACCAATGGACCTCACACCAGTCAGTGAGTGAAGACTTCCCATGGTGGAATGGGTGGATGAGAATGATTTGTTCCAATGGCTATGAAAGTGACTGAAGCAGGCTTGGTCAGACATCAAAGATGCCAGGGTCATTCATTACAGTTCCAGTCATCATCGACCATCTTGATTTTTGTCCTTCCATTGACCTTTTGACTCTGGAAGAGAGAACGAGGCTGACAACTTTGTGCAACTCGGCCTCGCTTAAATCCAATTCACACAAGAGCCAAGACATCACCCACACATTTACCAGCGCACCCCTGGTTCTAGTATTCTTATTAAATGAACCATATTTTACAAACAAGAGAAAAAGCAAAAACAAAACTACTTATATATTTTCCTTTTGACATAATAGACACTTCCCAACAAGCACCCAAATAGATTCTTCCATAAAGTGCATTTCCTCCCAATATTTTATTAGTTGTTAATTAAGAAGAGGCAAAGGTGTATCCTAACACTGATGCTATATGGAATCAGTTTTGTCGCTCTTCCAAACTGACTTCCCTTACAACATTGCAGTCATTGTTGGGGAGAGGGGGGACAGTGGGGTACAGTGGAAAGAGGGATGAATTTGGAGTCAAAGGATCCCAAGATCAAGTTCAAATACTGACTCTGCCACTTACTGCCCCCATGACAGGCTACCTTCCCTCCCAGCATGGGATCAACACTCCCAAGTGCAACTAATTGGAAAATATTCAACAAAATAAATAAAAATACAATAAAACATAGAAAACATTATATTTTAAGACTAAGTTAATATGTGGTCCATGAGGATCTTTATGTAGGAATTGATGGCCCCAGTATCTATTTGAGTTTGACATCATTGGATTAAGGAACTCTACTTTAAGTCAGAAAGTCCTGAGTTCAAATCCTGATTTAGATACTTATTAGCTATATGACCCTGGGCCACTCTAACCTCTGCACCTCTGTTTTTTCATCTGTAAAATGAGGGGACTTGACTTAAGTGACCTCTAGAGTAGGGGTTCTTAAGTTGGGTTTTATGAATTTATTTTGATCAGTATATTTCAATGTAATTGGATTCCTTTGTACTCCTGTGATTTTGTTTTATGCATCTAAAAAGATTCTTCTGAAAAGGAAAATGTAGCTTCACCTGACTTCCAAAGGGGTCCATGACACACATGAAGTGAAGCACTTTCTGCTTTCAGATCCGTCCCAGCTCTAGCTCTGCTGTTCCAATCCTTTTTCTACTCCACAAAGATCGTCTTCCTTTGGGAAACCATTAGCAGTGAACTTGACTTGGCGCAAAGGCTTCCTTCCACATGTGCTCCTCGTTCTGCCCTCTTGGGCCGGGCACAACATTCTGCTCAACTGGACCTTCATGATTCCTCTAAGCCTCGCCTCCTCCTTGCTGAATGTCCTTCAGGCTACTCCTTCCTGCTGTTGATGCTGTAGGAGAAGGAGCCTCTCTCTCCCAGGCTGTGCATAACTGGGGTTCCACCATCCTGGCTGAAGGTTCTTTCCTCATCTGAAGGGCAGGTGCCCCTAGGTGGGGGATGGAGCACTTTGAGCTGTTTCTCAATCCTGGGCTAAGGAGGCTGGCAGCCCTTTTTCCTGGGAGTAGATTTAGATAGGGGAGGGAGAGAGTGTGGGAGCACAGCAGAGGGATCATTGGACTTGCAGTCAGGTTAAATCCTTGTTTTGGTATTATTCCTGAAACCTTAGGAAAAGCTACCTTTGGGGGTAGAACCACATGGTCTCTGAAGTTATTTTCAGTTCTAGATTCTATAATCCTAGAAACATCACAAGGCACCATGCTAGAAGTTAGAGTGCTGGGCTTGAAGCTAGAAAAACTTGGATTCTCAATCCTACCTCTGTCACTTACTAGCTGTGTGACCTTGAGCAAGTCTCTTAACCACTCTGAACTTTGGTTATCTCATTGATAAAGTGGGAGCTATGTATAAAGGGGTTGTGAGATTCAAACAAGATGTCTAGAAAGTGCTTTGAACTATAAATCAGTGTATAAATGCTACTTATTAAGCCAGAGAACATGCAGCAAGGAAGGGCAAGGTAGACTTAATAGGGACATATAGGCTGGAAGGAACCTCAGGGGCCATCTAGCACAACCCTTTCATTTTACAGATGAAGAAACAGAGATATGAGGTCAAGTGATTTATCCAAGGTCACATAAACACCAAAGGCAAGATTTGAACCCAGGTCCCTCTGATTCCAGTCAGTGATTTTTCTGCTGTGCCAGGTTGCCGGAAGGGCAGAAAGGGGGAGTAGGAGAGTCATACTTTGCTTTCTAGTTTTCTCTCTAGGACCAGTTGAGGAACAAAAAAAAAAAGGGGGGGGGAAGGCTAATGCAAGGGTGCAGGCCAGGGTTCTATGTTAGTTCTGGACTACCAGGGCACCGTGGCTCATAGGTGGTGCTAGTCAGGGCAGACCTCCAGGAGGAGGTGGGCTGAAGCAGGCTTTGGAAGGAGATGGGAGGGCATTCTGAGCATGGAGGAAAGGGGCCCTGGTGATCCTTTAGACCAGCAGAGACAGGGTTTCTTCTCTCTTCCCAGGCCTGGGGGAATCCACATCATCCAATGAACCTGGGCTTTACTGCTCACTGAATTATTCAGATCTCCCCTTGGCTGCTCCTACTGAGGGAATCAGGACTGGGAGGGGGATGGGAGTTCAGAGCTCTCAGCAAGGGCCTAGAGACTTAGTGACCCACTGCTTCTAGAATGGAGGGAAAGCAGAAAGGAAATAAGGGAGGAAGGGAGGGAAAGGATGTCAGCAGCAGGAAAGAGCCTTGAATTTGAAAAGCAGTAGGGTCTGGAGCTGAATGCACTGGTATGGATTTGGGCAGGTCCCTTCACTTCGGAGTCTGTTTTCTAATCTATAAAACGAGGGGGTTGGATAGATGATTCTTACATTTCCTTCCAGCCCTGAATCTATCTCTGCCTCTTCAAAGATGCCCTCTACAACATACCTGACCACATTCCCTGACCAGGAAGCCACCCAGTCTCCTCTTGAAGACCTCCAGAAATGGGGAGCCCACTACCTCCCTAAGCAGAACATTCTACTTTTGGACAGCTCTAACTTGTTGACATTCTTTATTTTTCTTCAAAATTCGCCTTCCTACTAACTCCCACCATCTGAGACCCCACTGATTGTTCCCAGTCCTGCCCTCTGGAGCCAAGCCACAAATCTAAAGCCTTTGCCCTATGACAGGTCTCTAAATGCTTGAAGTATCCTGTCTCTCCACCATCCTGTAGAAAGGAGAGAGGGAAGATGTGGAGCAGAAAGAAGGGAAAGAAGATTGATTTGTTGACTTCATATCCTAGATAGAGAACAGAAGAGACCCCAGGGACCATGTAGTTCAACCCCCTTCCTTTTACAGATAAGGAAATGACGGCCCAGGGAAGTTTAGTAATTTTTCCAATGTCACCAGGGGAAATTAAAGCATCAGAAGCAGGATCTGAATTTAGACGGTCTAAGCTAAAGCAAAAACTTTCCCCTTGTATTTTACCTTCATGATTAGTCCGTGATTATCAATCAGTCAGCTGACTTCTCTTTATGATGCACAGGAGGTACATAAGGCACTTTGTGGGCCATTGTAATAGTCTCAAGCCTCAGAGAGCTCACAGCATGAGGCCGAGTAAAGACAGGCCAGCTCTGTGTTAATGTGGCACAGATTAGGACCCTGAGCCTCTTAGCTCACTTACTCTCTGAGCTACACAATATTGAGCACCTGCCCTCCTCCTCCTATCCCTGGGGGATAGCCAAGGTGCAGAACACCCAGCTGGGGTGGGGGTGGGCTATGATCTGGGTCATAAATTTTGCAAACTCAGCTCCTCTTTCCTTTTGAGCCCAGTCGTGGGCTGGCAGGACATACCTCATTACTGCAACCTAATGCTCCGTGCTTCCTATCTCTTCCCCTCCCCCAGTTCCTCTCCTACCCCCATCCCCAGCTCCTCCGAAGCCAGGTAGGAAACACTTGGAATGGTACAGATAATGGGATTATAACAGATAACGTTAGAGCCCAGAGGGATTTTAGAATCTAGAATGTTAGAACATGGAAAACAGAATGTTAACATTCAAGGGGCTTTAGAACATGGGAAGTAAGCCACTAATCACTCTTAAAGGGACCTTGGAACGAAAGGGTCTTGTTGAAGAAAGATTCCATGCCTCAATATTTCTGAATTATCGGTAATCAAACACTAAGTTTTTGCATACACTGAGCTCTATTTCTGGTCTGTTCTATTTCTTTGTTCTTTTTTCTAGTTCTAATGTTTTTATTTTGATTATTCTTTTGTGGATAATAAATTAATTTAGTCTGGTAGTAGGATAAAAGTTGAACCCCCAAAAGTAGGAAGGTGTCATGGTACAATGGCCAGCATACTGTTTCCAGAGTTGGAGAAGCTGGATTCAGGGTCCATCTCTGATGATTACTACCAGTGTGATCTTGAGAAAGCTGCTTAATTTTCCCAGAGCCTCAGTTTCTCCATGTATGAAATGAAAGGGTTAGACTAACTGGTCTCTGGGGTCCTTTCCACCTCTAGGTCTGTGCACAGTAGGCTGGAAGTCAGAAGATTGGGGGTTTGAATCTGTCCTCTTGGCCTGGTTATTTAAGCTCTTTTGGTCTCTGTTTTCTTAGTTTGTCAAATTCTTGTGTTTGCATGAAGACAGTGGACCAGGCCTGGAGTCCAGGAAGACCTGAGTTCAAATCTAGACTCATATACTTACTAACTATATGACCCTGGGCAAGTCACTTAACCCTATTTGCCTCAGTTTCCTCATCTGTAAAATGGGCTGGAGAATGAAATGCCAAACCACTCCAGGATCTCTGCCAAGAAAACCCCAAATGAGGATATGAAGAGATGAATATGACTGAAAAACAAAAAAAGAAAACAAAAACCAAAAAAATGGCCAGACCCGGATAAGGGTGAACTTGTTCAGACCCACACAGTGAGTGAATTAGTGACGGGATCAGTCCAGAACTCATCTCCTTCAACTCACTGCCTCCTAGCTGCTCAGAGTCCCCTCTCTCCACCACAGAGATAATGCCTTTTAAAGTTTAACAAAGCAAAGTTGTATGCTAAGCCCTGCAGACTGCGGGCTCGGGACACTGTGGTCCTGTAGCCTCAGACTTCTGTGTGTGAGCGTGTTTGGGGGTGGGGAGGAGGAAGATTGATGCTGTTTTCAGCCTGCATCCCTTTACTTTTTGTCTCTCTGATCACCACAACCGAACCAGGACCACTGGTGGGAAGGTGGGGGAGGGGGTGCCTTGCTCCGGGTTATTTAAAATTCAGTTGCCATGGCAGTGGTGATCACAGTGAAGAAGAGGCAGATGGCTCCGGGTTTAGGGTTCCCACTGCCCTTTGGCTAATTCCGTAGGTGAAGGTATTAGGTTAATTAAAAGCCATGTGCTTTGCGGGGAATACTTGGCTCCTGGAGGTTTAATAAGTATCTAGGCTTGTTCTGCGTCTCCCTAGCAGAGCCTCCAGGCTGGAGATCTGTCCCTTTGATGGGGTCCAGGGGGAAAGGGAAGCCTTCTCTCCTACTTTCTGAAGAATCTTAGAGTGAGGCTGGACTGTTGTCTTCTCCAAGGCTCTCTCTGGAGAGTTGGTAAGGGAGAGTTCTTCCACCACCCATTGCTAACCCTAGAAGGGAAATTTGGAGGCTAGAGGGCTCTTTGAGCAGAGGCTCTGGGCCTACGGCTGGTGCAGAGAGTGTCTCTGACCCCCTCTGGATCCAAGGGGATGCCCTTCCCTTTTGGGGGCTCCGTGAGCAGTAATAGAAGAGCCCCCTCCCCCTTGCTTGTTCCTGGAACTTTGGGGTGTCTGTGTCTGGTCCGGCAGCATACCTAGGTGCTGTGAACGTTCTTGGGCCACAATACTCAGAAGGAGAACATCTTTGGGGTATCCCCCAGGAAACCTCTGGTTCAGGGCCTTCCTCACTGACAGAGCATGAGGGAGAGAGGTCTCCAAGATGTCCTGGAGAGCTGAAAGCATGGCTGCCGCTGCTGCAGTGGACTCAGAGGAGATGGAGAGCCCAGAAAAGGAGCAGGGCAAGTGGGCTCTCCTTCGAAACATCAACCAGGTGCTGAAGGCCCATGCCTTCCTGCCGGTGAGCAGCCTCATGCTGAGGGTTATTGGGAGCCCCTGGGTGGGGTTGGGAGAACTGGCGGAAGTTGGGGGTGCTGGCGGCTATCTGGTCTTGCTTCCATCTCCCTGAGGCCAGGGACTATGGCTTTGCCTTCCTTTTCTTCCCCATTCCTTAGTGAGGGGCCTGGCAAATAGTAAATGCTTCATAGATATTGTTGCCTGACTAACTCCCTGTGTGACTTTGGGTGGGGGACCCCTTCCTTTCTGTCAGCCTTATTCTCCTTCTCTGCAAAGTCAGGATCCCCATGCCACCAGTGTCTTGGGGCTGCTTTGGGGTTTGAGTGAGTGAATGGGTGTGAAATAATATTTCTCTGGAGCTTTGTATTTGACTGACACAATACCATCAGTCCCATTTTACAGAGGAGAAAACTGAGTCTGAGCAGAGAGGAATCTTGCCCATGCTTGCACTGATTATAAGGATGCTTCCATTAAGTGTTCCAAGAAAGGAGAAAATAGATTCCAAATGTCAGGTTTTTTGTGGTTTATCATAACTCTGACTTAAATTACAGCAAGAGGGAATAAAGGAAGATATGAAGAAGGACTTTCTGGTAGCATGGACATTTGAGGGGGAAAGGGATAGAAGGATTCAAGGGTTGTGGGGGGGGGAAGGGTGAGGTGTTTGCCAGCTGCTTACACCAGACCTAATGACCACCCCTAGAAGCTGAGGACAGAGACCTGTGACCCTGAGCAAGTGGTTGTAAAATGGAAATAATGATAGCCCCTACCTCTCAGGCTTCTTGTGAGGATCAAAAGGGATAACAAGAGGTGGCTAGGTGGCACAGTGAATAGAGCACCAGCCCTGGAGTCTGGAGGACCTGGGTTCAAATATGGCCTCAGAAACTTAACACTTACTAGCCATGTGACCTTGGGCAAATCACTTAACCCCAATTGCCCAGCTTTCCCCCCCTCCAAACATAAAAAAGGGATAACATATGTAGAATATTTTGCCCTATTAAAAAAAGGCTGCCAGCAAGAGCAGCAGCAGCAGGTGGAGGGGGGGAGGAGGAAGGGACACAGTGAGTGAGGTGTCAAAGGGACATGAGTAATAGAAAGAAAGACCCAGGAGATCATCCCATATCTACTGTGTAACCATGGATCAGTGACTTCACCTTCTCTGGGCCTCAGTTTCCAACTCTGTAGAAGGGGTTAATGATATCGCTGCTCCCTGTCTCCCAGGGCTGTTAGGAAAAAAGTGCTTTGTAAGCCTTTAAGGGCCGCGCAGAAACAGGGGCCGTTATTCTGTACTTGGGGTCTGGATTGAGGCATTTCTTGTGTTGATGGTGTTTTTAGATAAGGCTGTAGACACCTGAAGACCCCGGGGCTTCCAAGGGAGCTTTGTCCCCTCTTCTCTCCCTGACACCAGAGAGGTCTCTCCCTGATCACTTCTTCTGCATTCCTCCTCTGATCCCACCACCATCCACCTTGTATCCGACTTCCTTTGTACGAACATTGTATTCCTCTTACCATAGATGGCAAATACACTGAGGACAGGGACTGTTCCTCTCTGTATCTCTAACTAGGAGCTCAGCACTCTGCGTGTAGTAGATACCCAACAAATATTTGTGAATTTAATTCTAGATTCCCTTCTCTGTAAGGAATGGGGGGGTGTTGAGAGGGTGTGCAGGCTGTACTGTGTTCACAGCCCTTTTTATTGATCTGGGCCCGCTCCTGACTCACTACCACTATGTTTTCATTTTTTCCTATTTATGTATCATTTAAAGAGGAGCACCAGTGCCTACAAACAAGATAGGAGATACATTAATCATCTGATCAGCAAATACTTCTCTCTTTTAAGGAGTAAAGTGATTCATCTATCCCATTTTTAGATTGCAAGCTCCTTGAGGGCAGGGACTGACTTTTGACTTTTTTGTACCCCCAGAATTTAGCATACATTTATTAAGTGACTTCTACATGCCAGGTATTCTACCGAGCACTGGGGATGCAAAGAAAGGAGCTCACATTCTAACAGGTAAAATAGCATATGTATACACACACACAACAGGTCCAGTATAAGTGGGGACCAAAGGGCAGGTATTAATGGTGGACATCAGGACTTCTGTAGAAGACAGATCTATTTAGTCGATAACTATTATATAAGTACACCCCAGCAGTGCATTTGGGGAGATGGAAACTTTTTTTTTTGCTTTTTTGGAGGGCAGTTGGGGTTAAGTGACTTGCCCAAGGTCACATGGCTAGGTTTTTGTGTGTTAAGTGTCTGAGGTTGGATTTGAACTCAGGTCCTCCTGACTCTAGGACTGGTGCTCTATTCACTGTACCACCTAGCCACCCCCTTGATTTTACTCTTAAAAGGAAACCAGGAGTTTTAAGAGGTAGAGAGGGCATTCCAGGCATGAGTGACAGCCTGTGCAAAGACAGAGAGATGGGAGATGGAATGTTATGTTTGGGTATTAGGCCATTTTTGCTGGAGAATTGAGTGCGTGAGGAATACTGGGTAATAAAACCTAGAAAGTTAGGCTGGAATCAGTTTTGTAAAAGGCTTTAAATACCAAACAGAAAAGTTTATATTTCTATCCTAAAGGGAGGAGGGAACCATGGTAGCTTCCTAATGAGGGGAATGACATGGTCAGACCAAGACAGAAATCATATCTTCTTGTTGTTAACAGAAACAGCTCCTGTTTCTACTGCTTAAGGTTTTCAAAGCCCTTTTCTTATAAATACTCCTGCAAGTTAGGTGGTGTAGGTCTCATTATTTCCCTCATACAATTAAGGAAACTGAGTCCAAATATTGTTGAGGTTGCCAGGTAGATAGAATTCAAATGCTGCCTTCAGACACTACCTGTATGACCCTGGGTAAGTCATTTAACTCTGTCTGGCTCAGTTTCCTTGGCTGTAAAGTAGGGATTATGATAACACCTATGTGTGTTATGAAGGTCAAATAAAATAATATTTGTAAAGTCCTTAACATGGTGTATGGCACAGAGCAGATGTTTAATGAATGTTAAGTATAATGATAATAACAATTATTATCATTTTCACTAATATGCCCAAGACAAACATGTCACTATTTACAATATTTGAGCCTGATAATACTTGAAACTTGTACAGCATTGACAATTTTCAAGTCTTTTTTAGGGTCTACAAAACACTTTCACATCTATTACTTCATCACTGTCTTTCACAGCTAATGACAGGGCAGGGCTTATTATCCCACTTTGTGCAGGTAGAAAATGAGACTCAGGGAGCAGAGGGGCTTCTCAGGAATCATGCAGCGAGTCTATGCCAAAGGCAAGACTTAAAGAGTTAGAAGGGTCCAAACCCCTCATTTTATTGGTGAAACTGGTCTAGAGAAGGGAAGTCTCTTGCCCAAGGTCACACAAAGAAAGGAGTCTCAGAACGCTGGCCTTCTGACTCCAGTCATCTTTCCACCTAACCGCTTGGACCTTTTACTAGGATTTAGACAAGAATCCTCCATGTAACATACACATTAAGCTTCAGTCAGTCAGTCACTAAACATTTATTAAACACTTACTAAGTGCTGGATAAAGTACCTAGTGCTAGGGATACAAAGAAAGGACGAAAGATCATCCCTGCCCTCCTGGAATGTGATGTTATGAAAACAGTTTAGGGTTGGGAGGGTGGATACCAACTACCTTGTCTGGGATGCTGAAAAGACTTTCCTGCAGTGGGTGAGAGGCTGATCTAACTGTGCTCTCTCTGAGTCACTTCCTCTCTGAGATTTTAGGATTCAAAGATTTCTATCTCTTTGGGCCTGGGTTTTCTCATCTGCAAAATATAGGAAATAATTCTAGTCTCACCTGCTGTGAGAATGAAATGAGCTCCTGCATGTGAGAAAGCTTCATTGACTGTATGTCAACAATAAAGCACTTTGTCCATCATCAAGCACTGTGTCAGTGTGAGAGATTGTCGTTAATAATTGGATGTGTTTGCTGTCATGGGAAAGTTGATATTACCCTGCTCTTTTTATCTGTTCTTGCTTTCTGAGCCCATTGTTGTTTGTTCTTTGTTCTCCAAGAGGACGGTGATGTCAGGAAGGTGATACCATGATTTTCAAGTGAATTGGATTTAAGTGAGGCAGGGCTGTGCAAGGTCACCAGCCTCACTTTCTTCTTTCAAGCCATCTGGATCTAGTGGCAAGATATAGATCAGGATGACTGGACATGACCCTGGATGCAGTGGGAGACCATCAATCCATACTTTTGGTTTGGAGGACTGTTTGTCATGTTATGGGGCAGGTCTGGAGTGGGCTGGAAGCTGCCTCTGGTCACTGAGTCTCTTCGCAACTATGAATATTTAAAGAATTTCTCATTCCTCCACAATTCCTGAAATGGCCAGAGTCACCTAAAGGGGCTGTTCTGCCCCTCATGGGAAGGATTTCTTTCTTTGTTTTGGGGATATGAGTGGTGAGATGTGATAGTATGTGTAAATGCTTAGGTTACAAGTGAACCTTCTCCACTCTGCTAACAGAAAGTCTGCCATTCACACCTTAATTATGGCAGGGGTTCCTAAGCCATTTTGTGCCTTAGAACCCTTTGATGGTCTGTGAAGTCTTGGGGACCTTTTTAGAATAATGTTATTGCCTGCATTCGTAAGTAAAGTCAATGCTAAATTTCAGTGAGATCCTGGCGAAAGTATTGTTTTGTTGCTTTTTTTTTCCATCTGAGTTCATAGATTCCCCTGAAATCTATCCATGGAGCCCAGGCTCAGAAGAGCCCCTGGTTAATCAGATCATAGATTTAGAACTGGAAGGGGCCTTGGAGATCAAGGCTAACTCATTAAAAAGACGAGAAAACAGAAGTCAAGTAACATGTTCAAGGTCACACAGGTAGTCCGTGGCCTTGCTGGGCTTTGAACCCAGTCTTTTTTTCTCTGATTCCACTGTGTTCCATTGTACCACACACTCAGAAGCTAAGTAGTCTTTTCACAAATGGGGATCTTTGGGTTACAACTAGATTCATTACTAGAATACGTTCATTTGTTTTGTTTTTGCTTTATTTTGGTCTGGATCTATGATTGCCTTAGTGTGGGAAATTCTGAGTGTGGAAACTCCCTCCATGCAGACTGACCATTCAATTGTAACTGACAGTTTTAGAGCCAAAGGGGCTGAGAGGTTAAGTGACTTGTATACTGACTGTGTAGGTAGTAACCCAGAGGATCAGTGTTTGAACCCCAGCCCTCTGGATCCAAATCCAGATCTCTTTTCACTGTACTCCACACATACAGAGAGGGTTAGGCTCTTCCTAAATGGATCCTGTGTTCATGACTAACTTTGGATACCCGTGTTTCTTTAATAGTGAATCATTTCTCTAGCTTGAGTTTTCCTTACAGCTAAGGTAGATATATACATTATGTGTCAGGCACTGCACTAAGCACCAAAGATACAAAGAAAGGCAAAAGACAAGACAAAAGTCCCTCCCTTTAAGGAATTTGTAGTCTAACGGGAAGAGGAGGAGACACAAATATCTAGGAACAAACTATGCACAAGACAAATTGGGGTGATTTCAGAGGGGAGACACTAGCATTAGGCGGGGAGGGGGGTCAGAAAGGACGTCTTGCAGAAGGTGGGACTTTAGCTGAGGCTTAAAGGAAGCCAGGAGGCAGAGATGAGGGAGGAGAGCATTCCAGGCATGAGGAACAGTCTGGGAAGAGACTCAGAGACAGGAGATGGGGTCTTGGAGTGTCATATGCAAGGAACAGAAAGAGAGCCAGTGACACTGGCTAGAAATACATGGGGTGAGAAGGGAAGCATATGATGTGGGAAGACTGGAAAGGCAGAAAGTAGGTAGGTTATGAAGGACTTTTAAAAGCCAAACACCTGATTTTATATTTAATTTTTGAGGCAATAAGAGGCCGCTGGAATTGATAAAATGAGGGTAGTAGGGAGACATAATCAGATTTGCACTTTAGGATGGAATGGAGGTGGGAAGAGACCTGAAGCAGGCAGACTGACCAGCAGGCTATTGCAAAAGTCTGAGAGTGAGATGATAATGGTTTGCATCAAGATGGTGACAGTGTCAGAGGAGAGACGGGAGCCTATGGGGTAAATGTTGAGTGAAAAGACTTGGCAACAAAATTAGATGGGGGGCTAGAGAGAGTGAGGGGTCAAGAATGAAACCTAGGCAGTAAGCCTGGGAGACTAGGTTGGTGACGGGAAGAGAGGAGTTTGGAAGGGCTGGGGAGGAGGGGAGGTAGGGAGTTCATTTTTGGAAATGTTAAATTTAAGATGTCTGTGACCCATCCAACTAGAGATGTCTAATAAGCAGCTGGAATTGAGAGACTGGAAGTCAGGAGAGATGCTACAGCTGGACAAATACATCTGAAAATCAAAGGGAGCTGTGGGGTACAGCATCGAGGGAAGGTAATACAAGTATTATTTCTACTTGCAGATGAGGAAACAGGGATTTGAGAAACTAAGTGACTTGTCCAGGTTCACACAGGCAGAATTTGAACCCAAGTCTCAGGAATCTCAGTCTAGTTCTCTAAGTAGAACCAATGTGATGAGTGAACAGACCCAGATTTGGGAACCAGGAGATTCACATTCTAATTCTGCCTTTGTCACTTAGTCAACGTGTGACTTTGGATGGTCCACTTTTCCCTCTTTCTGCCTCAGTTTCCTCAACTGTAAAATTTTAAGGCTATGTACCAGATGGTCTCCAAAGTCCCTTTCCGCTCTGACATTCTTTTCTGATACCACAGACAAGCTGTACAACAGCAACAGGAGAGAAACTAGGGCAATCATGTCATAAGAGCCTCAGTTTCTTTTCCTGGGGATGTTAGTCTGAAGAAGAAAAGAATAAGGAAGGGCAGGATCACTGTTTTCAAATATTTAAGTATGTGGAAGAAGGGTTGATTTGATCTGTTTGGTAATTGGGAGCAATGGGTGACATGGATTTAGGCTAGACTTAAGGAAAAGCCTCAACACTCTGCTGTCCCAAAGTGGAATGGGCCATCTCAGAAGCTTGGCTCTGGGTGCTTTCTGCTCCCAGAAGGCCCTCTCCTCCAAAACTGGTTTGTCCCAGATAAAAATACCATTGATCCTCATTGTTCAATATATAATTTATTATTATTATTATTCAATATACAATCAACACTCATGGTGCTTTTGTCACGTGAGAATGTTTGGAGAGCAGCAGAGAATTTGAGTCCCCCAAAGCACACATTCCCACCTGAGGTCCAGCAAGGAGAAGCTCTGCCTTCTTGTTTTGGATTTCATGCTATAAAATTTCCTTCCTGCAATTTATTTAATGCCACATTTTTTAAAATGTGGGTGTTTTTGTTGCTATTTTGATGTTTAAAATGATCCCCAAGAATAGTGTTGAAGTACTATCCAATGTTTCTAAGTAGCCCAATGGAGAAAATACGTATGTTAGATAAGCTTTCTTCAGGCATGAGTTTTTAGCAGTGCTGGCTATGAGTTCAATGTTAATGATCAACAATCCAGCACATCCAGAAAAAAAGGAAGAGGAAATTGCTTGCTCTGCATGTGAGGTCACTTTGGAAAACATTAAAGGAAATGTTGTGGCTAGAGGCTGTCAGGAACCTAATCCCGTATTTCCCTTAGGAGCAATGGTTCAGTATGCACTAATTCAGTATTTGCAGCAACTTTATAGAACAAAACTACCACAAATAAAACGAATATACTATACTATATTCTTCATTGCAATTCTGCTCAGGGAGCTAATGAGCTCCCCATCACTAGAGATACTCAAGTGGAGGGCTGTACCCGCTTGCTGAGGATGTCTTAGAGGAGATTCCTATCCAGTTACAAGGTGGACTGACCAGGTGTTCCTAACCTGGGTCTCTGAGAGGTCAAGAGACCTACCCAAGGTGGTCACTGAATTTCAGGAGGTCCATCACACAGGCAACAAAAATTACATCTTTGTTTTCACTAACCTTTGGTTTCTTTTGTAATTCTAAGCATTTTATTTGATGTATTTAAGCTGTTATTCTGAGAAGGAGCCCCTAAGTCTCCCTAGATTGCCAAAGGAATCCAGGACAGAAAAAAAGAGGCTAAGGACCCTTGAGGGACAGGGTTTGAGGCAGAGAGTCCATCAAACATAGACACAGAAGAAGATGACATCATGCCCAGTCGTACTTTTTAAAATTCCCCTGGTTGTTAATGTTTCTTCCCTTTTCAAATGTCAATTTTTGGGGAAATGTTGTGTGTGCCTTCCCCAGCCCTCCAAGAATATACAGTGAGTCAGGGAAGGGCCAGGAGAACCAGACTGTGGGAGCACCAGGCCCCACGGTGTCTCATCAAGTTCATGAGGGATTCCTGGATGTGCCAGAGTCTAGAATCTAGAATCCTGAGCATCCCTGTGGAACTGATCTGATGATGATGAAGGATTGTCTTATCCTATAGTCAAGTAGCCCCATGTGGAACCCTCAGATTCTTTTAGACCCTGAGGAGATAGTTAAAGAGGCAGTGTGGGCTGGAGGGAAGAATGTTAGACTTAGAGAAGGAAGGTCAGGATTCAAATCTCAGTTCTGCCACTAAACTGCTCCTGCCCTCAAGGAGCTTACATTCTATTAGAGGAGATAACATATATACCTGTGAGCAGATAGGAAATGTATGCATAATAAACACAGGGAAATGGGGGTTTAGGAGTCAAGACAAGCTGCTGCGGAAGGGGATAAAAAGGAAATTAGTTACCAGCTCTGTTACCGGCAAAACCCACCCTCTCTCAGTCCCTCCCCTATCCACATATATAAAGGGAATGAGGAGCCCATGGTGTAGTGAAGAAAGGTCTGTCTTTAGGGACAAGAAGACCTGGGTTTACGTCCTCCCCCTGACATAGAGTGAATGTGCTTGAGACCCTGGGCAAGTAATGTAATCTCTCAGTCCTCCCCAAGCGACTCTTGAAATTGGGAGTCACAGACCAGTTGTTGATTTGCATTGGTACAGGGAATTTCCACATTGGAAGTTTCTAGGACCAATGAAATCACAGACCTGGACAACAGGGAAAATGGGGTTTTTTGCACTGATTTTGAGCAAAATGATTCATAAGACCTAAAGTACCATAGAAATATGAGTTGCTGTTTGTATGCGTTGGATGTGATAATTCAATCTTTACCTTGTCCTCATGATGAATTGAGTTGTGAAGATGAATTGTTGATGAGCAGACCCAAGAGTTAAGTGGGCTCAGTCAAGGAAGGCTTCCTGGAGGTGTTGACACAGATTACGTTTAGGTTATGTTCTCTCCCATCAAGCCCAACTCAGGTACCACTTCCTTTATGACAGCTTCCCTGATTCCTGCCCTCCTTCCTTCCCTGCTCCCCCAGGTAACAGTATTTTCTTGATCCTCTAATTTCCCTACATCATCTTTCCCTGGATCTCTCCTTTATCCCATATCATACCCTCCCTTATACTGTACTTATCTGTGTATGTTTTATATTTCCACACATGCACATCAGGTTGCAAGTTCTCTGCAGGCAGTGGACAGAGTCAGCTTTCACCTTTGGGTCCCCAGACCAGAGCACTGGACCATGTACATAATAGGTGCTTAAAATACTTGTTGGTGACTAATATAGAAATTTTTACCTGTTTGCGCGTATATAACCTCTATCAAATAGCTTACCATTTTAGGGAAGGGGGAGGAATATTTGGAACTCGAAAATTTCTAAAAATAAGTGTTAAAAATTATCTTTACATATAATTGGGAAAAACCACTCTTTATTAAAAAATGTTTGTTGGATTGAGTACTGACAGGGTGCTTTTTCTCCTGCAGGGTGACTATGTCTGGATGGACCTCAAAACAGGGCAGGAGTTTGATGTCCCCATTGGGGCAGTGGTGAAGCTCTGTGACTCCGGGCAAATACAGGTGGTGGATGATGAAGGCAACGTACGTCTCTCTCATGCTCACACTTGGGGGAGGTGGGGAGGACCTTGGTTGTCTGGGATGCCTACTGAGTACAGGAGCTAATCAGAATGACCCAGAGCATAGGCAGAGTATGTGGTTGCCTTCCTGATATAACATGGAAAGTCTTTCTCTTACCCCAAACCTCAAACTCAAGTGACCTACCATGCTGCCTAGAATTCCACAACTATTTCCTATTTCGAATCAAAATATTTAAGGCTACCTTAATCTGTCATCAGCCATTGAAATCTTAGTGTGAATTTTAAAATCGCAAAATAATTCAACAAACATTTAAGTATCTCTTAGATGGGCTGGTCATGTCAAGGGCAGGGATGACATGTATATAGCCAACATACTCCATTGGTGCCCTTTGATATCCAGAGAAATAGAAGGCCTTTAACCTATTGGGTTGACTCGGTTGATTCCCTGTGGTGTTTTTATCAGAAACCATGGACAAGAGTCATCCTGAGGCATGGGTAATTGTAATTTGCATCAAAGGAAGGAATCTATGAATTGATGAGATCACCAAGCCATTTGGATTTTCAGCAAGTATCCCACATATGCCAGACCCTGACCCACACCCAAGGATATATTCTCTGACTTCTAGAAGGTAATGATTTTATGGGAGAAAATATAAAGCACACCAACAAATATATGTAACCAGGTATTCAGAGATCTTCAAACTGATCTCTTATAGGCTGAGAAAAAGGTTCACAACTTCATTGTGAATTTTGGGATTTGAAGTCTGGAAATAGACTGAGATTGTCTCAAATTCAGAGCTAGTCCAAAGCTCTCAGAGCAACCAAAGTCCTCCCCCTGGTTCATGATGGTCTCAAGTTTCTGTCCAGGTGGAGAAAGAATACTACCTCTCTAGATTTGAAATCCCATAATTCACAGTTCATTTTCCCACCTTTTCCTCATCCATGGAGAGATCAGTATGAATACTCCCAAATACCAGGTTACATGGGCAAGTTCCAAGAGGTAGGAACAGGACATGGTGATGCTTGGGCTCTTTGGGTTGGACCAATCGCATGAAAGCAGTCTACCTCATGCCCTGAAGTCTCCCTTGCTGCTTAGCACACTCACTGTACATGGTGACAGAGCAAAGGAAACTCTGTCTGTCCCCTTAGAGTTTCTAAGTCATCACTAGTCTCCCAGAAGTCAAATCTGGAGATACCTTACAGTGGAAAGGTCATCAGCTTTGGAGTCTTATCTTGTATCTACCACTGGCTTTCAACATGAGCTTGACAAGTTACAACCATCATCAAAGCATTTTTTAAATGCAGAGAAGAGAACAGAAATCAGCCAACAAGCATTATATGTCCCAGGCACTGTGCTTTGTGCTGAGGGATGCAAAGAAAGGGTTTTAAAAAGTCCCTGCCCTCAAGGAACTTGCATTCTATATTCTAATAGGGAGGACAGCGTGTAAATAGCTAGGCACATAGAAGGCACAAAGAGAGTAAATGGAAGGTGATCTCAGAAAACAGTACCTGAAAGGACTGGGAAGGACTTCTTGTAGAAGTAAGGCCAGAAGGGACTGCAGACAAGCAGGATTACTTTGAAAGTGACATACAAAACTCATTATGTGCTTAAATAGAAAAGCAAGCTACACGTCATGGATATCCAGTTTCATATCCAATCCTCTTTTTTTGTTCTATTATATATCTGGAAATGTCCATTTTATTTTGTAATAATTTCAAAATTTTTTAAAGTTACAACTCCATCTTCAGCTTCCAGTACCCTCTTTTATAAGAAAGCTGTGTGTGTGTGTGCGTGTGTGTGTGTGTGTGTGTGTGTGTGTGTGTGTGCAATGTGCAGAGCACTGGGTCTGCAATCAGGAAGACTGGAGTTCAAATCCGGCCTCAGACACTTCCTAGATGTGTGACCCTGGGTCAGTCACTTAACCCTGTTTATCTCAGTTTTCTCATCTGTAAAATGGGGCTAGTACCTACTTCACAGGGTGGTAGTAAGGATAAGACAAGATAATATTTGTAAAGCACTTAGTGCAGTGCCTGGCTCATGGTAGGTGTCTAATAAATGCTTATTCCTTTCCTTCATTCTTATTTTTTCCTATTTAATATTATTTTAAGTTTTCCAATTCCATATAAAGATAGTTTTCGACATTCACTTTTATCAGATTTTGAGTTCCAATTTTCTTTTTTTTGCCCTCCCTTCCCTCCACCCTCCCCAAGATGGAATACAATCTTATATAAGCTACACATGTACAGTCTTACTAAGCACATTTCCACATCAGTCATATTGTGAAAGAACAATCAGAACAAAAGGGAAAAACAATCAGACTTCCTTGATTCTTATCAAATGAAAAAGATGAGATAGAGCTCTGAACTCAGGAAAACCTGGGTTCAAGTCCTACCTCAGACACATACTAGCTGTGTGACCCTGGGGAAGTTACTTAACCCTGCTTACCTCAGTATTTTCATCTGTAAAAATGAGCTGGGGAAGAAAATGGCAAACCACTCCAATATCATTGCCAAGAAAACCCCAAATGGGGCCACAGAGTTAGACACGACTGAAAAATGACTGAACAACCACAATAAATGTTTATTTCCTTCCTCCCTTCATTCCTATAAAATGAAAATGATGCAAGGAGGTAGCATGAAATAATGGATAGAATTTTGGGCTTAGAGTCAGGGAAACCTGGGTTTGAGTGCTACCTTAGACACTTATTAGCTGGGAGACCCTGGGCAAGTCACTTAACCTCTTTGTGCCTCAATCTCCTTATCTGCTAAATGAGGAAGATTCGACCCAATGTCCTCTAGGGCCCTTCCAGCTCTAAGTCTTTGTTCTCAGTGATCCCCACCAGCCTTGTAGTCTAAGGTCCCTCGTGTTAGTAGGTCAACAAACATTTATTACTATATGCAGAGCACTGGGCTGAGCTAGAAGAGAGGAAGGAAGATATAAAGAAAAGCCATTATTTTAAAAAGGAAAGTCATTATTATGAGAGTGAGAATCAGGGAAGACTTCTTGGAGGAGATGATCTTTAAAGGACAGGTGGGGGGCAGCTAGGTGGCGCAATGAATAGAGCACAGGCCCTGGAGTCAGGAGGACCTGAGTTCAAATGTGACCTCAGACACTTAACACACAAACTAGCCATGTGACCTTGGGCAAGTCACTTAACCCCAACTGCCCTCCAAAAAGCAAAAACTAAAAAAATAAAAATAAAAAATAAAGGACAGGTAGGAATTCCATTAATGAAGAGGGAAGAAAGAGGAAAAAGGGATAGGGACCAGTGTGAGCAAAAGCTTGGATGCTGGAAAGTGTTTATGTGTTCATGGTCAGAGCTGTCCTGTTTGGCTACTACCTTTTGAGTCCATAGAAATAAGTGATTGGAGACAAGACTGGACCAGTGAGAGGCGCCATCTTGTAGAGGACCTTGGATGCTTGGGAAGCCAGGCAATAGGCTTTGGGTCAGGAGGGATTCTGAAAGGAGAGCTGTAGAGACCCACTCAGCTCAAAATTAGAATGTAATCTTCATGGGGGTCTTCGAAGGCTCATTGCTCTTAGTACAATGGGTGGCACACATGCTTCTGTTGGTGTTTCATAAATGCTTATTGGGTCCGATTGAATTGGATTCCTTTGTGCTGACTCCTCTGGCCTCAGGTCTGGGAAGCACACCTCTCCCATGGTCCCTGGGAATTCTGAGTCCATTTTCTAGACCTCCCCCCCTCATACACAAAGGATGCCAGAGCCTTAGGGATATGGCCCTGGGGCCTCGTCCTCTGAGCTTCCCTGGGACAAGAGTGACTGTGGGTGGCAGGGGCTCTGCATGTGGGTACTACCTGGTGATGATCTAAGATCAGATTTCTCCTGGTCTGCTTTGCATGTCAGGTGGTGTCTGGTAACTCCATGTCACCCCATCTCCCTTTAAGTACACCCTTTTACTCACTCCTCTGTCAGCCACCTTCCCCCCTCCCATGAGGATGGGACAAGGAGGAGACGGTGTTATGTTACCTTGGGAAAACTACTTCTCCTCTGGCCTCAGTTTCCCCTCCTATTAAATACAAGTTGCAGCAGATAATTATAGAAAGTCAGAGACCCGAGATCATCTGGTTCAGCCATCCACTTTAAAGATGATGAAACTGAAACCGAAAAGGAAAAAGTGACTTGAATCGCATAATTTCAGAGTCAGATGGGATTTCAGAGGCTACCTATTCCAAATTTTACCCAAACAAGAATTCCCTCTCAGAAGATACCCAAGCTTAGAAGATCTTTAGCTTGTGAAAGCCCACTAAGGTTCAAAGCAACCTTGAGGAAAGAGCATTACAGAAGGAGTCAGGAGAAACCTAGGTACGGGTATGTCTTCTGGCACATTGATAATGTGACCCGGGACAGGTCATTTAATCCTTTTGAGTCCCATTCAGTCTCCTCATCTAGAAAATGGGGGTAATACCTGGGGCATCCATCTTGAAGGCTTGTTGTGAGGCTATAGCAAAATAATGTATATAAAATGCTTCGCAAATATTATGGCACAAAATACACATTTATCCCAATTACTGTTGTTGCTAACAACTTTCTTGCAGGCTGGGAACATTTTGTATGTGCCAAATACTTAGAGAGACATAACCTGGTAGCTAGGATTATATATCAGAAGCTTATGATCTTTTATGAGTGGACAGATAGCAAATCCTCTAACTACAAATACTGCCCTCAAACCAATAAACTATGCTGGACTTAGACCATCATCACAGACCAAACTGTTACCCACAATCACCCAGGCAATATATTAATTCATAAAACTTAAAGAACAATGTTTTTTTTAAAATAGATTTTTATTGATATCACCTTTGTTTTTGTATCATGTGAATTTCTTCTTTTATCCTTCCCTGTTCCCTTCCCAGAAAGGTATATCTTATAAACAAGGAATTGTTTTAAAAGTAGATAAAAATTCAGTAACACTTATCGGCACATTAAAAAAAAATTGACAGGGAGTGGCTAGGTGGTACAGTGAATAGAGCACTGACCCTGGACTCAGGAGGACCTGAGTTGAAATCCAGGTTCAGACACTTAACACAAGTCACTTAATCCCAATTGCCCTGCCTTCCCCCTCCAAAAAGAAAAAAAATGACATTATATGCAATATTCTAAACCCATGAGGCCCTTCCCCACCAACACCTCTGCAAAGGAGTAAAGGAAGGTGTTCTCTTATGTTTCTTCTTTGGGGCCAAATTTGTTCTTTGTAATTTTGCAACATTTGTTTTCAGTTGTCTTGTAGATATAAAAACAATGTTTTTAGTAGCTGTTGACAAACTGGAAACTCATAAGCCCAAGCTACATGAAACAAAAAACTATAAAAATATAAAGACTCAGCAGAGGTGGTCAGAATCACATGGGAACAGGATGAGATGCTGTCATCCCTGTAGTCCTGTATACTACTGGGGTTGTGCTGAGGATGTGTATCAATAATGAGATATTCACAACACCCATGATGGTTATGAATATGCTGGTATAGTTTT
>CM053596.1:94266441-94359227 GCA_028646575.1 Pseudocheirus occidentalis
AAGGAAGGAAGGAAGGAAGGAAGGAAGGAAGGAAGGAAGGAAGGAAGGAAGAAAGAAATTTAGTCAAGAAATCTTGCGGGAGGATTTCAATGATCAAAATTTACATTCATGGGCTAGTGGTGAGAGATGTACGTGCTCAAGGCAGATGGTTGAACTAGAAGTACACACAGTATCTAATCTAACCTATGCTTAAATGAAAGCTAAACATAGCATGCAGCTCAGTGGGAACAACAGACTAAAGAGTCAGGTGATCTCTTAGTGATTTGTCTTGGTGATCTAGTCTTGGCCCTGACCCTTTGGGCCTCATTTTCCTCTAAGGTAAAATGAAAGAGTTGGACTAATCTATTTTTAAATTCCTTTCTAATTCTTCCATCTATCTTCTATTTTCAGTTATATAATTTTATGGCCATTTCTAACTCATTTTGTGTTCTGAGAATTCCCCCAATTCTGTCATTCTGTTTTTATGTTCTAAGTTCTTATCTTACACTGATGTTCAGTGTTCTGTGTTCTAATATTCTAAGGTTCCTTCCAGCTCTCATATCCTATGATTCTAGGGGATCTAAAATATCAACTAGCTTTGAGGCCAAAAACAAGAAAGGGTCATTGTGCAGAGACCATAAGGGAAACTCATACCCTCTATCACCCTAAAAAGACAAATCTTCATCATGGAAATGGTCATCTGCTCCTCCCCTGTAATTCCTCTCTCACTACAGAGAGAAGGTCTGTGTCTTTAACAGTCCTCCTCCTAAAGCACTCTGCTCTCACAAAGCCTCCTTTCACATCAGCGCCTCCACTCACTTGAGAGGACACAGGCGGCAGCCTGTGGTGCTGAGGAAAATCATGGCCCAGGGTCAGTCACGTGGCATAGAGAGATTTACCAAAGAGCTAACACTGCCAGAAGTTTTCAGATGACAGAAGTTTAGAGGAGCAGTTGACAGAATGTCTGACTTGCAGTCAAGAGGACCTGGGTTCTGATCCTGCTCTGATGTTTAACTATGTTAAGTTATACAGTTTAAGAATAACCCGTGGTAAATCACTAAATCTATCTGAGGCTCAGGCAATAAAGGGTAAAAGTTACCAATAGCTGTGTCTGCATCAGGAGGAAATTTCCACACTCCTATCCAACAAAGATGACACTTCCTGGATGTGCTGACACCATGAAGTCAATAGAAATTAAAATGCTTGATTTGGGCATAATTAGAAAGTGATGTAGTATATAATGAAATTAAATTTAAAAAATAGATGAAATTACTTCATGAGGTGTTTTGAAATCCTGGAGAAAAAGGTATCAGGAAGATAAAATGCACTATAATGATAACTCACTATTACTAGCCTCTTAAACACATGCCTAGAGATGGGAGAAGGTAGCAAAAGACAGAGAAATAATAACGGTGGATGTTTTATAGTCTGAGTTAGAATAAGAGTGCTGAAAAACCATCCAGTCCAACCCGAACCTGAACAAAAGCCCCCTCGCCCACATCCCTAACTAATGGTCATTCAGCGTTCACTTAAAGACCTCCAGTGACAGAGAACTCACCACTTACTCTGACACGGCACATTCCATTCCTAGACAGCTCTAATTCTTAGACATGCATTTCCTTTGTAGACTAATCTGAAATTGACTTTCTTATGGCTTCCATCCGCAAAGAACCTCTTTCCTTCCAATACTCTGATGGTAGCTGGCTGTTGTCTTTTGTGCTAGAAGACCAAAATGATATCACTATGTTGGTGTCAAGGTACAGCGTGACTGACTGTGGCTGATGAGACCACTATGAGCTTGGAAGGGTCTACCAAAGGTCAAGCACAAACAGCTCATATGAAAATTTGGAGGGAAGACTCTGGTGAGGGGCATAGCAAAGTATCATTTTACTTTCATCGGTGAAAAGACTGAGACCCAAAGAAAAAATCTGCCCAAAGTCACCCTTGTCAGTAAGTCGCCAAGCCAGGACTTGAACCGAGGTTTCCTTATTGATTCCAGATCTTTCTGCTATACCACCATGCTGATGCTAGACAGACAGAAGGCATGAAACACTTTAGAGGGAAGGAAAATGAGGAATTCTTGAATGGATTCTCAAATTCACATTCCATCTATATTCCTGCACCAGCCAAAGGTATGCGATTCAATCCTGGGGAAACAATCCTTTTCCTAACGGAGTCTCTTGAACTCTTCCTTAGACCTGTCCAAAAGAACTTATTCTGATTATAATCCATGAACTTTTTTAAAGTCAGATTTGAGGAAGATATTCAGTATTTATTCTGACCAATATGATAGGAAACAGTTGCTATTTTGGACAGGTTCAAGGAAAATATGACTTGGTCACAGGCCATGGAAGAGCTAAAAAAAGATTTTGAAAATCAAGTAAGAGAAGCAGAGGAAAAATTGAGAAGAAAAATGAGAGTGATGCAAGAAAATCACGAAAGAGTCAACAGCTTGCTAAAGAAGACCCCAAAAAATGCTGTGGAAAATAACACCTTAAAAAATAGACTAACCCAAATGGCAAAAGAGGTCCAAAAAGTCAGTGTAGAGAAGAATGCCTCAAAAAGCAGAATTGGCCAAATACAAAAGGTGACCCAAAAGCTTGCTGAAGAAAATAATGCCTTAAAAATTAGAATGGAGCAGATGGAAGCTACTGACTCTATGAGAAATCAAGAAACTATAAACAAAGCCAAAAAAAATGAAAAAAATAGAAGACAATGTGAAATATCTCACTGGAAAAACCAGTGACCTGGAAAATAGATCCAGGAGAGATCATCTAAAAATTGTTGTACTACCTGAAAGCCACGAGCAAAAAAAGAGCCTAGACATCATCCTTCAAGAAATTATCAAGGAAAACTACCCTGATATTCTAGAACCAGAGGGTAAAATAGAAATTCAAAGAATCTACCAATCACCTCCTGAAAGAGATCCCCAAAGGAAAATTCCTAGGAATATTATAGTCAAATTCCAGAGTTCTCAGGTCAAGAAGAAAATATTGCAAGCAGCCAGAAAGAAACAATTCAAGTATTGTGAAAACACAATCAGGATAATACAAGATTTAGCAGCTTCTCTATTAAGGGACCAGAGGACTTGGAATATGATATTCCAGAGGTAAAGGAGCTAGGATTAAAATCAAGAATCACCTAGCCAGCAAAACTGAATATAATCCTTCAAGGAGGGGGTGGGGGAACGGACATTCAATGAAACAGAGGACTTTCAAGCATTCTTGCTGAAAAGACCAGAGCTGAATAGAAAATCTGATTTTCAAATACAAGACTCAAGAGAAGCATGAAAGGTAAACCAGAAAAAGAAATCATAAGGGACTTACTAATGTTGAACTGTTTACATTTCTATATGGAAAGATAATATTTGTAAGTCATGAGACCTTTCTCAGTATTAGGGTAGTTAGAGGGAATAGACGTGTGTGTGTGTGTGTGTGTGTGTGTGTGTGTGTGTATGTATAGAAGACACAGGGTGAGTTGTATATGAAGGGATGATACCTAAAAAGTAAAATTAAGGGGTGAGAGAGGAATATACTGGGAGAAGGAAAATGGGAGAGAGAGAATGGTGTAAATTATTTCACATTAAGAGGCAAGAAAAAGCTTTTACAGTGGAAGGGAAGAGGGGGGAGGTGAAAGGGAATGAGTGAACCTTACTCTCATTGGATTTGGCTTAAGGAGCAAATAATATACACACTTAATTAGGTATGGAAATCTATCTTACCCTACAGGAAAGTAGGGGGGAAGGAGATAAGAGAGGAGGAAATGATAGAAGTGAGGGCAGATTAGGGGAGGGGGGTAATCAGAAGTCAACACTTTTGCGGAGGGACAGGTCAAAGGAGAGAATAAAATAAATGGGGGCAAGATAGGATGGAGGAAAACAGAGTTAGTCTTTTACAACATGATTGTTATGGAAGTATTTTGTATGACTACACATGTATAACCAATATCAAATTACTTGCCTTCTCAATAAAAGTGGGTGGGGAGGGAGGAAGAGAGAGAATTTGGAACTCAAAGTTTTAAAAACAAATGTTAAAAACTGTTTTTACATGCAACTGGGAAATAAGACATACAGGCAATGGGATATAGAAATCTATCTTGCCCTACAGAAAAATAGAAGATAAGGAGATAAGAGAAGGGGGTGGGTGGGTAGAAGGGAAGGCAGATTGGGTGAAGGGATAATCAGAATGCACACTATCTTAGGGTGGAGGGAGGGAAGAGATAAGAAAAAAATCTGGAACTCAAAATCTTATGGAAGTGAATATTGAAAACTAAAAATCAATTAATTAATAAAGAGAAAAAAAGAAAACCTGGGTCCAAATCCCAGTTCCTAGATGTCTAACTTCTCTGAACATTAGTGTCCTATTGTGTAAAGGTAAAAAAATTCTAGTTCTTTCAATCCCTCTGATTGTGATAAAGAAAGTACTTTGTAAATCTTAAAAGTAATATAGAATTATGAGTTGTTATTGTTGCAGTTGTTGTATAGTGATTTTTTTTTCTCCCAAAGAGCTGTTAGTGGATATTCAATATAGGAACAATACAATAATAATTAGACAAATTTTAGAGCTCCTTCAGATTTATAAAACACTGTCCTCACAATCCAAAACTCTATTCTGCTGCCTTTAATGGAGGTGATTGAGTTTTCAAAGGCTGTTTCATTGATTGAAGTACATGCTCTGGATTCATCTACTTGCAAGAAAAACTTCTATTAGGCTCCCAGCAAAAGGTTATATCTACTTTTCATGCCTCATCAAGTCTAGGGAGGCTCGTCACTGGTAGGCTAACCATCTGGTGATGGATTCTTTGACCCTGGCTGCCCAAGAAAATAAGAAAATTGAAAAATGGTCCTCAGTCTTGTGTAGTTGGGTGTCATTCTGCAATTATAGTGATAGTACCATTGGGAGTGGCAGTAAAAGGGACAGCAGACACTAAGACAGCTCAGTTGTTAGACTATGGTTCATACCCTAAACAGGAGATCTTTGATAACCAATATGTTGATAAAAAACAGAATCTTAGCAGTCTTTATATTCTTGCTTTAATACAGAAGTTGTAACTAGATGGCTCACAGAATCCCTTTGGAAAGGTGAAAAAAGAAATTGGTAGACTAGTTTTGTCTCCTCTCCAAAGACAGCGAGAGACATCATTCCATCATCTGGTCTTACAGTGCTTATAATAAGCATCTACAAAAAGGACTGCCATGAAAATAATTGCACCTTATGTACCAATATGTGTTGTAGAGGAGGTAGAGAAATTCTCTAAAATACTTTGTAAGATCCTCAAATCAACATATTCTTGGATATTCAACAACTTCATTTGAGGACCATAAAAAATTTTGTTTGTTAATGTTGTAATATCTTATTCCAAAGGTTAAAAACTCATAAACAAAACAGAAATCTCATGCCTATACATCCTTAATACTCATCTTAAGAAAAGAACTGAGAAATGCGGAACATAACAAACACATAATAACATCATAAAAATGATTATTTTTTTACCTTACTGAAAATGATTTATTAGCAAAAATTAGTCCTGAATCAGCTGTCTGTAACAGTGACACCTCTGGCTTGTTAGAACAAAGATAAATCAGTATAAAGTCAGAAGAATAAAAAGGAGAAATTGAAACAACTGTAACCTGATCTGTTTAAATAAATTTTTGATGTTGGAAAATAGAATATGAATAGGATATCGATACCAATTTCAATCATTTCAAATAGAACTTTCATTTACTGAAATCAATTGTCATAGCAAGAAGACTGAAGGAGCCTTTTAAAATGCCTTAGTTAGCAAAAACTTGCCAGGTGGAAAGCTAAGACAGGCAAGGAAGGCCACTACAGATTTGGAATACAATACTCATCTGTTACATCCTAGAGAGAAGAATGGTTGGAGATTATGAGCAGTATCATTTCACAAAACAGAGAGAAATTGGAGAGGTTTTGCTTGAACCACTTTAAAGACAGTTTAGCAAGAAACCTAAGTAAGCAGCTATTTTGAAGACACTAAAGAATGAAGCTAGAAGGGAAAGGGTGGTAGAAAGATAGAAAAAATTCATAGATTTTTAAATAAATGTTTTTCACTTTTGAGGGCAGTAGAGGCTCTACACTTGGAATCTAACTTTATTGTATAGGATGTGCTTAGAGAGGAGGTAGAAATGGCACAGAAGAGAAGATTGAATATAGCAAGACTAGATCATGTATACAGAGAAGGAGAGCAGAGTCAAATGCAGAGCTATATTGCTAAGCTTCCTTCCACAAAACTTCTCCAAACAAATCTAGCAATTGTACCAGACCAAATCCTAATGGAGAAATCCAGAAAAAATTACAGTGAATCATACCTCCAGCTCAGTTCAGCACAGCAAGACAGAGAAAGATATCTGCAGACACAGGGGATGGTAAGGCCAAAAGCACATTGCACAGTGCACCCCAAATACCCTAAGAAGTACCAGACCCATACCAAAGCACCACCAGAGCTATGCCAAAAAGAAAGAATTCAAGTACCAAGGAGCCTTGGTCAAGATCAAACCTAATTTGACAGCCACCATGATAAAAGAGAGGGAAGCATGGAACACAACATTCTAGAAGGCAAAAAATATTGGCTCATAATCAACAATAACTTTCCCAACCAAACTGAATATAATGACCCAAGGAGGGGAAAATGAACCTTTAATGAAATAGAGAACTTCCAAATATTCCTGATTTAAAGACCAGAGCTGTGTCAAAATTTTGAAGTTCAAACACAGGAATAAAGGAAAAATTTAAAGAATAAGAATGAACTAAAGGACTACAAGTAAATATAAAAATAAAAATAATACAAAAAAATTTTTAATGAAAATAAAAGGACTAAACAAAGTACTTAAATTCAAATATGAGATGATGATACATATATCCTCTCTGAACCATAGGGTTCAAAGGACAAGTCATTTGTCTTTGCTTGTCAGTCATCTCACCTATAAAACAAGAATAAATATACTTGCATGACCTATCTTCCAAGGGTCTTCCAAGGCAGACTCTCAAATATTCAAATAGACTTGTGATCCCATCAGTACAGAGGTTTCCCATACAAATAATGCAGATCTTAATATATCTAAGTCTCACTATTATATCTTGTTTAATCTCATGCCAAAAGTTCTGGGGTTCTTCCTTGCATTCTCCTGGCATCATGAAGATAATAGTAGAATTTAGAGCTTTCCATTTGTCTTCCTTCCCTTTTGTCATATAACATATTTTACTTTACCTCTCTACAATTCTTTTTGTGATGGGTTTCAGCCTGCTCATGGCTGCCATGCCCTTCTTAAGAGCAATATTTATTTTTAGTTAGTGTGAGACTAAGGGTCTTCTGTGTTATACAGTTATAAAACAGCACTTGTAATAACATCAATATAATGGGCCTTAGTTCCAGGATCCATTAAACAGAAACATTTGGAGGAGTTCACCAGTTATAACAGAGATTCTCAACCTAGAGTCCATGAACTTGGTTGTTTTTTTAAAAATATATTTTGATGATTTTATTTCAATATAACTGGTTTCCTTTGTAATCTCATGTATTTTATTTTGTGTATTTAAAAATATTCTTCTGAGAAGGGGTCCATAGGCTTTACTGGACTGATTGCCAAACCACAGGGTCCAGGACATAAAAAAGTTAAAAGCTCTTGCTTCAGATGAAATCTCTCTTCAACTTGGATTCTTCACTACAGTTCCTGGATGTCTGTGACCAGCATGGATTTATGCCTGACATTAAGTTAGATTACTGAACAGCCATCTTGGTTACTTCTTTCAAAGAATCTATTTTAATTTTTGACATATGCATGGGAGATGTCTTGTTAAGGAAGAATCTTTAAGACAGAGTTTTGTTCTCCTGAAGCAAATGCTTTTTTATAGTGAGCAAACAGTAAGCACGGGGAAATCTTCTATTGGTTTCATCTTTCAGTTTGGGGATGTGATCTACTATGGAATGTGTCTTGTGAAGGTCTGTGTGTTTCCTTAAAATAGCATCATAAAAGTTGATCTTGATATATGTGTAAAATATTCTCATAAAAATTTATGTAGATGGGAAGGCAGATATACAAATCAATAGTTATTAGTGTTCCTTTGGTTGCTTTATTAAAAAATTTTATTTTCTCAATTATTTTATGCCTTTGATATCTTTCCCTCTTTTTAAGAATCTTGAGAATCTAGCCCTGCCTTTAATAATGCTGTCACTTCTAGGACTGAGCACTAACCTTCTCTATGTAAACTTGAAGAAAACATTTTTAATTATACTTGGTCTCAATAAGCAAAAAGATACTTTCTCATCCTACAATCCCAGTCCCCCATCTCCATACTGAGAACGCAGGAAAAGCAAAATCCATCACAAACACATATGGTCGATCAAAAACAAATTTCTGCATTAGTCATGTCCAAAAACAATACATCTCCTTCTGCACTGAGTCCTTCACCTTGGAAAGTTTCATCATCAGCCCTCTGGAATCACAGTTGGTCATTATACTGATAAGAATTCCTACTCCATTCAAAGTTGGTTTTCTTCACCATATTATTTATTGCATTTTATAAAAGGTTTTCCTGGTTCTGTTCACTTCATTCTGTGCAGTTCATACAAATCTTCCTGGGTTTCTCTGAACTTCTCTCCATCATTTCTTAAAGCACACAGTATTCCATTGCCCTTATATACTATAACTTGTTCAAGCACTCCCCAATTTATGGATACCCCTCAGACTCTCATTCTTTGTCACCTCAAAAAAGAACTGTATGCTTAGGATCAATCCCTTCTATGATCTACCCTACTTTTAATTTCCCTTTCCCCATTTCCCTATTTGAGTGAAATGTATTTTTGTACCTAACTATGCATATGTGTGTGTGTGTACACATATATCTTTCTTCCTCTGATCAATTCAGATGTTCTCTTACCCCCTCCTCCTTCTTTGTATAATTGCCTACTTATACAAAGTGAAGCCAGGTGGAACAGTGGGTGGAGTGCTAGACCTAGAGTCAGGAAGACTCATCTTCCTGAGTTCAAATCTGACCTCAGACACCTAGAAGCTGTATGATCCTAGGAAAGCCATTTAACCCTGTTTGCCTCAGTTTGCTCACCTGTAAAATGAACTAGAAAGGGAAATGGCAAACCACTTAGGTATCTTTGCCCAAGAAAACCCCAAATTGGATCAAAAAGAATCAGATATGACTGAAATGACTGAACAACAACTACTTACACTCCCTGATTATGTTAGATAATTTCCCCTAACCTTCCTTTCCCTTTTCCTCTAGACCAGTGGTTCTCAGCCTGTGGGTTATGTTCAGTTTGTAACAATGAAAATACATCCTGCATATCAGATATTTACATTACGATTCATAACAGTAGCAAAATTACAGTTATGAAGTAGCAATGAAAATAACTTTATGGTTGGGGGGTCACCACAACATGAGGAACTGTATTGAAGTGTCACGGCATTAGGAAGGTTGAGAACCACTGCTCTAGACTATTCCTCTCTGCCTCTCTTTCCATTCTTCTCTTAAGGTCATGAAGACATAACAGAGTTACTCCTGGGCCTTGTCTATGAGAGAGTTGGAGCTTCTGACTCTAAATCCAACATTCTTGCTATTAATCGCTGATCTCAAATCATTGAGCAAGGAGAGTCTTAACCTCAGCAAGGCAGAGCAGGGTGGAATTCAGCAGGGGCTACCACCCCTCACTGCCTACTACAGTTTCCTACCCAACTCCAGTTCTTCTACTAACCTTAGGCCTTCTCCACTGGACATCCTGCCGCTGGGTACCTGAGTAATATAGGGATTCATCATTGGCTGGGAACGTAGGGTCCTCAAAGAGTACCTTCCTCTTCAGACAATCCTTCTTCAGGGCCCAATACTTTTGGTTCTCATAGGGTTTCACGGAAGAACACATCGTTTAGGTCAGCCTTGAAGAAAGAGAAGAGAAGAAAAAAAGACTTTGAGATAAGGCCAAAACAAAAATAGGTACATTTCTAAAAGTATTATTAAAAAGGATCTCTCATTGTACCATCCTGCTTCAACATTTCCTCTCTAGCCTAACACTAACTTCTAATTATGGGTTACTCCCAGAGCTACACATTTACCCCATGAATTGGAGCACAGTTTTCAAATCACAATGGTAGCATGGTACAGTAGAAAGAACCTGGAATGAAAAGATGTAGGTGTTTGAGGACCATCTACCAGTTACCTTTATGACCATGGGCAAGTTGTTTTGCTTCTCTGTTGCTCAATTTCCTTCTTAGTAAAATGAGAAAGCTAGACTATATGACCTCTCAGATGCCCTGAAGCTCTAACACTCTGTGATTCCACCTCTCCCATCTTTTCTCCCATGATTCCCCAACATATGGTCCTCACTACTCCTATCAAGCCTGACTTCCCCTGCAACACTACGCTGATGTGTCCTGATCGCTCCCACATCCAGTCTTGGCTCCTACCAGGATCTCTCTCCCTCTCACAGTATTGACTTTACTGTACCATTCACACAGCTTTTAATCTTATCTTCTCTTACACAGTTGTTACTGTTGTGATTAAAAATAATGATAATAATCATACTTTATGCCCATAATGATAACTTGAGTTAATCAGTACATATGCTTTCTCTACTAACAGCAATCACAACACCTCTATCCCTTAGATGATGGATGGCTTCGTTGGATCAAAAGACTTAGAGCTGGCAGAGACCTTAGAAGTCATGTGCTCCAGCTCCCTTCTTTTAGAGAAGGTCTGGTCCAGCTCCTTCCATTGACAGTGAAGGAACTGTAGGACATCTGCAGGCAGAGGTAAAGGGACTGGCCTGAGGCAGGGGCAACATGTTCTCTAACTCCAAACACAGAACTCTGTCTTGTATCAATCTGCGCACCATTATATGAAAATTGAAGCTCAGAAAGCTAAGGTCGCTTGCCCATGGTCACGCAGGTAATAGTTAACAGAACTGGGACTAGAACCCAGGTCAAAGGATCATTGAACTTTACAGCCAGAAAGGCCTTAAATATGCCTTCCTCCTCAGATGTCTGGACACAATACTGTGTCTGTCTCTCTCTTATCAAATCCTCCCTGGTATTCCAATTATTGGGACAGACTTTGTTTCTCCTACTAGACCTTGAACTCTCAAAATGCAAAAAGTCTTTTATTTATCTTCTCCCTCCTCTCCCTCTCCCCACACAGCAGAAGGTGCCTATTCATAAGAAGTGCTCAGTAAAGGAATCAACAGGACAGAACCTATTACTATCATGAGCTCAGAAGAAGGTGAGATTTCTTTGGGCTCGAATGCATATGGAAGGCTCTGTGGAGGACCTTGACCTGAGCCTCAAAGGTCAGGCATGATTTGAACAACATTCTAAGTGAAGTGGCAATACCAAAACTTTGTCAATAAATGGAGTGTGGGATCTAGATCTAAAAAGAACCTTAGAAGCCATAGAGTCCAATATCTCCAGGCAACTGAGGCCCAGGGAGCCTGAGTGATTTACCCTAGGTCACACAGGTAGTGAGTGCCTGTAGGAGGGGGAATCTTAAATCAATTCTGATTATTCCACAGTCAGTGAGATTCTCTCCATTGTACCACACTTCCTTCCTAAACAATCTCAGAAGGGTAGAGACTTCATAAGAAGGAAGTACTACTATGGACAACAGGGATGGACTGATCTTTTCCATCATTTTTAAAAATCTTTTATTAATATTTTTAATTTTATTTTTTATTTATAGAATAAAACAAGTATTTCTGTAACATAGTATAAGAAAAAAATATGATTGCACATGAAACTGCAAATCTATTATCTACAACTTGCTGTTCCTTTTAAATATATAATAGCTATCATGTAAATTTCTTCTTTTTGGTTTTGAGCTCAATCAATTCTCCTTTCAGAATTCATTAAGCCCAGGGAGATGGTATAGTTGAGGCATCTGAGTCCAGTATTCAGGGCTAAGTGGGAAACCAATAAGGAAAAATGTTTCCTGATCTGAAGAGGCTTTATAGACTATGGGAGGATATTTTTGCCAGAGACACACACAATATCTACTCAGTATCCTCACCAAAGAAAAGTCTTGTGGGTAAAACATGGTGTTTCAACTAAGAGTGGCAATTAAAAAGGTTGAAAGACAGTTTCTGGGTAATAATAATTTTATTAATAAGGCCAGCAGTTTATTAATAAAGGGATGGTCATTTGACCATCTCTCTTAGACCAAAGACTATCATGGTAGTAGCTTGGAGTTTATATCCCCTTCCAAGCAAGAAAGGGCTTCTAGGATCTGTCTCCACCCAAGTTTGAGTAGAATACAATGGGTTCCCCCACCTTAGAATAAATTCCTAGTAAAGTTGGGTGGGGACTGACCAAAACAGAAGAGTTAATGTAATCTCATTATCAGTAATGTTCAAAAAAAACCTGAACAAGCAGTTTTCAGAGGAAAAAATTTAAAGGTATCTATAAGTCATATGAAAAAAAATGCTCTAAATCATTATTGATTAGAGAAATGCCAGTCAAAACAACTCTTAGGTGCCATATCACACCTATCAGATTGGCTCACATGACAAGACAGGAAAATTATAAATGCTGGAGAAGATGCGGGGAAAATTGGAACACTAATGCATTGTTGGTGGAGTTGTGAACTGATCCAACCATTTTGGAGAACAATTTGGAACTATGCCCAAAGGACTACAAAAATATGCATACCCTTTGACTCAACAATACCACTTTTAGGGCTGCATCCCAAAGAGATCATAAAAATGGGGAAAGGCCTCACATATACAAAAATATTTATCCCAGCTCTATTTGTGGTGGCCAAAAACTAGAAACTGAGGGGATGTCCATTAACTGGTGAATGGCTGAACAAGTTGTGGTATATGAATGTAATGGAATACTACTATGCTATCAGAAATGATGAGCAGGTGGACTTTAGGAAAACCTGGAAAGAATTATACGAACTGATACTGAGTAAAGTGAGCAGAACAAGTAAAGCGTGCACAGTAACAGTAACAGTAACATGGTACAATGACTGACTTTGATAGCTTTAACTCTTCTCAGCAATGCAAGGACCTAAAACAGCTCCAAAAGACTCATGATGGAAAATGCCATCCACATCCAGACAAGCAAATATGGAGTCTGAATGCAGAGCAAAGCAGACTATTTTCTTTTTTTGTTTTGTTTTTCTTTCTCATGGTTCCTTCCAAACTTTCTAATTCTTCTATGCAACATGACTAATGTGAAAATACATTTAATAAGAATGTATATGCAGAGCCTATATCAAATTGTATGCTGTCTTAGGGAGGGGACAGAGAAGAGAGGCAGAGAAAATTTAAAATTTATGAAAATGAATTTTGAAAACTAACACAAAATAAGTTCATTTATTTTAAAAAATGAACTTAAAGTCAGGACTTTAGAAGAATGGGGAGGGGGGGAAGGACTCTGAATCTCCTGAAGATATAAGTTAATAATAGTCATTTCTCTCATCAGTGGTCCCTAAAATCACCTCTCATTCAAACATTCTATATTCTGAGAATGTGCTTTATAACAGAGGTAGAAGAAAAATTTCTTAGTGACATTCAAGTCAATAAGTCTTTGTTAAGCATGTTTCTTGTGCTGGGTGAGGCTGGCGACTTAGCACAGATTTGCTTTACTTATATCCAATTCATTTGCAAGTCAAGACATCACCTTCTTGATGTCATCTGTCCTAGAAAAAAGGACAAAAAACAACAACAATCATGTGCCCTAGGGAGCTTGCAAAGTGCTAAGGCATGGTCCTTAATGAACTCTGGTCTTCCTGACTACAGAAATTTGGTTCTGGTGATCAAGTCAGTTCCAAACTCTCAAAACTATACCATCATCCAGCCTTCTGGCTACATTATCTTGCTCACACTCACATTCTGAAGCGTTTTCCACCAATGCCCCACTTTAATCTCTGCTTTCCAGAGTCCACCTTCCCCCACCCCCTTCTTGCAACCACAACATTTGCCTGTTTCCTTAGAGAACTTTAGAGATGCACTTTCTCTTTATAGATGAAGCCTAGAGAAGGGAAACAGCTTAGCCCTGCTCTCAGCCCTCTCTCCACAGCAAACCTAGGAGATTACTCTGTACGTAGATTGTATTTACTTATTGGTGCTTCTGTTATTTCCCCCAACCAAACCTACTGTTAGCTCCTAAAAGGCAAAAACTATTTTACTTCTGTCTTTGCAAACCCAGCACCTAACACAACACCTGACACAGAGCAGGAATAAATGTTTATTGAATTGGACTGAAATGTCCAATGCCACACAGCTGAGTCCACTCAGACCTTATTCCTCATCTAATTGTTGTTGTGTGTGTATACTGGGGTGTCCTGTAAAATTTGGATCCAAACGGTCACATACCCATATACACATACATACATACATATATAGGTATGTATGGATATATGTACAAGCGGCAGACAGGTGGTACAGTAGATAGAGTGCCCGGCCTGGAGTCAGGAGGGCTCCTTTTCCCGAGTTCAACTTTGATCTCAGACACTTACTAGCTGTGTGACCCTCAGCAAGTCACTTAACCTGTGTGCCTCAGTTTCCTCATCTGTAAAATGAGCTGAAGAAGGAAATGGTGACCTACTCCAGTATCTCTGTCAAGAAAACGCCAAATGGGATCATGAAGAATCAGACACAACTGAAAAACAATATGTGTAGTGTATACACACACCCACACAGGGGTACACTGGTAAAGGTTTAACAACCAGCTTTTTTGAGAAAAAAATTGTCCACATGACACTTTTAAGCTTAATCTTTATTATTAACATTTTCTTCATCACTTTCTTAAGTTTAGACAATCAATAAAACAATAAAGTAAGCCCCAGTCTATAGCATCTGCTGACTTTAAGATGCAAATGCGCACATCAAAAATTCAACAATAGGCTCACCAGTTTGAGATGACTCCAGTACACTCCATAGGAGTGAGTGAGTGAGTGAGTGTGAGTGTGAGTGTGTGTGTGTGTGTATGTGACAGATAAGGGAGTGCTGAAATATAATGGAAAGAGCTTTAGTCTGGGAGTGAGGACGTCGGGCTTCAAATCCCCATTCTGATGCTTACTAGCTGTATAACCACTAATATGAAAGGAAGCACAGTGTGGTGTAGGGGTTCTCAAGTTGAACTCTGGGGGCTTAGTTTTTAAAATTTATTTTTAATAATTCTAAAATTATTTTGATAATTATTTTTATGTAAATGATTTCCTTTGAAATGCTCTGAATTTTGAGTCATTTAAAACCAAGATTCTGAGAAGGGGGCCAAAGGCTCCACCAGACTGTCAAAGGTTCCTATGACACAACAGAGTTTAAGTGCTCCTGAGGGGGCGATGGACTTAGATTCAAACCTAACCTCCAACACTCACTGGTTATTTGATCTTGGACAAGTCATTTTACATCTGCAAGACTTTCCTCATCTAAAAAATAAGGATATTAGATCTTAAAAGTCTCTCAAATCCCTTTTAGCTCTGAATCTACGATCCTTTGATGAAGTCTCTTCACTTGTTCAAGCCTCAATCTCCATACTTATATAATGCAGACAATAATAATTACACTGCTAATCAGAAAAAAATATACATTATAAGCCTAGTGCAGAGCCAGGAAGTTTAGGATGCCAAATAAAATGTATGGAAAGGACTTTAAAACCCAGAATGTTGGAACTGGAGAAAACTTTAGAACACAGAACACAAAGAGCTGGAAGAGACCTTAGAATAGGGAAAAGCATGAATGGAAGGGGCTTTGAAAACTGAACTTGTTGGGGCAGCTAGGTGGTGCAGTGAACAGAGCACTGGGCCTGGAGTCAGGAGGACCTGAGTTCAAATTCGGCCTCAGACACTTCACACTTACTAGTTGTGTGACCTTGGGCAAGTCACTTAACCCCAATTGCCCAGCCTTTCCCCCTCCAAAAAGACAAAAACAAAAAACAGAACTTGTCTCTCCATATTATAATAAACTAGAAATGGCACATTGGAATGTGAGTAATTCTTCTACCTGAGTCTTATGCTGAGACACAGTTGGGAGTTCTTTCCGCTGCACCTGCTGTGATCATGTCTGTAAACAGACCATACCTCGGCTGCACAAAGGTAAGAAATGATGAATGTCAAGTTTGCTGAGGAGACTGAGAGCTGGAATCTGGCCAGACACTCCGGAAGTACCTGATCCAGCCCATCTCACTAACCTGTCTGAACTTCAGAGTCAGCAAGGGGAAAGTTCAGTCACTCCCCAGGCGAAACCTGACCTTTCAGAGATGCCCACCTGGGCAGGGCCCCACTGCTCTTCCCCAGGCCCTCCTCCTACAGAACAAACACTGAGTCATAGATATTTAGGACCCAGGAGGCCCTTAAAGTGAGACTCAGTGTTTTATCCATCCCATCATTGATTCACCAAATATTTACTAAATCCCATTCGTAGAGAATTCTCAAACAAGAACTTGGTGTTAGGAAACATTCAATGGCTAGATAAGCTAGATAAGCCTCCTCAAAATGCTGGGTTGTTGTTGTTGTTTTCCTTACAGTAAGGGTAAGCTGTCATCAAGTAGGTGGTAGGCAACTAAAGGCAGCCTGGTGAAGCAGATACTACATTGAAGTTGGAGTCAATCAGACCTGGGTTCAAATCCCTCTCCCTGCCCCAAAACCTATTAGCTATGTGACATTAGAGACTCATTTTCTAAATCTGCAGAATGAGAACAACAGGATTGTTGGGAGGATCAGATGAGATAACACATGAAAATCTTTGTGCAAACTTGAAAGGATTTTGTCAAGAGGGAGGAAGACCTGGCCCCATGACTTCAGGGCTATAGGGAGCTCCTTGAAGAGCAAACTCCCCTTACTAAAGCAGGGTAGGACCATCCTTAAAACTTTCATCTTAAAGAGATGCCTAGAATACTAAGATATTAAGTGACTTGCTCAGAACCACAGAATATATGAGAAAGAGAATGTGCATCCAAGTCATCTTGGCTAATGGGTCCACTACTAATAATGAATTTGGCTTCAAAGGAACTGGGTGAACCACTTTGGGTGAGGAACTTGCGTCTCTGCTTCCTTCTCTGTAAAATGAGAAAGTGGGACCGAGTGACAGCTAAGATCCTGTGCAGCTCCAAGTTCTATAACCCCAGGTTTAACCACTCAGCATGGTGCCTAGTGCATAGTAGGTGCTTCATAAATACTTCTTGTTGGCTTCACCTGGTAGTTGTGCCTCTGAATTCAACAGTTCTACAAACATGTACATGGATAGGGCATTGTGATGGACTGGGGGAAGAGTCAACATTTGAATAAGACACAGTCTTTCCTATTATGAAGCTCATAGTCTGGAATGGAGATGGGACAGAAACATAATGATGGCAGGAAAGCACAGTCCAGAGTCAAAGGTAAAGCACTGTTCAGTTTGGCTGGAACAGTACATGAAGTCAGTACATATCTGTACATTAGAACATCAGAGATGAGAGGGAACTTGGAGATTATAACAATAATACCTGACGTGTATAAAGTAGGTTGGGCAGCTAGATGGACAGAGCTCCAGGCCTGTAGTCAAGAAGACCCGAGTTCAAATCAGATACTTACTAGCTGTGTGACCTTGACCAAGTCACTTAACCCTGTTTACCTCAGTTTCCTTATCTGTAAAATCAGCTGGAGAAGGAAATGGCAAACCACTCCAGTGTCTTTGTCAAGAAAACCTCAAATGGGATCATGAAAAGTCAGACAAGACTGAACAACAAAAAAGTATACTGTCTGCATGATCTCATTTGATCTTCTCAACAACCCTAGAGTATTATAGGTGCTTTTATTATCCCATTTTACAGATGCAGGAACTGAGTCTCAAAGGAATGAAGTGTCTTGCCCTGAGTCACACAGCTGGGCTCTGTAGTGACATTCACATCCTAGTTTTCCTGACTCCAAAGTCCAGCAATTTGTCCACTAGACCATCTCATCCATGTAGTCATATGTCGTAATGGAAAAAGCAAGGAATCCATAGTCAGAGACCCTAGATTTTGTTTCTCCACAACCACCACTAACTAGTAGTGCTTTGAACAAGGCATTCAAGCCAATGAGACATGGGTTTTTTAACTGAGGTCTACAAAAGAGGCGTCAGAGGGTCTGTGATGTCTTAGTTTTTATGTAAATAGCTTCTTTTGTAAAGTTATGTACTTTGCTTTATGCATTTAAAAGTAGTCTTCTGAGAAGTGTCTATGAGTCTCACAGAACTGCCAAAAGTATTCATGTTGCAAAAAAAGGTTAAGAACACCTGACCTAAATGATCTCTAAAGTCTCTTCCAATTCTAGATACTATAGTTCTATGATGTTTCTCTTAAAAAGGAAACTGAGTCAGAGAGAAGCAAGGAAACAGATGCCCAGATAATCATGGGTTGGGCTATTCCTAAGGTGCACAAACAATGCTTGTCTGAAAAGAGGTAACAGAAAGAACAAATACTGATCCCATAATTGAAAACTCCTTGAAGAGACAGAAAACCAGGAAGAAAAACAACCAGCAAGTGAAGAGCTCTACGGCACTGGAGGAATGAAGGTGGAGGGTAGGGCTTAACAACCTAACTCAGTGCCACTGCCTGCCCCAGAGGGTATCTGGATTAGTCTCACCAAAGGTACCCTATCAGCCTTGTCATTCCCTTCCTCCATCTCCCTCAAACCCTCAGGCAGGCAGTAAAAGTCAGACAGCCTGGGCATGGTCACTTTCCAAGACTACAAATAAGCTTACTACAGAAAGGGAGGAAAACCCTTCCTGTGAATGCCCCAGTCCACTAGACACCTACACATCAGTGTTATGCAGGCTCTTGTCTTCCTTCCAGCCCTACCCAACTAATAATGGATGACCACCTACAATCTTAGGCACAAGTGAGAGAGAGAATCAAAGAAATCTCTGTCTTGGAAAAGAGAACACTAGAGGGTGGATGGAGGCAGAGGAGGACAGGTGTTCACACCTGGAAAGTAGAGGTAGAAGGGCAAAGGTTGGTAATGAAAACAAACAAACTTTCCAAACTATCCCACAATTCATTGGACTCCTCCTGGCAAGCCATCCTTAGGAATAAAGGGATCCAGGGCAGACTGGCCATGGAGAGAGGATAGGGAGCATTTTGATTTCTATCTATCCCAGCTCCTATTTCTCCACCAGCTCTTTAGTGCCTTTGAATCTATAAACCCCTCAGTGCTTCCTGCTCACTGCCAGATGAGTAGGCAGGCTGCTGTTATTCAGCCACTTTTCAGAGGAGGAAACTGTAGCTCAGCAAGGGGAAGGCACATGCCCAAAGTCACAGGATATGTTATTTAGGGCAGTTCCAGGCCTCTGACCTCAAGACTCTCAGTCCAGTGCTTTTCCCTATACCCCAACTGTGTAGAGACCACTATGTGAGCTCCAAATGAACATAAGAGGACTCTCTGTTCCCAAGGAAGTCTGCCGTGTACCTGAGGAGGTCCTAAGATAGAGGGGGACCTGGAAAAATTGACTCAAAATTTCCCTCTCCCTAATTTTCTAGCAGAAAAAAAAGTCAATAATAAAAGTAAAGCCATTAACCCTTCAAAAAGACAACCATAGGCTTCAGTGCCTTGGTCCTTAGAATGTCAGTGCTTCAAGAAACCTCAAAACACAGAATGGTTGAGTGGGGAATATGGAATGTTGGAGCACTGAAAGCTAGAACAATTAAAGACTCTAAGTATTTGACCTAATGCAGGAATCTTCTCTCTAGAATTCCTGAAAGAGGGTCAACCATATCTGGATGCCACAAGAGACAGCAAACTCACTGCCTAATGAGTACAAGCCACAAACCAACCGGAAGATTTGCCTCTTAGAATCTCTAGCTCCCTTCAAAGCTCAGGTCAAATACCAATGTCTACAGGAAAACTTCCATATGTCCAGTCACTTGATTTTACATTATACTGATTTTGTATTTATGTGTGTATACACAAGTTTCCTCAGACAAGAGGTAAGCTCCCTGAGGGCAGGGATTTTTCCTTTTTCTTTTCATAGCCTCAGAATCTAGCACAGGGCCTGGCATATATTAAGTATTTAACAGTTGTTGAATGACTGAAGTCTTCATAGAATCAGAACAGATCATGTGGTAACAGAAATAGCACAGAGGGGCCACATGCTCCCAGGCAACTGTTTTCCTGGACAGCACACTGGGACTAATCTTCTCCAGCAGCATGTGGCCAACTGCAAAGGGATTACAAGGCCTAGATTTCATCTCAGACTTGCCCATGTGACCCCAACAATCAGCAACCTTCTTCCAGAATATCTTTTCAAATCAAATTAATAAACATTTACTGGGTATCTATCCCCTTGTAAAGAACTTTACCCAAGTCCTCAACATGTATTTTGGGAGATATAAATGCCAACAATGAATTAAATAACAAATTTACATAACAGATTAAGCAGAGAAGAAACCACAGAATCTCATATTCAGAGTTGGAAAAGAGCCTAGCACTCATTTAATCCAACCTGGGCCTAACCAGGAATTCCCCCATCCAAGAGTCTTGACAAGTGGTTATGTAACCCCTTCCTCCCCAAACTAGATGACTTCTAGTGATAGGGGAATCCCTTCTGCCCATTCTACTATAACAAATTTTTTCCTTATATAGATTGAAAATCTCCCCCTCAGGGGCAGCTAGGTGGTGCAGTGAATACAGCACCGGCCCTAGAGTCAGGAGGACCTGAGTTCAAATCCAGCCTCAGACACTTGACATACTTACTAGCTGTGGGACTTTGGGCAAGTCACTTAACCCCAATTGCCCTCCAAAAAGCAAAAAAACTAATCATCAGTTCTGTCATCTTGGGGGCAAAGAAGAAGTCTAATCTCAGTTTCTTATATCAGCCCTTGAAATACCTGAAATAAGTTGTCTCTATGAAGTCTCCTCTTTTGGTGGTTAATGATTCTCAGTTTTCTAAATTAACCTTTCATATGACAGAATCCAGGTCCTTCTAGAACATGCATTCATCCTGAAAATAAGTCTTCCTCAAATGTGGAATCAGAAACCTGAACACTGGATGCCGTCCAGGTAAGGCCACACTTAAATGGGGTCCTACGTGGCCAGCATCCAGTGGGACTTTCATCCCCCTGGTTCCGGATCCTGTATCTCTTTCAACAGAGCCCACAGTTTGCCTTTCACCTCCCCAGATCTGATATTTCTCTGAATACAGTTCAAGATCACATCATCTTTGGCAGCATCTCCCTGGATCTGAACCCTATACCTCTCTTCATATAAACATAAATCACATTAGCTTAGGCAACTACCATATCACTTTATTACTACAGTGAAGGCAGAAAAGACAAGAGCTAAGGAGGATATTGTACACAGTAACAGCCACATTGTGCAATGTCCAACTTTGATGGATTTATCTCTTCTCAGGAATGCAACGATCTAAGACAATTCCAAAAGTCCCATGATGGAAAACGCTGTCCACATCCAGAGAAAGCACTATGGAGTCTGAATGCAGATCGAAGTAGACGACTTTCTCTTCTTTTTTCCTTTCTCGTGGTTTTCCCCTTTGGTTCTGATTCTTCTTTCACAACATGACTAATGGGGAAAGATGTTTAAGATGACTGTATATATACAACCTATATCAGACTGCACACCATTTGGGGGTTAGGGAAGGGAGGAAGGAGAGAAAATTTAGAACTCAAAATGTTATAAAAGTGAATGCTGAAAACTAAAAATAAATAAATTCTGAAAAGAAAAAGAGCATGACATGGGCTAAATGCTAGTACAGTTAGGTAGATTAAGAAATATTTGAAAGAGCTGGGCCCAAAGGGTAGTCATTAATGGTATGATGGCAACTCAAAAGGAGGTCTAATGGAATGCTGAAAAAAATCTGTGGTTGGCCCTGTGATCTTTTACACTTTTATCAATGACACGGATAAAGGCACAAATTATAGCTTATCAACTTTGCCAATAATACAAGGTTAGGAAGCAGAGTTAACATGCTGGCGTACGGAGTCACTATCCAGGAAGGTCTCTGAAGGCCAAAGCATCAAGTTGAATTTAATAAGATGAAATATAATAGGGATAAATGTAAAGTATACATCTGGACTCAAAAAATCAACTTCACTTACACAAGATGGTGTAGATGTGGCCAGACGGCAATTTGTCTGAAAAAGATCTGATGATTTTCATGGACTAGAATCTCAATATGGGTAAATGATGTGATGGGGAAGCCAAAAAAGCTGGCTAGAATGCATTAGGAGAGGCACAGTACCCAGGACTAGGGAGGTGAGAGACCCTCTGTACCAGAGTCTAGTCAAACCACATGCGGAAGAACGCATTCCATTCTGGCTACCCTCTTTTAGGAAGGATACCAATAAACAGGAAAACTTCAAAGAAGGAGATTTAACTGTCAAGTGTATCAGAGACTGTGCCCTACAAGGTTCAGTTGGAAGAACTGAAGATGTTTAGCATGGAGAAGAGAAAACTTCAGCGTAAAGAAAGATGCCACGGAGGACTGACATCTGAAATAAGGATAAAATAAATAGCTAACATTTACATGGTACCTACTACATGCCAGGCACTGGGCTAAGCACTTTATAGTTAAAGTAAAGTGGGGCGGCTAGGTGGCACAGTGAATAGAACACCAACCCTGGAGTCAGGAGGACCTGAGTTCAAATTTGACCTCAGACACTTGACACACGTACTAGCCATGTGGCCTCGAGCAAGTCACTTAACCCCCAATTACCCTGCCTTCTTCCCTCCAAAATAAAAATTTTTAAGTAAAGGATCTCAGTTGATCCTCACAACAACCCTAGGAAGTAGGTGCTATTATTACTCCCACTTTATTTCGAGGCAACTAGAGGTTAAGTGACTTGCCCAGGCTCACGCAGTTTGTAAGTAACTGAGATCAAATTTGAACTCAGGTCTTCCTAATTCCAAGCCTAGCACTCCATTCACTGTGCCACCTAGCTGCCTAATATTAGACTTGTTTTGCTTGGCCATGGGGCACACAACTGTGAAGGACAACGGATGTTACTGAGAGGCAATTTGGGGCTCCGTGTAAGGAAAACCTTGCTAGCCATTAGAACTATTCAAAAGTGGAATGGGCTGCCTTAGAAGGTAGTGGATTTCCTTCACTAAAGGCCTACAAATGAAAGTTGGATGACTGCTTCTATCCAGGTGCTATTTGGAAGAGATCGCCTTTTTAGCCTTTCCAAGTTAAGAGCCTGTGATTCATATGAAGCTTGCAGTCCAATAAACTCCCTTGGACTTTCTCACACAAGGCTTACCTAGTCCAGATTCCCCCGTCTTTTACTTGTACAACTGTTGGGTTTTTTTTTTTACCCACATGAAGAAAGTTCATATTTCATCTCAATTAAAAACCATGTTTAAATTCTTGTTCACCATTCCAGCAGAAAGCCTAGCCTGTCAAGAGCTAAAAAGCACCTTAGGGATGTTCTCAGCCAAATTCCTACAATTACAAAGGAAGAAATTAAGGCCCAGAGAAAAGGTCATATACCTATTGATATTAAAGTAGGAGACTAGGGCTAGAGCTGACTCTTGAAGGCTAGTTGAGATTTGGATAGAAGAAGATCAGGAGACATGATTCAGGGAACAGAGGAAGTTGTCTTGGGACAGGAGGACAGGAACGAAAAAGAAAAAGGAGAGAATAGGGAAGTGGAGAGCCAGTCCAGTTTGGCCAGATTTGTGTCCAAGTCTGGGGAAAAGGTGATGGTAAGTGAGCTGGGAAAGAGAATGGAACACAGTTGTCCTTGAGGGCCTTGAGCCAAAGGTTTATAACAAAGGAGGAGGTGAAACTTGGGCACTGAGTCCTTTCCTTTGCTTACCTGCCTTGCTTTCTCCCATTCTGAGCTCCAGGAGGAAGTGAAATCCTCCTCACCCTCCTGGAACTGTCCTTTCCCATAACAATAAACTGGGAAGTAGCGGGGGTGTTGCTCTATGACAAGAGCAGGAGAGAAGAAAAACAGGATTTCCTAGATCAAGTGCCAGCCTCCAAAATCAACAGGATCAGCCTTTATCTCCTGTTACATTTTTAAAACCAACTTGAGTCACTGTGAGCTCCTGAGCCCCACCTGCCCTACCTACTGTGCCCAAAGCTTCAGCATCCTGCACTGAGCCCCTGATTCATTCTACAGATAGTGAAACTGAGGCCCAAAGAATCTCAATGTCATGACAAAAGTAACACAGTGAGTCCGAGAAAGAACCAGGAGTAAAACTTAACTCTCCTAAAACCCAGCAAATTCTCCGACAAATTACACTGTCTCTGAGCTGGCCTTTTCCTCTCCATCCCCTACTGTGCATTAAAAACAAAAATCTAATAACGTTCTTTTCTATAGTTATTTGTACTCAAAGTTTCAAGGTTTTATTGATGAAAACAGCTAAACAAGACCTGCTTTCTTTCTATGGTCCACAAGATTTAGAGCAAGAAGGCACCTTAGAAATCTAGCCCAACTTCCTGATTTTACAGAGGAAAAGGTGGTCCAGTGAAAGGAAGGGACTTGCCCAAGGTTACACATCATAGTAGTGGGAGAGCCAGGCTTATAATCCCTATATGAAAGTCATTTCTCCTTCCTAAAACTATTTTTGCAGCATATGATCTGGCTCGCCTTGCCCCATCACACTCTGCCTTGCAGAATACTAATCTAGCCCTGCTAAACTATAAGGTCACAGAGGGCAGGAGGTATGTCCTTTTTCCATCTGTGAAGTCCCCTGTGCCTGCCACAGTAAGCTGTACTATGGGGATGAGGACAAGGACCAGCTCTGTGATTTCTTTTGGGGAGGAAATTCCCTCTCCCAATGAACCAATACAGGTCAGCATCTCCTCTTCAAGTTATGATTTAAGAGTTACCTACTCAGAACTTGGAGAGGTCAGGTAAGTTACACAGCTGGTATGTGCTATAATTGAACCCAGGTCCAGGTTGAAGCTAGCTTTCCATCAGCTACATTAAATAAATGTGTGTTGAACCAAACTTAATTAAACTGATGCCAAGACTCGTGATTCTTATCCCTAAACACTTTCTATCCACACCTTCATTACGACTGTTCCAATACCATTAGCTCTCAATTATCCAAAAATGGATTATTGGGGTTGAAGAGAACATCCATCCTTAACGTAATAAAGAAGACAACACAAGGGGCCATATGACCACAGTTCAAGCAATAATAATTCATATAATAATAAAACACCATTTCTATGGTGTTTTACAATTTATAAAGGACTTTCTTCAAAACAACGCTAAGAAGTGACTAATATAAGTATTATCCTCATTTTACAGATGGGAAGAAATCAGAGCTCAGTAAAGTGCAATGACTTACCTACTATCAGACAAACGTTATTTATTCCTAAGGTGATCAGGTTACTCCCCTACTCAAGAAGTTCCAGAAACTCCCGATTGCCTCCAGGATAAACTACGCACTTCTCTATTTAGCACCAAAAGGCCTAAAGAATCTGGCTTTGACCTCTCTTTTCTGACGTATGGCCTCTCCTTCACAAGCTAGCTGGCCCATCCAGACTGGCCTGCTTGCTGTGCCCAGTATACAAGACAACATCTCCCATCTCCGCACATTTGCACAGGCCATTCCCCAATGTCAAGATACCCTCTTCATTCCACCTCTTAGAGATCCTAGACCCGCCATGGGACAGTTCTGAGCTGTTTTTAGCAAGAGACTTTTCCTAACATCACTAGCTGCCAAAGTTTATCCATCTGAAATTTGAATTTCTTTTAATATTTTCACATTTATCTATATGAGATATATTGTTTCCCCCAAAAGAATGTAAGCCCCTCGATGGTGGGGATTCTTGTGTTTATTTTTGTATTTGCTTTTTTATTTTGTATCCCCAGGGGATAGCACAGAGTGATATGAAGACAGAATAATAGTGCTTGGTTTCTTACTCCTTAATTCTGAGGCCCTGAATAGCAAACTTGCCTATCAGATCTGTGTCTTCCAGACTTTAGGCCATTCACTCACAGTTGGTAGCATACAGTGGGTACCAGCCCATTCTCACCCATCATCCCTTGGATGTGGCCTGTACTCAATTCCAGTCAACCTCCTCCTTGGGACCCAAGGAGGCAGAAACAGCTCTACGACCCTTATCACCCTCAAGAAGCTACAGAAGCCAAGACCTTTGTCCCTTTTCCCAAATGAATTTGGGCCCTAGCTCTTTGAGGGGGAAATGATGGCATCCTAATAAAGCTGCCCCCAGCCCCAATATTCTAACTTCCTTATGGGCCCCATGAACGGCAGGCATGGCCTGATTTAGTCACCACAGGCCCTCAAACTCAGTATAGCCACTGCCCCCAGATCCAATTCACATATTTGAACAGGTGCGCTCTTGTACTCAATCACAATCATATCATCCATTTAGCCCAAGACAGGACCACAATACCTAACTATCCATCTTGACCAGACAGGACCATAATAGCTAGCCAACCAGAAAGCAGTACAACCAGGATGTTTAGCCACCAAACCACAGAAGGGACCCCTCCTCTATTACCTAATCCTTTGACAAACCTTCTTGCCTTTTTAATATTCGTCATTTCTGTTACATAATTGTATCTTTACCCTCTAAAAGTCCATCCTGCTTTCTCTGAAGTTGCTGGTTCCCTCTTGGAACCTAGCTTCCTTCTGAGGGATATGAATCCTCAATAAAAGTAGTCTCTACTTGGATTGGAGGTGGTCTGACTCTGAATTCTGTGAGACAGTGCCGCACAACACACCATGAAACTCCTGTAGGAGGCACTCAAATGTTGAATGAAAGTATGAGAAGCAGGATTTGAACCCAGCTCTTCCTAACTTTAGGCCTGGCCCTCTTTGCACTATACCTTATTGCCTTTTTACTGAAGAATATAAAAGCATATAAGAAGAGTACCAAGTGTTACAAGAAGGGCTCCCCCGCCTCAAGGGGAGGGAGCAGGGATCAAGGGAAGCTTCATGGAGGAGGTGATACCCAAATTGGCCTTGAAAGGGTGATAGGGTTTTAATAGGCCAGATGGACAAAGGTATTGGAAGCACAGGGAAAAATGTGAGCAAAGTCTCCAAGGCTTCAGGGCCAAGCATCTGTGCTGAGAAAGGTGACCAGTACAGGATGGGGCAGCATAAGACAGTCACTGAAACAGAGTCAGGGAACAGAGATCTACTTATCATGATAGGTGTGGGTTTGGGGAAGCATCACCCTTCTCCAGGCCTGTCCCCTCACTTGTAAAGGGAAGGGGCTGGACCAGATGACCTTGAAGGGCCCTCCCAGCTCTAGGGCACTGATACCATAACCCTCATTGTAATCTCCAAACTGGGTAAAGGCGTAGAGCTGAGAAAACGAGGTGTGGAATACTGCATCCAGATGAAGGCCCGGTCTTGGTGGATTGACCTTAGCTTTCTTCTTTTTCTTGTCCAATCTTTCTTTAGGGTAAAGCTTGCTAGATACAGGAAAGGGAAGAATCGACTCAGAATAGCAAAAAATAGTCTTGGGTGTCTTTTAAAATTCTGTGATTCGAGAAAGAATTACAGAGTCTGAAAGCAGACTGAAGCAAACTGCTTGTTCTCTCTCTTCTTCATTTTGTTTTGTTTTCTTCCTTCTTCCTCATTGTTCACTCCATTGGTTATAATTCTTCTTTATAACTTGACTAATGTTTAATGTGAAGGTATTTGTAGGGCCTCTATCAGATTGCATGGTCACCATGGGGGGAGGGGAGAAAATGTGGAATTCAAAAACTTGTGGAATTGAATGTTGTAAACTAAAAGTAAATAAGTTTTTTTTAAAATAAAAATCAATGGAAAGAGGATGGCTAGGTGGTGCAGTGAATAGAGCACCGGCTCTGAAGTCAGGAGGAACTGAGTTCAAATCCAACCTCAGACAGGGATCACTTAGTAGCTGTGTGACCTTGGGCAAGTCACTTAACCCCAATTGCCCTGCCCTCCCCACTCAAAAAAAGAAAAAAAAGTCAGTGGAAAGAAAGAACCAAAGGAACAGAAAGCTGTGTAACTGTAAAATTTCCCCTGTTCTATCTTTTCACTGTCATTTCAAGAATGGTCTGTTGGGTAGAAGAGGTACATACTTTGAAATAAAGGATATATAAAAACACAAAAAAATTCTATGATTCACTCATTAATTCATTTATTCAACAAACATTTAGAACCTATTGAGAACAAAGAATTCTGGGGAATACACAGAAAAGAAACAAGAAGCTAGCCAAGAGGAAGAAGGGTTAAAAGTGACTCTGCCAGGTTTAGTCCTTGATTTGAGGTGATTCCTATGCAGTTTCCATGAAGAGTGTCTCAGGATTGTCCCCAAGCTGATTTCAGCCCCTTCCCTGGTGTCTAGGTTCCTGTAACAGCCAGTTACAGGCCAGAAGAAAGTGTGGGGTCCCCATTTCCCTTGAATAAAAAGGAGCACTCCTTATTCCCTAGGACAGTGATGGATCACCTCTGCCTCCTTCAGTGAGTGGGCCATGCTCTGCGTTCACCTGGTTTCCATGGTCTGATGCTGCTGTTGGTATCCCAGGACTCAGGCAGGCACAGATACTTCTCCATCATCTCAGCTCCTGCCCACTCACTGCAGCCTCTTACCTGATCCTTTTTCCAATCAAGAAAGAGCCAGAATCCTCCCCAAGCCCACTATGAATAAAAATGTCATCTCCTGGGGCAGCAGCAAAGAATGAATGAGAATGCCAACACAAAACAGAACCTGGGAACAGAGAACAACAGACAGCAGTGCTAGAAGAAGCCTTGGATCACAAGAATGTTTAGAGCTAGATAGAAAGCTGAGTGCCGGGAGGCTGAGTGCCAGACCTTCTCTCTCTCAGCTTGGGGCATTTTCTCTGATTGCCCCCTATGCCTGGTCTGCATTCCCTCCTCCTCCACGTACTGACTTCCCTTGGCTTCCTTCCAGTCCAAACTAAACCCCATCTTTTCCCGGAAACCTTTCCCAATGCCTCCTAACTCTAGTTTCCTAGTTATCCTATATATAGCAGGTTTGTACATATTGTTTGCAAGTTGTCTCCCCCCAAGACTGTGAGCTCCCTGAGGGTGGGAACTGTTTTTTGCCTCTTCTTGTGTCTCCAGCCTTAACAGGGTACCTTGAGACACACCAGGGGCTTAATAAATGTTTATTGATGAAATGATTGTCTGAACTGGAATTTTAGATTTGAAAGGAACCTTGGAGCGTAGAATAGAGCAAGGAGGCCTCAGGACCAAAGTTTTCAGAGTTGGAAGAGGCCTGAAAACACCAAATGTCAGCTGGGTGGGATCCAGGAACAGAAGAAGGTCATAGCTAGAAGGGACCTTAGAACATGTACAAAGAATGACTTTATTTAGAAGGGAACCGTGTAGTCCAACACGCTCATTTTATAGAACAAACTCTTCAGAATCCCTGGGAAATGACATTTACTGTTACAGTTTACATAGCTGGTTATGAGCACAGCCAGAGCTGCCAACCCAGGTGCCCTGGCTCTCAGCAACCTGCAGCACTATGCGTATTCAACAAATATTTATTAAATGCCTACTTTATGCAGGGCAGGACACTAAACTAGACCAACTCTCCCGAAGGATAAATGACACAGTAGGGTAAAGATAAGTACTCTAGGTCACACAGCAACCCAACAGCAGGGATGAATTAACAACCTAGATTGTCTGTTTCCCAAAGCCAGAATCACAGAATTCCAGAATTAGAATGAGACCCAAAGTTCATCTCGTCCCATTCGATCCCCTCATTTCACAGAGAAGGAAACTGAGGCCCAGGGAGGGAAATGATTTGCCCAATGCCACCCAGCCTGTCAGTGACAATCAGGACCAGAACCTGATTTCTGTTCAGTCCCCTCTACTTAATAATCTTGGGAAAGATCCCATCCATTCATCTCACCATCTCTCTGAAGGCAGACAAGTCCCCTCCCCCAATCCTTCTCTTATTACTTGGAGAGCTCCAGGCTCACTTTAAAAAATCATTTTGTGCAATTAAATTGTGAGGCGGGACCCACATAGAGTGGGAGTTCCTGGAAATGATTGGTCCTTGGTAATCACAACCAGAACTGCTGGCCCCGAAGGAGACAGTTTTGGGAAGGAGACCAGAGGTTAGGACAGGAAGAACGCTCCCCTTCTGGTCAATCAGAGCTTGCAGTAAGCTCTCCTATGGCAGCTTATTCCATGACAGGTTACTTAAGTATCCTACCAGCCATCCAGTACAAAGAGTATGAGGTAGTGTGTGCCCTTGTGAAGGGGTGAAAGCAAATGAAGCCCAGAGATGTAAAGACAGAAGCTCCATGTCAAACTATACCCCAGGGGGGCCGGGATGCCCAACTTGTAAAGATGTGGAGAAGACAAGAGGCCTCAGGAATCTTAGGAGACACAAGCTTATCCTAGAAGCAAAGATGAGAACACTCTTCCTTCTTCCTCGCTGCATTCAAGAGCTGGGGGCTCAGACCGTGAGCACTGAGCAGCCTGTCAGACTCAGCTGATGTACTGCTTGGTTTGGCTGAACTGATTTTTTTCCTTTCCATTCTTTTTTTAAAAAAAATTTTGTTAAAAGAGATAGCTCAGTGGGTAGAGGAGGGATATGTTCTCAAATAAGAATGATGTTAAAGGGGCACAAATTATTAATATTTTGAATCATAAGGTGCTGTTTTGAAAGGGGCAAGCTCAGGTACTGAGAATGCCATGAAACCTTCACATCTTTTTCTCACAATGGCTTTAAAAGCAGTGTTCTTTCCACTATATCACCCTTCCAACTCCATGAAGAATAGGGTTGCCAAAGAGATTTCTCTTCAGTACATACCTGAATATACCATTCCTTTAGTCAATAAGCTCCATAAAATGCCTCGTTTAGCTTTTAAAGCTCCTGTGGCAAAATAGTTAAGAGCCTAGAGTCTGGAAGACATGAATTCAAATCCTGCCTCAGACACTTTTCAGCTGTGTGACTCTGGGTAAGTCACTTAATCTGTTCACCTCAGTTTCCTCAACTGTAAGATGGGGATAATAGCACCTACCCATAACAGCAACAGCCCAAGGCTGTTGTGAGGATGACATGAGATGATGTTGGTGAAGGGCTTAGCACAGTGTCTGGCACATAGTGGGCACTTCATAGATCTTCTTTCCTTCCTTCCTCTAGCCTGCTCCCAAGCTATCTTTCCAGATTCACTGGGCATTACTCCCTTCCCTGTTTTCTAGGATTGAGCCAAACTGGCCTTCTTGCTGGTTCCTCCCACACAACACTCCAACTCCAGACCTTTATGCCGGTGATCTCAGTTGTCTGAAATGCACTCCATCCTTCCCTCAACCTCACCGAGTACAGTCCCTCACTCCCATCTTCTGCAGGAAGCCTTTCCTGATCCCTTCCCACCATGTCCCTCCTTCTCCAGATTCTTTGTATTGATGTATTCTCTTCATTTTTTACTCTGTATATATTTAGATATGACCTTGCTGTCTTCCAATGAGAATGGGAGGAACAGAATCTGGAAAAAAGGGGGTTCCTGTCAGCTGAAGGATGGACTAACGAAGTATTGTATATGAATATAATGAAATACCATTGTGCTACAAAAATTGATGAAACAGACAATTTCAAAGAAATCTGGGAAGACTTGCATGAACTGGTACGGGGTGAAATGAGCAGAACCAAGAGAACAATTTGGTGAGCTGAGTGTTACAGTGGACGGAGCATCTGGCCTAGAGTCAAGAAGACCAGAGTTCAGATCCCATCTCAGACTCTTACTAGCTGTGGGACCCTGCTGTCTCCCTCAGTTTCCTCATCTATAAAACGGAGATAATAACAACACCTACCTCTCAGGATTGCTGTGAAGATTAAATGAATTAATAATTGCAAAGCACTTAGCACCGTGTTCGGCACATAGTGGGCACTATATAAATGTTAGCTGCTATCATTAATTATTATTATTTTACCACCATACCAACATCATAAAAATGACAGATTCTGAGAGACTTAAGAACTCTGACCAATAATGATGAAGCCTGCCACTTGCCTTCTGACAGGGAGGGAAGAGACTCAGGCTGCAGAAGGAGACGGACGTTTTGGGGATGTGGTCAATGTGGGAATTTGTTCTGTTCATCATTTAGATTTGTTACAAGGGTTTTGTCTTTCTTTTCCTTTTTTTCCAATAGAGAGAGAGTGAGAAGGGGACTGGGAAAGGAATAAGTATCTGGCAAATAGCAAGTGCTTACAAAATGCAGGATAACTGGCTGATGAGACAGCCTGTGTCAGATTTATTTTTGCATTCCTCAAAGGTTCTTGCACACAGTGGGTGCTTCAAAAATATCTGATGAAGGAAGGGTCCTCAAAGACCACCCATTGTTCTTTTTTCCTTCTTGTTCTTCAGCAACTCAGAAACAGCTCCATGACCACCTCCCAAACTCTGGGCCATCCTGAAATCTGGGAGCAAAGCCTCAGAGCTGCCCTTCCAGGGCTTAGCCTAATATGGCCCTATGTCCTCAAGCCACCTCCAGATTGGTCCCTGGACATTCTACTGCCTGCCTAACAGACAGAATAAAGGACAGCAGTGGAGAGGAATGACTTGCTGGGAGAAGAGGAGGGGCACACTTTGGGAGGCTGAAGCAAGGCTGGAATAATGTTCCCCTCATGCAGCTTGGACTGATAGCAAAAGCCTTGGGCTACAAGGCCAATGCTGAGCACAGACAGGTCAATTCCTTCTCTGAGACTGAGTTTCCTTATCTGCAAAGTGAGATAAGACTCAAAAGTAGAGCTTCTTAAACATGGATCTGTGAATATTTTAAAAAGTTATTTTATAAACTATTACAATAGAATTGCTTTCCTTTCAAATCCTATGTATTTTACCCCACACATTTAAAAACACAGTTCTGAGAAGGGCTTCACAAGTTTCACCAGATTGCTAAAGGGGTTTGTGACATACACAAAAAGGTAAAAAATCCTGGCTCTGAAGTCTGTTCCAAATGTCCTTCCCCAGATAAGTCCCTATCCAGCCTTTAAAACTCAACTGAAATGACACCTCCTCCATGGAGTCCTTCTTGATTCCTCTATTGAGAACAATCTTTCTCATTGTACCTTCTCCATACTTCTCAAATGCATGGTTTACAAAATATAATAAACTACAGTGATCTACAGGCAACTAGGCGGTGCAATAGAGTGCTGGACCTGAAGGAAGACACGAATTCAAATCCTGACTCAATTACTAGCTGTGTGACTCTGGGCAAGTCACTTAAGCTGTCTGACTCAGTTTCCTCATCTATAAAATTGGAGAAATAATAACACCTACCTCCCACGGTTGTAGTGAGGATAAAATGAGAAATTTGTATGGTGTTTTACAAATATTAAATTATATGTAAAGTATATATATTTTAGCTTTTGTTACTATGATTACAATTATCTGAGTTTATGCCTTATTCCTCTACTAAGATCCATGAAGGCAAGGACTGTCTTAACTCAGCTTTTTATTTTATCTTGTTACAAGGCATTTAATAAATGTTTTGCTGGACTTGAGTCAAGAGTCCTGCTCTGCCCCTGCGTAAGGCACTTAAATTTGCTGAGCCTCAGTTTCATCATCTGTGGAATGGGAATGATGACTCTCACCCTAAGTACCATACAGTTCTGTTGTGAGGAAGGCGCTTTGTGACCTTCAGAGTACTAGATCAGGAGTACTAGATCTTAACATGGGGTCTGTGATTACTTCCACCATCTACTTTCTTCATTCCTATTCACATGCTGCCAAACAGAGCTGGAGAAAATCATGACACCATGCTGACTGGCCTCACTACAAATTTATATTATCTAATCTCAACTAGGCCCTCACTAAAGCAAGATAAAAATCATATTCCTTCTTTCTCATGGTTTTTTCCATTCATTATAATTCTATGCAACATGACTAATGTAAAAATGTGTTTGATAGGAATATGTGTGTAAACCCCATATCAGACTGCAAGCCGTCTTGGGGATGGACAGGGGAGGGAAGGGAAGAACATTTAAAACTTATGGAAGTGAATGTTGAAAACTAAAGTTAGATAATTTAATAAAAAAATTTAAATCATATTCCTAATTTACTTACTAAAGAGAATTTACGTACTATCCCTTTCTCAGCAGCTACTCCAAACCTCTTCTCTCATTAAACCTCTCACAGGGGTAACCCCCTCCACTAACTCTCAGAGCTGAAGACCTTATGTCACACAAAGATTGAAGCAACTGGTTAAGGGTCTTCTTTCTTTCTTCCTCCTTATTATGACATCATTCAGACATTTGCCTCTGCTAGCTCTTTCCTTCTAGTCTTAGATGAACAAGTGGCCCTTTTTGCTGCCAAGACAAACCCCTCTACATGGGACCTTGATCTTATCCCCTCCAGAGCTCTCTATAGTCCCAATCTCTTATCTTCAATCTCTCCCTAATTATTGGCTCCTTCCCTGATTTCTCCAAACAGGTCCACATATCCCCCATCCTTAAACAACACTCACTTTGATCTTCCATCCTCACTTACCACCTTCCTATATCTCTCCTCCCCTTCATAGCTAAACTCCTTCAGAAAGGGATCTTACTGTTTTCACTTTTTTTCCTCTCATTCCATTCTAACCCCCCTGAAATCAGCTTCTGACTTCACAGTCAAAAACAAACCAAACCTCTCCCAAGATGCCCATGATCTCTTAATTACCAAAGTGAATTAATAGCCTTTACTCAGTCCCAATCTGCCTTAACCTCTGCAGCCTGTAACACTGCTGATTGCCCTCTGCTCCTGGATATTCTCTCCTCTACAGTTTTTGTGATACTACCTTCACTCCTTTCTGTCTGACCATTCCTCCCATTCTCCTTTGCTGGTTCCTCATGCATATCATGCCCACTAGCCATGGATGTCCTCCAGAGTCCTTCCCTCAGCCATCTTCTCTTTTTCCCTCTATCTCACTTGGTGATCCCATCAGCTCCCGTGAACCCTATTATTACTATATAGATCATCCTAGATCTATCTAGCATTAGTGTCCCTCTAGAGCTATAGCCTCACCTGTCCAACTGCCCCCTGGACATCTCAATGCGTATACCCCACAGGTATCTTAAACAACACATCTAATACAGAACTCAGTATCTTCCCCCCCAAAGCCTTCTCCCTTCTGAATTTTCCTATTGACTGTTGAGGGTTCTACCAACTTCCCAGACACCAAGGTTTGGTCTTATCCTCACTCTTGCTCACATATTTAATCTGTTGAAAAATGTGGAAGTGACAGCCTCCAGATCAAGCCTGCAGTGAGGTGGCTGTCATTGCACTGCCCCTTTCTGTCTCAGTCCTCTCCTCCCCACTGCACCTGATCAGAATGTCTGGGCTGAAAACACTGAGCCATTCCCAACAAGGAATCCCAGTCAGGATGATAACAAGAGATTATTGCTCTTGTGATTCAGTATGAGAAACTGGAGAAGAGCTGCTATTTTGAAGTTTATTTGCAATTTGTTGTACATAACATCCTACATGACCTAAAGATGATTTTAACACAGATGGTTTGAACATTGAAGATCCCTCACATGTTCAAATTTCATCAATAAGAGATTATAAAAGGGTTGGAGGGAAATGTGAAGAAACTTAAAAGGCATAAAAGAGATTTTCAGTGAATGTTCCTAAAGAAGTGGCCGGGCCAGTGTAACATTTGCTTTGGAGGTTTGTCAGAAACCTCATGCTTTTCAACCACAGAAAATCATAAGAGCAAAATCTGTTGTCAATTTTTCAATAAAAAAAAAGCCACATGGAAGCTTTGAATCTGGGTGGGTATTTTTTTCCTCCTATTTCAGCATTTTACACAAAGATTTAGTGTGGAAAACTCATGTGAATTTGAGTGCTATCGATGACTTGTAGACCAAGTGTCTACTTTGTGAACAATGTCTCTGCTCTAAAGCAACAAGATTTGTGTGATGCCTGCTTTCTGTGACAGTATGTTGCAATGTATTTTCCTATGCTGCAAGCACTGAAAAAGACCAGTGATTTCTAATTGTATTGTGAGGATAAAGCACTTGCTTCTTACCTAACAACATTTTGGGCCTCATCTGAACTCTCCATGAAATAATGACTGATTAGTCATACAAAGCATATTAGGAACTGGACTGGTTTGGTTTCTTTTAGATGCGATTAGCATGTGAATTTGAAAGAAAATTGTGTTTTCAACAAAGACAATGGTGGGTTTAAGTAATGACAGAAGAGATGAAATTTGGCAAATCTGCTTGTAGGCAGGAACTGATTTTCCCCATGAAATCATCTACGTATTTGGGCTTTTGTTTAATGTGTGACTGTAATATGCTTCTTAGGTTTAGCTGGGCCTGGGATGGAATTTTCAGACAAGGTCACCTGTTTAATTTAATTCATGGTTTATAAAGAGTTCTGTGATGGTGAAAACCTATTTTTGCATCTATAAGTTTATGTGAATTTTTCTTTTCCTTTCTTAAAATAATATTTTATTTTTCCCCAATTACATGCAAAAACAATTTTAACATTTATGTGAATTTTTCAATGTGAATCCTTTGCAATAAGGCTTGATTCTATGCACAGCATGCATTTCTCTGCTGTGTAAGGCTACTTATTTATAATGCTTCCAAAGGTACACTGGCTAGGGAATCTTTGCTATACTTTTTATTGCATTAATAAATTATAGTTATTACATGAACAAAAAGAATAAAAGGACAAAATAGAAATAGAAATAATCCACTAGTGACCTCTTGAAAGAAGCCCCAAAATGAAAACTCCCAAGGACATCATGGCCAAAATCCAGAAATGCCAGGCCAAAGTAAAATACTGCAAGATGCCAAAAAGAAAGAATTCAAGTACTGAGGAACCACATTCAGGATCACACATGATTTAGAAGCCACCACTATAAAGGAATAGAGAGCTTAGATACAATATTCCATGAGGCAAAGGATCTGGGTGTACAGCCCAGCATAACTCAACCATCAAAACTGAGTGTGATGCTACAAGGGGGAAAATGGATCGTTAATGAAACAGAGGACTTCCAAGCATTCCTGAGAAAGTGAACTTTGGCTGATTAAAACAAAATATATACAAACATATGTAAGTACACACACACGCACGCGCATTTAAATTCTTCATAACTTGGCCCATTTCTAACTTTTCCTATCTTTTTTCACTTTGCTCCCCTCCACACATTCTGTGATGTAGCTATGCTAATCTACTCATAGTTCCTCAAATACGATGTCTCTGTGTCTTTACACAAGCTGTCTCCAATGCCAGGAATGCTTTGCCCCCTAACTTCTACCTCCTCACTTCCCCTGGCTTCTTTTAAGACACATCTTAAATTCCATCTTCTGCGGGAGGCCTTTCCCAAATGCCCAAGTTGCTAGTGCTTTCTCCTTTCAGATTATCTTCAGTCTACTCTTGCTGTGTTATATACATACACAGTTATTTAGCTCCCACATGGCACTGAGAGACAGAGTGATTCATCCAGGGCCACACTGCTAGTGTGTGCCACAGGCACTCAGAACAATTCCATGAGGACCAAGAATTGAAGCTTGATGTTTGGGTCAGCTGGCATCACTGCAGACTGTTTTACTAAAATTAGCTGCCACTCCTAGGGAGTAGAGAGAGGCTAAGACTTGCTAGCTTAGGCCCCCAGAGAAGGGTAGTGAGTGGGATAACCCATCCCCACAAAGCCACAGGGAATTTGGGGATGGGACATATGTAATGCCATGCATGAGCAGCTTCCCAAAAGAATGCCACCGTGAACAGCTGTTAAGGTTCTGATTACACAGTATAGTGAACACTCTATTCAAGAACAAATCAAAGGAAAACATTCACAACAAATCAAGATACAGTATTCACAACATTACATCTTATCACAGAAAAATCACAATATAGTGTTCATAACAGCTTAACATTAGAATGGCCACAGGGTTTTCACCAAAGTAGTCACAGTATTTAGAACAAAGAACAAAAGAACATTCATCTGGTATCCCTAAGGAGGTTTGCCTCCCTGCTTAGTCATTCAGTCATCTCAGAATACAAGTCAGTCTTCCACTCATGGGGCAACTAGGTTAACTTAATCAGTCACTTATTTAGCAATCAGTTACTAAGTATGGCTAATCACTAAATACAATCATTAGAAAACATACAAACCCTGGACTTGCTAGCTTAGGCCCCCAGAGAAGAGTAGTGAGTGGGATAACCCATCCCCACAAAGCCATAGGGAATTGGAGATGGGACATATCAGCTTAAAGACCAGTTGGATTCCCTGGGACAGAAAAGCAGGTAAACCTGTTTGAATGACCTAATGAATCATCATCCCCTGAAGAGAAAGTTTCTTTCTCTTGCTTCCTGTGGGGTTTAGGGGATTTCCTTCAAAACTGACCAGAGCTGGTTTGCTTTTCATATAGTAACCCTGCTTCTTCAAAATTTGGAAGATGATTTAAATTTGTACCAACAACCCATGATTCCATAATCCTCTAAGTTTTACAAAGCATTTTCCTCTGAATAGTTCTGAGAGACAAAGAAGGAAAATATCCTCTTTACACACGAAGAAAGAGAAGTGAAAAGCACCTACTCCTTCCAGCCCTCCTTAGTAAGGGCTGGAGCCAGGTCCTCACCCACATCTTCTGACTTTAGTTTCTTTCAACTCACCCAGCATTTATTAAAGTGCCTATCATGTGCCAGGAAGGCACAATGAAAGGCACTGGAGACACAAAACCAAAAATATAGCCCTTCAGCTCAAATAATTTACATTCTACTGAGAGAAAATATGTACAACATTTAGTAAATACAAAAAAAATATATAAAGAAAAAACAATGTCATTTTGAGGAGGGTGGAAGCATTAAAAACTGGAGGGAGAGACATGGAAAATGGATGCTTAACTTGGGGCCCACAGATGCCTGAAGGGCCTGTGGATATATTGCAGGGGCCCTACAAACCTGGATGGGAAAAAAATATCTTTATTTCAATATATCTGGCTTTCTTTATAATCTTATGCATTTTATTTCATGCATTTAAAGACAGTATTGAAGGAAGGTGTCCCTAGGTTTCACCAGACTGCCGAAGGGGTCCATGAGACCCCCAAAAGGCAAAGAACCCCTGGTGTAAAGGGCAGTCTGTGAATTCAGCCTTCCCGAGACTCAGGGATTCCAAGATGTGGAGAGGATGCAGAGCATCCAAATATGACTCTAGAGTCTGTTCCTTGTGTCCCTGGGGGGAACACATAAGAATTGGGGTATACTGGCAATAAGATACTTTGTATGTATGTATGCATACATGCATGTAAACTGTGTGGATTGCAGTTTTCTATCATATACACACAGATACACACACACACACACACACACACACACACACACACACACACACACACACACACCGAATGGAATCTCTGCTTTCAAGTCCTTCAGAGCAAAGTCACTTGGTACCACTCCATCATCTCTTTGTCTCAAAAGGAAAAAATGCAGCTATCTCTGCCCTAGGGAGTTTCTTCCCAGCACAGTAACAGGGCTTTTCCTCCCCCTTAATAGAGAACTGAGCCATTGCCCCTAAATTCATCTCCTGATCAGGTCACTAATAACAATGATGGCTTTTAAGATTTTCAGGTTTAAAAGGCACTTTATCCATTTTGTTTCATTTGACAGTGAGCAGTTACATAATGCTTAAAGACTTGAAAAGAGTTTTATGATGAGATAATAATTGGAGAGAGCTTAGCACAGTGTTGGGCACATAGTGAATACCATGTACTGTAAATGATTATGATGATGATGATGATGGTGATGATATCATCACAACAACTTTGTGAGATCAATGCTGCTATCAGATGAGGAAGAGAGACAGAAATAGAGAGATAAAGTTAAGAAAGGAGGGACAAAGAAAGACAGAGAAATAGGAAGAGAGACAGAGAGAAGGGGGAAGGGAAGGGAGAGAGAGGGATAAAGAAAGACAGAAGAGAGGAGAAAAACAGGAGAGAGAAATGGAAAGAGAGAGGAGGGAAAGAGGCAGGGGAAAAGAAAGACGATACAAAGAAGGGAAAGACAGAGACAAAAAGAGAAACACGAGAGAGCGAGTATCACTGGGATGTTATTCAGGGCAGGAAACAAGGAACTAAAGCTTCGGAATTTCCAGTACAGCCTATAAGGAGGGCACAAGGTTCATGAGAGATCACTAGACTAAGAAGCAGGAAAAGTGGGTTCATGTGCCAGCTCTGGCCCTAACTAAGCAATCGTGGGCAACCTGGTCCTCACATTTAAGAACATATTATATGTTAGACCTTGGGTTCTGCCGTAGGGTTATGAAGACAGATGTGATAAAACTCCTGCTCTGAAGTAACTTATATCAATGCAAGGGTTCTTGACCAGGGTTTCTCAGGCCCCCAAAGGATCCAAGGACAGATTTCAGGGGGTCCCTGAGCTTGTACGGGCAAACAGTTAAATTTTTATATCATTATAACAGAGCGAGGGAAGGCAATGAGTGTTTATAAAACAGTGACTACTATGTGCCAGGCACTTTGCTAAGCACTTTTTACAAATATTTTCTCATTTGATCCTCATGACAACCCAGGGAGATGGATGCAATTGTTATCCCCATCTTACAGCTGAGGAAACTGAGGCAGACAAAGGTTAAGTGCTTTGCCCATAGTCATACTCATACAGCTAGCAAGTATCTGAAGTTGGATTTTAACTTGAGTCTTCCTGACTCCAGGCCCAGGGCTCCATCTACTGAGCGACCAACTTCCTCTAGAAATGATCAGTTTCCTTTGTAATCTTTTATACTGGCTGCCAAAGGTGTACCAAAATATGAGAAAAAAAAAGATCCCCAATCTCATGGGACTTACTGAGGAATTGTATGATAGGATGAAAAGACGGGCTATCACATAGTGAAAGGAAGGCATGGCAGGCAGACAGCCAGAGGGTTCTGCTGGTACCCTCTCAATGTCAGAAGTTGAGGGAGGCATCCAACATGGTGGATGGACTCCCTACGTCAATTTCACAGGAGGACTTGGACAAAAGTCACTTGGGATAGGCTGGCAAGGATGGGTTTTGCTATAGGAAACTTCCAAATAAAAAAAAACAAATCCATTTCGGGAGCAGCTAGATGGCACAGTGAATAGAGAACCGACCCTGGAGTCAGGAGGACCTGAACTCAAATCTGGCCTCATTCACTTAACACTTACTGGCCATATGACCTTGGGCAAGCTGCTTAACCCCAATTGCTCTCCCTTACCCCCTCCAAAAAGCAAAGCAAAACAAAAGAAAACAAAACGAAATCCATTTCAGTATTTGAGCATCAATATAATAAGGTACTGAATTTCCTTCTTTCTCACTCTGATCATCTATGAATCTCTAGTCTTGGTGCGCATGGCTGTGTCTATGATTTCTGTGAGCTCTGTGGGAGTGGTGTCTGCAAGACTGGAACCCCAGGAGGTGGTTGAGTTCTGCCTGTCTGTGTTGCAGGAGACTAGAGGTCCCTGGGGAGTCTCTATCAATCTTATTTCTCTCTGGACTATAGGAGTGAGCTGAGAACAAGATTAGCATTACTAAGAGCAGTGCTTAGTGTGATGCATGAGTCCCAAAACTTAGAAACCCTACATGGACTTTACTGTAGTCTGCTGAGGCTTTTGTTTCTCTCACCTCCAAAACATAGAAACCCAGTATGGGGAAGGAAACCGTATGTGATGGATGAGCCCCTGGGCCAGGGCAGGGGCTAGGACAGGAAGCCATGGGCATAGTGCCACATGGTGGGAAGAGCCCTGAGCTTGGGATCCAGAGGCTTGGACTCAGGACCTGATTCTCTAACCAACATAGCAGGTGGCCCTTAGCAGTCTCTTGCTACCCTTAGTCCTCAATACGTGCACTGGTCTTGATGTACTTTAATGGGGATTCATAATGTTTTGTGCCATAGCCCCCTTTAGCAACTTGGTAAAGTTTACCACTAACCCTTCTCAGAATCATGATTTTCAATAATTGAAGGAAATGCTCAATTTCAGGTGGCGGTTAGTGATAAAAATAAAATGTCATTCAACTTCACAGATCCTTTAACATCTACCCACGTACTCACTGGGGGGCCAAGGACCCCAAGTGAAGAACCCCTACTATATAGCTACACTTTCAGGGCTAAGGTTCATGTGTAAATCTAAAATTCCTAAACAGTTTTACATCTCCCCCAGGGCTCCCTTAAATATGCAAACCCACAATGTTTTCCCCTTCATTTTTGCTCTCCTCTAGCACCCTAGAGTTTAATCATAATAAGCTCTCATATGTAGTGTTTCAAGATTTAAAAATTGCTTTCCTCAGAACAAACCTGGGGAAGGGTATGATGAAGGGAAAGGAAGAGAGATTGAGAGGAAGGGAAGGAGGGAAAAGAGAAAGGGAAAGAGGGGAAGAGAGAGAGAGAGATTGAAAGAAAAAGGGGGAGGGGAGAAGAGACAGAAGGAGGGAAGGAGATCAAAAGAAAGAAGAAGAAGGGAAGGGAGGGGAGAGAAGGAGGGAGGGAGAGATAGAGAATGGGAGAAAGGAAGAAAGAGGAGGAAGAGGAGAGGGAGGGAGATAGAGGGAGAATGGGATAGAGGAAGAGAGGGAAAGGAGAGAGAGAAGAGAAGCAGAGGAGAAGAGAAAAGGAGGGAGGGAGAGAGAGGGGGAAATAGGAAGAGAGAGAATAGAAGAAGAAAGAGGAAAGAAAGAAGAGAGAGGGGGTAGGAAAAGGGAGAGGAAAGGAGAGAGAGATTGTTTTCCCTATTTTTATAGACAAGAAAAGTGAAGCTTAAAGGTAGTGGCTTCCCCATGGTCACATAGCTAATCAATGCTAATATATGCCAGTACCCCAGCTGGATTGTATATCGTCTTGTACTGTCTACTCATTGTTCCTTTAGAGAATGATTGCCTCTCCAGCTAAAGCATCTATTCCTTGGCTGGCAATACTTCTCGTACTCAGTGTGTTGAGGACTTGTTGATCTTTCCCAGTTTTAATGTGACTCTTGGCAGAGGCAGAGCAGCCTAATGGAAAGAGAACTGTTTCTGGGGGATAGGCGATTCGGGTTTAGTTCCAGGATGAGTCTCCAATTTCCAGCCCCATGCCTCTGGGCAAGTCAGTCCACTTAGCCTCTGGGATGTCTAATGCAGAAGGAAGAAGAGTTAAGAAAAAAGGAAAGAGTTGTGGGAAAGTCTGAAATTGGACAGCAATGGTTAAGAAGGCTGAGGCCAAAATGAAGAGGGCCTCAAGTGCCAAACTGAGGCGTTGGAATTTTTCAAACAGGCTGTGGGGAGCTATGGAGGGTTCTTGAGCAGGATGGTTACCCAATAACAACTCAGATTTATTTATCACTTTAAAATTTCTAAAGTCCTACCTTACAACAACCCTGTTAGGTAGTGTGAGTACTGCCATCCCTATTTTTATGGAGGAGAAAACAAGTTGAAGTGAACGTCCATAAACACAAAGCCAGTTAACGGCAGATTCAAACCTTTAGGAGTGGACGCCAAGAGCACTATGCCCAGTTGCCTCTAATGTGGTCATGCCCTGTGCATTAATGAGTTTAGTTTGGCAGTGTAAACAGGATGCACTGAGAAGGCAAGTGCCTGGAGACAGAGATATCAGTGAGTAGGTTGTTAGCATAGTACAGTTATCCCTTCCACAACTCAACTTTCCCCACTGCAGTTTTGACATGTTGAGGGTGGCCAACATAAGAAATTAAATGGGAATTGTGCGATGACCAACTGATAGACTTAACTATTGTTAGGAATATGAGGATCTAAGACAATTCCGAAAGACTCATGATGGAAAATGTTGTCCACATCCAGAGAGATATTTTCTCTCTCTCTCTCTCTCTCTCTCTCTCTCTCTTTCTTTCTCTCTCTCTCTCCCTCTCTCCCTCCCTGTCTCTCTCTCTCTCTTTCTCTCAGTTTCTTCTTTCTTGTGTTTTCCCCCTTTAGTTCTAACTTTTCTTTACAACAAGACTAATGTGGAAATATGTTTAATATGACTCAACATGTATAACCTATGTCAAATTACACACCGTCTTGGGAGGAGGGAGCAAAGGGAGGGGAAGAAAATTTAGAACTCAAAATCTTATAGAAGTGAATGTTGAAAACTAAAAATAAATAAATGAAAGTTAAAAAAAATAAATGGACATTTTGGGGGAGTTTTGTGGAAGCTGCAGGTGACACATGAAAGCCAGCAGACAACACAGAGCCTATGACCAAATACTTAACCCAAATTTTACAATGACATACTATAAATACCCCATAAAAGAAAAAGAAAGAAGTTCAGACTTCTTCTCTGTTGGAAGGGAAGGCTAAAAAATGTTACATGGATTTTCCAGATTGCAGGGGCGCCGGGTCCCTAACTCATCCCTCACTCCCATGATGTGGAAGGGATAACTATAGAAGATAATGACGGTAAGGAGGGGAGAAGTTGCAGAGGGAAGGAGGAAGAGGGGAAGGGAGGAGAGGGCGGGGAGGACAAAGCTTACATCCAGGCAGATTTCAATTCAATATGAAGGAAACTTCCCAAAAAATTAGAGTTGTCTGAAAACTAAGCCAGTTACTTGAGGTGGCAAGTAACCAGTGAGGATGCTGTCATTGGAAGTATTCAAGCCTACTGAGAGCAAATACGAGAGAGCAAGATTACAAATCAATCCTCTAATAGTAGAACTCCTGGCAATGTGGCGGGCCAGTGGAGGAAGCATGAGAAAACAAGGCTTTTTTCAACACCACATCATCCCTGCCTACTGGGGGGCTGGCCATTTAAGAAAGCAAGGTCTCTGCAGACAAGAAAGGCCTCACAACCTTTCACATGCACACACACACGTGCGCGCGCACACACACGCACACACACATACACACACACACACACACACACACACACGCCAGAGTCAAGCTAAGAGAAATCAGATCCTGAAAAATTGCTTCCTTATTAGCTGTGTAAGTTCAAGCAAGTCATCTGTCCCTCTCTAAATGTCAGTTTCCCCACCTATAAAATGAGGGGTTTGGCCCAGATGACCTCTAAGGCTCCTTTCAGCTTTAAATACTCAGGGCCTGTGAACAGAGATGGGTGGGTGTCTGTCTTTCTTCTTCTGGAGGGACAGGGCAGCTACTGTAACTCCCTAGATCACAAAAGGCTACAGACTGATACTATTACCTTGACCAAGACAACGTGCCCATTCATAGCTGCCCAGCTACTGCCAGGACAAAGTCTAGCTCTAGAGAGGAAGTAAAGTTCTGAATCCATCTTAGATGGGGTGGACATTTTTTGTGGTCATGTGTGTGTACCTGGTTTTTATAAACTTATGCTTTAAAGAAACACATCTATGTGTACATGCATGAATATATATGTGTATGCATGCATACCAACATCAGTGTGTATGTGCACAAACATACATTTGCATTTGTTGTGTGTTGTGGTACCACAGGCTTGTGGGGATGTTTGTACATGAGCATAAGGATGCTTGAGTAAATATGAGGGACTACTTTATATTCCTCCATGTAGTGAGTCAATGTGGAGAAGGAGGCATGAGGGAACAGGAACATTTGTGTATATTTATAGGTCTAGGGGGAGGACAGTGTCACAGAATGATAGATGAAATGATAGATTAGATCCTCCAGTCTAATCCCTACATTATACAATTGAAGAAACTGAGGCAAAGAACGAAGTGACTTGGGTGGCTAGGTGGCATAGTGAATAAAGTACTGGCCCTGGAGTCAGGAAGACCTGAGGTCAAATCCAGCCTCTGACACTTAACACAAAACTAGCTGTGTGACCTTGGGCAAGTCACTTAACCCCAATTGCCCTACCTCCCCATCTCAAAAAAGAAAAAAGAAAAAAAAAGAATTAAGTGACTTGCCCAAAGTCACAAAGGGAGTAAGTGGCAGAGTCAGGATTTGAACTCAGGCCCTATTGACTCTAAATCCTGTGTTCTTTCTATTGTACTCCACTGTGGGTATGGATATATCTAGAGGTGGCATATATGGGTGAGTAGGTGTGTAACAATGGGATTGGGATAGAAGTATGAGCATGTAAATGTATGGGGAGGTACAGACATGTAAAGTGTGGGAGAGTCTAGGTATGTGAAAGGGTATGAAAGGTGCTAGGATATAGGCTTGGGTGAAGGTGTCAGTGTGCTACAAGAGGGTCACCTTCTTAGGGCAGCTACATGGTGCAGTGGATAGAGCACCAGCCCTAGAGTCAGGAGGACCTGAGTTCTAATATGGTCTCAATCACTTGACAATTACTAGCTGTGTGACCCTGGGCAAGTCACTTAACCCCAATTGCCTCAACAAGAAAAAAAAAAGTATCACCTTGTCTTGTCTTATCCGTTCTCAGGATATCTCTAATATCCTGATATAGGAAAATAAAGACTTTTTTAAGACCCAAAATACTTTCATAACACAGATATCAAAGAGGAGTGAATGAGAAATGAAAAAGAACTTCCAAACAGCAACAAGAAGAGGCTCATACAGATAAAAAAGGAGTGAGAAAAAGTTTGATCCTATGTTATGAGGATAAATGGAATCAGACATCGCCTCCTGGCTTGAAGATACCTGTATCTCTGTGTGTGTATGTGTATGCACACACATGCACATGTGTGCAGGCACATGTTCATGTCTGTATGGTCACAACATGAGAATTCTGTGTGCCCACGTACACATCTGAGGAAATAGATGGTGGCCATATATGTTCTCACCACACTTTCTTGGCTCAATGGAAAGAGCAGGGGAATGCAAATCAGGTCACCTAAGCCAAGGGTTCTCAACCTAGTGCCCATAGACCTCCATCAGTTTCAGAGGGAGTGAGGAAAAATCACATCTTCATCTCACTGGCTGTCCCCCACGCCTGGAATCCTCTCCCTTATCTTCTCCACCTGCTGGCTTCCTCTGCCTGCTTCAGATACTAAGGCAAATCCCACCTCCTACAGGGAGCTTTTCCCCATTCCCCTTAATGCTACTGCTTTCCCTCTGTTGGTTAGCTCTAGTGCATCCTGAATGTGTGAGTGTGTGAGTGTGTGCGTGTGTGCGTGTGTGTGTGTATGTATGTATGCTTGAACAAAGCTATTTGCCTTCTGTTTTCCCTATTAGTCTGTGAGCTCTTTGAGGACAGGGACTGTCTTTTGCCTTTCTTTGTATCACTAACATTTAACACTGCGCCTGGTACCCAGTAGGTACTTAATACATATCTGCTGCTACTGTGCTATAAGAAATGATGAGCAGACAGATTTCAGTCCTGGAAAGACTTACATAAACTGATGCTGAGTGCAGTGAACAGAACCAGGAGAATGTTGTATACAGTAACAGTGACATTGTGTGATGATCAACCATGAATGACTTTGTTCTTCTCAGCAATGCAATGATCCAAGACCATTCTAAAAGATTTATGATAAAAAAAATACTATCCATATCCAGAGAAAGAACTATGGAATCTGAACGCAGATCAAAGCATAACTAGTTTCACTTTGGGGGAGTTTGTGTTTGTGTGTGGTTTTTTTCCTTTTGCTCTGTTTTTCTTTCACAAAATGACTAATGTGGAAATATGTTTTTCATGATTGCACATGGATAACCTACATCAGATTGCTTGCTGGGGATAGGGAGGGTAGGGGAGCAGGAGGAGGGAGGGAGAAATATATAGAACACAAAAATCTTTCTGAAAAATTAATGTTGAAAATCATCTTTACATGTAATTGAAAAAAATTAAATACTATTAAATAAAACATAATGAAAAATAAATATCTGTTGATTTAACTGACCTCTAATTGAAACATTTCTTTCAAATATCTAAAAACATTATTCTGGGGGCAGCTAAGTGGTACAATAGATAAAGTACTGGCCCTGGAGTCAGGAGGATCTAAGTTCAAATCCAGTCTCAGTTACTAGCTGACCCTGGGCAAGTCACTTAACTCAAATCGCCTCCAAAGCAAAAACATTATTCTGCAAAAGGGTCAGAGACTTCACTAGTGTACCACTACCACCTGACCTAGGCTCTAGACCCAGCTGATGTCACCAATTCACTGTATTACCTTAGACAATTCACCTTACTCCTCTGGGCCTTGTTTTTCCTATCAGTCAATTGGGCACAGACTTAGAGAATCTAAGAATATCATCCCTGGAAGAGGCCATCTCATTCAACCCTTTCATTCTGAGCAAAGTGAAGCCAAGAAAGGGAGAATGAATCAGCAAAGACCAGAAGACAAGATTGAGACAAAGAACCAGAACTAGAACCCAGGTTTCCTGATTCCCAGGTTGGTCAGTATTCATTCCTTTATACACTGTTGAACTCTCCTGTTAATTCCTGCCCTACCTACTTCACAGAGCCTTGAGGACCATGCCTGAATAATGATTTCTAAACACCATTAATCCTGCGTGGGTGCCAGGATCAGAAAAAAGACTTGAGTTGGAAGGAACACATCTTTCAGCCTGGAGGCTCTAGCTCAGGTCTTGGGTTCTCTGAGCTAGATAAACATCAAAGGGAGCTAAACATCTCCCGAATTCTGGGGCCATGTGACACTGGCCAAGTCATTAACTCTCTGAGCCTGTTTCTATGTTTATGAAATGGCGCCAATAATCCTCACCCTCCCTACTTCAAAGGCTGCTACAGGGTAGCTCAGGAAAGCCCTGAGTTCTTTTTTTTTTGGGGGGGGGGTGAGGAGAGAAGGGAGGGAAGGGAACAGACCTGTGATTTCATCAGTGTAGGGAAATACCGAGGGAGGAACTCCCTCTATCATGGCAGAATGACAGCCACTGAGCCACTTGCAACCTAAGAGAAATGCCTGAGGGTGTTGAGAAATTAAGGGATAGACTTGTCCAGAGCCTCAGAACTAGTATGCATCACAGGTAAGACTTGAATCAAGGTCTTCCTGATTCAAAAGCTGAAACAGTATCCAATCTGTCAAGCCGCCTCTCAACAGTTATCACAATTATCTCATCTTTCCCATCATTCCCATCATCCCCATCATCATCATTATCAATACCAAGATCCTATCTGATCTAGAGGATGGGAGAAACAGGAAGGGGTGAAACAGGTTCTGTGAGGGCTAACCCCTCGCATAGACCCTCAGCTCCTGCCCCAAATCTGCCCAGATCCCTCCTCCCATGGGTTCTCTCCACTCCAGGCTGGTCTTTCCCTCCTTAGCACCAAACCTCATCCATCTCTTCCTTCTGTCCACAGGAATTACCCCTCCCAGAAGCCTCTTCTGCCCAGCTCCACCTCAAGCTGGTTGCTTCCACGCTGCTTTTTGCCAGCAGGAACCATGGTCACCCACTTACGTATGCGTGCCCACAGCAAGCATGCAGTACCACAACACTTCAGGGTGAGCCTGGGCTCAATTAAGATGCAACTGGGGGGCAGTTAGGTGGCACAATGAATAGAGCACCAGCCCTGGAGTCAGGAGAACCTGAGTTCAAATCCTACCTCAGATATTAACACTAACTAGCAGCATGACTTTGGGCAAGTTACTTAACTCCCAATTGCCCTGCCCTCCCCCTCCAAAAAGCGAAAGCAAAAAAAAAAAAATGCAATTGGGAAATATTTAACGAAATAAATTAAAATACAATATAACATAGATCTTATGAGTTTTACTGCTATAAAGCATTACAGAAGAGGGAGCTGCTCTTATCATTTTATTACACTCTTATCACTGGTTGTCGAATGGGCCTGACCACCCGGCATTCACAGCCCTCTGCAATCAGGCCCAAACTATTCAAGACATGCAAGCTGAGGTCCCCCACTGGAAGCCTTCATCAGAAGTAGGCTGGTTCCTTGGCGAGAATACCAGAGAGAATTCCTATTCAGGTTCAGGTTGGAGCAGATAACCTCTGGGGCACCTTCCAATTTTGAGTGTCTGTGATACTCTGAGATACTTCTCCACTTCTCCGGTGTAGCTATGGGAGGGGAGGGCAGCTAAGCGGTGCAGTGGATGGAGGGCCTGGCCCGGAGTCAGGAAGACCTGAGTCTGAATCCAATTTCAGACATAAATGACACTGGACACGTCACTTAACCCTGTTTGCCTCAGTTTTCTCATCTGTAAAATGAGCTGGAGAAGGCAATGGCAAACCAGTCCACTTTCTCTGCAAAGAAAACCTAAACGGGGCCACAAAGAGTCAGACACCAATGAAACCAATGAACAAGTATAGCTATGAGAGTCACTTGCCATAAAAATGGAGATAATCACACTTGCACTGCCTGCCTCAGTTTCAATCTAAAACTACCCTATGTGATGTTTAATAAGCATTCAACTGAACTGTTTTTTTATAAATGTGTTTTTATAATATTCAGGAAAGAAGCTGTTTCTCCAACATCCTCTCCTTCTTTTTCGCTGAACAGACATCATCTTTGGCTAAATCCCAATAAGCTTGAATGAGACAGTCATTTTTATAATACAATTTGAGAGGCACCAGTAGTCCCTATCATACCCCCTCCTCCTTCCCCCAGAATCTACACCACCCCCAGTCTATTGCTGAAGCCTGAAATTCTACCATTAGAGATAAATTCTTTTGGCTAAAGAAAAATACAAGCATCCATGGGAAGAATGTTAGGCAGCAAATGGTTCATACCACAGCATCAGGCCCTGGGCCCAGAAGGGCATAAGAAGCAACAGAGTCCTTTGGAAAAGACCAAGAATGGACTTTACGTGGTACAGCCCAGTGGAAAGAGCTGGCCTGGGAGGCAGGGGATCAGGGTTTGGGTCCCTACTCTGCCCTTCACTTATTGTGTACCCTCTCTGGGCCCTGGCCTCATCGCCTACCAAATCAGTAGGGGTGGTGAAAGTTGGGGGTAGGATGAGACAGGGACTTGGCCGAGCCCTGTGACTACAGCTCTTTCCCACTATGACAACCTAGGATTCTAAGACTGTAGCTGGGAGGGTAGGGTCTGTGAAGCATCAATCTTTGTATTTCTAGCACTGAACACCAGATTCAGTCCAAAAGGGCTTGATAAATGCACTTTGTTGAAGTGAATTAAATTACTGACCAGGAGTGGGAGGGCTTTCTGAGGGAAGAGCTGAATAGCCAGAAAGAATTCAATCACGTCAGATTTAATTCAACTAGCACTTATGAAGAGCCTACTGTATGCCAGGGAACTTTCCTAGATGCTGGAGATCTGGAGATACAAAGTAAAAAAATGAGCTTACACCCTTCTGTGGGGATACATGCACACAGAGAAGAGGATACAAAATATATACAAGGTAACTGTAAAAGGATTTGTCAGGGAGGGTCTTATCAAGAACAGCCTTATTTATGTTGGAGGCCATACTTGAGTTGAACTCTGGACGAGGAAGGGATTCTAAAAAGGAGGTGAAAAAGAGTGTCCCAGACATAGGAAATACATGTGAAGACATGGAGAGGGATAGAATGTTATGTATAGTGAACAGTAGGGAATATAGTTTGGAATATAAAGTAGGTAAGGGGTAGGAAAGGGAAATAAATCTGCAAAGATAGGCTGGAGCCAGAAGGAGAAGGACTTTCCATGCTGGGCCACTGGAGCTTGTCATTTATCCTAGAGGCAACAAGGAAGGAAAAACTGAAGCTTCATGAGCAGCAAAGTGACAAAGGGTCATAGGACCTTTTAGAGTAGTTTTAGAGCTTAAAAGGACTTTCAGGGGTCACCCAAATTTAAGTCTCCACCATTTTCCAGCTGTGTAACCATGAACACGCCACTTCATCTCTGGGAGATAATACTTGCAATACTCCCTCACGGGGTGATTATGAGACTGGTAAAAACAACAACAACAACAACAACAACAACTTGAAATAGAAATACATGCTCCTAATTATCTTTACGAGCAGTAGGACACAACAGAAAGATCACTGACTCTGAATCGAAGGACCCAAGTTCAAATACTGTCTGATGCATGCTGCTTGTGACTTTGGACAAGACACAGTATTTCAGAGCCTCAGTCTCCTCATCCGTAAAACTGGGAGGGTTTGCCTGGACTTAGTTTCTTAGTTCCCTTCTTCCTCTCAGTCTTTGAGACTATGATGCTATTAAGAGCCTTTATAGCCCTGCATTTAATGTCCTAAAATCCCTTACAGTTCAGACATTGAGTCCTCTGTCCTACCATGCCTTACAACTACCAAAGTTCTAAGGCCATTTTCATCTCAAGGATGCTTAGATTCTTTGAAACTTCCAGGTCAGCAAAAGAACTTGGCCACTATCTTAAGCAGAAGGGCTTTCAGTTTACAAAGCACTCTCCACATATATGTATGTGTGCATACATATATACATACACAAACACACACATCTGTATATACACATGTTATATATATGGGTAGTAGGGCTGAAGGGCAGACCTCTTTTAAGTCAACTGAATTCAACAAATATTATTCAGTGCCTACTAAATACATGTAGAAACAAATTACAAAACAAATTTTTGCCCCAAGAAGATGATATTCTGTTCTCTCAGGCCAAGTTCCAGGAGACTAGCAAAGGCCTCAGGCCTCTGCTTCCAACCCAGACAGGTCTTTCTTCATAGAGTCAGAGTAATGCATTTGAAAGAATCAACATCAATGAACACCTTAGTTAGAACAGGTTTTGTTATTGTTACTATTCAGTCATTTAGTTGTGTCCAACTCTTTATGACCCCATTTTAGGGTTTTCTTGGCAAAGATACTGGAAGGGTTTGCCTTCTCCAGCTTATTTTACAGATGAGGAAATTGAGGCAGAGTTAAGTGACTTGCCCAGGTTCACACAGCTAGTAAGTGCCTGAGGCTAGCTTTGAATTCAGGTCTTTCTGACTCCATGCCAGATAGGTCTACCAAGTGCATTTCTAAATTACAGAGGGACAGGTGTTCTAACAAACTCCATAGTGATTAGGTTTTGTTAGGAGGGGAGGACAGAGAACAGTAGGGCAAGGCAGCATGGGCTGAGGAAGAGAGGAGTGAAGAAGAGCACACAAAAGAAAAAGGATAAGAGGATTTAGATCTGGAATAGATTTTAGAGATTAAAGATTAGTCCCTATTTTGTTCCCTCCTGCCCCACCCCCTCCACTTCCAGCCAAGCTCCACTTTCACAGCATTTTAAAGCTTACAAAGCTTAGTCCTCAGTGGGGGGTTGGGGTAGGGTTGTACTGCCCAAGCATTCTTTATCCTTATTTTCCAGATAAGGAATTCAAGACTCAAAGAAAGGAAATGCCTTGTTTAGTGGAAAGAACAATGGAACTGGAGTCAGAAGACTTGAGTGCAAATCCATCTTGGCCTCTCCAAGTTTGACTTTGGGAAAATCACAGAACTTCTAAAAGCTTTAGTTTCCTGCAGATCTGTAAAATGAGGAGGCTGGAATGAGCAGCCTCCAAGGGCCCTTCCAGCTCTGAGAGGAACCTAGATGTGCCCTCAGTCACACCAAGAGTGAGCACTTGAATCCAGTTTCTGTTGTATTCCCAATCCATTCCATGTTCTAATTCCACCCATTCCAGATCAAACACAAAGAGGGAAGGTTGGGAGGAAAGAAGAAGCAGCATTGATTAAAATTCTGCCTGGTACTTGGTTTGTGTATATGTATACATATACCAGGGTCTTACCCATCTCTATTAGGAGCTCACTACTAATAAAAAGACTGGCTGCCATTCTTAAGATTTTCTGTGTCACAGACTCATTCGGCAATCGAGTGGACCTCTTCTCAGAATAATGCTATTAACTGCGTGAAATACAAAGGATTACAAAAGAAACCATATCGAAATGGTACTTAAAAATTAAGTACACCCCAACCCCAGACATAAAGGAATGTCTCCAAATGAGTTCAAGATGAGTTCCTTCCCAAACTGCCTATGGACAGCTGTTCTTTTCCCCAGGCCCACAGAGCATTGCCCCTCTGGAATGCCCTAATCCTCTCTCCTCTAAAACTGGGCTCCAAAATATGCCTCTCCAGGCATAGCTCCCACCACTTTTCCCCTCCCACCTCCATGGACTCTCTATTTCAGTCAATCTGGGCAGCTCACTGCTGCTTCTCCTGGTCCCCTCCCCCAAATACAACCCACCTATGTCTTTGCTCATGTCAGTTATTACCCCCAAACTCTGCTGCTTGTCTGCATGCTCCTCATCCTTCAAGGCCCAGATCAAAGGCTCCCTCTTCTGTGAAGCCTTCCCCATCAATATCACTCTTTCCATAGCATTCCATGGTCCTCTTAGGCCTTTATTAATTTCTAACATATTTTTCTGTCCTTTCCTTAAAGTATTTGTCCAGTGCCTCAGTGTGCCATGGAAGTGATACCTAGGTTCTCAAAAGTTTTGCCCCTGGGGTGAAAAGCTCTGGCTGGTTGTAGCATCCTGGGAAATATTCAAGTACAGGCCTAGCAATTTAGTCAGTTTGTCAACAAGCATTCATCAAGCACTTATATATGGGAGTCACTGTGCTAGGCACCACAGATACCAAGAAAGGCAAAAACACAATCCCTGCCCTCAAGAAGGTCACATTCCAGTGCAGGAGAGAATATGTAAACAAGTGGAGGTATATACTATATAATATGAATAATATCTAATTATAATTATTCTATATATAGTAAATGGGAGATAATCTTAGAAGGAAGATGGCTGACTGTGTTTCCTTCTCTGACAACCAGAATAACAAATCATGGGGAAATATATCATGCGAAAGTTAGGATTGGCCAACTCCAAGGGATGCCTTTTTCTGGCTAAAGCAATTCACAAAAGTTGAGACCTCCATCCACATTGATGAAATCACAGTTCGTAGAAGTACTGAAATAAATACACTACTAGATTATAAACTATATTATGGCACAAATTTAGTTACCTGTACTTTTTAATCTTGTCCCTCTCATCCCAAGGATCAGAGAGAACACCATATGAAGTAGGAGTAAGTGCAAATCCTAGCCATTCTTCAAGGCTACCCTCCTCCATGAAGCCTGCCCAGATCCTTCTCTTCTTTGAATTTCCTACAGCACTTGAGTCTGTATCACACATTTTAGTACACATTGACTAGATGGATTGAGTTCCTGTAATTATAACTAATATCAATGATCAAATTAACATTTATTTAATTATTAACAATTAAATCACTGTTTATTATAATAGTATCATAATTTATTTAATAATAAAATTAACAATAATTAAGTCAGTTAATGAAAATTATTCATTAATTATTATAGCTAGTATTTGCATAGCAATTTGAAGTTATCAGAGTGAGAAAGAAGGGAATTCAGTACCTCATTTTATTGATACTCAAATACTGAAATGGATTTTGTTTTGCTTTTTGGAGGGGGGAAGGGAAGGCAATTGGCGTTAAGTGACTTGCCCAAGGTCACACAGCCAGTAAGTGTCAAGTGTCTTCGATGGATTTGAACTCAGGTCCTGACTCCAGGGTCAGTGCTCTATTCACTGCGACACCTAGCTGCTCCAGCTCTTTGTGAATTGGATGCTCACAACTACCCTCTGGGGGTAGCTATTACAGGTACTGGTATCATCCCCATTTTAGTAATGAAGAAGAAGCAAGGCCAGGGAGAGGACAAACTTTTTGCCTAGAGACTTAATTCCACTAAATGATGAAGGTTAGATTTGAATCCAGGTCTTTTTGATTCCAAGTTTTCCTCTAACACTAGGGGTTTATGGAGGCTTAACTTCTGGCCAGAAAAGGGAGAGAAAGAAAAGGAGTTTTATTCTTCCTTTGGGGATTAAATCCCTAAAGATGGGGAACTGGGAAGCAAGTAGGCAAAGGAAATTAAGCCTTTAGAAGCACTGAAGGACATTTAAAGGAGTGTTAAGAAGAGGAAAAAAGGATTACTGGCTCAAGGAGGAGAGGGTGTGAGCATGGGATCCTAGAAAAAGCCATGTGTTTTTAATTCCCCACCCCCCACTCCCAGAGTGGAATGACCCCTTGCTAGGTAACTTTGGACAAATATCATAGATGAATAATTCAAGTTTTTCTTCCGGAGGTTGCAAGGTGGCTCTTCTAGGTGCACTGGACCTGGAGTCAGGAAGACCTGAGTTCAGATCCAGCCTCAGAAGCTTACTTATCTCTTACTTTTACTTATCACTTAACTTATCTCAGCCTCAGTATCTTCCATTTTACAATGAGGTTCATAGTAGAATATATTTCACAGGGTTGTTGTGAAGATGAAATGAGAAAGTATTTGTAAAAAGTGCTTAGTAAAGTGCAGAGATGTAGGAAATAGGTGCTTAATAAATGCTCATTCCCTTCCCCTTTCTTAGTTCAGCATAGCTCAGGATAGTGGGAACATTATTTTTATCCCTGCTTTACAGAACAAGCATCTGAAGCTCAGGAATTTACTTTCCCGGGGTTGTACAGCCTCAGGGCAGGGGTCTGATCACAGGACTCTAGTGTACAATGCAACATAAGCCACACAAGTCACTTCACTGCAGTGGACTCTATTTCTTAGCCGCTCTATAAAGTGAGGGGGCTGGGCTCCAGGATCTCTGAGGTTCCTTCCAGCTGTAAATCGTCAGTGGATGGAAGGAGGAGGGGGGAGGGAGGTGGGACTTTTCCTCCATAACTCAAAACGAGGTCAGAGAAAGGAAAGCAAACAAGGGGGGAACAGAAAAAGAACACCACCACCAAGGCTCAGCTCACAAAGCTCCCTGGGGTCTCTGCAGAGGCAGAGAAGGCGGGATGGGGGAAATTACGGTCATGGTCACGTAATTCATAACAAAACTGATTCCTTCCTTCGGCCTCCCTCCCCCACACCAAGCCCTCCTCCTCAAGGGGGCCCCCTAACAGGGGGGACACTTCCTGGGGTAGGGAGTCGTGATTTGGGGTTTCCGTCTTGGAATGACACACACACTCCATCTCTCACAATCTGAGTTACACACTACCACATACTTTCACAAGCTCACACCATACACTCCCAATCTCACACACTACCCTCACAGTCTCACACTAAACACATCACTTACTGTTCAGTCTCACACAGACCACACATTCACACAAACTCACACCACACACACCCCAACCATTTTCAGTCTCACACATACCTAGCATCCCTCAGTCTCACACACTGAACACACTCTCTCACAATCTCACTTAAATCCTAATCTCATCCAACACAATTTCCCAATTATGTGCACAAATCAGTCTCACCATATCCATTTTCCAAAGCTCTCATTCTCCTCCACACACAAAATATTAGCCAGATATCCACACCATTTGCTTAAAAGCAGACTGTTTCCTTTTTGCCTTTGATCAACACATAGTAGGTAGTTTAATAAATGCTTGAATACTTGTTAAATTGATTTTCACTTAAACACCACACACCCCTTCCCTTACCAGCCTCTCACACACACTCTCTGTCTCTTTCAGACACACCCCCATATACACACTCCTATTATAGGCCACACAGACTATATATAAACCACTCACAATGATACCACACACTCTTATTTCTCTCAGCCACACCCCCAAATATATATACGCTCCTGCTACAGACCACTAACTATATATAAACCACACACAGTCTCTCACTGTATGTATGTACAAACGTAGTCTCTTTCTGACACACCCCTGTATCAACATATACGTATATATACACTCCCGCTACAAACCACACATTCTGCCTACATATAAATCATGCATAATGACACCACAGATACACAGGTACACTCCACACACCACATAAACCCCCACAGAAACTATACACAGAACATGCACTCTTCACGCTACGCGTTGACACCGCATGAACATCACTCACACACACGTACACAACGGGTGCACACGTACACAACCATACACTTCTCAATGCACCCGAAGAACCTCCTACCTGAGGCTTGCAAGCCCGTCAGTCGGCGGAGGGAGGATCCTGGGGCAGGAAGGAGCCGAAGGTGCGGCTGTCGCCAGACAAGGACTCGCTCCCGGTTGGTGGCAGTGGTAGTAGTGGCGGTGGCAGTGTGCTGTGTAGGGGGGAAGGCGGCTCAGCCAGCCAGGTGCTCCAGCCGACGTAGAGGCTCAGAGGCTGCAGCGCCAACTCCTCAGGCTTACGATCCCCGCAGGGTTCTGGCTATCGGGGCCCCAGCCCTCTTATCCAATCAGGACAAGGGGTGGGGCTCCAGAGGGGAGGAAAAGGGTGGGGAGGGGAAGGGGTGAAAGCCGCGCATGCGGACTTATTCCAAAAGAGAGGTTAGGGGACCGAGGGGGCCTCCCGGTTTGGAGCTAGCGAGGTGGGAAAGGGGTAGGTAGGAAGGGTCTGCGACTGAGTTAGAAAGAGAAGCTTTGTGATCGACGCTCCTCTTCCTTTCCTGCTTCCTTTTCTCTCCCAGTCTCTTACTCCCATGTTTCCCTTTCTCCTCAAGTTTCCCTCTTATTCTTTCTCTCTTAAACATTTCCGGGGCTCCATCGCTCCTCTCCCAGTCTCCCCTTTCCCTACTCACGTCTTCACTCCCATACCCTTTTTATTCCCTCTTCCTCACTTCTTATATCCCTTCTCCCATTTCCCCTCTCTTCCCATCTTCCATCTTATCACTTCCTCTTCCAGTCCCCATCTCTCATCTCCCTCTCTTTTTACCACTCTTTCTGGGGCTCCAGTTCCTCTCCTTTTCATTTCTGTCTGCCATCTCTTTCTCCTCCATCTCCGTCTCCCCCTTCCTTTCTTTCTCCCCATCCACATGATTCCCTAACAACTTCTCTCCTTATCTTTCTCTCTCCATCACTTCCTGTTTTGGGCTTCCTCATTTTCCCAGTCTTTCTCATCTCACTTGCACGCCTCTCTCCCCAATTATCCACGCACAGCATTGAAAGGATAGGGAGGGAAAAAAAAAAGAAAGGATAGGGAGACCAAGAAGCAGGATCATAGGAAGGAACTTTGGAGTTATGGATCCACAGACTCTTACAGTTGGAAGAAAGGATACATCATTACCTGCCCCTCCCCCAAAAATTCTTTCTGTCATGTAACTCAGAAGTCACAATTTCACCTTTGTCTGAAGACAGTGTAATGTGGGCAGAACAGCATCATCTTTTGGTAGAAGTATTAGGTTGGGAGTCAGAGGATCTGGGTACAAATTTTAATCCTGCCATATACTACCTTTTACAGGGGTAGGAAACCTGTGTCCTTGAGGCCACATGTGGTCCTTCGACTGAATCCAAACTTCACAGAACAAATCCCCTTAATAAAAGGACCAAGAGGGCCACATGCAAGGCTACCCATCCCTACTTTAGTCAATCCGCTTAACCTCTCTGGCCTTAGGTTTATTCATATATAAAATAAGTGAGTTGGACAAGCTGATTTATAGGGACCTTACTAGGTACCTCAGTGGATATAGTACTAGGCCTGGAGACAGAAAGATCTGAATTCAAGCCAGGCCTCAGACAGTCCCTTTCTAGCTGTGTGACCCTGGGAAAGTCACACACACTCTGCCAGCTTCAGTTTCCTCAACTATAAAACGAGTATTACAATAGCACCTTCCTCCCAGGTCATTGTGAGAATCAAATGAGAGCATGTACCTGGCACATAGTAAATGCTGAGGCCGTGAAGGGCTCTGAATGCCAAGCAGAGGATTTTATATTTGATCCGGGAGGTGATAGAAATCCATGCAGTGGGAGCAGGTGATACGATTGGAGCTGTGCTTTAGAAACATTACATTGGAAGTTGAATGGAGGATGGGATGGGGTGAGGAGAAACTTGCAATGAGCAGACCAACCATGAAGCTATTGCAATTATCTGGGCATGAGGTGACCAGAGCCTGGTACTAGACTGGGGGCAGTAGCTGAAGAGAGGAGGGTGTATAAGAGAGATGTTACAAAGGTGAAATTGAAAGGACTTGGCAACTGATTGAAGATGGTGGTGAAAGATAGTGAGGAGTTAAGGATGACCTATTGGTTGGGAGCCCAGGGGAGGATGGTGGTGCCACAGAAGTTTGGAAAGGGGGTGGGCTAGATGGTGCAGTGAATAGAGCACTGGCCCTGAAGTCAGGGGGACTTGAGTTCAAATCTAACCTCAGACACAACACAAAACTAGCCATGTGACCTTGGGCAAGTCACATAACCCTGATTGCCCTGCCCTCCCCCCTCCAAAAAGAAAAAAAAAATTAAAAAGAAGTTTGGAAAGGAGGAGGGTTCTACGGGAAAGAGAATGTGTTCAGTTTTGGACAATGCAGAGTCGAACTGGTTCACCACAGAGTCAAGATGGGAGAGGTACTCTTGATCCAGCAATACTACTACTAGGTCTGTATGCCAAAGAGATCATAAAAAAGGAAAAAGATTCACATATACAAATATATTTACAGTAGCTCTTTTTGTGTTGGCAAAGAATTGGAAATTGAGGGGATGCCCATCAATTGGGGAATGGTTGAACAAGTTATAGCATATGAATGTGATGGAATCCTGTTATGCTATGAGAAATGATGAAGGAGTTGGTTTCAGAAAAACGTGGAAAGACATAGATGAACTGATGCTTACTACCCATGGAGCCTTGAGCAAGTCACTTAAGCTACCTAGGTCTCAGTTCCCTCATCCATAAAATGAAGGATTTGGTTTCTGAAATCCCTTCCAGCTCTAGAACCATGATCCTATGAGATAATGTACATAAAGTGCTTCACAAATACGGGTTTTGTAAGTATGCAAATGCATGGTGTAAGTACCTAAGACACTAGGACCTGGGACCCACAGTCAGTCAGTAATAAGCTTGGCACATAGGCCTATGCACCAAGTACTGTGCTAAGCAGTGGAGAGACAAAGAAAGGCAGTCCCTACCCTCAAGGGGCTCACAATCTGATGGGAGTGAAAGGAGAGCAACATGCAAACAACTATGAGGAAACAGACTATATACAAGATAAACAGGACATAATCACCAAAGAAAAGGCACAAGCATTAAGAGGGATCAAGAAAGTCTTTCTGTAGAAGGTGAGATTTTAACTAGAGCTTGAAGGAAGCCAGGAAGGAGCCCCAGAAAGAGTGGTAAAAAGAGATGAGAGATAGGGACTGGAAGAGGAAAAATAAGAATAAATGTCCCTGACCTCAACTCTCTTACCGTGGGGAATGGGGAGAAGTAGAGAGAATGGGGTAGATCTGACAAAGTCTACAGCACCCCCACAGACCTAGTCCCACCAGGTCCAGTAAACAACTTTATCTTGGACAAGTATGGTAGTTCAGTGCTTTCATGTGCATTAATTCTAGTCATTGGACCAGGGACCCAGTGGGGATGAGTAAGACCCTGACTTACCAAGAAACTTCCATTTCATCCCAAGTATGAATATCCTCATTATTACAGAAGAGGAAATTGAGTCTCTGGAAGACTCACTGGCCACAGAGCTAATGTGCAGCAGTAGAGCTTCTGGACTCCAGTGCCAGCACTCTCTGTGTTATATGCTACATTGCCTCCAAAGGAAACTCCTGGTCTGACTGAAAGTTCCTCACTTGTCTAGATCTGGTCAGTGCAGATTCTCTTCCTCAGCCTCAAGGCATCATTGCACTTGAAGTCTGCTGACCTGGATATGGAGTTCTCCTTCTACCATTGCCAACCAGCCTTATGATTTTGGACAAATGAGTTCCCCTCCCTGGGCCTCTTTCTTTAGTCCTTAGTCATAGAACACAGTTAATAATACCTTCCCCTTAGGGTTATTGTAAAGAAGTACTATCGTTACTAGAGCTAGATGGAATGTAGATAGAGCGCTGGGCCTGGAGTCAGGAGGTCCATACTTAAAAGAGGTCCATACAAATGCAGTGCACTTCAGTGCTGAATGACAGTAGAAAACAGGAAGCATTTGGAAGCCGTGAACTTGGGTTTGAATTTGCCATAGAAAGAGCTCCCATTTCTAGAGAGCTCTAAAGTTTGTAAAATATTTTCTTCAAAACCACCCGGTGAGGACCTGACACCCCTCAGATTGGCAAAGTTGACAAGAAAGGAAAATGACCAATGTTGGAGGGGCTGTAGGAAAACAGGCATACAAAATGGTGGAACAGTGAACTGATGCATCCATTCAGAAAAGCAATTTGAAACTGTACAAAAATATTATTAAACTCTGTATGTACATAGGCTTTGACCCAGGGATACTACTAGGCCAACACCCCCCAAAGAATGAAGAATGAAGAAAATGATCCATAAATATACAAAATATTTATAGTGGCTCTTTTTTTTTTTTTTAAATAATAACAAAGACCCAGAGGCTAAGACAATAGCCATCAGGTGGGGAATGGCTGAGTTCATTTTTCACAGAATTGAAACAAAAGTTTTCTCATGACTGAAATCAAGAATCTTTTTCCTTTGTCTCACAGTGAAGTGAATTGAACTAAATTAAACTGAAATGAGTAGGCTAGGGGCTAAAAAAGATCAAGTCCTGTTCCGAACACCTTCTAATACAGACTAGGGCTACTTAACCTCTAAAGACTTCCTGAAACTTGTGACTTCTCCACTTTGTCGATGTTACCCCTCCCTGCCCATTTCCCAGTATTTATTAGCAAAGAAAAGCCTCCCCAAACGGGGGGCAGAGCTGTGTAGAGGACAATAGATGAGACTGTTAGGAGGGTGAGGAAGAGCAGGGCTGGGTCTCTCCCAGAAGCTCTGGGGCCCCTGCTCAGAGTCCCAACTCTGCAGCTGACTGTCCATTTCAGTTTTGACAAATAAAGACCCTGCATCCGACCCATTCTGACAGTCCATGTTCTAGGAATTTAAAGAGACAAAAATCAGGATAGAAAATCAGGTGGAGACAATCGGACAGTAACAGCTAAAATGTTTTTAGTGCTTTAAGGTTTGCAAAGCACTTGATATACCTAATATAGAACAGTGTCATAGGATATTAATGTCATGCACCTGTGTGACATATGGACCTGGCAATAGACTGGGTAACACAGTCCTGCTGGGCCCACTTATAAGAGGCCACAGGCACCCTGGGTGGCCTGTGCTTAAGGGATTTATTTAGATATCTGTGATCTAGCCCACTCTGAAGCCAAGAAGACTGATTTTCACCTTTGTGAGGAGTAGAAGGGCCAAGGCTAGGCATGCACTCTTTCAAACTCCCAGTGTCCAAGAGGACTATTGGGTAATAATTGTATCCTTCTTCTATAATCAGATATTTGCAGACTAGAAGTAGGATGCTTTACTGGGGAGAAGACAGAATTTGACATAATATCTACCTTCCTGGTCATTCCTGGCAGGAAATAGTCCAGTTTCAAGTCAGGAGGATTACTTAGTCTCAGATCAAATAGTTATTACACAAAAGACAGTCATGAATAAAGAGCAAACATTTATCAAAGCAAGTAATAAAACAGTAATAGCTAAATTATACAGATTAGATTAGGCAATAGGTCACACAAGAGTTAAGGGCCTATGGAAATGAGAACAAGATGAAATCTTGGCTGAACCAAGAAGAAAATTATTTCACTTGACAAGTCCTCTCTTAGAAGTGTATGGGGAGGGGCAGCTAGGTGGTACAGTAAACAGAGCACTGGCCCTTGAGTCAGGAAGACCTGAGTTCAAATCTGGCCTCAGACACTTAACACACACACACAAAAACTAGCCATGTGACCTTGGGCAAGTCATTTAACCCCAACTGCCCTCCAAAAAGGGCAAAAAAAAAAAAATTTAAAAAAAAAGTGCTTGGGGGATGAAGATGTTGCTGGGAATCAAAGAATATATTGGACTACCTGTTCTCTCCACTTGACTCTGAAGTTCTGAGTCAGATCTCTCCCTCCTCCCCCTCTCTCCCTTTCCTCTTCTCCTTCTTCTCTCCCTCTCCCTCTTCTTTCTTCTCTCACTCCCCCTCCCCTTCTCTCTTTCTCCCTCCCCTTCTAAACCTTTCTCTTCCGGTCTCACAACCAATCTCTCCACCAATGCTCCTATCTCCCTACACCAAAAATGTGAGCAGGTCTCCTTTTCTGTCAGTCTTTCTCACAGGACAGAATCTAACTAGTAAACCACTTTGCAGAGTGCCAGACATACCCCATATGCTCATTTTATCTCCCCTGAACTCCTCAGCTTATCCCTTCCAACAGTTGCTCTCCTTTGTCCCTTCCCTTTTCTTCTCCTCCCTCCTCTCTCATTCTGTGCCCTGACCCTGCTTCCTTTACCTCTGCCCTTCCTATTCCTGTCTCTCTCCCTGTCCTTCCTCAGGTCTCTTCCTTCTTACTCTTCCCTCGCTTCCCTCTGTCTTTCATCCTTTTGCTTATCTTTGCCCCACCCCCAGCCCTTTCAACTCTGAATGGTAGGCTAACAAATCACAAACTGTGCCAGTTCAAAGATATCTAGTGATCTCTAATCCAACCCTTTCATTTCACAGTGAAGAAATTGTAGGTCCAGGCAGAGGAATGGATTTACCGAAAGTTACACAGTTGGTAAGGGTCATGCACCAGTGCTAAAGCCTGGATGAGAACCTAGGTGTTTGGACTCTCAAGACAGGGCTGTCCACTGTGGAAACCACACCCCTTCCCCAGGTTACTTACAATTTTATGTGTACCAATAAAAGCCCTGAAGCCTCATTAGCACCAAATTTCTACCCACAGTTGCTTGATTAGCAACAAGTAAAGTACTTATAAAACACCCTGGGGCTACCTGGATCACCCAGAACCAGCTTTGTAAGTGTGTGTAGTTGTAGCCAAACATGGTAATTCAATGCAATAATTCTCACAGTCTTCATTCAGTAAGTGCTACCAATAGCTTTATTTTACAGAAGAGGAAACTGAAGGCAACAGAGAGTCATAGAATTAGAATCCCAGAGCAGGAAGAGACCTTGAAAGTTACCTAGTCCAATACTTTCATTTTCTAGATGAAGAAACCAAGACCCAGAAATGAAAAGTATCTCCTAGAAAAATTAGACAGAAACAGGGACAGAGCATGTTTCTCCTGACTGAAATCAGAGTCAAACCATCTTAGGTTTGACCCCTAGCTTAGCTACTTATTTCCTGTGTGATCTTGGGCAAGTTACTCACCTACTTGAGACATGGATTTCCTCATCAATACAACAAAGGCGTCTCTAATTCATCAATCAATCCATAAGCATTTATTAAGGGTTTATTTACTCTGTACTCTTCTGGATAAAGACATAATTAAAGGCTCTTATATTAAGGAGTTTATATATACACACACATAAAAATAAGGCAGCTGGTAGTACAGTGGATAGTGCACTGGACTTGGAGTGAAGAAGACCTGAGTTCAAATGAAATAATATTTGCAAAGCACTTTGAAAACCTTAAAGTACTATGTGAATTATTGTTATTTGGGGAGGGGAAGAAACTAGCACTGGGAAGACTGGGAAAGACCACATTTAGGTTGTGATGAGCTTTGAAGGAAATGGGGAATTCTAAGGGGATAGAAGTATATTCCAAGTAAGGGACAGTCTTTGTGAAGACAAAGAAATGGAAAATGATAGAAACGCTAGATGTGAGAAATAGCAAGGTCAGTCTGACTAGCTCAAAAAATGTGTGAAAGGGAAGAATTTATTGTTACATTGAAAGGTAAATTGGAGCCAGGTTGTGAAGCTCTTGAAATATCATCAGAGGAGTTTATATTTGATCTCAGAGGTAATAGGGAACCACTGCAGTTAACTGAGCAGAGGAGCAGCATGGTCAGAACCATATGCTTAAGGACTATCACTTTGGCATCTATGTGGAGAATGGTTCAGAGAAGGGAGAGACAAGGCAGGGAGACTCAAAAGGAGACTATTGCAAAAGGTTAGGTTGGAAAGAAGATGACAAATGGGAGAGACTTTGTGGAGGAAAAACTAGGAAGATTTGGCAACTGGCTGAATATGTGGGTCTGAGGAAGAGTGAGGAATTGAGTGCTAGCACAGCTGTGAATCTAGGGGGTGCTTTCAGTAGAGATTATGAGGTTTGGAGGAAGAGTTCAGGGAAGAGAAGAAGAGTTCTGTTTTGGACATGTAGAGTCCTTCCCAGTTCTAAGTCATATTATCCTAAGACTCTTTGCTCAGAGCTCTTCCCATCACCTCAGCTGCCCCACATAACTCTGCAGCCTCCAAAGCAGTGGTTCTCAACCTGTGGGTCATGACCCTTTTGGGGGTTGAACAACTCTTTCACAGGGATCTCCTAAGACCACCGGAAAACAAATATTTCCAATGGTCTTAGGACCTGAGACATGGCTCCTCTATCAGTCTCCAGGCAGGTCTGCCTACATGCAGATATGTCCACATACAAGTATTAAAGGGTCGTGGAATTAGGAAGGTTGAGAACCACTGCTCTAAAGGATTTTGAAGCCCCCCCTTTCATAATGCTTTGCAGAAATTATTATTCTCCCTTTTGCTATTGAAGAAAAAACAAACCCAGAGTCAATGTCAGAGCCCCGCCTAGGACATTAGTGCTAGAAATGAGCTAGAAAAGCCCAGTCTCTTACACTGTGCCTTCAGCAACAATTGGGCCTGGATAGAGAGCCCTGGGCAGGGAAAGAGAGTTGGGGTGGGGTGGGGTGGGGTGGGACACAGTTCTATTTCTTCAAGAAACTTTCTAGGGAAGATTGGTTAGATGGCTATCTAAAAATAGCCAGCAGAACAGATGGAAAGGTTAACGTTAGAGAAAAGGGGAGTCTTATTTCCATGGTACAAAGGAAATAGCACTGGATTATAGAGTGGGGGAGGGGCTGTTTTCAAACCCCACTTCTGTCACTTACTATATATGTGACTTAGGCTAATCATTTAAGCTTACTGGGCTTCTGTATAATGAGAAAGCTAGATTCCATCACCTCTAAGATCCTTTCAGCTCAAAAATCTATAATCCAGTGATTACCTGACATTAGTGGGTAAGAAGAATAATGTATAGGTAGAGAAGTGAGGAGCAGTTGAAAATAAGACAGGGATGGGTGGGTTGATAAATGTTTAACAACTGACTCTTGGGGGAGAAATGTAGGCATGACACACTTTTAAGTTAAATCTGTATTACCATATGAATATTTGCTCTTTCACTTTCATGCCAATTTCTGAGGTATAAATAAATGTTCATAATGATAATTTAACAATCAGCTCCTCTGGGAGCTGGTGTGAGTTGGCTCTGGCACATCCCCTAGAACAGTGGTTCTCAACCTTCCTAATGCCTCAACCCTTTAATACTCCTTTGTGGGCCTATCTGCATGTGGACAGACCCACCTGGAGATGGATAGAGGAGCAGTGTCTTGGTTTCTAAGACCATTGGAAATATGTTTTCTGATGGTCTTAGGCAACTCCTGTGAAAGGGTCGTTCGACCCCCAAAGGGGTCCCAACCCACAGGTTGAGAACCGCTGCCCTAGAATGCAAGGATATGAGGAAGCTCTCTCTGCATGACCTCAGCCTTCTAAGGGGATCCACTGTACAATAAGATAGGGAAAGCCCACTCTCTGTAATCTGAAGACCGAGATTAGAATCTGAGTTCTTCAGCTGGCTCCTGGTGGGACTTTGGGCAGGGTGACAAGCTCTCTGGGCTTCAGCTTCCTTATGTGTCAAACAAGGAATCTGGAGTAGATGTTCTGAGATTCTTTCTGTTTGGTTGGTGTAGGGGGATACACATTAAAGAGAATTCACATTTTCTGAAGTACTGAATATGTATATGGCCCTGGGGCTTGAGGCTGGGCACATAGAGATAGATAAGACTACTGTTCTTTCCTGGGAGAGCTCATTGTCTAATAGGAAAAAGATCCAGAAATACTGTGAGGATCCCTGGAAAGATGAGGACATGCTGCCCCCTGCCATGTCGGCTGGGAGCTGGGGGCAGAGGCAAATGAGAGATATGATGAGGTAAGGGATAGTCAGTGGTGCAGTTGGGTTGGAATGTAGAATCATAGAATTACAGATTTAGAGCCAGAAGAGACATTGGAGTATCTCATGTGAATGATAATCATAATAACAGCATTTATATACAGCACTTGAAAAATTTGCAAATTTAGAAATATCTCCTTTTAACCTCACAACAATCTTGGAAGGTAAGTGCTATTGTTTTCCTCATTTTCCAGATGAGGAAACTGAGACAGAAGTCAAGTGACCTACCCAAGGTCATACAGCTAGTCTGAGGACAAATTTGAACTTAGGTCTTCCTGACTACATGTCTAATACTTATCTACTGTGCTACCTGTAGGCTGCGTCAGTCAGAGGATCATAATGCATTAGTTCCCATCCCCTCATTGAAAGATGAAAAACTTGAGACTATAAATGGTAAAGACTACACAGGCAACAAGGCAACAACCCCTCTCTATAATGCCAGTGTTCTTTTCATCATGGCATACCATCTCTCCATCTAATTTTCCAAGTAGAGCTGTTATAGTGGTAATAATAATAACAAATAATAACTTACATGTATTTTTGTCTTTTTGGAGGGGGGAAGGCAGGGCAATTGGGGTTAAGTGACTTGCCCAAGGTCATACAGCTAGTGTCAAGTGTCTGAGGCCACATTTGAACTCAGGTCCTCCTCACTCCAGGGACAGTATTCCATTCACTGCACCACCTAGCTGCTCCTATAATTTATATTTCTAAGTAAGACAACCATGGTAGAGTGGATTGGGAGGGGGCATTGGAGTCAAGAAGACCTAGGTCTAGTTCTGCCCCTAACATAAACTATTACCAATCTGGGCAAGTCACTTAATGTCTCAGCATCCCAGGAATGCTCTAAAACTATAAATTACAGTAGAAGGTGTTGACAAGCATTGGTAGAGGACATTTCCTCTCTGGGAGTTCCCTGTTCCAATACCAACAATAAAAAGTCCTCTATAGTGCATTACATTCTTTAAAAGCATTTATGGCATGGGGGTAGGTGTAGCATACATATTTCTAGGCTGAATATGGAAGAACACATTTAAAAATTTTTTTGTGTATTTATTTATATGTGTTTGAAAGGACAGCATAACACTGTGGAGAGAGAAGTGACCTTAAAGTCAGAAAGACCTGGGTTCGAGTCCTGCCTCTGACACATACTGGCTGTGCACTCGAGGCAAGACACCTGACCTCTCAGTGTCTCTGACAAGTGTGTAAGATTCTAAATCACAGAGCACATTTGGATTTACATTCATGGAGAGACTTTCTTCCTTCACCAAGACTTTCCTTCAGGGATGAAAGCACAGATCTGGATCACAAAACCCCACACCAGCTTTGACATTTGTATAGCACCTTATGGTTTACAGAGTGCTTTCCAACACTCCTGGGAGAAATAAATATACCTTGCACTCCTAGGCAAAGATTATGATTTCTCTTTTATAGAAGAAGAAATTAAGCTCTGAAAAGATAAGTGATTGACCCACTGTGACAGAGCTAGCAGATATCAGGGCCAGAAGCCAAACCTAGACCCTGTAGTTCCAAGTCTGTTTCCTTTCCCACTGTGCCAAGAAAAGTCTGGACACGTTTCTGGAGTCATCACAGAATGAGGACATATAGACACCTTCTAAAAAATGCTGGATAGTCTTAGGATGATTACTTTTCTTTCACTAGAGTTTAGTGCAAAGACTTGGTCAGTCATTCATCAAACAATTATAAAACAACTACTGTGAGCCAGGCATCAGGCTAAGTGATGTGTTGACACAAAAAAAAGACAAAAGATGAGGCAGAGTTAAGATGGCTGAACAAAGGCAGCAACCCAGCTGAATTCTCCCAACATTCTACTCTGAACAACTTTAAAATAATGTTTCAAATTGAATTCTGAAGCAGCAGAGCCAGCAAAAGGTTGGAATAATACATTACTATAGCCCAAGACAATTTAAGAGGTCAGCTGGAGAGATCTATGATATCAGGGTGGGGGACAGTTAAGAGTACATGTGGCAGAAACACTAGCGGCCGTAGAAGTGGCTATGATGGAGGCAGCAGCAGCAACTTTGGGAACTCTCATCCCAGAAATAGTAAGTGAACTGAGCAATTGGTCAAGAAGACATTATAAGGGAACCTGAGCTGACACTGGGTACAAGACTGAGCACTGCTTGTCAATTCCATTGTCCTTGCTGAGTTGTGGGTCACAGTTGCAGGGCAGAGAGGAGAGGTAGCCCTTGCAGCTGCAGGGGAACAGGGGCCCCTTCTCGATAAAGACCAGAGAACAGACCAAGGGAGCAACAACTACAATTCTCCTAGGATCACACTACCTTGGAAGCACCAAAAATGTACAGACCCCCAGAACTAGCTCTGAAAATACCAATGTGAAAAAGCCTGAAGCTTGGAAGAAGGCCTCCCCACCCCTAGGTGAGGAGAGTTCAATGTTAATATAAAGTTCAAAGATAAGAAATAGGCTGGAAAAATTAGCAAACAACAACAAAACCAAATCTGACCCTGAAAAGCTACTGTGGCGATAGGAAAGGGCAAGACAAACTTAGAAGAAGTTAATAACATGGAAACATCTATAAGCACAGCCTCAAAGGGAAAAAATGTAAATTGGACACAAATCCAATAAGAATTCCTGGAAGAACTAAAGAAAGATGAATGGGACAGGAAAATTTGGGAAAATCAATTAGAGCAATGCAAGAAAATTATGAAAAAGAGAATGAACAGATTGATAAAAGAGGCACAAAAAATACTAAAGGAAGTAATGCCTTTAAAAATAGAATTGGACAAATGGTAAAAGAGGCACAAAATCTCACTGAAGAAAATAATTCCTTAAAAATTAGAATTGGGCAAGTGTTAACTGATTACTCCATGAAACATCAAGAAGCAGTAAAACAAAGTCAAAAGAATGGGATGGGGGGGGGAAGAGAAGAAGTGTGAATTATCTCACCAGAAAACAACAAACCAAGAAAATAAATCAAGAGAGATAATTTAAGAATTATTGAACTACCTAAAAGCCATGTTTTTTTTTAAAAGAGCGTAGACAACATATTTCAAGAAATTATAAAGGAAAACTGCCCCAATATCTTAGAACCAGAAAGTAAAATAGAAATTGAAAGAATCCACCAATGAGTACATGTATAACCTATATTAGATTTCTTGTTTTAGGGAGAGGGAAGGGAAGAGAAGGAGGGAGAAAAATTTGGAATTCAAAATTTTGCAAAAATGAATGTTGAAAACAGTCTTTATATGTAATTGGAAAAAAATACTATTAAAAAAAAGAATCCACCAATCACCTCCTAAAAGAGATCCCAAAATTAAAACTCCCAGAAATATTATAGTCAAATTCAAGCATTCCCAAGTCAAGGAGCAAATATCTCAAACTATTAGAAAGAAACAATTAAAATATCATGGAGCCATAGTCAGGATCACACAAGATTTAATAGCTTCCATATTAAAGAAGCAGAGATTTTGGAATAAAATATTCCAGAAGACAAAGGAGCTAAGCCTATAACCAAGAATCATCTATCCAGTAAAACTGAGTATAATCCATTGGGGGAAAAATGGATATTTAATGAAATAGAAGTCTTTCAATCATTTCTGATGTAAAGACCAGACATGAATAGAATATTTGACATTCAAAAACAAGATTTGAGAGAAACATAAAAAGGTAAACATAAAAGAGATATCATAATGAATTTAATAAAGTTAAACTATTTAAACATGTTATTGTTTAAAGTTAAACTATTATTAAAGTTAAACTCTTTGATAAAGTTAAACTATAACTATTCCTACATAGGGAAATGATAGATGTGACTCCTAAGAACTCTCTCATTATTAGGGCAATTAGAAGGAGTCTACACAGAAAGAGGGCATGGGTGATTTGATTATTTTGGGATGATCTAAAAAAAATGGAATGAGAAAGTGGGATGTGCTGGGAGAAGGGGAAAGGGAGAGGAAGAATGTGGACAATTATTTCACATCGAAGAGGTACACAAGGAAGAGTTTTTTTATAGTGGAGGGAAAAATAAAGGGAGTGGGCAACACTTGAAACTCACTCAAACTGGAATTGCTTCAAAGAAGGAAAAGTGCATATGCACAGGAACGTGTGTACATTTGACTTAATATAAATATCTATCTTATCCAATAGGGAAATAGGAGGGGGAGGGGACAAGAGAAAACAGGGAGTTGATAAGAGGGAGGGTGGATTAATGGAGACAGTGGTGAGAAGCAAAGCAGACTTTTTGAGGAGGGACAGGAATGAGAGAGAGGGAGGGAGGAAGAGAGAGACAGAGACAGAGACAAAGAGACAGAGAAAGAAGGATAAACAGAAGAAAGTAAGATGGAGGGAAACACACAGTTAATAATTATAACTATGAATGTGAGTGCAATAAACTCACCCATAAAACAAAAGCAAATAGCAGAATGGATGAAAAACCAGAATCCAACAATATGTTGTTTGTAAAAAATATTCTTGAAACAGAAAGACACATTAAAATAAGGGACTAGAGCAGTGTCTATTAGTTAAAAAAAAAGACAGGGATAACAATTATGATCTCAGACAAAGCAAAAGCAAATATAGACTTAATTGAAAGAGATAATCAGGGAATCTACAATTTGCTAAAAGGTACCATAGACAATGAAGTAATATCAATATTAAACATAGATGCACCAAATGGTAGAACACGCAGATTCTTTTTACTAGCATTTTATTTTTTTCAATTACATGTAAAGACATGTTTAAACATTCATTTAAAATGCTTTTGAGTCCCCAATTTTCTCTCTCCCTCCTTCCTCATCCCCTTCTCTAAAATGGTAGGCAATTTGATATAGGTTATATATGTGCAATCATGTAAAATATTTTGTGAGAGAAGAACCAGACCAAAAGGGAAAAAAAAAATCAAGTGAAAATAATATGCTTCAATCTGCATTCAGACTACATTAATTTTTTCTTTGGATGTGAATTGCATTTTCCATCATAAGTCTTTTGGACTAAGTTATTCATAGTTGATCATCAGGACATCCAAATTCTTAAAGGAAAAGCTAAATGAGTTACAGGAGGAAATAGTAAAACTATACTAGTGGGGGACCTCAACGTTCCCTTTTCAGAACTAGATAAGTCTAACCACAAAATAAATAAGAAAGAAATTAAACCCATATGAAAAAAAACATTTATAGCAGCTCTTTTTGTGGTGGTAAAGAACTGGAAATTGGGGGGATGGCCATCAATTGGGGAATGGCTAAACAAGTTGTGGTATATGAATGTAATGGAGTATAATTCTGCTATAAGAAATGATGAATAGGGGCGGCTAGGTGGCGCAGTGAATAGGGCGCCGACCCTGAAGTCAGGAGGACATGAGTTCAAATCCAGCCTCAGACACTTGACACAAAAACTAGCCATGTGACTTCGGGCAAGTCACTTAACCCCAATTGCCTTCCAAAAAGCAAAAAAAAAAAAAAAAAGATGATGAATAGGTGGACTTCAGAGAAACCTGGAAAAACTTACATGAACTGATGCTGAGTGAGGGGAATAGAACCAAGAAAACATTGTACACATAACAGCCACAGTGTACGAGGATTAATTCTGATAGACTTAGTCCCCCTCAGCAATGCAAGGACTTAAAACAATTCCAAAGGATACATGATGGAAAATGCCAGGCTTATTCAGAGAAAGAACTATGGAGTTGGAATGCAGAATGAAGCAAATTATTTTCTTTTTGGTTTTGTTTTATTTTGCTTGTTTTCTTTCTCATGGTTTTCCCCATTTGTTATAATTCTTCTATGCAACATGACTAATGTGAAAATGTGTTTAACAGAAATATATGTATAGAGCCCATATCAGATTGCAAGTTGTCTTGGGAGGGAGGGAGGAGGTAGGAGGAGGAAATTTAAAACTTATGGAAGTGAATGTTGAAAACTAAAAAGAAATAATTTGATTAAACAGAAAGAAGTTAAGGAGATGAATAGAATTCTAGAAAAGTTAGATATGATAGACCTCTGGAGAAAAATGAATGGGAATAGAAAGGAGTATACCTTTTCTTAGTTATATATGGCACCTTCACAAAAATTGACCATTAGGGCATAAAAATCTTACCCATAAATGCAGTAAAGCAGAAATATTAGAAGCATCCTTTTCAGACCATAATGAAATAACAATTTCATTTAATAAAGGGTCTCAGAAGCATAGATTAAAAATTAATCAGAAACTAAATAATCTAATCCTAAAGAATGAGTCAAACAATAAATCATAGAAATAATCAATAATTCCATTAAGGATAATGACAACAATGAGACAACATATTGAAATTTGTATTGTATATAGCCAAAATAGTATTTAGGGGAAAAAAATATACTTCTAAACTCTTAGTGAGAAAGAGAAAAAGGGAGAGAGAGAGAGAGAGAGAGAGAGAGAGAGAGAGAGAGAGAGAGAGAGAGCAGATCAATGAATTAGACATGCAATTAAAAAAAACTAGAAAATGAACAAATTAAAAATCCCTGATTAAACATTAAATTCTGAAAATCAAAGGAGTGAATAAAAAAACCACTGAAGTAACAAATGAAACTAGGAGATAATTTTATATGAAAAAAACCCCAACAAAATAGATAAATCATTGGTTAATTTGATTAAAAAAAAAAAGAAAATCAAGTTACCAGTATCAAAAATGAAAAGAGTGAATGAACCACCAGTGAAAATGAAATTAGAGCAATTATTAGGAGCTATTTTGCTCAATTATATGCCAATAAAATTGACAATTGATGTTAAATGGATGGACATCTTATATATGAGTATATATATGAATAATATATAGATAATATATTTTATATGTAACATATTGCCCAAATTTAGAACAGGAAATAGAATACTTAAGTAACACTATCTTAGAAAAAAAATGAATAAGCCACAGATGAGCTCCCTAAAAAAATTCACAGGGCAAGATGGATTTATAAATTTTAAGGAACAATTAATTTCCTATATTATACAAACTACTTGAAAATATAGGTAAGGGAGTCCTGCCAAGTTCCTTATGTGATGCAAATATGACACAAGAAATCATAAATGATATGCTTATAGAATTTGATGATGACCCAAAACTAGGAGGGATGGCTAATATGTTTGGGTGATGGTTTGGGTGCCAATGGAGACCTTGATGGATTAGAATATAAAGATAAGTATAATAAGATAAAATTTATTAGAAAAAATAGAAGGCCTTGATCTTAGACTCAAAACTTCAACTTTGCAAATGCAAGATAAAGGATATATAGTTAGATTCTGATACTGTTGAGAAAGATCTGAGGGCATGGGGAGGGTAGTTATTATATATAAGCTCAATATTAATTCACAGTGTAATATGCCACAAGCAACTTAGGTTAAGAGTGAGAAGGCAGTGGGTCTTCCTACTCCTTTGTAGACTACAGGGGCTCACAGATCTAGGACCATAATAGAACATCAGACTTTTTTCTGCAATTAACTTTGCTGAATTTTTCCCCTTCCTTCCTTCTTTTTTCTTTTTTTAAAAATAATCTTTTTTTCTTAAGGGATGGCTCTCTGGGAAGGGGGAGGGAAGGAAATAAGAGAAAATTTAGTTGATATAAAAACTAAAATAAACACAAACTGATTTTAAAAAATAAGGCTTGATGTACAGAACCAAGGAGGTAACAGTCTACTTGTGTTCTTCCCTGTCTAGATAAGACAGCACCTAGAATATGATTTCCAGTTCTGGGCACCACACTTTAGGAAGGATATTGATAAGCTGGGGAGGGTCTAGAGGATCCTGAGAGGCTTTGACTTCATGCCATATATAAGTATAGTGGTGAGAGGAGACATGTTCACTGTCTTGAAGTACTTGAAGGTGTAGTCACGTGGAAGAGGGACTAGATTAGTTCTCCTTGACCTCAAAGGGCAGAATAAAAGCAATAGCTAGAGATTGAAGAGAAGTAATTGGAGCCTCATGAAAGGAAATTCTTAACAATATGGCTGCTGTTCAGTCATTTTGGTCATGTTTGGCTTGTTTGGTATTTTCTTGGCAAAGATACTGTAGAGGTGGTTTGTCATTTCCTTCTCCAGTTCATTTTACAGATGAGGAAACTGAGGTAAACAAAATCAAGGGACTTGCCCAGGGTCATACAGCTAGTAACTGTCTGAGGCTGGATTTGAAATCAGCAAGAGGAGTCTTCCTGACTCCAGGTCTGGCACTTTGTCCACTCTGCCACTTAGCTGGCCCCTCCTGACAATAAGAACTATCCAAATGCAGAATGGGCTTCCTCAGAACGTAATGGGTGCCTTTCATAAGGATCAGTAAGCACTTGGGCTTATGGGTTCTTATGAACTCTTTAAGGGTATGTTTAGAGGGGATTCCATGTTAGATTCCATGGAGGTCTCTTCTAATTCTGAGTTTCTTTGATTAACCCAATCCCCTAATTTTACAGTGGAGGCAGTCCACAGAGTAAGAATGTTTTGACTGAGATTGCATGCCTCCTAAGGGGTAGAGTTAAGATTAGGTCCCAAATCTCCTGCCTCCATGTTCTGTGGTTCTTAGTCAGGGTCAATAAACCTGGTCAATAAAAAAGGTCATTTAAGCACCTACTATGTGCCAAGCACTAGGGATATAAATAAAAAAAAAGAAAGTTCCTGCCCTCAAGGAGCTTACAATCTAATAGGGGTGGGGAGGGGTGGGGGGAGAAAACAAACAAAAGGAAGTTAAAAATGGAGGAGGGAAGTTACCTAGTTTGAGAGCATAATGCCATGGCTCTGGGTGGTCTCCTTCAATGGAGAATCTTGGAGCTCATACTACTGCCTTCTAATCAGAGGGACAGAAGGTATTGATGAGATGCGAATATAAAAGTTAATTCAGTCTTGCAGGGTAATAAAGTTCCTGGGGCATGATGGATAAGTCCAAAAGTGTGCAGGTGGGTGGGATAAAAAAAAGTCTTAGGTCTAGTGCTTTTTCCACTAAAATTTGCTCCCTGGTTCACCTACAACCCACTTCCCTTGAGCAAAAAAGTCCTGCGTGGGAGGAGGGTGAGCAAACCATAGAGCCACAGAATGTCAGAACTCCTCTAACCCTTTCATCTGCCAGAGGAAGAATCTGGACTCAGTAGAGATAAGAGACCTGCCTGTGGTCATCCAACAAGATCACATTTGAACCTAGCTCTTCTGACTCCCGGGCCAAGACCCCTTAAGTGCCAAGTCTTGGACAAGGAGAGGAGGTAAAAGACATTCTGTCCTAGAGTTCTAGACAGCGCAAGAGCTGGGAAGTATCTAGAAATACAGATAGATGTGTGTGGGAGATGCTAAGGAGCCAAGATCTGTGGGAACCCTGGGAAGAGCTGGAGCTGAAGCTGTTTTATAAGCCTGAGAGAAGCCCTAGAAGGACTCCCCCTGCCATGACTCAGCCAATACAGAAACACCTGGGCATGGAGGAGGTGGACTCCAGTGACTGCGGGCCTCTCATTGTTCTCCCAGCCAAGAGGAGGAGGCAACAGGGGAAGTTCTGTCGGTTTCCTTAAGTATTGATTGGGTATCTACCAGCCCTCAACAAGGCACGTGGAGGGAACAGGAGAAGACTCCAGCCCTGCCTCTGCCACTGGGTACGTCCACAGGCGAGTCGGGATCCCTGGTCATGCTTCAGTTTCCTCCTCCACAAGATGGGGGAGATGATGCTTGTCTTACCTTTGGGATTCCTTGAAGCTGTGACTCTTTCTGTGCTCCTTTATACCCCATCTCTAGCACAGTGCCTAGCGCATGAAAGGGCTACATGGAAAAGGGAAGAGACTTGATATGCATTTACATAGCACCTACTATGCGCTAGGCATTGTGCTAAACATTGTTCTTTTTTTTACAAATATTATGTCATTTAATCCTCACAATAACCATATTAGGTAGGCGCTGTTATTATACCCATTTTGCATTAAGGAAACTGAGGCAAACAGAGGTTAAGTGACTTGCCCAGGATCACATCGTAGTAAGTGTCTAAGGTTGAAATTGAACTCAAGTCTTCCTGATTCCAGGCCTACCTTCTATCCATTGTGCCTCTAATAAATTAATATTTTTTGCTGACTACTTGCTTCCTAGGGCTACTGAGTAGATCAGATGAAATAATGTATGTGTAGCAGGGCGCTGGCCAACGAGAGCCCAATGCTTCCAGCATGCACTTGGGACGAGCACGCTCATGGACATTTGGGATAAGGCAGAATGAAGAGGGTTAGGTCTCCTTTTTGGAGCATCCTTCCCTGCTTCCTCTTTACATATGTAAAGTACCATGTAAACTTTTAATTGCTATACAAATTCTACCTATAATAACAGTAATAAATTTATATTTTGCTTTTAAGATTTAAGAAGCATTTTCCTTATAACTTTGTAAAAAAGAGTATGCAGATATTCCTTTAATAGACAGATGAGGACATAGTCTAACACAATGGCAAAGACAGAATTAGAACTCAGGTATTCTGACTTTAAGACCATTTCTCTCTCTTTACACCTCCCCCAACACACACACCTTATCCCACATTATAATAATAACATGCCAAGAATCAGTGATTTCATTAATTGGGAATTCCTTCCATTAATGTAACTCAAGGCCCACCTCTAACCCAATAAATATGTCTGCAAGAGTTGCCTGAGGCACAGAAAGGCTGAGTGATTTACCCATGGTTACCCAGATCAAGAACGCTGGAGACAGGATTTGAATCCAGATTTCCCAGACACCCACATCAGCAGTCTCTCCACCATGTCATGCTATCCTGGTCACATTTACAATTTCCACGTTTTTTTTTTTTAACACATAAAAGAGCATGCAGCAAGAATGGCTATTTGCTGAGGCCTTCTTTGCCTAGTCCTTCTATTAGTTACCGATGAGGAGACAGAGAGGATTAAGGCACTCATTCTGAAGAGTTGAGACAGGATATAACTGTGAGCCGCAGTGAGTGGTGTAGACAAAGAGAAGTCCAGAGAAGAGAGAAGTCATCGGAGGCTAGAGTAATCAGGGGGACTCCCTGGTGGAGGCAGGATCTGAGCTGAGTATTGAAAGAACTGGAGAGGCAGAAAGGACATGAAGGGGAATTCCAAGAAGGGGGAATGCTGTAAGCAAAGGCTGGAATCTGCAAGGCTCTTGTCAGGGGCAGGGAAGACATTTTCATCTGAGGTTGGGGTAAATGCAGAGAACATTTGGGGATCTAGTTTGTCTAGGAAGGAAGACTTCAGAGGACCTCAAACACAGAGTCATGGGGTGATAGGATTTAGAGTTTGGTTTTATTTTATTTCTTATCTGTAATGTATCAGATGAAAAGCAGAGGCTAAGTCTCAAGAGTTAGAAAGGCCTGATTTTGAGTTCCCCTTTTGCCACATCCTGGCTGCTTGATTACAGGAGTGGGGACCCTGCAGCCTCGAGGCCACATGTAGCCTTCTAGGTCTTCAAGAGCGGCCATTTGACTGAGTCCCGAGTTTTACAGAACGAATCCTTTAATTCAGGAGATTTGTTCTGTGAAGTCTGCATTGTCAAAAGGCCGCACTTGCAGACCTAGAAGGCTTCATGTGTCCTTGAGGCTGCAGGTTCATCACACTTGGGCTAGAGTGATAGAACTGATAGAAATTTCTGACTTGGAGTCAGGAAGACCAGAGTTCAAATCCTCTCTCAGACATTTACAAGTCACTTAACTTCTCTCAGCCTCAGTTTCCTCATCTGTAAGATGTGAACAATAGTATGATTATAGCACCTACTTCCCTCGGATTGATTTTATATATACACATGTACATGTGCATGCGTGCATGCGTGCGTGCGTGCGTGTGTGTGTGTGTGAGAGAGAGAGAGAGAGAAAACTGGCTTTTGTTATTTTTTTAGTGGGGAAGTTACAGCAACTTTGCTTTACAAATATCAGATTAGTGGTTTGTACAGAATATATTGAAAAGAGGACAGAGAGACAGAGTGAAAGGAAGCGTGAGGGGAAAAAAAACAGAAGGAGAGAAGCAGATTGAGAAAGATATGGAGAGATCAAAAGGGAGAGTAGGAGGAAGGAAAAAGAAAGAGAGATAGCCTGAGGAGACAGTGGGGAACTGGGGGTGGGGGAGGAAGGAACTCTCAAGTCATCATATTTAATAACTGCAGCCTATGTACAGCCACCAAAGCTCTCTCCACGGATCTCTAGGTCCTCTGCAGTTTTGTCTCCTGAGGTTATGTTGTTTCAGCAGTTGTTAGGAAGGGAGAGAGAAGAGAAGGAAGAAAGGAAAGGGGGCTGAGAAAAGGACAGGAAAGGTTGAAAAGAAGCACCCGCTGAGAGATGGGGGTGGAGGGATCTTGGACAGCAACAATAACACAAACAAACAAAAAACAAAAAAGGAGTGAGCTAAATGGACAATACAGTGTCTAACATCCCAGACTTCTCATGTGCCAGTGGGTCCAGTGCAGGTTTCTAGAAAACAAGGCCTGAGCCTTGAGCAAGAAAGGCAGGAATCCAATCACCTCCTGAAGTTACAGGACAGATGAGGCCAACTCTGCTTGGCCTTGGTGCCTCGAGCTGGGTCAGACAGTCAAAGTCATTAGTCATTAGTCACTTTGAATGTAGGCTGGGATGGTAGGAAAGAACCGAGAGAGCCAGAGAAATTAGAGAGGCCTGCTTCCTGTGGAGGGGGTGGGGGTTAGGCAAGAGGAGGCAAGACTCCCTCTCTCCCTTCCTTCCTCCCTCCCTCCCTCTCTCTGTCTGTCTGTCTCTCTGTCTCTCTCTTCCTCCTTTTATCTCTCCCTCCTTCCTTTTCTCTCCCCCTCATTCCCTCCCTTCCTCTCTCTCTCTCTCTCCCTCCGTCTCTCTGTCTCTGTCTGTCTCTGTCTCTCTCTCCCTCCCTCCCTCCCTTTCTCTTTCCCTCCTTTCCTCTCTCTCCCCTTTATCTTTCTGTCTCTTTCTCTCCTTTATCTCTCTCTGTTTCTCTCCTTTCTTATCTCTCTCTGTTTCTCTCCTTTCTTTCTCTGTCTTTGTCTCTCTTGTGCTCTCTCTTTCTGTCTCTGTCTCTCTCACTCTTTTGCTCTCTCTCTCTCCCATTTGCCTCTTCCCCCCTTCTCCAAACACACAAATGTATATGCGCACACACATGTATGCACAAACACACATGTTATATTGCATGCAAACATATGTGTATCCATCTATTGTAATGTCGATGCATGCATGCATGAACAAATATCAGTGATCAGGATGAAGGCATAGACAGCATGCTAATTCAATTTGCCAATTATACAAAATGGACAGAATGACGACTATACTGAGTAAGGATTCAAAAAAGGTGGAATGATGGGCCAAAACTAAGAAGAGAAAATATAATGGGACTCAATGTAAAGTGCTGTGGTTGGATTCAAGAAATAAAGGGCGCAAGTAGACAGCCAGGGGACCTGTGATTCGCAACCAGTGTGATCTTAAGGAAGTCACTGCTTTCTGGTTGTCTCCACCCGAATGTGCCCCAAAGAGATCTCACTATCTTCCCCTCCCCCCTCCCTGTTAGCCCCTCCCCTCTTTCTGACTTCTTTCTCTGTTGAGGGCACCACCCTCTTGGGAGTCACCTAAGACTCAAGTCACCTTGACTCTTTCCTCTCTTTCCCCTTCATAGCCAGTTTCCAAGTCTCCTTGATTCCAGCTTCACTCACGTTCCTCCCTTTCTCTCCATTCATGAAGCTGCTGAGCTCATTCAGGCCCTCTTCACCTCTTCTCTAGACCGATGCAATAGTCTCCTAATCAATCTCCCTACGTCCAGCCTTTCCCCTTGTCTATCCATTCTCCGCATTAGCCACCAAATAAAGTGTGGATCAGATCATGGCCTTCCTCTGATCAAGAAACTACAATGACTTCCTTTTGCCTCTAAGATAACATACAAGCTTTAGCTTTTGAAGGCCTTCACAAACCCATTCCACCCTGCTTTTCTAGATTTATTTCACATGACTATGCTTTGGTCTAGATTCTAACAGACTCAAACTGAGTCTGTGTGCTATTTTCCATATCTTACACTCTGTCTTCTAACTCTGTGCCTTTGCACAGGCTGCTGCTCCATATGCCTGGAATGCACTTCTTCCTCAGGGTCATCCCACTGAAGTCCTGGATTTCTTGATTTTTTTTTTCAAAATTTATCTCAAGCGCAGGAAATCTCTCCTGATCCCTTTGACACATTTTCTAGTATCCTCATCTCAGAAATTACTTTATATATTTTGTATTAATTTTCTCTGTGCATACATCATTTTTCTCCAAGAGGATGAATGTAGGCTCCTTAAGTAAAGGACATTGTTTTGGGTTTTGTTTTGTTTTGTTTTTTTGCCTCTGTATTCTTAGTCCCTAGTGCAAAATCCAGCATTGAGTAGGTGCTTAATATGTGACTACTGAATGAACAAATGAATGTGTTTAATTTTCTGAGCTTGGTTTCTTTGATTAGACTTAGGCTCTAATTAGTATAAATAATAAATCCCCCATAAGTGGTCAAATATATTTGAATTTGCATTATTTGCAGTTATAATTTTGTAAGATGTGGTCACTGGTTCCAGCACAATGGTTAATATATATTGTGAATTTGAATAATACGACCATGTCAAAGGATACATTATTGGGCTAATCAGGACCCTAAAATGAGTGATGGATTGGACTAAAGGATATCTGGTCTTGTCTAGCTCTTAAGCCTATAAATCTATGATCCTTTGGTAAAGTACAGTAGACACAATGTGACTAAATTGAAAAAGACCTGGGTATCTTAATATAGAAAACTGACTACCCTGACCCCTACTGCCTGAAGACCAACTTTGTTATATTTCATCCCTCCTCCATGGTTCTCTCTGCAAATGCTAGCAACCACAAATGGGGCTCCCTCAAGTCTGGGGGGCAGTCCTTGGTAGTCCAATTCCATTTAAGCATCAACAGCTGGATTAATTTTGACAAGGGAATATTTGCTGCAAAAGGTATAAAAATAAATATGTAAACAGCTTAGCTCAGTCCCTATAGAGCACAGTGTCATTTCCAAGTTCTGGGTATCCTGGCTTCCCCTAAACTTTCCGAATGGATTGGCTACAAAATCAATCCTGGAATCTTGGCTCTAAGGTTGCCATAGTTCTGGCTCCCTGGTTCAGTGGGGATAATTGCAGACACCTAAAACTAATGACAAACAGAACAGAACAGAAATACACATCCCAAACAGGCCCATGTTTTAGAGAGCCTGGATGAAAGAGAGTGGAGGGAAGGTATCACCCTGCCCCTCCCAGTTCAGTTCATGGCACCCAGATTAAAACGGATCTTCACTCTCTAGAGGTAGCAGGAAAGAGAGACTTTCTCAATGTGGTCAGTTTTAAAGATGCTGTGTGTTTTGGCTATGCAGCCCATGCAAGGAGGCCATGCTCACCCATGTGGCACTTAATATACACTGGGGGAGCAGGGGAAGAAGGTGCCCTCCATGTCAGACAGTCTGGGCAGGAGCAGACATCTCCTCTTACAAATAAACTATAAGCTCAATAATGTGACATGGAAACTATACAACCTAATGTAATCTTTACTATGTTGATGGATCTATGATCTCATTTATAGATGTGCTTTTTTTTTCTTTAAATTAAGTCTACCTTTCTCACCCAGGCTAGAAGTAGGGAGGCTACTCATGGCCCAATCCCACTAGTGATCACCACAGGAGCTTTGACCTGCTCTCTTTCTAATCTAGGCCAATTCATCCTTCCTTAGGCAACCTGGTACCCCACCCCATATCCCCTAGGGCTTACTCTACTGATGCTGAATTTAGTGCAGACGCCCAACTGGTGTAACCCATGCAGCTCACAACTAACTCTTCAGCTCAAAAGATCCGTCAGTCAACAACGTGTCAGCAAAACGTATCTTAAGCACTTAGTGTGTATCAGGTACAGTGCTAAGGACAGGGAATACAAATATGACTGTGCTATTTTTCAGTCAGGTCTGTCTCTTCATGATCCCATTTGGAGTTTCTTGACAAAGATACTAGAATGGTTTGCCATTTCCTTCTCCAGCTCATTTTACAGATGAGGAAACTGAGGCAAACAGGGTAAAGTGACTTGCCCAGGGTGACACAGATTTGAGGTCAGATTTGAACTCAGGAAAAGGAGTCTTCCTGATTCCAAGCCCAGCATTCTATCTGTGTCACCTAGCTGCTCCTAATAGTGTATGGTGTGTGTATACACACATACGCACACATGTATATGCATGTGTGTATATATACTTATGATATATACATAAGCTCACATATATACATGTTAATGTACATCTACATATACATAAACTTATATATAACATATACTTTGTATATGTACGTGCATACATACAGTATGCATATATATGTAATTAGTACTTCATTCCTTTGCCCTTGCCTGGATAGATAGACAGTTAATTAGGCAAATAGGTAGGTAGGTAAACGGATGGATGGATAGACAGATAATTTATGAAGTGCTTACTCTGCACCAGGCACTGCTTAATGAGTTACTTGCATACTTGTTAAGGTAGCTTACATCTTTTCTAGAGGTGAAGGGAATGGGGATGTCAAACTAAGGCATGTTCTGCGCCATTTTGGAAATTGATTTGACTCATAACTGGGCACTTGGATTTTAATTGAAGTTTCCAAGTTTCAGTCTATCAGGCCCAGAGCCAGCCCTGCTGGGCTGTTTACTGTCAAAAATAAAACCAAGAGTTCAGGGAAGGAGACAAGGACAGTTTCAATCATGATTTATCCAAACACAAGGTCTAGACTTTTTTTTAAATCAAGGTTTTTATGGAGTCCCATGATTTTCAAATTTTCTCTCCTTGACCTATTTTCCAGATCAGTTGTTTTCAAAGTAAAATCTTTTGATTTTGATCTAATATTTCTTATCGTCTCTTGGAGTCACTGGTTTGTATTTGGTCTATTTTAGTTTTCAGGGATTTCCTCTCTTGGGTAAAGTTTGCCACTTCCTCTTTAAGGTCCTTATTTTCCTTCCAATTCTTTCCTCAAGAGATTTTATTTCATTAAAAAAAATCTCTTGCTTCATTTCTTCTAGGTATTCATGTAGTCCTTGTGGAAAATACATTTCCTTCTTTGAGTCTTTGCAGTTATATTTGCAGGGATGATACTGTTTGGTGCTTTCTTTGATTTACTTCTTTCTCCATCTTAGTTCATGAATTGGGGCTTTGTGCCCAGGCCAGATTTGTTCTGTTTGCCCTTGGATTTCCTGGGTTATTGCTCTATTCTCTACCTTCTGAGGTTGGGGCCCCCTGACTCTTTAATATTTAGAGAAGTGGCTCTTTAGGGTCTTCTCTGTGGCTTTAAGACAGAGTATTAGGCACCTCAAAGTTTTTGAGCCTTTTCCAGTCCTAGTCTGAGTACTATTGGGCATCATGGTGAACCCTTCCCCAGGCCATTCCCCTGGGTTTCTAAGGTCCACACCTGGGGCTTTCTCAGGGGTGTCTTCTGCACTTTCTGCCTCTGGGCACAAACTTGCAGGGGACACACGTCCTCTTTCTGGTTGCATTAATGCTCACTGTGCTTGAGGGCCCTTTTTTCTATTGCCCATAGGCTTTTGGATGATCTCTGGTGCAAATCAGAGGTGGAAGATTTCATTGGCTATAATTTCTTGCTGGATTTCTTGACTATTATTCCATCTGGTATGAAGGGAGTAGGTGTCTGGGAGCTGGGCAGTCTGCCTCCTGCTTAGGCAGTCATTTTGGCAGGAAGTCAGTCATCTCTCCCTTTCTTCCACTAGAAAATAAATTCCTTGAGGTCATGGATGGTTTTGTTTTTGTCATTGTATTCCCGGCATCAGTCATAGTCCCCTGTACAGTGGAGTGCATTTTAGATATTTTTTGAAAAGAATATGATGATTGCTGTAGGAATAAAAGAAATTGTGGTATGTGAATATTAGTAATGCGGTATTAATTTGCCTTAAGAAATGATGAATACAAAGAATTCAGAAAAAATACGGGAAGATTTATTTGAATTAATATAGAATAAAGCAAGCTGATCTAGGAAACAATATACACACAAATATATACATAAAATATATGTAACCAAGTGTTGTATGGGCTAAATCACCTAAGATGGCTAGGATTTACTTGTGTGAGAAGACCTCCTGTGCTACCTGTGGGTGGGAGCAGCCTTTTCCCATTAGCTATGCCTTTAAAACTACCCAACCAGAATGGCTGAGCTCTTCATTCACAGTGTGGATTAAGCAGAGAGTAGGGATTGGTGTGAGGCCAGGCACACACATACACATACCAGTTGGTCTCCCTTTTGGGTCCTGTGACTTAGGGTTTTCCTGTTTTGTTTGTCATTTTCAGTTCCAGGATCAGACAGTGGAGTTCTTGGATCAGGAAACTCAAATCATGGTGACCTTGGAGGAAGGATTCAAGGCCAGATGTTGCTTTCAGCCCATTAAGGAAGTTCTGAGAAGTTGGCATACCAGGATACAAGCCCAGAGGGATTTTGGATTGGGGAACTTGAGGGGGATGGGGGATGGGATTTGCCCTGGACCCCTAAAAGGAAAAAAACCATGTCTTTGGTATCTGACCCCCCAAAGCTCCTGAACCCAGATCTCTGGTGTTCACCTAAGGCACCCAACCCATGCTAATCAATAATCCTTTTAACTACCCTTCCACAGTGGCTCTTCAGAAACTTAACTCCCTCCATTGTCTGTACCTGGGCTACCCCTAGGATACTTGCCACTCCTTAATCCCATCCAGATCTTTCCAGAATCTTTCTGCACAAAATATCAATTTTGCCCCCATTAAGTGGCTCCCATTCTTGAAATCTGGCCTGCTTGTATTGGCATCACATATAGCACAGACTCACTAGGATTCTGGCCCGATTCTATTTGTATCACAAATAAAACTTGCTGCTTGAACTGAAAGAAGGTTTGAGTGGTTTAATTCTTTCTAGGCAGACCTGCACGTTTTGCTCTCACATTTTGGGGTTTCCAAGATCCCTAGACAACAGCAATGGGATTATGTGCTATGTTGTATTTTGTTGTTTAGTCTTTAACTTGCGGTCATGTCCAGCTCTTTATGACCCCATTTGGGATTTTCTTGGCAAAGATGCTGCAGTGGTTTGTCCTTTCCTTCTCCTCTCATTTTATAGGTGAGGAACTGAGGCAAACAGGCTTAAGTAACTTGCCCAGGGTCACACAGCTAGTAAGTGTCTGAGGTCATATTTGAAGTCACAAAGATAACTGTTCCTGACTTCAGGCTGAGCACTGCATTCACTGCAACACCTCAAAACTTAATAGGAAATTGAGCTAAATTGTGAACTTAATCCCTTCTACTTTCCCAGAGAGTGAGGTGGTATAAAGTGGGATTATGCCTTCCAGGTGTTGGGGGTAGTGAGGTGCGGGGAAAGGGTTCTATGTTGGATATAACTTTGAAGTTAATATTTCTTTGTAAATGCTCAGCCTAGCTGTTAAGTGGTTAAATGGAACTGGGGTGCAAGAGACTCTAATATTGAGTAAACCTAGTCTGTGGGGGTTTGAGCCAATGGGAGAGAGATTAGATACCCCATCTCCTCCTTAAGGGAGAGCTTCCCAGAGAGCTCTGGGGGAGGAATGGAAGGTGGCACACCAAGCCTTCAGGATGTGGGAGCCTGGGTAGTCACTGTTACAATTAGAACCAGGATAGTTATTGTTACAGATAGAACAATGCAAGTAGAACCAAAAATGAAACACTGTAACAGTAATAACTAAGCCTGGCCCCAGAAAAGAATTGAGAAAAGGCAGCTCCTTCCTCTCTTTGTAAAGATGCAGAACTACGGAAATGCAATCTTGGACGTACTGTTAGACACGGACATAGTGTGTGCTTGTTCTTATTGAAACTTTTTTCTCTCCTTTTAAAATCCTTGTTACAAAGAATGGCTGGGGAGGAGGAGAGGAGAGGGAGATGTGGAAGTGAAAGTGAAAGTGGAAAAACAAGCCAGCAGTGAGTTTTTCAGATTGCTTGTTGAATTAGAGCCGGGCAGGGCAGCGGGTGAGAGCTGCTGGGGTGTCCTCATCCCCTGTTTGGGCTGGCCTGCCTCTGGACAGGTTTGCCGAGGAGACTGGAGCAGGCATTAGCCCTGAGGAGGAGATTTTCCTCCACAGAAGGACCATTTGTGAGAGGGGGTTGGGGTGGGAGCGGGGAGAGGGAGGATTGAGTTACAAACAATTTGCACATTCTTTCCCCAGCCAGGAGATGCTTAACTGGCTGACCCTCGAGGCCTGGCATGGGTCCGAGGCAGCCACCTCACAAACATTGCCTTTCATAAACGCAGACTAATGGCGGTTTCTTCCCACCCTTCCCTGCCTCAGTTCAGACCACCTTGGCTTGACTGACTATTCCCTGAATTACCCATTAAGGACTGTTAGTGAAACACACATACACACGCTCAGACACACACAAAACACATAGACTTACAGATAAAGACATATCAGAAGCGACCGGGCACACACGCACACACACAGCACCTCACAGTTACACACAGACAGCACACATATTCAGTTACCACACACAGACATACACAGAGGCACACAGAAACCTCCCTTCCCCCATCTCTTTCTAGTTCTTTGAAGCTGCAGCTCCCTCTGAATGTATTTCCAAATACAGCCTCTTCCTTGTTCCTGCTGTAGGTCACCAAGACCAATTCTCTACACCTGGGTGCTTCAGAAGGATTTTTCTGAAGCTTGTGCATGCATGTGCATGGGTGCATGTGAGCATGTGTGCATATGTGTGTGTGTGTAAGAGACAAAGAGTAAGATTATTTCTTGCCTTGTGCCCCTCTCCCCCAACTCCCTTCTGTTATTAATTTGGGACCCAGGAGAATGGAGTGCAGAAAAACTGTTGTCATGAAAAAAAAGACAGAATCTTCCTACAAGGAACACATAAACTCACCAAATTCTGCTTCCTCCCGTCTCCCATTAGATCCTGTCATTGATCTTTGGAAGAATATGAACCACAAGACTAGAGAAGGGCAAATGTTCTGGTTACCAAAGAAGGAAAGAGTGTAGGTTCTTTAAGCTCTAGGGAGCATGATTCTGATTTCTGGCAACAACAGAAAAAGAATTATTAAAAGGCTGGTTTGTGAGCACTTAGAAACAAAAGCAGTGATCATCAGGAGCCAAAATGGTTTCATCAAGAAAAGATCATCCCAGATAAACTAACCTTAGCGTCTTTCTAGGGCAAGTTGATAAGACTTTGATGGACTATCCATAGATAAGACTGTAGGATGAGGATGAGGAAAATTCTATATGCAAACCTGGAAATCAGGAGGCAATTGATAAAGTTTTTCAAGGAAGTATCCTTAGGCACAAGACTGAGGCTTGAGTTCTAGGTGATGAGTTGAATCAGAACTGGTTGAATAATGGATATAAAGAATTGTGATTCGTGGACTGATGTGAAACTGTCAGTGAAACACTTCAGGGAGCTGTCCTTGCATTTTGTGTGATTCAGAAGATGCAGTTGTAAATCTGCAGATGATGCAAAGATGGAAGGATTAATTAACATGTTAAATAAGTGAACTGGAATTCAAAAAGCTCTTGACAGGTTAGGATGATGGATCAAATCTAACAAGGTGGAATTTAACATTAAAAATGTAAAAACATGGAAAGACTTGCACAAAATAATGAAGAGCAGAATGAGCAAAACAAGAAAATATTGCATACAGTAACAGCAATATTATTTTAAGAACAATTTGGGGGGCAGCTAGGTAGTGCAGTGAATAGAGCACTGGCCCTGGAGTCAGGAGGACCTGAGTTCAAATCCAACCTCAGACACGTAACACTTACTAGCAGAGTGACCTTGGGCAAGTCACTTAACCCCAATTGCCCTGCCTTCCCCCCTCTAAAAAGCAAAAAAATTAAAAAGAACAACTTTGAGTAAATAAGATATTTTGACTGTTATAAATACCCAAATTAACTATAAAGGACATATAAAGATGCTATCTGCATGCAGAGAAAGAACTAATAAATAGAAGTATGTATGGAATAATCTTACATATATATATATATATATATATATATATATATATATACTTTTTAATGATTAATGCTAGTAGCCATCTATAGGACTGGGTGGGGGAGGGAAGAAAAAAAAGAAATTTACATGATAATTTTTTTTTGTATATTTGAAAGGAACAGCAAGTTGTCCATAGTGGGTTTATAGTTTCATATGCTATCATCTTTTTATTGTACTATGTAATGAAAATGCTTATTTTATTCCAAAAATTAAAAATAAAAATTTAAAATGTAAAAACTTCTATTTGGATTTTTAAAAATTTAATCATCCAAGTACAAAAGGGGAAAAGCTATGTCTAGACACCAGTTCAAGAGCAAAGGATTATAATGGTCTGGAAATTCAATAGGAATCAACAGAATAATGGAGCAAATAAAAAAAACAACAACCTGCAGTGGTGGGGAGCCTGCAGCCTCGACATCACATGTAGCTGAGGGTGGCACTTGAGGACCTAGAGGACCACATGTGACCTCTAGGCTGCAGGTAACTCACTAGTGACTAAAGAAATTAGGTTATTAGCAAAGCAGCCAAAACAAATGCAGTGAGTAGCTGCGTAAAGTGCTGGACCTATAGTCCCAAAGCCCTAGATTCAAATCCTGCCTCCACCATTTCAATAGCCATGTGACTATGGGCAGGTCACACCAATGAACTTCATTGTCTTCCACCACACAAAATGGAGACAACAGTTTTTGTAGCACCTTCCTCATGAGGTTGTTGTAAGACTCCAGTCAGTTTGTAAAACACTTCAGAAACTACATAAAATTTTTACATAGTTGAAAAAGTAGACACATAGGTCGGTAGTTGTTAATGTTACTTTGGCCACTTTTTTTGGTCAAAGGAAGGTCTATGCATTCTATAAATGTCAATTCATAATTATTGTAGCTCTGCTATTGTACTCAGGGCAGACCACATAGGAATACTGTGTAAGGTCTAGGATCACATTTGAGGAGGTGCATTTACAGCTGTGTGCTAGTAAATGTTTAACAGCTGCTCTCAAAACTACGTGCCCATGACACACATTTACATTTCATCTGCTTTATTCACATTTTCCCCATCATTTTCTTAAGGCTAGACAATTAACAGAACAATAAATCAAGTTCCAATTTCAAGCACTTGCCCATTCCCAAGGTGTAAATGCTCACCCTGAAAACTTAACAGCCTGTTCTCTGGCTCCTGCTAGAACTGGTTCTGGCTGCTCCTGAACCGAGAGCCTCAAGTGTGGCCAGGAGGGTAACCAGGACCATGCGGGAACTTGAAACTGTGTCCTATAAGGAACAAGGGAAGGAAATGTAAATGTTTATTCCTGAGAAGAAAAAACTTAGGAGAGACAGAATAGCTGTCTAAGTATTTGAAGGGCTATAATGTAAAAGAGATACTATACTCATTCCATCTGACAAGAGAGTGTAGAACTCAGAGCAGATGAGAAAGTCGCAGGGAGGCTGATTTCTATTTTACATAAGGATAGGTTACTGGGCTTGAAGTCAAAAGGACTTGGGTTCAAATCCTGACTCAGAAACTTACTAGTTGTTTGACTCTGGGCTATTCACTTAACACTCAGTTTTCTCATCTGTGAAATGGGACTAATGATAACATTTCTTTCATGGGACTGTTATGAGGATCAAATGAGATAAAATGTGACAGGCATTTCAGGCCTTAAAGCTCTAGAGCAGCAGTTCTCAACCTGTGGGTTATGTTCAATTTGTAACAATGAAAATACATCCTGCATATCAGATATTTACATTACGAATCATAACAGTAGCAAAATTATAGTTATGAAGGAGCAATGAAAATAATTTTATGGTTGGGGGTCACCACAACATGAGGAACTGTATTAAAGGGTCGCAGCATTAGGAAGGTTGAGAGCCACTGCTCTAGATAAACATCAGCAATTGTTTTTATTTATAATTTCAAGGATGAAAACAGATTTGTGTTCTCATTATTCCCACCAGTAAGGTAGAGGAACTCTATCCTGACTGTTCATTCTGTGTAATTCTTGCCCATGTCTTCACATGAGCTCCCCACAGGACGTCTACCAACACACTGGGGGGCTTCCTCGAATTCTCTTGACATCTCAAGAGTCCCTGTGGAGCATACAATCTGTCCATCAGTTAGCCTTCACACTTACCATGCCACCAACCAGTCTTTCATCAGTCAGTAAACATTTATTAGGCACCTAGTGTATGCCAGGCACTAGCTAAGTACTGAATATACACAAAGAGGTGAAAGACATGCTGTTCCTGTGCTCAGGGAGCTCACAGTCTAATGGAGAGACAACAGGCAAAGAACTACATGCAAACAAGCCACAGATGGGACAAACCAGAAATAATCAATATAAGGAAGGCATTAGCATTCTTTTTTCATTATTCATTTCTTTCTGTTTCTTTTTCTGGAAAGGGGAATGTAAAGCAATCAGGGTTAAGTGACTTGCCCAAGGTCATACAGCTGGTCAGTGTGTCAAGTGTCTGAGGCCACATTTAAAGTCAGGTCCTCCTGACTCACTGTGCCACCTGGCTGCCCCCATTATTCATTTCTTGACTGATAGCTTCTATACCACTTCCTCTTTGTGATGTGGCAGCCTGATCATGTCTATCATGCCCGCTCCCTTTGAGCAACCCTCAATTTCAGCTCCTCATGGACTATAACACTCCATGATTCTCAGACATACAATGGCACTGGAAGACTATTGGTTTGAAAAATATGGTTCTTTGTTTTTAGGGAGAAGTCTGGGATTATTAAAAGAACTTTGCTGTTCCCCAAAGGCAATCCAAATAGTTGTTTTCCTGTTCTGTCTGGAACCAGTTCACTGTCTATTTGCAGTGTCTGTCCAAGGGACAAAGCTGCTAATGGCCAAACTCTTGGGATTGACACATTCAACCGCAAATCAGTGTCCATGATCTAGCCACTTGATATCTCCCACGCGGATAGTTAGGCCAATTCATAAGAGTGCTTATACATCTTATTTTGGAGGCTTTGAAATATACTGGGTCTTGATTCAATTAATATCATGGTATCCTGTAATAGTAATAGTAATTTGAAGATCTTCCCTATAGATTAGTAGGCCTAAGGGAATTTGAAGATCTTTCCTACTTTGAAGATCTTCCTTGCCTCCTAATAGGCCAAATGTAGTCAAGTGGAGCCTGTGGTGGGAGAAGTTTGCTGAAGAGGTAGAGCAGAGCCCAGAGGTAGCTGTGACTCAGAGCAGTTAGCAAGGTGGGAGAGAGAGGATTCAGGCAAGGAGACAGCTAGGCTTCTGGGTATTTGTTTGTGGGAAGGCTAAAGGCCTTCTGTTGCTCTCTGTGGTGATAAGGTGTATTAATTTCTTTGTTGTTGTGATGGATTTGACTTTCTGATGTTGGTATTTGACTTTCTGGTTTGGGGATTTGGCTTTCTGGTATCTGAATAAATGTTTTGTTCTGT
>CM053596.1:94359727-94378853 GCA_028646575.1 Pseudocheirus occidentalis
TTTTTTTTTTTTCTTTTAGATCAAATCACTTCCCCCTGTGAACCTCAGTTTCCTTCCTGGAACAAGTGGCTAATAAAACTTACACTGTTCCCTGTGTAGAGGGGGTCGATCTTGAGGACAATACTTTGCAAACCTTAAAACTGAGAAGAAATGTTAATTATGTTGCTCTGCAATACTGGTTTCTCCTAGAGTGCCACATTGTGGTGAAGCTGGGGTCCTGCCCCTTTGGAAGGGTTTCATAAGAACATTCTAAGTGTGGAGAGGCCTGTTACGTAGATTGGGGTGAATCTGGGGACTATAGCACCTCTTGGAGCCTACCTTCATTATGCAGGGGCTGTGATCTTTGTGGGGGAAGGGAGGAGAGTCCGCACAGATAAAGTCCACAGACCCTTAAAAGTGTTAAAGGAATGACTTTGATCTAGTTCATCTCAGGTCCTCTAAGGCCCCTTCTATCTTTAAATCTATGATCCTATGAATAAAGCTTCATTAAGCATCTATTATGTGCCAAGCACTAGGGTACAAAGATCAAAATTAACATTCTCTGACTTCAAGGACATCATTTTCTACTGGGAGGGTAAGAGTGGGGGCAGAAAAAAAGGGCACCACGCACAGACACTCTCGTGGTCCCCTACGAACTCTGGGCATTGTCTTCACATGCTCCTCCAAGCATCTCTAGCTTTCTCCATGGTACATCCCTTGGCAAGTTCCACTCATCTCTCCCATCCCTGTTGAGGGAAAGCCATGATGTTATTCTCCAAGCTGGCCCAAACTCCTTGCTCCACCAGCTCAAGATAGTCCAGGCCACAGCCTTCCCCTGTGGGACCCCTGTCCCTGGGGTGTGGAGAATCTGATGCTTTGGATTCTTAAATGCTCACTTACTCACAAATATACAGACACATACATACATTGCATATGTGCGCGCACACACACACATATACACCATATAAACCATATGTGGGGGAATATTATTGTCATAAAACTCTGCTATTTCTTGCTGCTGCCACTGGGAAAAAAACCAGTGAACTAAACTGTGGTGTCATTGATGTGATCCAGGTACTGTGGTTGGGTGAGCAGTTAGTACAAAAGTAATGAGCAGAAACTCTGCCCTAGACCTGATCAGAGGAGAGGGAAGGAAAGCCCCACAGCTAGAATGTTCTTTCTCCCTTTCTGGTTAGATCAGAGACAGCCAGGGAGCGAGGGGAGGCCTCCATCTAGTGTGAATCTCTCCTCCTTATGCTTGCCCCCTCTCCTCCCCCCATCTCAGGCTCCAGAGCTTGCTGATGTCTGAAATTTTCCCTTGAGAGCTTTATTTAGGAACTAGGGTATAGAAGAAATTTAAAGTTCAATTTAGTAAACATTTATTTAGTACCTATCGTGCATAAGGTACTGAGGAAACAGAGGGGGAGAAAAACAATCCTTGTCCTTAAGAATGTTAATTTTAATGGGAAAAATCAGTGATTTGCCATTTTTTTTTCTTTTGCTTCAGATTATAATTGGACAGTCAATTTTCCTTTATGATTCAGGCCAGCTTTTTGAGTTAACTTTTGTTTGGTTAAACACATAACTACTAATAAATATACTTAGCATCCTGGTCTGATGCCAACCATCTTGCCTAGAGCATGTTATGGTATGGGAAATAATTCCTTTGGAACCTTACTCTATTCCAATCAGTATCAGTCAATTTGATATGATTTCACAGGGGTGGTGATTTTAAGTTCTGAATATTAGGCCCCAGAGCTGTGAGTTGCAGGTTGTAAGATGACTTACTTAATCATAGGAAGCTAACTAGAGGACCTCCACCCTTGTTTTTCCTGGTTGTGGTGACCAAGCCCAGTTTGGCCAGGGTGACTCAGTTACAAGGAAAGTCCTCCAACTTATTTTTGTACTCTGGACCTTTCTCTCTTGTCCAAGAGCAAATGACCATCTTATGACCACTTAAGTCTGTGGAGATGACCCATACTTCTTGAAACCTGTGACTGCCCTGCTAATATGTCATTTTTGGCCCTCAAGAGCAAGGGCTGTCAACCAGTGAGATTTATTTTGCCATGCCTCTTTTGCATATTTGGGTGTCAAACCCTATGAAAACAAGGTACTGGAAGAAGGGGGCATCTCAGATCATGAGGAATTAGAGGGAACCACTTTAACAAAGTGCCATTGGTTCAGAGGTCTTCTTCAGTCTCTTTTCTCATAGGTTGGACAGTTTTAATCCCCACAATGGAAACTCATCCATGTTCATTAAAAAAAAAATACAAAAACTTCTAAGGAGGCCTAGACTGTTTTTTTAAAGTTCCATGAGGCTGGATGGGTTGTCTGAGATCCTTACAGACTGTAGATCCATAGGACATGATTTGCTTGTGAAGCCCCAAGTAACCAAATCCAAATGCTTCATGTTTCTTGGAAAACCCCACACTTTGGGGGAGAATTTCTTTGTTTGATTTCTTTTAATGTTTATCTGCTTGTCCTGCTGAGAGATGAGTTCAGAACTCCATTTGAATTGTCCATTGGAAAAATTTTAATTACTGTACATTTTGTAGGGGCCTAGAAGAAAATTTTGACTGGACCCTTTTCTTGGCTTGCCCTGTGCCTGATCCTTGGAAAAAATTTCAGCTGTTTTACATGTTGCAGAGAATTTTTAAGTACCACAATTTGCTTTCTTACCTGATGGTGAGGGGGTGACATTTAGTCAACTCCTGGTCTGTGGTCCCATTGAGGAGAGTCCTGTGTGTTGTGGGAGCTCTGTAGGAATAAGTTATCTTTTTGAGGAAGGAGGCGTGATTTTCTTTTTACTCATTTTCTTTACTGACTTTGAACACTGTGTTAAGTCAGGTATGATTATAGAATCACAGTATTTCAGCCTAGAAGGGATGTGTTAGAAGTCATCTCATCTAACTCCTTCATTGTACAGAAAATCAAGTGCTTGAGAGATCTAGTGAGTTGTCCAAAGTCATGATAATAAACCATAGAGCCAGGAGCTGTAGCCCTCTAGCTTTCCAGATTTCCTTTTTGTATTGTCCAATATAGGGTCCTTGATGCCAGGGATTCTCTTGCTTGCTTAACTTTGCAATCTCAGCCCTTAGCAGAGTGACTGGTATGTTGTAAGTGCTTAATTCATTATCTATGTGTCTCTGTCTCATCCTATTCCTGCTTGGTTGAAGGTGGGCGTGGGATGGGGAGGTCAGGAACTTCCCAGAGAAGTTGGCAGTTGAATTGGGCTTTAAAAGACAGCATGAATTCATTGGGTAGGTAGGAATGGAGACACCCTAGGCTTAGGGAACAGCATGATCAGAGGCACAAGGCATATACAGGGGAAAAGAGGCAGGGCCATGTAGATTGACTTCTGGGAGGCTGGAGGAGGTGTGATGAACCAGGATGTGCAACATGTACAAAAGAAAAGATGCAGTGTTCTATTTGTAAACAAAGAGAAGAATGAACCTATTCCAGAAGCTGAGGGTCAGCCAGAGCCAGGTGATCCAGCCGAGAGGATGGGCCAGGTAAATGACTCATGGCCATCTGGGGCCCTTAGGAAACAACTTCTTTTCAAATTCTTGGAAGCTGCTTCCCTTTGCCTGCAGAAACTAAACATTCCATTTGGATCAGATGCAGACCAGGGTCCCCTCGAGGTCAGAAGGCTTGCCTCCTCTTGGCCTAAAGATGGTGTTTTCCAAAAAATGGGTTTGGGAGGCAGCTGTGGTATGGGGGGAAAAACATACTCTGCCCTGGGGTCAGGCTGCCTGGCTTGGAGCCCTGGCTCTGAGCAGTTATCAGCTAGTGACCCTTCCTTTCTTTGGTCCCCAGTTTCTTTGTCTGTAACATAGGAATAATTCTATCCTGCCAAATCATAGAGTTGTTAGCATTGAATGAAAAAATGGATGTGACAGCACTTTGTACAAATCTATGCATTTAGGCAGGCCATTTCCCAGCAGTGGATGGAGGCTGTAGAGGGCAGATCTTACCTTCACAGCAGGGAGCACTTCTTAATAATCAGAGCTGCCTAAAAGCAGACTGGGCTGCCCCAGGCGTTAGTGGTTGCCCCATCATTGAAGGTCTTAAAGCAGAGGCCAACGTTTGTTGGGCAAGGTGTAGAGAAGATAAGTTCATGAACCCCAGCTTAAGAAGCCCTAAACTAGATGGTCTATCTCTAACCTTTTAGTCCTGAGAGTCTCTCTATAAATTTCAGTATAAATGTGAGATGTTAATTTTATCATATTTAACTGAAAATAGGGTTTGCTGGGGTAGCCATAACAAAAGAAGAGGCAATGCACAGATATGAGGAAGGACATCGAGAGAAGGGGCTGAGGACCCCATAGCCTTTTTCATTTATGGCTGGCCCTGTATGCTTTGTACATAGAGTGTATAGAGAGCTTTCTTCTTCTAGGAATTCTTGAGAGAGAGAGAGAGAGAGAGAGAGGGAGAGAGAGAGAGAGAGGGAGAGAGAGAGAAAGAGAAGAAGGTAGAGCTCCCAGCCCTGGGACCATTATAGTACATAAGGGCTGACAAAAGGAGGCATGAGTGACAATGACCATAGCACCCCTTTCTCTAGGCCCTTCATGTTTTACAAAGCCCTTTCTTTTGACTGAGATGGGAAATGACACACTTGCGGCTACATAGCTAAGATAATTTGAAGCCACGATGCAGATATTCTGTCCAATGTAGCCATGTGATGTCAGTCATGATTTATGTTAAGCAAATTCTCCTAGAATCTTCTCGCAATTTAGTGCAGTGATCAGTCTCCCTGAAGCCCTGAAAGGTATTTGTGAACCAAGAGGGAAGGTAGATTTCAGCTCAATGTAAGGAAGATCCTACCAACTGGAGGCTTCCAGTGATAGAACCAGTTGCTGACAAAGTAGTGAGTTCCCCATCACTGAATGTGTCCAAACAGAAATGGATAGTCATTTGTCACAGATGCTGTAGAAGAGATTCCTGTTCCAAGGGGGATTGGACCAAATACCCTTTGAGATTCCTTGTAGCTCCAAGTTTCTAGGATTCTTTGAAATTATGCTTTGTTTATTTTTGCTCCTTGGTGTATATTAAGGGACCAGACTTGTGATTCCGTGGGTATTAAGAATTCCTAGGTGAGGAAACTCCCTTTACCAATGCAAATAAACAATTTCTTTGCAACTACAAAAACTTAGAGATTTGCCTAGAGTGCCACATTTTCGAAGAATCAGATTTAATTCCATAATCATTTGTAAAATGCCTGCTGTGTGTCAGACTCGGTGGTTGGTGGAGTAGATACAAAGATGAAAAATAGCATCGCACCAGCCCTCAAGGATCATCAGTTAATTATAGTTAGGCACTATATCCTCCACACAAGGCAGTCTTTCCGTTGCAGGTGCACATCTGAGGTTCAGGAGGAAGGGTTGAGGCTAGAGAGACTGCAGAGGCATCTACATAGAGATTATAATTGAGCCATGGGAATTGTTGAGGCTACAGGGAGATAGAAGAGAATTAGACTCAACACAGAGTTTTGGGGAACACTCAAAGCCATCATGAGGACAAAGACAGTGAAAGAAACTGAGAAGGAGTGGTTTAGGCAGGTAGGTGGACATCCAGGAGAGAACAGAGTTTGGGACCTAGTATACCCCTTCTCCACCATCTCCATGCCATGCCACCATGTATATAAACCTTATCCCATCCCCTTTTCCAGTTCTAGTTATGAGCACAGTAATCAAACCAGCACTATTATTTTGTTTTGTTTGGGTTTTTTTTTTGCTTTTTTTGGAGGGGGGAAGGCAGGGCAATTGGAGTCAAGTGATTTGCCCAAGGTCATACGGCTAGTAAGTATTGGGTATCTGAGGCTGGATTTGAACTTAGGTCCTCCTGACTCCAGGGCCAGTGCTCTATTCATTTCGCCACCTGGCTGGCCCTAATACTACTATTCTTAGAAATGGACATGTCAGTCATTTGTCCTATGACTCCAATCATCATGCTCTCTGATTTTCCCACTCCAAACACTCATCTTCCCCTATTAGAATGTAAGCTTCTTCAAAAAAAAAAATGGCTGTCTTGCTTTTATTTGTATTTCCAGAGCTTGACACAATGCTTGGCACGTAGTAAGTGTTTAATAATCATTTATTCATTCAGCCATCTGTCTATTCATTAATTCTGTCATTCATGCCAAGGGAGAAGAGAGTTTTCAGAAGAAACTGCTGAACACAGCAGAAAGGCCAAGGAGGAGGATTGAGTGAAGGCTGATGAATTTGGCAGTTAAGAGGTCACTGGTGACATAATAGAGGAGTGGGACTGGAAGCCAGATTGCTAGAATTTGAATGGTGAGAGAGTGGTGCAGACATGGTAGGAGCACATGACTTTCTTGAATTCTAAATATATTTTGAGTTGACCTTTAAAGGATTGGCAGGAATTCAACAGGTGGAGGGTGACAGTGCGCAGTGGGGAGGGGACTAGTTATTCTAGGCATGAACCAAAGCCCTGGTAACTTTGGGATGATTCATATGGTCACTCTCTGTTAACCAGAATAGCACATTTCCCAGTTCTGCTGGATCAAAGGGGGTTTACTTAAAAAACTAACATTTACTTTTAGTTTTCAATGTTTTATACATTTACTTCCATAGAATTTTGAGTTCTAAATTTTCTCCCCCTCTTCCCTTATCCCCTCCCCAAGATGGCATGCAGTCTCATATAGGCTCTACAAATACATTCATATTAAAAATATTTTCACATTAGTTATATTGTAAAGAAGAATTAGAACCAATGGAAGGAACCTTGAGAAAGAAACAAATAACCACAAAAAAAGAGAGGGAGAGATCAAATAATATGCTTTGATCTGCACTCAGACTCCGGTTCTTTCTCTGGATGTGGATAGCATTTTTCTATCATAAGTCTTTTGGTGTTGTCTTAGATCCTTGCATTGCTGAGAAGAGCTTAGCCTATCAAAGTTAGTCATTGCATAATGTTGCTGTTACTGTGTACAATGTTCTCCTGGTTCTACTTACTTCACTCAGCATTAGTTCATATAATCTTTCCAGGTTTTTCTGAAATCCACCTGGTCATCATTTCTTATGGAACAATAGTATTCTACTACATTCGTATACCACAACTTGTTCAGCCATTTCCCAACTGATGAGGATCCCCTCAGTTTCCAATTCTTGGTCTCCACTAAAAGAGCTACTATAAATATTTTTGTAAAAGTGGGTCCTTTTCCTATTTTTACGATCTCTTTGGGATACAGACCTAGAAGTGGTATTGCTAGGTCAAAGGATATATGTGTACAGTTTTATAGTCTTTTGGGCATAGCTCCAAATTGCTCTCCAGAATTATTGGATCAGTTCACAACTCCACCAGCAATGTTCCAATTTTCCCATAACTTCTGCAACATTTATAATTTTCCTGTTTTGTCATGTTAGCCAATCTGATAGGTGTGATGTGGTACCTCAGAGTTGTTTTGATTTTCATTTCTTTAATCAATAGAAATTCTGAACATTTTTTCATATGACTATGGATAGCTTTAATTTCTTCATCTGATAGCTGAAGGGCATTCTTTTGTAATTATTCAATCATACCTTTATCTGTTACCTACTCTGTGCCAAGCTCTTTATCAGAGTTGAAAGAGCTCTGGATTTAGAATCTGAATCCCGGCTTAGTTCCTTACTGTGTGACCTTGAACAAATCACTCACCCCCTCTGTGCTTCACTTCTTTCATCTGTAAAGTGAAATTTGGACTAGATGACTTCTGAGTTCTTTTCTATATCCATTTGGGTGGATCATTAGAGGGAGGGAGGCTGGAGATAAACAAAATTCATGATTTTTCCTTGAATTAGTCTGTTGTTTTGGTGCAGATTTTATTGAATTTCTTTTCTCTTAATTTCTCCCATCTCCCACCTCATCCCATTCCTGTCCAGGCTTACAGTTTGCCTAAGAACAACCCAGCAAAACCTTTATTTAAGCCTTTTCACGCATGCTCGTTTGTGTCATGGTCAGGGGCATGCAGCATGTCAGTGGCAGAGTGGCTTCTAGAACCCAGGTCTTTTGGCCTCCTAGTGCAGAGTTTTCTCAGCTCCATTAGACATTCCTTTCCTAGAAGCTGACTCAGACCCCAAGTGTATCTGAGCAGTGGCAGGAGAGCCCTAGGTTAGGTTACTCTATAAAACTGTTCCCACGGCCACAGTGAGATTCAATAGGGGTGAAATGGAAGCATTGGTCAGGGTTGGCTTGAGCTGACCTGGGTGTGGCCAGCTGGATGCAGAGAGAGGCTCTGAGGAGAGACTTCCCTCCATGCTCTGGCTCTGATTCTTTTAGCAGAAAGAGTGACTCATTCAATTCAACATCCATCCAGCTGGCCTGGGCCTCTCTTTGTGCTGCTCAGCTTCACTTACAAGGAGCCTACTGTAAATAGTCACCAGGCCAGAGAGTGCATATGGGTCCCTCGCTCCCCATTTTAGGTCTGCCTCTCTCTAAGCCCCTTTCTCCTGTACTGCCATGGGCGCCACAGGGGAGCCAAGCCTTTCCCATCCTTTGTCCACTCTCAAGTTCTCTTGGTTTGCTGCTTGCCAGCTTTGCCCCTCCCTCTCCTTTCAATTTGGAGAAATTCAGAAGCTGTTCCTGTTACTACCTTCCTCCTCCCCTCTCCTCTTATTTTTCCCTTTTTTCTTCCTTCTTTTCTTTGTTCCCTCTCTTGACTCTTCTCTCTTTTGAGGAGTAGAATGAACCTGATCCAGAGCCCCTGTGTTTCTGTCTTTCCTTTTCTCTATTTCTTTCATTTCTCCCCCTCTACCTTAGTACCCAGAAGATACAATACAAATTTATGGGATTAAATTAATGCTGGTTATTATCTGTGTGTGTGTGTGTGTGTGTGTGTTTCTTGGTAGATAGGACCATAGGATATGCAGATGGAAGGAACCTAGAGGTACGCTGCTCTTGTCCTCTCAGTTGGAATGGGGAGACTGAGACTGATGGGGGCCGAGTGACACATCCAAAATCTCATAGGCAGTGCATAGTATAGCAAGGAGTTAGAATGCAGGTCTTTTGACTACAGATCAGGTTTTTCCCATTGTAACACAAAGCCTCCTTCATATACTGGACTACTTCCTTTCCATGGTTGTGCATAGAACACAAGAATTGGAATAAAAAGACATGGGTTACATCTCTGGAGTACCTAGGATAGAGCAAGTAGAGTGCTGGCCCTGGAGTCAGGAAGACCTGAGTTAAAATCCAGCCTCAGATACTCCCTTGCTGTGTGATCCTGGGCAAGTCACTTAACCACTATTTGCCTCGGTTTCCTCAACAGTAAAATTGGGAAAACAATAGTGCCTACCTTCCTGGGTTGTTGTGAGAATCAGATGAGATAGTATTAGAGCCCTTCTCACAGTGCCTGACACATAGTAGGTGCTATGTGAATGCTTATTCTTTCTCACCCCCCTTTTCCCTTCCCTCCATCCTAGCCCTCCAGGATGACATGCCTCTCTGGCTGGTGCAGAGAGGTACTAGAACAAAGCAGAGGCTGGGATACCACAAATAGCTGGGAAAGTTTAGCATTTACCAAATATTTAGCAAGTCAGGCTCTGGTGGCTAGAAATATACATCAGGAGCTTGTGGTCTTTCATAGCTAACAGATGACAAATCCCTGTACTACAAATATAGATCCTCAAATATTCTTGAGAGGTCAATAAATAAACTGGACTGTAACTGGATCATTCTATATCATATAACAACTTGGAGACAATTGTCCAGACATAACATTGGTCCTTAAATATTCTTTTTAATTTAGCTTATTTTTTTTCCAACTAATAAGCATTTATATTTTCTCTCCTACCTCTCCCCTAATGGAGGGAAAACCCTTGGGACAAATATGCATAGACAAGCGAAACAGATTCCTGCATTGCACAGGTCCAGTTAGTCAGTTAAGACACTAGCAGCAATTAAGTGATTACTATGTGCCAGGCAGTTAGGGGGCACAGTGGATAGAATTCTGGGCTTGTAATCAGGAAGACTCATCTTTGTGAATTCAAATCTGGCCTCAGGCACTTACTAGCTGGGTAACCCTGGACAAATCACTCAATCCTGTTTGCCTCAGTTTCTTCATCTGTAACATGGCCTGGAGAAGGAAATGGCAAACCACTGCAGTATCTTTGTCAAGAAAACTCCAAATGGGGTCACAGAGAGTCAGATGTGACTGAAATTACTCAAGAATAACAAATATGTCAGGCATGGTGCTAAGTCCTGGGGATACAAAGAAAGGCAGAAAAGTCGATGGTCTCAAGGAGCTTTCAGTCTTATGTGTAAACAAGTTATATATGAAGGGATTAATTGGAGATACTCTACTGAGTGAAGGCATTGGCATTAAGGGGGGTTGTAAAAGGGTTCTTGTACAAGGCAGGACTTTAGTTGGGTCTTGAAGAAAGGCATGGAAGCCAAGAAAAGGAGTTGAAGAAGGAGAGTATTTTGGGTATGGAGGACAGCAAGTGAAAATGCTTAGAGTTTCTAGAATCAGAGTACCTGGAAGGGGGTAAGGTAAATGAAGACTGGAAAGACTGGAACAGGCCAATTTACATAGGGTTTTAAAATCCAAACAAGATTTTCTGTTTGATCCTGGAGGCATAAGGAGCCACTGGAGTTTATTGAATAGAGGAGTAATGACATTGTCAAACTTGCCTTTCAGCAAGCTCAGTTTGACAGCTGAGTGGATGATAGATTGGAGTGGGGAAACTGAGGCAGTCAGACCCACCAGCAGGCTGCTGCAATAATCCAGGCATCAGGGTGGTGGCAGTGTTAGAAGAAAGGAGAGGGCATGTTGGGAAGGTAGAAAGAATAGGCCTTGGTGACTAAATGACTATGTGGTTTTAGAGAGAGTAAGGAGTGGAGGATGACACTTGGGTTTTCAGCCCAGGTGACTGGGTGAATGTCAGTACCTTTAACAACAGTAAATGGGCAGTTAAGAAGAGGGGAGAGTTTGGGAGGAAAGATAATGAGTTTAGTTTAGGTTGCATTGAGTTTAAGATGTCTAGTTTGAGATGTCTAGTAGGTAGTCGCAGATGCAAGACTGGAGGTCAGGACGGTAGATAGGGCTTTCATTCTGTCCTGAAAAGACTTAGAAGAGTCCAGATTCTTGTGTGCAAGTATTTGGACCATCACGAAGAGGGAGGATCAGTCTTATTCAGCTCTAAACCAGAGGTTAGAACTAGAAGCAGTAGATGGTGGGAATGCCAAAACGCCGAACTTAGGCTTGATATCAGAACTATGTCTTTACAGTTAGAGTTGGTTCATAGTAGAATGGGTGCTTTCAGGGACAGTGGGCTCCTCTTTATTTGGGATTTTTGAGCAAAGGCTAGAAAACTACTGATCAGGTTAAGATTGTAGAGGAAATACTTGATAAGATCTGAACTAAACACTTTCCCAGCTGGGTGACTGTGGGCAAGTTACTTAAACTTTGATTCTCAGTTTCTTCCTCTGTAAAATGCTAGATACTGATAAGACCTATAGTCCCTTACAGCCTTCTTGTGGGTTTCCAGTGAGATAATGTTGGTAACCTGCTACATTTCGGCAATCATCATCCAGTCTCATTCTTCCATTCTGTAGAAGGATGACCCAGGAAGCAGAGCTGAGATGTGAATGCAGGTTTATTGACTTCAAATCTGAGTGAATCTATAACACACTGCTACTTCTTGCTTTCTGATTCATTAGCATTAACGAAACTTTAATTAATTGAATTAATTAAGCAATTCACTGTTGGAAAGAGACCAATTTTTTCTGACTTGGTCCCTGCCCTCTTGCCTAGTAATGTAGTCAAGACATTAGCAGGTAACTCTAATACCCAATAGGACATGGTAGGTGCATTCAAAAGATACAAAGTACCATGTGAAAGTAGCAGATTTGTTACTGGTGTTGAAGAATTTACCCAGAGCACTCTAATTTCTCCTTAATCAAGGCATAGCTGTGTTTCTTACAGCTGTTAAGGGATACAGCTTCTTTCCAGACTGCATCAGGCTGAATATATCTTTTCCTTTGAAGAAACAAAAGATGTCAAATGAGAAGAACACCAAATAGGCAAGATAAATGAAATTATTACACAAAGCTGGGAGGTAAATGGAGTTGTACAAAGCAGACAAGATAAATGGAGGTGTGCATAGGAGAACCAGTGATTCTCAGGAGCGTGTGGAGGTTTTGGGCCATCCCATTGTTTGGCCTGAAGGCTGTGAGGTTTTCCATAGTCATTCAGCATAGGAATATCTAGTCTGCCCATAGACCTTTGCAGTAATGCCAGGCTTTTAGAAGAACAACAAAATAGCAGATTTAGAATCCTGATTTGTTGATTCTATGCCAGGCTATAACGAGGGTAGGAACTATGTCTTATTTAAACTTTGTTCATTCCCATCAACAAAAACAGAGCAGAAACTTAATAAATAAATGTTGTTGAGGTGAATTCTTGCAGTGATTTGATGAGTCCATTAATATACAATTAGTTACAATTATTGGTAAATCAGTTGTAAGCTTATAGCATCTCACATGTGGGCAGTGGTAAAGAAAGAACCCAGCTACATAGAATGCATGAAGAGGAACCAGGGAAGAGAAAATCTAGAAAGTTATGTTGGATCCTGATTGTGGCTGACCTTTTAATTCCTGGCTATGGGGTTTGTATTTTATCATGTAGCAGTAGGGAGCCAATGAAAGTTCTTAAGCAGAAAAGTGACAAGGTCATACCTCTTTCTTGAGAAAATGATTCAGGCAGTATGTGAAGGATGGATTAGAAAATGGAAGGAGATTGGAAACAAGGACATAATCTAGGTATGTGATGATGAGAACCTGACATGGGGTAGTGGCAGTGGGAGGAGAAAGGAGGGGGCTGGAGTGACATTGTAGTGGAAGTCACAAGATTAGTGATTGACTCTAAGTGGAAGGAAAAGGGAAGAGTCAAAGATAATTGTAGGGTTTTAATTCTGGGTGACTGAAAGAATGGTGCTACCAGAAACCCAAGTGCTGGGAGGATGAATATATTTGTAGGGAAAGATGACTTTAGTTTTAGACAGGTGAGGTGGTACATGGAATATTATGTAGATGGAATTAGGCCAGAGATAACAGGAAATGAACAGTTAGACTTGGGGAAAACATCAAGATCTGAGATAATAGGGTTTGGGGAGTCAGCCTCGCTGCTACTAAGTGTTGTGGGTTCTGTTTTCCATGTTTTCATTTTTCACAAGAGCACTCTAGAAATGGGGCATTACCATTTTTTTTTAGTGAGTTGGTAGCAACAACATTTTTCTTTCTCTCATGTTATTTGCTTTTCTCTTTTTTTTTTTTGTAGGACATCTGTGAGAACCCTCGCCTCTTCGTGGATGGCATCAGCTCTCATGATTTGCACCAGGGCCAGGTGGGAAATTGCTGGTTTGTGGCTGCCTGCTCAGCTCTGGCTTCACGGGAGTCTTTGTGGCAGAAGGTAAGGTGGTTTGCTGAGACTGTCTGTGCCTGGGCTCATTTCCTGAAGAAATCTTAGCATGCAGCTAAGCTATGGAGATAGATAGATAGATAGATAGATAGATAGATAGATAGATAGATAGATAGATAGATAGATAGATAGATAGACAGACAGACAGACAGACAGACAGAGACAGACAGATGATAGATAGATAAAGGAAGGGGAGAAAGGGAATTATTATTTATATAGCATTTATTATGTATCAGACACTGCACTAAGTGCTTTACAAATTTGCAATATTATCCCATTTGAACTTCACAATAACCCTACCTTGTGAGGTAGGTGCTGTTCTATCCCCATTTCACAGTTAAAGAAACTGAAAGAGGTCTTCCTGACTCTAGACCCAGCACTCAATACGTTACACCATGAGATGAATTGATAGATAAGTGGTGGATAGATAGATGATGGATGGAGAAATAGATGATGGATGAATGGACAGATAATTTATTGAGCTGTTACTATGGACCAAGTGTTAAGAGGAAGGGGGGTGATACAAAAACAAGGGAATGGAACAGTCCCCACTCTCAAAGAGCTTACCTATCAATAAAGGAAGACAAGACAAAAAGGGGAGTTAGAAGGCAGGGGGTATTTGGAAGGGAGAAGGTACCCATGAGGGGACAAGGCAGCTGGTGGGGAGGCAGAGTAGATCTGTGAATGAGCAGGGAATGAGCAGCCCAATAAATCTTTCCTGGGCCTGACTTTGGAATCAGTTAGTCAATGAGCATTTATTAAATGCCTGTTGTGTACTAGGTGCTGTGCTAAGTGCTGGGGATACAAAAAGAGGCCAGAGACAGTCTCTCCCTGCCTTCAGGAAGCTTACAATCCAATGGAAATGACAATAAGCAAACAACTCTGTAAAAACAAGTTATAATAAGTTAACTGGGAAATAACTGTAAGACGCAGCCATGGCATGTCCTAGCTAAGGAACCCAAGGCTTGCTTTTTCTGTACCCCAGTTTCACCCTCCATAAAAGAGAGATAATATCATGGTATAGTTAATACATAGGTTCAAGTCCTGTCCCCAGCACATACTGACTCTGTGATCCTGGAGAATTTATTCAACATTTTTTTCTAAATCCCAGTTGCTTCCCCTGTAGAAGAAGAATAGTTACACAAGGTGCCTTAGGATTCTTGTAAGAAAAGTGCTACAGAGACATGAGCTACTGTTATTATTCCAAACAAAGCAGAGCTGGGAATTGTGTGATGAAACTACAGGGTAGAATTAATCATTGTCACAAATTTTAGACTTTGGAGATCATATAGCTCAAGCTTCACAGTTTACAGGTGGGAAATCTGAGATGTCAAGAGGTAAAATAATGAAACTTCATTAATATCATAATAATATGGGAAAAAAAGTTGAAATTCAGAATGAGAAGGGAGCCCATCATCCTCCAGGGTCAAGTGAATTTTAGGATGTTCCTGGAAAATGGTGCAGGCTCATGAGGTCCAAGGACTTCAAGGGCATGAATTTCAGATAAAACTGTTCTGCCCACATAAGTACCTGTTTCAAGGTTCCATGAGCCAGAGCTTATCTAGAACCTCATTTACCAAGGAGAAAGGTAGACTAATGGATAAGAGTCAATAGAAACTTAGGAACATATTGGTCATTCTGTGAGCATTTTCAAAAATCAGAGGTGGAAAGTGAATATTCCAAACATTTGGATTTCCTTCCTTTGATTCAGTCCAGTTGTTGCCAAGGCAATGTGATATTGTGACAAGAGCCCTGAATTTGAAATTGGAGGACTTTATTTTAAATCTCTGCTCTGGTACTTGCTACCTTGTGTGACTTTCTGTAAAGGATTTAAAATCTCTGGACCTCAGTGTTCCTCATCTGTAAAACGGGGTGGAATAGATTAAATGATCTCTGAGGTCACAATCCACCTACCATCCTAAGTTAACGAACATTTAAGTGTTTGCTATGTGTAGAGCGCTGTTTTCTTACTCTGGCTTTTAAGATTCAAAGATGAGGAAATGTTTGCCTTTTGAATGAAAAAAGATAACCCAGGGTTTCATGTTGGGAAACAGATATAACTTAGGTGACTTTTGTTTCTTATGGCCTCTTTCTTTTTTTCTTTGTCTTTTGTTTCCTTTTGGCCTCTGCTCCCAGAAGTGTTGTGGAAAAGGGTGTGCCCCCAGAAAAGAGAGCTGGAACCTTTGGGTACTTGCTTTAATGCTCATACATGAGCAGAGAAGTGACAGGATTCTATAAGAGAATGATAGTATAACAAGAAACTGAGAAACTGTCAGGGTATTTTGACTCCTGGGGGGGGGGGGAAGAGAGAGAGAGAGAGAGAGAGAGAGAGAGAGAGAGAGAGAGATCGAGAGAAAGAGAGAGAGAGAGAGATCGAGAGAAAGAGAGAGAGAGAGAGATCGAGAGATCACCCAAAGTTCATCCACCACCTGTTGAAGCTGCCAGAGCACTAAGGCTATCAGGGGCCATGTCTGCTCCCTAACAAGGTTATTTTAAGATTGGGGCAGCATTCAACTTTAGACTGCTGAAAAACAAGATGAAAGTAAATGGTGATTGATAACAGTTAAGGAATAGCAAGCATGGTACCTATTTGTACCTAGGTATTTATATTTCCTTTAATTTTCCTCTATAATTATGTACCAATTCAATAAATTATAGTAATTAGTTGTACTAGTTAATATTTAGGTTCAGGCATTCCTAGTAAAAGAAAAATAAGTGAGTAGTAAAACATGTCCAACTCTTCCTCTTACCATCCTGGCCATTCGTTGCGTAGTACCATTGTCCACTTGATGGCAGTATGGTTTAATCAAAAGCAGAGTTCCTAATGAGAAATAAACAGCCTGTTGAAACGTGGCTTTACAAAGCCAAATTCAATTTACTAAGTATTTATTAAGCACCTACCATGTACAGTCTGCTGCTCATCCGTAGCACTTAGGATTTGATGATGTATATGTATAATTGCCTTTGTTAGGTCATTGGGCAGTGAGGATCACTTACAGGTCAGGAGAGCAGATATGATCTTATGAAGGAGGTAACACCTAATTGGATCTGGAGCTTAGTGGGTAGACATGTCAATTAAGTTTCTGTTGCAGGCGTGGGATGGGTATGAACAGAGGTACAGAGGAGAGAGAGGGTCAGACAAGTAGCAGTTTAGTTTGAGTAGTCTAGTAGGGAAAAGATCCTAGGGCTTTTTGTCATGAGATCTGAACTCAACAACCTGGGTTTAAGTCTTAGTTCTAACATCTGACTCAGTAGATAACTGACCCTGCCCCAGTGTTTTCAACTCCCTAAGACTCAAGTTTTCTCATCTGTAAAATGAGGAACATAATGATACTTGTACCACTATCACCAAATGAGATAGGGAGGCTCAATGGAAAGCGAGCATTGGTCAAGCAGGGGACTGATATCCCCAAAGTCATATGTCGGAGAGATTAATTTGGTGGCAGTTAGATGTATCACATTTCAGAATCTCAGAATTGAAGGGACTTCAACCCATACCTGAATGGGAATCTCCTTTATAGCATCTGACACGGCCATCCATTCTCTTCTGTCAACTTCCAGCAATGGGGAACTCACTATCTCCCAGGTTTTCCCATTCCATTTTAAAAAAATTATGAACTTGGCAGACATGAACATTTACTTCTGTAAAAAACAATATGAAAAGGATTTACATGAAACTACAAATCTCTTATATACTACCTAATATATATTTAAAGTATATATTAAATTTAAAACCAAATACTTCTCTGTTTGTCCATGCACCCTTCTGAAATTCCTTGTGCTTTCTTCTGTGTGTTTTAAAAAATGTTTCATTGGACTTTTTTTTTTCTTCTCTCTGTCTCTCAAACACACTTTCCCCTCTTCCCTAATAAAAGCCTTCTCTTATAGGCTTTTACATTTTAAGATATCTCTATTAGGAACTTTCCCAATCATTCCTTTAAAAAAATTTTTTTTTGCAAGGCGATTGGGGTTAAGTGACTTGCCCAGGGTCAGACAGCTAGTAAGTGTCAAGTGTCAGAGGATGGATTTGAACTTAGTCCCCCCTGACTCCAGAGTTGGTGCTCTATGCACTGTTCCACCCGTCTACTCCTCCTGCCGCCTTCCCCTTCATTCCTTCTTAAAATCACCTTTCTGCAATATTTGCCCCATTGCTTATAACTCTGGGGGTCAATTTGAGTTAAATCTAATTTGTCTTCCATAGGATAGCCCTTTAAATACTTGAAGAGAGAATTATAGTTTGTTGGAGTTGAAAGGGGCCTTTTAGATTATCTAGTTCAACCCTTTAATTTTACTATTGATGAAAAAGGCAAATGACTGGTTTACTGTCACGAGTCTAGTAATAGGGCCAGGATGTGACTCTCAAGTCCAATATTCCTTTTACTGTGCTAACAAACTGAGACTGAGTAGAGGTGGGATAGAGATCACTTAAGAGCTTACTCAGTCTTCACATAAAAATGCCTTCGGATACACTATAGAATTAATTAATTCATCATTTAATGAGCAACTATGTCAGTTGCTGAGGGAGACACGAAAAAGAAAAACAGGCCCTGCCCTCAAATGATTTACAATATAGTAAGAAAGGTAGAACATGGATGCAAATACCGTGGTGGAATGTTTTATGGGCCCTAATAGAAGGACAAACGAAGCCTTGTTGAGTTAATGGATGCAGAGATTATTTTATAGCAGAGGGGTTAGTGGGATCAGGGCATGCTTGCTGGAGGAGGAGTCACCCGAGCTGGGCCTTGATGGATGGGTTTGAAACCCAGCAGGCAAGAATTGGGAGAGTGAGGCTATTTTAGGCATAGGGACAGTGTGAGCCAAAGGCCATTGGTAGAATTTATTGTGGGGTAGGGTTGGGGGGGGGGCGGTAATAAGGATGGGGGATGGACATGGGCTAGTGCTGTTTGGTGTGAATATAGAATTAATGGAGTGAAGTAATGGGAGATAAGAAATGCTGGGTCCAAATGTTAGGCCTTGAATGCTGGCTTAGAGAGTCTGAACTTTATCATTCAGGCAGTCAAGTGCCATTGAAGAGTCTGGAGTAGATGGGTATGTGATTAAATTAGGGACTCAGGAAGATCACTCTGGCAGTGTGTGCAGGAGGCATTGAGGGGTGTGGAAGCTTCGAGGTTTTTTTGGTAGCTGACTGGTGACTTGTCTTGTGTTCTTACAAAGCTGTTGGTCAAGGAGAGGGTTTGGATTGTGGCCATTGGAATAGGGAAAAGCTGGTCTATGGACCAGGAATTTCCTGTATTTTTGTTTATTCTGAAGCCTGGCCAAAATGTATGGGGGTTTGGAATGTTTATAGGCTTCATACTGAACAGGGGCTGGAATTAAGGTGCAGAAACATAGGGGAAGTTGTGTGTGGAGGAGAGTTATGTGGGCTTTTCTTCAGAAGCATTGGCCATAAAGCCAGATTTCAGTTAGTTCAGTTTAGTGAAAGTTGCTTTGGACTAGGTATTTTCCCTCTCTGGGCCTTAGTTTTAAATGTCTACTCTACATCCTAAACTTCTATATTTTAAGGCCCCTTCCAGTTCTAATATTCTCTGTTCTAAGGTCCTTCCCAGCTCTGACATTGTGTTCTAAGGGCCCTCCCAGCTCTGACATTCTCTGTTCTAAGGGCCGTCCTAGATCTGACATTCTGTGGTTTCCCAGCCCTTTTAAGGTACTAATCTGATTAGGGTATCCCAGAGCAACATTTACTTCCTGCCTACATTCCAGTAATCTTGG
>CM053596.1:94379353-94408241 GCA_028646575.1 Pseudocheirus occidentalis
TCCTTTCCTTTCCTTTCCTTTCCTTTCCTTTCCTTTCCTTTCCTTTCCTTTCCTTTCCCACCCTCTTTCTCTCTCTCTCTCCCCCCCCTCCCACCCTCCCTTCCTCCCTTCCTTTCTCCCTTCTTCCCTTCCTCTGTCCCCCCTCCCTCCCTCCTTTCCTTCCTTCCTTCCTTCCTAACTTGTGTCATGTTAAGAAAGTATTCTTGCCTAGAAACCCTCTACAATGCCATCATACATCTCCTTGGAAGGCCCAGAGAAGCTGTGTCTGACTCCTATGCAAGACAGCATGCTGTAGTAGAAAGGACTTTGAACTTGGACCCAGAACAGAGCTAGGTTCAAATCCCTTTGCTGATACTAGCTAACTGTGTGAGTGTGGGCAAGTCACCTGACCTCCCTCAACCTAAATTTACTAATGCAGAAGTATGAGAATAATAATTCTGATGGTAGCTCTTTGCAAAGTTATTGTGAATTGCCAGAGGAAATCAAGCACGTGAAATACTTTGCCATCCTTAAAGTGCTATATAAATATAAGTGATTATTTGGTGAGCTAAGCATCCTGGGTATCCACATCTATCTCCCCTTCCTGCTCTATGGATGATGATGTCAGACAAGTAGCTTTTCCTCTCTGTGCCTCGGTTTACCCGTCATGAGGCATTGCTGTGAATGTCCCACAGCCAGGATGCTTGGGGATTTTTAGCATTTAGAGCCATTCACCAACACTTCATGCCGCACAGTGTGGGAAGGGGAACCACACGATGACAAAACCAACACTGCAGCCTTCAGACTTGTCTCAGGGGGCTAGGGGCTCTGCTGCATTTCTTAATCTGTGTTTTGAGAAGGTGTGGATGGGATAGGAGAAGGAAGACTTCCCATGTGCTCACTGTGGAAGAGATTGCTATCCTTCCAATGTCCAGTAGAGGGCGTAATGATGGAAGGGACGAGAACACCGCCCAGAGTTGGAAAACAGAGTTTTGTCACTACTAGCTCGGTGATTTTTGGACAAATCTCTTCCTCCTCTTTGAACTATTTTCTTCATCTCAGAATGGAAAAAATGCTAAAACAAACAAACAAACAAACGAACAAAACCCCAAAAACCTCAGGAAAATGGAGTTTTATAAACCGCCAAGTGCTGTGGAGATGGGACTCATCGTCCCGGACTCCCTATTGCCCACAGAAGAAAGCACAGGCTCTTCTGCCCGGCATTCAAGGCCTATTGCAAACCGCTATTATGCTACAAGTAATTATTATTCTTTCTCATCTCACGTTACTCCCTTTCATACGCTCCATGATTCAGTTAAACTGGTTTGCTTGTTGCTCCTGAATTACCTCCACAGTTTTTGATCGAGTGGCTATTCCTTGTGTTTGAAATACCCTGCTTCTTCCTTTTTGCTCAATGACATCCTAATCACGCTTTGATGTTGTCGCTGTTGTTCAATTCAGTTTCTGCTTCTCTGTGACCCCATTGGGGTTTTCTTGGCAGAGATACTGGACTGGTTTGCCATTTCCTTCTCTAACTCATTTTATAGATGAGGAAACTGAGGCAAGCAGGGTTGAGTGACTTGCCCACACTCACACAGTTAGCTAGTAACTGTCTGAAGTAATATTTGAACTCAGATCTTCCTGACTCCAGGCCCGGCACTTCATCCCGGCACCGCCTAGATGCCCTCATACTTTGATACCCCCATTCAAATTCTGCCTCCGCTGGGAAGCTTTCCCTGAGCCGTCATTAGAAGGACTTTTTAACCAGCTGATGCCTCACAGAGCATGTTGATTGTCCTCTAATGTATGGATGTAATAGTCCATTGTATGGTGTGTCACGTCCTATCCCTCTGCTAGGATGTGAGACCTCCATGAAGCCACCAACTTTTATCTGAGTTCAGATCTTATCTCCAACATATACTATCTGAATGCCTTTGGGTAAGCAGATGATTTAAGCTCCCTGTGAGGCTGTTGGACTCACTGGCCTCTGAGCTCCTTTACAACTTAATCCATGATGGTGCTCAGTGCTGTGTAGACAACATAGCTCTTTGCTGAATTCAGTGGAGCTGAATATTCCAGCCATACTCTTCCTGTTCCTGGCAGGGCAGTTTCCTCTGTCTTTTTGGGAGCCACCCAACTTTCACCTCTTCCATGAAGTCTTTCCCAATGTCACCAGTTCATCCTGTAAGAGGCTGGGATGAGTATGGAATGGGGGAGGGGGCGAGAGAAAGGACGCATGTTTGACTTTGAGTCAGGCGTTGTGGGCACAGTTTGTCCTTTCCATAGCTTGTTTGCATGTTGTCTCTCCTCTCCCTCCTCCCCCATCCTTCCTTAGGCTGGGGTAGAGTTTTTGCTTTTCTTTGGGGCCGGTAAGCACTTAATAACACAAAGCTGTGTGACTGTGAGAAAGGCTAAGCCTGTTTCCTCAGTAGCATCCTTTCCCTCATAGGGTACTTTGAGTAAAACGCCTTGCAAACCTACAAACACTATGAAAATGGGAGTTCATACTTAATACTTCATAAGAAGAGCCCAGGGTGCTACTGTTTCTTTCCCTAGAGAGCAGATCTAAGCCAGTGGCTCTGTATGAACAAGGGACATTTGTTTTTACACTGCAGGGAATGTTTTGGGGACAGGAAGGCTGTCCCAGGCAGAAAAAGACAGTTCCATGTTGTTTTTTTTAATGCCTTTGTAAGTGGTGCCCTCCAGTGGTGTGCTGTGGAAACAAAGCTTTTTATTCTGCAAGCTACCAGCCCATGGGAAGCAGGCTGTCACTGTGGGACCTAGAGCTGCAAAGAGACTTAGGGTCCCCTACAGCATGCTGCCTCATAGTAGGGATTTAGTAAATGGTTATTTTATTGATTGATTTATTGCTTAACTTAGACCACCTTACTGGACCAAAAGGGCTCACAACTTTCCAGAGATTCATGCATTGGTGTGCTAGAGGCCATCTCATACTGAGCAATTGTTAAATTTTCAGTGTGAACATTTACACCTTGGAAATTATAAAATGCTCCAAAATGGGGCAATTGTTATGTTGTCTTTTTGAATGTCTGGATTTAAGAGGGTGATGGAGAAAATGTTAATAGTGGAGATTAAATTTAAAAGTGTGTCATGTGCATATTCTTCCCCCCACCCAAGAGCCAGTTGTTAAATATTTACTAGCATGAATCTATGCTTTCATTCTTGTGAGAGCTCCCTTCACCAAGGCAGATCATAGTTCTTCCAGGTATTAGTCATAGTCTGTGAGTTAATGTAACTTTCTCCCTAACATACTTATCCTCATTTTACCTTCTAATTTTTAGCATCTCTGAGCCTTGCTAGGATAGCCTGCAGCAAAACACAGAGTCCAGTGGTAGACCTCTCTCTATCTGAAGAACATCTGCTTTCATGGAGTCCAGCAGGGTTTGTGTTCCTATGACATGAACTTCAAGGAGCCAAGGTCACCTCCATGCCATGACAAGACTTTAGTGCTATCAGGCTTTGCCGGTATAGGGGTGTAAGATAAGAGTGACTAAGCTTAATTGAGGATTAATCAAAGGAGCTGGGGGTTTTGAGGAGCCTGGAGAAGACATTATAGGGCACATGACAGTTGTCTTAAATGATCTCAAAGTCTGTTCTAGGGAAGAGGTATTAAACTTGGTTTCCCTGGCCCCAAAGGCTAGCATCATGACTGGCTGGAGGGAAGTCACAGGGAAAATAATTCTGGCTCAACATAAAAAAGAACTTTCTTTTAACTTAAGACGTCCAATGAAGTAATGACCCTTTGACTAATACTGAGTTCTCCGTCACTGTATGTGTTCAAGCAGAGGCGGGATGATCTCCTGACAGACCTATTATGGGGGGGAGGAGGAGGATTCCTTCATTAGGAGGGAGGTTGGACTAGATGAGGAAATCTTTTTTTTTTTTTTTTTTTTTGCTTTTTTTGGAGGGGAAAAATTAAGGCAGTTGGGGTTAAGTGACTTGCCCAAGGTCACACAGCTAGTTTTGTGTTAAGTGTCTGAGGATGGATTTGAACTCAGGTCCCAGGGCTGGTGCTCTATTTGTTGTGCCATCTAGATGCCCCTAGATGAGGAATTCTTAAGCTTTTTTGTTTCACAGACCACTTTGGCAGTCTGCTAAAGCCTGTGGAAAGATCATTTCCCAGAATCATGGTTTTGGCCTATAATACATAATGAAAGGAAATTCTAAATTTCAATTAGAAGTTGGTGAAAACAAAGAATTTTTTCTTCTATTTCAAGCAATCTATCCATGAACTTCTTGGAGATCCATGAACCTCAGGGTAACAACCCTTGAACTAAATGCCCTCTAAGTTCACAACCAGATTGTTGAACTTAAGCTGGTGTAGGAATTAAGGAGTGGGAGAAAGGTCATTATGGGCCAGTGTAGTTGGGGGCAGCTTTCCAGAGGTTCTGGATCAAGGTTCATTTCCATAATGCTGGACTGGCACCTCTCAAGGAGAAGTTAAATGATTTATGAGATTTCACATAGAGTTGGAGGTGGTTATCTCCTGGATCCAAGTCCAGTGTTCTTTCCACTACTCCACAAAGAAATAGGAAAGATGTGGTGACAGATTGTAGAGGCGGAGAGACTGGGTAAATGGAATAGAAAGTAGCAGCTCGCTTCTAAATTTTGCAAGAGACATTTCCTTCCCCCACTCCCAAACCCAGGTGCTGGTGCCTTTGCCTCTTGAGATTACCTTACATCTGTTCTGTATAGAGCTATCACATTGTGTTTATTTACTTGCTATCTCTCCTATTGGAATATATATATTTCTTAAGGGCATAGACTGACACCCTGATATCTAATATCTCTTCCAGTTCTCATGTTCTAAGTGATTCAATTTTATGATGGCATTATGATGAATAGGAAAAAGAAAGATGATCTCTGCCCTCAAGGAGCTTACAGGCTAATGGAGGAACACTGTATGCAAAAGGAAGCTGATAAGGATGGGGAATGGTGCCAAAGGGTACCAAGCATGATGATGATGGTGGAGTGGAAACCAAGCAGAGAAGCTGATGGTAAATGAAAAGATAGCTGGGATTTTGAGCTCTCTCCAAAGGGAGACTAGAAGGGGAGGTTTTGCTCTGCCCTCTAGCCCTCCAGTCAGAAGAGCAGAAGTCACTGAGGCTACTTGAGTGCCAAAGCAGAAGCAATATGTGGGATGATGACTTTCCTGGTGATGAGTTTATTGTGGGGATTGGATGATGATGATGATGATGATGATGATGATGATGATGGTGATGGTGATGGTGATGATGATGATGATGATGATGATGATGATGATGATGATGATGATGATGATGATGATGGTGGTGGTGGTGGTGGTGGTGGTGGTGTTAATGGAGGAGGAGGAGTTAAACCAAGCAGAGCAGCTGGTAGTAAATGAAGAGAAGAAAACAAGTTGGGGGGAAGGAGAGGAAGGAAGACAATCATAAACAGACCCTGAAAAGGTGAGAAGGGGCGTGGTAGTGAGTCTGGAGAACCAGGAGTATGGCCTGGAGAGGAATGAAGACATGACCAACGTGGGTAACTTCCTTAAAGTAGAGGTTCTGGAAGGAAAGAGCCAATGGGGGGGGGGGCGGAGAGAGAGAGAGAGAGAGAGAGAGAGAGAGAGAGAGAGAGAGAGAGAGAGAGAGAGAGAGAGAGAGAAAAAATGTGGGAAGGTCTAGGGGTGTGTGAGCTAGAGGTGAAGGGGTTTGGATGACTCCAGAAAGTCAGGAGTGCAGTCTGGAAAGCAACTGAGATCTAGATTAATTAGGAGTTAATGGACCTGTGTTGTAGTGTAATGATGATATATTAACTTCATGTGGGATCTTTAGCACTTGGGTCTAGACTGAGACTGAGAAACAAGTCAGGGCTTAGTTAGAAACGTCAGGCTCTCAGGTCAGTCAGGGCTTACAGTCTGTGGCCAGCATCAGGATTCTTTCTGCCTGGGATCATTGTCAGAGGTCAGTATATAGCCTGGGTTAGTACCCAGTTTGGGACCCAAGTCTTAGAGCTCAGTGTGAGACTGACTTTACAGCTGAAACTGGGTCTGAATTCAGAGCTCATTCAGTCTCAGAATAGAGTAAGAAGTGCATTCATTTTAAGGAAATAACAGAAAGGCAAAACAGCCCCATTACAACTAAAGGCCAGAGACATTAAGTAACTTTCCTAACCCAGCAAAAATGGAAATCAGTTCTTTTGTTTTGGCCCTAATCTTGAGGACTTCTAATGCCAGGCTGGAAAAACAAATCCATAACTCCAGATACAAACAACACAGACTCTGGACTCTCATTAACATGCACAGAGCAGAAGATGAAGTGGAAGGGCCTGGGTATGAGTCCGTTCCGAGGCAGCCATGTTTGTATCTCCTTGGTGCCTTTCTGCATAATTTGGTTGTTTCTTTTCTGCCAAAAGCTAAGTGACTCTTGGCTTTCCCCTACACAGCTGCTGCTGATGTCATGGAGTGGGAGCCTGGGGCTGGGGAGGGAGGGAGGCAGGGTGGCTGGGTGCCTCGTGGACTCAAAACAAATGCATGACATCACCCTCTGTGCTCCTCTCATCTCCTAGGCTCCAGCCTTGCAAGGTATCTCATTTAACCCCCTCATTTTATAAAGTAACTGGGACCCAGGGACATTGATTAGGTGATTGTCCCAAGTCACATAGGTAGTAGTCATCTGAGATGGGATAGCCTGACTCCAGAGATATTAGACTTTATTCCTCTCCAGGCTGTACTCCTGACCCTCCCAAATTAGTATTCTTCTTCCCCTCTCCCCCTCTCTCTTCCCCCCCTTCCCTCTCCCCCTCCTTCTCTCTCTCTCCCCACTTTTCAACTTCCTTTTATGTGTTATCTTCTTTTAGAGAGTAAAGTCTTGGGGGGCAGGGACTGCCCTCTGCTTGTATTTGTAATCATGGATCTTAGCACAGGACTTGGCACATAGGAAGCCTTAATAAATGCTTGATGGCTTGACTTAACTAGACTTGTCCTGCTTAGACCCAGAGACCACAGGCAAGAACTGGACACAATGGGGAGGAAGTTGCCAAGTGACACATTTTGGCTTCATGTAAAGAAACATTTCCTAGTAACTAGAGCTTGGGACAGGCATCATGGTACCTGTGGTCTTCTGTTTGGCATTTCAAACACCTTACACAAACTGGCCCTAACCTAACCTTTCCAGCCTTTCTCTCCACTCCTCCCCATCACACAGTCTAGGATCTGCCAAATTCACCTTTTTGCTTTCCCTCACACACAGGTCGTGCTCCCTTTTCTCTCCATGATATTGCACTGGCTAGTATATGCAATACTCTGCACCCATAGGCCCTCTGCTCTCTACCATCTTTCTGTTCTTTTCATTAAACTAATCAACCTTGATCTACCTTTGGACATGTTCATTTGTTTCAGTCACATCTGACTCTTTGTGACCTTATTGGGATTTTCTTGGCAGAGATGCTGGAGTGGTTTACTATTTCTTTTTTCATGTCATTTTACAGATGAGGAAACTGAGGCAGGCAGGGTCATGCAGCTAATAAGTGTCTGAGGCCAGATTTGAACTCAGGTCTTTCTGACTTCCTGTACCACCTGGCTGCCCACCTTTGGGCTATCAGCTTAATCAAAAGAGCAGGTTGGAGTTGGGAGTTGTAAGTTCTACTCCTGGCTCAGAGTGAACTTGAATTAGTGGGGCTGTTTCCTCACTGGTAAGAAGACTGGAATGGTCTCTAAGCAGCCTCCAGCTCTGAAATTCTACGTCTTGTCTGCAGTGGCTTCCATCTCCAATGTTCTGTTTCTTCTCTGCTTTGATGGTCTATGTTCTATATAATCCAGGATACCTGTCAGCTCTGACATTGTGTCCTGTTGTCTTAAGATGCCTTCCAGATGGGATGTTTTCTGCTGTCTGATCATGCAGAGTTTTTAGGATGTTCTGTGTAGGGCCTTCAAAATATAACATGAAGCTGACTAATTGTCCTGTTCATCCCTTGACTCCATGATCCCTCTCCACTCCACCCCAGGTGATTGGGAGAATAGCAGAAGCTGGGAGCCTTCAGGGAGCTCATTATCTCCAAGTCCAACCTGCTGTGCTCACTTTCCTCTCCCCTGACGACTTGGGTGTGTTTGTTGCCACCCAGCATTTTCCAATCTGGTTGCCCTCCTTAGGGAAACCTTTTGAAATCCTTTATTATCCAGAGAAGGGGCTGTGGGTTCCAAAGCACACATATGCCCTCCCTGTTGGGGTTGCTCCCACCATCTACTCTGGCAAATATGGCTGTGTGGTTGATGTGATTAACGGAAAGGCTGTGCATTGAACTCAGTGTGTTATCAAATCTCGCACATCCTAAAAGGCCACTTCTTCCAGGAAGCCTGCCCCAACAACTCTGGCTCATCAGTCCCCCTTTTCTCTAACCCCTTAGTGCCCTTACTCCCTCTACCACATGTCTAGCAAATTACCAGGTTTGTACATAGATTCATAGAATATCATAGCTAGAAGGGACCTTGGAACATGAATGTTACATCTGGGAGGACCTAGAAGAATGTTAGAAGCAGACACTCAGCTAGGGGTGGATCATAGAACACAGAAGGGAGAACCAGGAGGGACTTAAAGCAGAATGTTGGGACTTAGAGCAATTGTAAGAGCAGGAAGGAAGACAATTTCAAGGTCATCTCATTCCTTCACTATGTAGATGAAGAAACTGAAGTCCAGATAAGGGAAAATACTTGTCTCTAGGGCTTCGTAACTGTCGTGATTGTTTCCCCATGTAGACTATAAGCTGATTGAGGAATAAGAGGTAGTTTAGTATATACAGTCCAGGGAGTCCTAACCTTTTTGGTGTCATGGCCCTTTGGTCTTCTGGTGAAGCCCATGGCCCTCTTCTCAAGATAATGTTTTTAAATGAATATAATAAACTACATAGAGTTACAAAGAAAACCAATTATATTGAAATATTGTTATCAGATATTTTTGTTCTGTTTGCTTTTTGGAGGGAGGAGGGCAGAGCAGTTGAGGTTAAGTGACTTGCCCAAGGTCACACAGTTAGTAAGCGTTAAGTGTCTGAGGCCAGATTTGAACTCAGGTCCTCTGGACTCTAAGGCCAGTGCTCTACTCACTGTACCACCTAGCCACCCCAAGTTATCAGATATTTTTAAAAGCAAATGCTTGGATCCTTGATTAGGAAACCCTCTTGTGTACACATGGTCTTCATGATTTCTTGTGGCCCGAAGCTTCAGCCCTCTGTGGGCAACCTCCCTGAATTTAGCCAGCATGGTCTTCAGACAAGAGACATCTATCTATCCAGTTCATCACTGGATTCATATTTGAAACCTTTCCAACTTGGTAGAATCTCACAGAGTGTTCTCCTGGCACGGCATCAGAGAGCCCTGGGGTACAGCTTCATTATAAGGACCTCGGTGGGAGCCATAAACATGAACATTATTCAAAATGCGAGGGCTTACTGATTGTGGAACAGTTTGGGATGCTATTCAGCCACAATCTTTCTATTCTTTTTTCTCTTCCCATCTTCCAGCTAGAGATTAAGAATTGCCTACACCCTCTGTTTTGAGTTCAGTCTTTCAATAAGACACTCCCTCTCCCTCCTATCTTCCTCTCTCTGTCTCCATCCTTTCTTCTCTGTCTCCCTTTCCCTTTCTCTCCTTTCTTTGTCTGCTCCCTCCTTTCTCCTTCCCTCATTCTACCTTCTTCTTTCCTCCTCTCTCATTTTTTCTCCCTCCCTATATTTTTCTTTCCTCTTCCTTCCCGTGCCCCCTCTTATCTCCTTCGTTTTATTTCCTCCTTCTCTGCTCCTTCCTTTTTTCTTTTTTTGCCTCCTTCCCTCTCTGTTCTCTTTTTGCTCCCTCTTACTTCTCTTCTTCTCCTCCTTTCTCTTCCCCTTAGTCCCTCCATTCTCTCCCTTTCCTCCTATATTTCACCCTCCTCCTTCTTCTCTTTATCCCTTCCTCTTCCACTCCCTCGCTCTCCTTTTCTTGCTTTGGGGCTAGCTCCCCACACCATTCATCTGTTTACTATTTCCTCTTCTCAGGGGATGCCCTGAAAGGATGTTGTTTGGGAAGTGGTTTCCGCTCAGAAGTGGCCTGCCCACTGTTTTGTCTGTCAGTGTACATGCACGTGCACGCGCGCGCACACACACACACACACACATGCACACATACACGCACACACACACACACACACACACACACGCATCCACCTCCCTCTCCCTGGGGTAAAGGGCAAGGCTCCTATCTCCAGGTGACAACCCTTACTGACACTTTCCTCCTAGTGTCTAGGCTGTCTCTAAGGGTTTAATCAAACACAGAAGACAGTAACAACATGCCATTTGGAACACCATGGAGGAAAGTAAGGCTCAGAGTTTTGAAGCACTTTCCCCAATGTTTCATGGCAGCTTTGGGGCAAACCTAGGTCTAAAACTCATGGTCCCAGGCCTTTTTTCCACCCCTTCTCCTTCTCTACCCCTTCTTAGGGCCCTCACGCTTTTCTATAGTTTTCTTGTGTTCATTAAGTTACCTCTATATCACAGTGGTAGTAGAGGAAAGAGAAGTGCATCTGCCAGAGAAGGAGAGAAGAATTTCACCCTGTGAAATCAATTTGTGTCTTTTATTGTCATTGGGCATGGGTAGGAAAGATGGCTCCTAAGTTTCCCCAGGGGTAGTAGCCCAAGCCCTAGACTAGGAGGCAGGGATGTCAGGAGCCTTGGCTCCACCACTAACTTCCTCTATAAGCACAGGCAGAGATGATCTCTAAGATGTTTGCAAATGATTATTATCCTGTGGTTCTGTGTTCTGTTCAGGGACAGGTCTAGACCCTGGAACCTGTTCTACCATGGTAATCAAGGCAGTGCAATAGAAAAGAGTCTGAACCTTACAAGGCCTGGGATCAAGAGCTGCATTTTCTGCTTCCTAGAAAAGTTTCTAGGGGCTTCAACATCCCCCTCTATAAACTAGGGCTAATACATCTTACACTGTCTACCTTACAACAGGGGAATTTGTAAAGTTTTAAAGGACTATAGAAATGAGTATCATTCTTATTTTCAGCAGGATGATGACAGCTCAGGATGCTGTCACTGACTGGAAATAGTCTAGAGGCCCTGAGCCAGGGCTGAGATAGGGTGATGACTGCCCTACATGGCTTTAGCCTAAAAAATTCAGGTAGGTGCCTTGAAGGGCTTTGCACAAAAACGATTAATGGAGTAACCAGCTCTGAACCTGCTACAGACAGCATGATGGTGGAACACTTGGATTTAGAGGAATCTGGGTTCAGGATTCTGGTTCTGCTCCTTAGTATTCCTTTTGATTGAATTCAACAGATATTCCACAAGTGTTATACTTTGTGCGAGGCAATATGCTGAAGGTTGAGGGGACAAAGACAGAAATAAAATAGTCCCTGCCCTTAAGGAGGAGCCACAATACAAGAAAGTATTGGGTTATTGTCCAGTTCTTTCAGTCACGGAGGACTCCTCATGACCCCACTTGGGGGTCTCTTGGCAGAGATACTGGAGTGCTTTGCCATTTCCTTCTCCAGCTCATTTTGCAGATGAGGAAACTGTCTGATTGGTAAGATGTTCCAGAGGAATAGCGTGAGGCTTAGTTTTGAAATCCAGAAGGTGAGGAACAGAACTGGGAGAGGAAAAATGGTCAAAGATGATTCTGAGGTCATAAACCTGGGAGGAGGATATTGTATCTTTATGATAAATGAGGGAATGTGGAATTGGGGAGGGTTTGAATGGAAAGTAATGAGTTTCCTTTTGGACACACTGAAGTCAAGATTCCTGTAGGACAGCGGTTTTTAACCTGTGCATAATGACCCCTTTGGGGGTCGAATGACCCTTTCACAGGGGTCACAGGGTTTGTCTAAGACCATCAGAAAACACATATTTCTGATGGTCTTACGAACCTCCTCTATCTGTCTCCAGGTGGATCCTCCCACATGCAGATACGCCCACATATGAGTATTAAAAGGTCATGGCATTAGGAAGGTTGAGAACCACTGCTGTAGGCCTTCCAGAAGGTACATAGCAGGAAGTTGACAATGTATGGGTAAAGTCCAGGATAAAAATTAAAGTTGGGCATATATAGATCTAGGCATAGAAATAACACTTGAACCCACTGGAGCAGATGAGATAGCAAGAGTAGAGAGTATAGAGAGAGAAGAACTAGGCTGGGGGACATTCAAGCGCCAAGGAGTCTTAGATAGACTGTAGACTTTTTGCTACTTCCCCACTTGTTGGTGCTCTCTAAACAGCTGCCAAAATTACCTTGTATTGTGGACTCCAAAATGAAGGTTGGATTCAGTGGTCTATGGATTTCTTTCAGCCCTTGCTGACTATGGGGTACAGTCATCATTACTCAGATCTTCAGTATCATATTTTGTATGTACTTCTCTATGTTGTTTCCTGAGGAAGGTGATCACCTTGTTTTTCTTCTTCTGTCTCTAGAGCCCAGCTCAGTTCCTGTCACATAGTAGGTATTTAATAAGCTTATTGAATTGAATTGAATTGAATGGATGGTGATTCTACCCATGTAACCCACTCACTTATCCTACCTATGTGTCCTTGTCATTTAACCTGTTTGGGGTATTCTGCCAACATTAATGTGTTGGTTGTAGATAGTTCTGGTGTGGGCTGGTGTGCTCATCAGGGAGCCCCCTCTGAGCCCATAGTTCTGCTGCTCTACCTTTCTGTTAATGCAGATCTGGGCCAAACATTGGGTGAGTTGTATCTTCCTTCACCTGTCTGAAGGTAGAAGAGGTGACCTTGAAAGGCTGAATTTAGCTCAAGGATGGTGAATCCTCTGAGTGCTTTGTAATCTGGGTATCATTACTTCCTTTGGACCCTCTCTTGCTCCCAGCCGTAGTCTCAGAATATCCACACTGGACCTCATATAGTCATTGGATTCAGTTTCTATCTAGTGCTGGCATACTCGTTACACCGTTCCTTGCTGTTGTTGTTATAGATGAGGAAAGTGGCACTGACATTTTGTTGGCCAGAACAAGCAGCATATGAAACACGCCCTAGAATCAACTTTGTAATTCATGATGTGGAAATAAAACAAGAAGTAATTAAGACAAATTCCATTGTGCAGGAGGGAAAGAGAAATCATAGTGACTCACAGAGATGTTTTTAGTTTCTCATTTTTTCTAAAATTTTTCTTGCTAAGTTAGGTTGTTTCTAGCTACTGAAACTAGAAAGAGTGAAGGTGTGAAAAATCTTGAATCCTCCCATTTCTATTCTCTGAGGCAGAGGCCTGACTGACCCATTCTAGTTATCATGGTTTTATTTTTAAATTTTTTTTTTGGAAGGTCAAAACAGTGTTTATTTCTCCAGCTGGTACATGGTAATGGGGAAGGAGCTGGGGTCTCGGTAAAATTGTGGCTATTTCTACTCTGAAGCTTTACTCTTCACCCACCACTGCGTCTGTCGTGCCAGCTGTTCCCACTCAAACTCTTTCATGCGTCCCACATAGTCCTGGTGCTTGCAGAGGTCCCAGACGTGCTTCTCATGGCCACAGGCCAGGAAGTTGGAAAAACTGTCCCGCTTACAGCAGCTAGATGAGGTGGTGTGCATGGTAATCCCGCTGTTGCAGCAGCAGCTGTGCAACATTCATTTCCTGTTGCGTAGCCACCATCACTTACTCCTTGTGTCCCTGGAAGCCATAATCTGGGGGAAAGGTGGGAATGTGCAATGTGTTGGGCTCCGCCTCCGAGTCCCAAAAGTAGTGCTGAGTCAGGTGCACACCCATTGCTGCTGACGCCTGAAGCCTCAGCCTGATCCTAGGCTCCTGCGGTCACCTCAGTCTCTCCCTCCCACTCTGGAAGCCTAGTTATGATGGCTTTAGTTGGCAAAGCCAGTACACCTCTAGTGATGGGAAGCTTCCTAGCAGTTGAGTCTGATTTATTGAAGGATAACACTGATTGTTAAGTTCTTTATACTAACTCAGTGACATCCCCAGTTGCTCTTAATTCTTCCCACTTAACCAGGCAGGAAACATTTCAGGTACCAGAAGACAGCCCTCAGTGTCTGTTCTTCTCTAGCTTAAATACCTTCAGTTCCTTTAATGGACATTCACGTGACTTGCATGGTCTTGGGGACTCTCACCGTTCTGGAGCACCTGCCTTCAGCTATGTTCTGGCTTGCCAGTAGCCTTTCTAAAACATAGTATCTAGGACTGGATATGGTACTCTAGAGGTGGTCTGATCAGAGCAGAGGACAAAGGTAGTCATGTTTTTGTTACCAAAGCCAACATTGTGATAGTCACACAAATTCACATTCAACTTATGGTCCACTTAAACTCCCACACCTTTTTCACATGAACAAACTATGTTTCCTGCATTGGGTACATCTTTAAATGGGCATCTTGGTATAGTAAAAAGCGATTTGGGTTGAAATTCCATTACTGCAAACTTTATGGCCTTAGACAAGCTAAGGCAGAAGAGTACAAAAGAAAGAGGATTGGCTTTGTAGTTGGAGAACCTGAGTTCAAATCCTTCCTTTGTGACTTACTACACATGCGACTTTGGGCAAGTGCCTTAATCTCTGGGGCTCAGTTTACTTATCTTCAAAATGAGAAGATTAGATTAAATCTAAAGTTCTTAAGCTTGGGTTTATGGAATCCCAAGAAGTCCATGGATAGATTTCAGGGGGTCTTTTAACTAGATGTAGGGGAAAAAAGGACATTTTTCATTAACCTGCAACTAAAATTTAACCTTTCCTTTAATAAGGAATTAAAAAAAAATACAATTCTGAGCAGGGGAGTATAGGCTTCACCAGACTGACTGCCTAAAGGGTCTATGATACACAAAATTCTAAGAATCTCTGGACTAGGTGGTCTCTATGGCCCCTTGCAACTCTAAATCTATGACCCTAAGTCACTGGGCCTAAATTAGAAGTTGAATTTAAAGCTGTAACCATGACAGTCTGTGAGTCTATGAAAACATTCCATATGATGTTTCCCCTTTTAGAGTCTTCTCTTCCCCCAGTTCCATTTCCCAGCTGTTGTGCAGAGCCTTAAAAACTTGTCTTAATAATAATGAGAGGCAAGTTTTACATAAATTGTTTTGAATACATAATCTTACTTGATCCTCCCAGTGACCTTGTGAGGGAGATAGTTTATTCAACACTTAGTTGAAGTATTATTATGCCTGTTTTACAGATGAGGAAACAGACAGTGTATGTGATTTGCCCAAGGTTCCCCTCCTGGTAAATGTCACAGATAGGATTAAAACCCAGGTCTTTGACTCCAACTTCAGGATTCCACTCGTTTATACTGCCTTGTTTTAAAAACATAAACAAGCCCCAGCTCCTCGTTGTCTCTATGTTGGTTGTCAGAACAGTTGCCTTGGCAACTGACATCAGCATCTTCTTCCCTGTGGGTTATTACCCTACCTGCTTGCACTGCAAATAAGAACCAAGAAAGCTTTAGTTGGGGCCCTGGGGAGGCTCTGCATCAGTCCCTGGGAGTCCCTGACTTGTACTGGCAGGGAAAGTTGGAAGGAGGAGCCAGAGTTGGGGAAAGGGGTAGGGGCAAGCAAGTTGGAGGAAAACAGGTGAGGGAGGGAGGAGGCAGGGTTGACAGAGGTGTAGTCTGGATGCCTCCTTCCCACAGCCCTAGTACCTCTAAGACACTCATAAAGACAGCAGGTCTAGCGTGAGGAGCTGAGCAGGGGCCATGGCTGCTGAGGAGGCCGACAAGCCACAGCTGGAAATGCCACTGGTCCTTGATGAGGACTTGACCAAACAGATGAGGATACGAGTGGAGACTCTGAAGAAGAATAATGAGAAGCGCCAGGATGGAGAGAAGTTGCTGCGACCAGCAGAGTTTGTGTATCGCCTGGATTTCATCCAGCAGCAGAAACTACAATTTGAGCGCTGGAACATTACACTGGACAAGGCCGGTAAGGTGACCATCACGGGCACTTCCCAGCATTGGACACCCGATCTCACCAACCTTATGACCCGGCAGCTCCTGGACCCTGCGGCTATCTTCTGGAGGAAGGAAGACTCTGACGCCATGGATTGGAATGAGGCAGATGCCCAGGAGTTTGGGGAGAGGCTGTCAGAGCTCGCCAAGATTCGGAAAGTGATGTACTTCCTAATCACCTTTGGCGAGGGCCTCGAGCCTGCTAACCTTAAGTCTTCAGTGATTTTTAATCTGCTCTGATATTGAACCTGGTTGCCCACTTCATTCCTTGCTCCCATCCTTATGGATCAAGGTGTCTATCCCCCACTCACCCTGCCATTTTTCTCTCCCCCCCGCAAATTAAAAAAAAAAAAGTAAAAACTGCACACTAGATGAAGATATTTCCCCTTCCCCTCCCCTAGATCTTTTTCCCTATTTGCTTGTCTTATCTTTGTGCCCCCTAATTTTTGGAACTGCCTTTCTTTCCATTCCCTTGTCAGGAAAACCATTCCATTCCCAGCTCCTTCGTTCATTTCTTTTCCCACCCATTCCTTTTCGTGTCCAACTATCTGCCCTTTTAGATCTGGGTCTTCCTTCCTTCCCCTCTTTACTACTTTCCATCTTTCACCTCCATCACCAACCATCTTGCCTTTTTGATCTGATCAGTCCTCTGTTTCCCTCACTCCAACCTCGCTATCTTTTGGGGAAAAGATTATTTATTCCCACACACTCCCTCAGTTCTTTTGCTTGGTGTTTGTCTCCATCCTGCCCTCCCCACCATCATCTTCTCCCTTCCCCTGCACCTCTCTCTTCCAATAGGATCAGTGTGTACCAGCCCTCCCCCCTGTTTCTGGTGTCTGCCCTCTTTCTCCACTATTTCCTTCCCACTGATGTTGTAGGTCACTGACCACCCTGTTTCTAGGGGCAGTGCCAACATAGTTGCTGTGTCTGGTCTGAGCTTTTGTGTGTACTCAGCAGCTTGGGAGAAACTAGTCAATGTCTCGCTCACTTTTCTCCCCAACTTCTTTCCTACTCTGGAACAGAAACCTCAGCTGACATTCTTGACTGCAAGGTGGGGACAAGCCTTCTGCTAAGCCTAGGGAATACTACTGCACACAGACTGCTGGCAGGATTAATGGATTAGAGATGGATGCAGCTAAATGTCAGACCAGCAAGAGACTAAGTAGAAGGTTAGGAGGGGGGAGACAGTGAAAGAGATCAGCTCATGCTTGGCATGTTGTGATAGCTGAAGACCTGCCATTCCCTCTTCATCCAGGGGAAGAGAGAGCCCTTCCAAAGAAATATCTTTAACGCTCTATTGTTTAGCTAGAGTTTTTACATAAAACTATCAGTGCATCTGAAGCGGGATTTTTATTAGTGAATATCCATTTTTTCACATTGCTGATGGATCGTGACTCCTCTCTCTGGGCTGTCCTATGGGCCCTAGCCTCACAGTGCATGAGCTGACATGGGCTGTCCCAGGCAGCAAGGCATAGAAGGAAAATACTCACTTGACACATGTCCCTTTCATCTAAAATCTCCCCTTGGAAAGAACGCAGCTCTCTCAGGCTAGATAAAGTAGCCTAGGGGAAGAGAAAAACATGGGACAGTTAATATCAGAGCTGAAACCATTGGAGATGAACCTGGGAGTAGAGAATTACAAGGGAAAGTGGTCTAGTTCCGTTAGGTTCTTTAAAAAAAAAAAAGACAAAATGCACATATATATTCATATAGATGATATACTATAGCTCTCTATATACTACAGAGTATTGAATCTCCATATTTACAGATATCTATTTTGCATAGTAAAAAAATATACAGTTTGAGTGTTGTTCTTCTAAGCGGCAAGGGATTTCTCTAGATGATCTTTGGAGTTTGCTTTCCAGATGCAAGACGTGATTCTCAGTAGATTTCTGGTTCTGCAAAGTTCACATAAAAAGACTTGCTCACCATTTCCAGCAGATGGAGGAGGGCACAAGGCAGTTGATGAAGATTTCCATCCTCAGGGAAGCTCAAAGATGGGAATGGGGGGGGAGGGCTGAAGAGCCCAGTTGTTCAGGGGGAAGGAGGGACAATACTAGATACTGTAACTCAGTGCTAGGGCTACTAGATTCCAGCAGAGGACACTGTGGACTCTTTGGACTTTCCTTGTAAGTGACATTTGTTGTAAAGATGGCCTTTTCCACGGCCCTCATCCTTGAAGATGCCTGCTTTGGACTGGAGTGCTCTATTCCCATATCCATTTGGCTACTTAAAAACAATTGTATTGTTATCTTTTGTCTTTACATCATTTCTTACCCTGTCCCTCCCCCCACCCCAGCTGAGCCCTCCTTTTCCACAGAGTAACAACCTCTGCTACCATGACTGTGTCTGATGATGTATGTGTGTATACAATGTTTTGTCCTAGTCAGCTCCCGTCCTCTTTGCTAGGATGGGAGAGCTATAGTTGATTTTCTGTTTTCTGGGACTTTTGGTTAATCAGAGTTTAACTTCTTTTTAATGATCTTTTCATTCCATATATTGTTTTCTTGGTTCTGATTATTTTACTCTGCCTCAGTCGCAGATTCCTCTATCTGTTCAGCTTCTGTCCTGGGATTGGGAGGAGACATGTTGTGTGGTTAACAGGATATGTGTTGCACAACTGCAGTAGTATTTATGAGGCAGGCAGCATGGGTTAGTGTGGAAAGAGCCCTGCACTCTGGGAAGGCAGGATACCCAAATCACAGTCTCAGCTTTGCCACAGGCTCACTGTGTGACTTATGAGAGTCATTTTCCCTCTCCGGATTTTGATTTCTACTTTCGAAAAATGAGGGTGTTGGACTAGATGGTCTCTGCAGTTTTTTCCAGTTCTAGTATCATTTTGTGGTTCCATTGTTTGATTGTACGACTCTTAACTGGCTGTCGCCTAGTGTTGATCACAGCTTAACGTGTCCAAATGTTTAGCATCTGCTATATATGTCCATTTTGGACTCAGCTCTGGGCAGATAGGGATGAAGAATGGGCATGTTCACTGACCCTCAGGGGCTTAGGGTTTAGTAGAACAGAATGCTGGAGTTGGATGAGACTGCACAGCACCTAGTTCAGCCTCCCCATTTTGCAGAGTAGGAAGCTGGGCTTCAGAGATTTAGAGTTATCTCCTCTAAGTCACACAGCTAGTCCGTGCTAGAGCTAGGACTAGAACCCAGGTTCCCTGACTCCAGTCAACAACAAATATAATAAATCTATTTACATCTATCTGGGGAACATTTGATTCATGCTTCCTTTTCTGAGTCATCATGGAAAACAGGCTATTATTAGCTGTTACCTGGATCTTCAAGCTAACTGCAGAAATCTCCCATACTTTAGAGGGAATGTATTTTATTTCCTACAACTATTTTAAAAAATAAAAATGATGACAACAACAGCAAAAAAACAAAGGTCGGATTATAACTTCCAGGGTTCATTCAGAGACTAAAACAAGAGCTTCTCCATGCTGTGGTTTGCTTTGACCTGGGTAATGCCAGCCATTAGCTGTGTCGTTGTTAAAACTGCTCTTATTTTCCAAACTGTCTTATTATTTCAGCACTTGCCTTACAGCAAACACTTCTAAGCTATGCTTTATCCATCCTTACCTATCATTTGATCCATCCTCTAAGCCTGTGAGGTAGGGGAGGGCAGTGATTGTTTTCCACGCAGTTTTAGCCATTTGTCAATGAGGAAAAATAGGTGAGATCCTTAGTCAGAAGGTGATTTGCTAGAGCTCCTACAATGACATAGTGGCAAAGCCAGGACCAGAACCCCCATCTCCTAGTCCATCTAGTCTATTACACTAGGAAGTTCTCTGCTAATTAGTTCTCTCAACATGAGTAAATCACTCACTCCTTGAACATCACTTATGTCATCTGTCTAATGTATTACCTTCCTTGAATGGCTGTTGGGAAGATCCGTTGGGATAATTCATGTATTTTAAAAATAGAGGTTACCCCCAAAAGTATGAATTGTTATTGTGAACTTTTTATGTCTACTGGTGCCTTCCTAACCTGCCTTAGGCAAGAGACCCGTGGCTTTGGAGCCTTCACTAAAATTAGCTTGGTATAGATGTTGGTGTGGGGTTCATTGTGGGTGACAGCTACTTCATCTTTCTACTCTTGCCCATCTGGTCCCTCTCACTCTGAAGTCCCTCCAAACTTGTATTCTGTATATGTATCCAATAAAAGTCTATATTCTCTTGTACTCCAAGGTGTGCATTCTGTCCCTGGCATTCTCTCCCATTCTGTTTCTTTTAGGGCCATTTTGTTGCTACCTCCTGCTGTTGCAGTCAGTTGATCAACCAGCATTTATGTGCCAGGAACTGTGCTGGGAATACAAAGATAAAAATGAAATGGTCCCTGACTTCAGGGAGATCAAAATTTTATTAAGGGAGACATGTATATATGAAAAAAAGAGACAAAAGAAATGCAAGTTAATGGAGGGGGGAGGGTTAGGAAGGCTCAGTGTAGGTGACATTTTAGTTAAGTTCTGAAGAATATCAGGCATTCTGAGATCTTTCTGAGATATGGGGTTCCACCATTCTCACCCATATCGTGTCACTGGGTGGAAAAGAACATGGATGTTGAAAGCACGGGCTCCGAACTATTCCCAGGGGAATCCAATTCCATCTCTTCCAGTTGAAGATTTCTTCAAGCTCGTCTTCCTATTAATTGGATTATCCAGATTTGGGGGTTTGGGAGTTCCCTGTTACTGGAGGCTGGATGACACTACATAAGGTTGAAGAGAGACTTCCTGTTTGTGTGTGGGCTGGGATCGGTGACTCTCAGATGCATTCTGTGAGTCCACGAGGCACAATCAATATGTACTCTTAATAATAATAACTACCATTTATGTCACTATTAAAGATTTACAAAGAGCTTTCCATATTATCTCATTTAATCCCCACCAAACAACTTTGTGAAATTGGAACTGTTATTGTTACCTTGGAGACTGAAGCTTATAGCTAGCCAGTGTTGGAGGCAAGATTCAGGTCTTCTTGACTCTGAATCTAACACGAGCCACTGTGAAACCTAAGCCTTACAAGATGCACATTGTACTATTGTGTAATGTAACAAGAGCCCACACAACAGCTAGAAGGTCTCTGAAAGACCCGTCTGACCCTGTGTTCGTGGAAATTGAAACAGAAGGCAGCAGTGCTGTAAAGAAGTTACCTTTATCTTTAGGATAATCTGCCTGTAGCCTCCTTTCAAGCCTTTGTCCCCCCCTTTTCCATATGTGTGTAGGCCAAATGTTATACCTGGGCCTGGCTGAATTGCTGACCCCTACACCTAATTTCTGAACATTTTCTACCACGACTGCCCATTTTTACAGCTGAGGAAATTGAGACCAGAGAGATGAAGTTGACTGGCTTCAGATCACACAGATAGTAGTAAGTTGGAGAGATTAGATTCCTCTGACCCCAAATTACATTTTCTTTCTGCTGTATCATGACAATTCATATTTACAGGGCACATTAAGGTTTGCCCTTTGCATTAGCTGTGTGACCTTGAACAAGTCACTTAATCCCAATTGTCCTACCTTCCCCCTCCCCCAAAAAATTATTAAAAAATTGACTAGTAATTTTTTTCTCTCACCCGTCTCCCTCCCCAAAAGGAAAAGGAAAAACAAAACTCTTATAACAAAAACTCAATAGTTAAACAAAACAAATCCCCATGTTGTCCTTGTCCAAATTTTGAATCTGTCTTCTTCCATCAGATGACAGACAGGCTGCTTCATTATTGATACTCTTTGGAATTGCGATGGGCCATTGCTGCACTTCTCATTGACAACATTCCTGCGGGGTACACAGAATAAATCTCACCACTTGTACAAATGAAGAGTAGATGAGTTTAAGGTCCCTTCTAGCCAGACCAGGGGTGTGCTGATAAATGTTTAACAACCGACTCTTGGAGGGGATTCACACAAAATGCAGTTTTAAGTTTCATCTGCACTATTAATATTTTTCCCCCATCACCTTCTTAGATCTAGACAATCAACAAAGGAGTAAATCAAGCCCAGATTTGTAGCCTTTGCCAATTTCCTGAGGTGTAAATGCTCACATTGAAAATTTAACAGTTGACTCTCTGGAGCTGGTTCTAATTAATTCCAACATTGCTTTTTGCTCTGAATACTATGACCTCTTAAGGAAGTGACTTTCATTCCTAAAAATGGGAAATGTAGAAGGTTCTTAGTAGTCATCTAGTCCTTCCCTCAAATTTTATAGCAACTGAGGCCACATTAAGGGAAGTGATTGGTCCAAGGTCTCATGGCAAGTTCATGGAAACATCAATATTAGAATCTAGCTCTGCTGTGGAAAGTCAAGAACTCTCTTCCCCTGGAATTATAGGCTGTAGACATGAAAGGAACCTTGGCGGGGGTGGGGGGGACTATCTAGGACAGTCGCCTTGTTTTTCAGATATATAAACTAGGCTCAGGGAGGTTATGATTTTCCCAAGATCCCACAGGGGGTGAACACCAAAGATGGGAATTTGAATCAGCTATTATGGCTCCAATGCTCTATCCCCCATATCATTATGGTCTCTCTTTCCTCATCTTGCTACCACCCTCCATCATGACAACAGGGCAAAGATAGGCCCTCCAAACTGAAAACTCTCTTCCATGTTTTTGCCTGGGAAGGCTCTGGAATCTGGCCACGTCTGGGTTCTAAGACCAAAGTAAACAGAAATCCCCAATGCTTCCTCCCATTGATTGCATCAGCCTTGGTTGTTCTTCTGGGTCCTTCTTGCTCCCTCTGCTTGCCCAGAATTAAGCAGCAGCCAGGATTTTCAGGGCACATCCATTTCACCAAGGTGCTTAATAGAAAAAGCCAGATCTCTCAAACACATGCCACTAAGGACATAGAATGCCTGAAGAACCTTACCAAATGATTCCACTCCTAAAATTTGAGAATTTTAGTATCATAGACACTTTACTATGAATAGTAGTGTTAATGACACATTTTTAAAAATAACATTTTAAGGTTTACAAAGAGCTTTCCCCACAGTGCCCCAGCAAGGATGGTTATGTAATGAAAGTCATCTGCATCTTATAGATGAAGAAACTGATGCTCAGAGAGGGGAATTACTTCCCCAGGGTCATATAGCTCCTAAATGAGAAAACCATGCCTGAAACACAAGTCCACTGATGACAAGCTCAGTATTTTCCCCACCAGATTGGGGATCATAAAATCCTAGAATCTTAGAACCTTAGCCTGACTCAGGCTCTCAGAGGTAAAGGAAACTTCTGAGAAAACATCTTATGTGATCCAGCCATTTTCAGACTGACCCCTTGCCAATCTGAGAGAGAGAGAGAGAGAGAGAGAGAGAGAGACAAGAGACAGAGGGAGGGAGAGAGAGAGAATGAGAGAAGGAGAGACAGAAAGAGATGGAGAGAGGGAGAGAGAGACAAAGAGAGACAAAGAGACAGAGAGAGAAAGAGAGAGAGAGAGGGAGGGAGGGAGAGACAGAGACAGAAAGAGAGAGAGAGAGAAAACACTCATTAGGCATTATTTATAAAGTACTGGGGATATAAATATAAGCAAGTAAGATAGTTCTTGTCCTCAAGGAGCTTATATCCTAATAATTAATTCTAATAGTGGAATAATGGGGAATTAGAAAGGAGATTGGGAATATACATCTGGAGACATGGTAGGGTGGCATCTGGGAAATTACATGTAAGCCTAGTTTTGGGTAAGATAAAGGAAAAAGCTCTTTTCTGAGATCCCAGTATGTCAGGAACTAAGTCTAGAGTTCCTATGGGAGGGGGATGAGCATGATATCTGAAGTGCAGGGGGAGCCTCCTTATGTGGATGCATAGATGCTGCACCATTCATTTTTTTCACATAATTTTTATTTTATTGTACTTTTTAAACTTAAAAAAAAATTAACTAGGGGCAGCTAGGTGGTGCAGTGAATAGAGCACAGGCTTAGAGTCAGGAGGACCTGAGTTCAAATCTGGCCTCAGACACTTAACGCAAAACTAGCTGTGTGACCTTGAACAAGTCACTTAACCTCAATTGCCCTACCTTCCCCCTCCCCCAAAAATTATTAAAAAATTAACTAGTAATTTTTTTCTCTCACCTGTCTCCCTCCCCAAAAGGAAAAGGAAAAACAAAACTCTTATAACAGAAACTCAGTAGTTAAACAAAACAAATCCCCATGTCCTTGTCCAAATTTTGAATCTGTCTTCCTCCATCAGATGACAGACAGGCTGCTTCATTATTGATACTCTTTAGAACTGTGATGGGTCATTGCTGCACTCCTCATTGACAAAGACTTTTCCACACCCACTGTGTTTCCTCAGCTCTTCTCCAGATTCAGTCTTGGTCCTTATGAATATACAGTGTTTAGCTTTTATTTTAAAGTTCTTTCCCTATACATTGTTACAATCACTGTATGTCATTCTCCTGTTTCTCTTTGCATCAGCTTATACAAATCTTCCCCTTTTTCTCTGAATTAGTTGTATTTGCTTTTTCTTGTGGCCCAATAATATTCCGTTACAGATTTGTTCCACCACTCCCCCAATCAGCAGGCATCCCCTCATGTTGCCACTTCTTTATGTGTGTCTTTGAATATTTTGGTGTGCATGAGCCACTTCTCTCTGTCTTAGACTTCCTTGAGGTATAAGCCTACCAATGAAATCTCTGGGTCGAAGGGAAACAGTTCTAATGTTGTTTTTAATGAGGAAAAGACAGATCTAGACTGTGATATAATTAGTGTAAAGGAAGTAGATTTCCCCTACACTATAAATGTATTAAGGAATGATCAGAAATGCTATAGAAAGAATTTTTATCATGGTACAAGTTGAACTAAAGACCAGTGGGATCCTTCCCAATTCTGAAAAATCTGTAATTCAGTAACTAATTAGAAAAAAGTCTTTTTTTTGTTGTTGTTGCTTTTTTTTGGAGGGCAATTGGGGTTAACTGACTTGCCCAAGGTCACACGGCTAATAAGTGTGTCAAGTGTCTGAGGTCGGATATGAACTCAGGTCCTCCTGACTCCAGGGCTGGTGCTCTATTCACTGCGCCACCTAGCTGCCCCCCCCAAATTCTTAATGATACTTGGGATGGCCTTTCAAGTCCTTTCTAGGAGGTCCAAATCTATGATCTTATGATTCCAGTTGGTGGTTTTGTGGGTTGTGCGCATGATTATGCACATATACAAAGAAATACACACATGACTTACTCCACTGTTAATCTCTTGCTCATCAAATCATCTGTAGCCTACTGCCTCCTAAACAAAAGCCAGTCTGCTTAATCTGGCATTCGCTGCCCTATATAATCTGTCCTTTCATAATGTTTTTTGCTTTTTTTTTTTGGACGGGGAGAAGGCAAGGCAGATGGGGTTAAGTGATTTGCCCAAGGTCACATGGCTAGTTTTGTGTAACGTGTCTGAGGCCAGAGTTAAACTCAGGCCCTCCTGACTCCAGGGCTGGTGCTCTACATAAACTGTCCTTTCAGCTTTAACTACCCCACTCTTATTTCTGCAGTCTGTGCCCAAACTGCATTGATCGTAGGCTCTCTGATCTCATCCTTCCCTCAGCTACTTGAGAGCAGGGAGTATTTCATTCTTTATTCCAATGCCTGGCACAGAGTAAGCACTTAATAAATCTATTGGTTGATTCATTTGCATAGACCCAGAGTACATTCCATCCACATCTCCACCTGTCAAAGTCCCCCATCATATGTCACTTCTTCCACAAAGCCTTCCCTGATTCCCTCAGCTAAAAATCAGCTCTCTTTCTCAATATATTTCATAAAACTGTCTCTCTTCTCATGCACTGATTTTATTCAGAATTGTATCATGGCTTGTATCACCTCTCCCCACTCATAGCACAAGGCTCTGCACACAGTTTGTGCTAAACAAATGTTTGTTAAATGAACGCATACTCTCATACCTATATAAAAGACAGTTTAATATGGTGGATAGCACAGCATACTTGTTTAAGAGACTTGTATTTAAATGTCCTAGAATGGATATTTCCTACCTGAAATCATAAGGCTAGGGCTGGAAAGGGACTTCCAAGACTATTTAATATATTTTTTTTGTTTTACAGATAAGGAAACTGAGGTACAAAAATCTTAAGAAACATCCCCAAAGTCACGTAGGGAGCAAAATCAGAGGCAGGATTTGAATCTAGATTTTCTGACTTCAGAGTCAGTGCCCTTCCACTGAACCAAGCTGCATCTTGGCAAGTCATTGGTTCTCAGAAACCCAGTTTCTAAACCTATAAAATGGGGAAACATGTTTGTCCTCTGTCTCTCAGGTTGTTCAGTAATGAAAGCCTTGGTAAATCTCTTTGTAAATGGAAAGACAGCATGGCTTGGTGGGAAGAGTTTGAGATTTAGAGCCAGGAGGACTTGCATTCAGATCCAGCCTTGGATATCAGCCATGGGACTGTGGGCAAGTCATTCTGTCCTCTCTGCAATGACTGAGTCACAGAGGGGTCTCTATTTGCATTGGTGGTGGTGGTTCCCACACTAAGCAAGTACAGCTCCTGGATATATCTGACGTGTTATTACATATATTGTGTACGTGCAGATACAACTATGTTATTTCTAACACATACATGCATGAATTTATATACACAGATCCATACCCCCGTTATACATAAAAATGAATAAACAGACTCCTGCATACTCACACATAGACACATACACATACAAAAACAGAGGTACAGATATTCACCGATCATAACTACTTTTAAAAAGGCTTATTGCTGCCTTTTGGTTTTGCATCCCAGTCATTTCCAAACATAACACTCTTGTCTGAGCTTTCCCTGTAACAAAGGGGAAAAACACATTGAAACAAAACCCCATAGATAGAGTTCACAAGCCTGACAGTGTATGCAACATTCCACATTCATAATCCCCCACCAATGTGACCATACTCCCTTCCTTCTAAGTCTTTACTCCTGGTCACATCTTGGTTAAAGAGAAGGTATATGAGACCCAAAGTAGCCTGAAGATACCTCCATTTAACTCAGAGAAGCCTGCCAATAATAATAAAAAATAACTAATATTTATACAGTGCCAGCTATACTCTGTGTAGCTAGGTGGCAAAGTAGATAGAGTGCCTGACCAGGCAAACCTGAATTCAAATCTGGCCTCAGACGCTTACTAGCTGTGTGACCCTGGGCAAGTCACTCAACCTTGTTTGCCTCAGTTTCCTCATCTGTAAAATGAGCTGGAGAAGGAAATGGCAAACCATGCCAGCGTCCTTGCCAGGACAATCCCAGATTGGGTCATGAAGAGTCAGACACAACTAGAATGACTGAACAACACCAATGACTGTGCCAGGTGCTGTGCTAAGCCCTTTACAAACATGATTTTCTTTCATCTTCACTACAGCCCTGGAGGGGGGTACTATTATCATCTTCATTTTACAGTTGAGGAAACTGAGTTAAACAGAGGTAAAGTGACTTCCTGGGAAATAGCTGAGGCCAGATTTGAATTCAGATCTTTCTGACTCTGGGCACTCCCAGTGCTGTACCACTGGGAAACATGAGGCTGGTGAGGAGAGCTTGGGCAGGATCCTTCTCCCTCCTACCTCCCCCCAGCTCCAGCCCCCTTCCCTTAGGAGCTGCTCTGTACCCGATCACTAAGAATCATGAGCCCAACTGAGGATTAGGACCAGAGGAGCTCCCCTGACTCCTGTTCACCCCTCTCATCATGAGGCCCTGGTGGTTCATTAATTGGCTTCTCTGGTACTTACCAGGCTTCACGCAGAGCCTTGTTAGCTACTAATGACCCTCACTGGGTCCTGAAGGAGGTCTCAGAACTAGAGAATGACAGTAACTCTGAGGGGATTGGGAAGAGCCCTGGATATGGAGTGAGGGCTTGCATCCAAATCTGCTCCTGTCTAGTGATGGGCCCTTGGCACAGTCTTAGGTCCATACTCAAAGGACCTGGGTTTATCTTCCAGTTCTGCCACTTCAGTACCCGTGTGACTTTGAGCAAGTCACTTGCCTTCTGAGGGGTTGAATATCCTCATCTCTAAAATGTCTAGGGAGACAGTTCTTTGTCTGCCACATTGTACTGCCCTTCATCCCCGTTTTACAGGGGAGAAGACTGAGGTTTGAGGAGTTGAAGGAAATCTCCATAGTTCACATAGCCAGTAATGAGTTGAGGCAGGATTTAGGCCTAGATCTCCTTCCTTCTATTCCAGTCCTCAACCCCCTACACAAGAGTTGCTCTCGCTCTCTCTCCTCTCCCTCTGTCTCTGTGTGTGTCTCTCTCTCTGTCTGTCCCTCTCTCTCCTCTCTCTCTGTCTCTCAGTAGTGTGTGTGTGTGTGTGTGTGTATCTTTAAGCTAGTTTTCATCATTCATTTTTTAAATAAGATTTTGAGTTTCAAATTTTTCTCCCTCCCCAAGATGGTAAGTAGTCTGATATAGGTTATGCATGTATAATCATAGTTACCCTTTTTCTAAAAGAAATTCGTTTTGATTTCTTTTCTTTATTGAAATAAACATTTCTCCCAGTATCCTTCATTTTGCCGTATAACAAAAAATATTTTTAAAGAGAAAAAAATCAGCAGAACTGATCAATACATTGAAAAAGCCTGAAAATAAAAATGGAAGTCCGTACTTGTGGAGCCTGTCTCAGTGAAGGAATGAGCTGAGTGAGCCTTCCTCTATCCTTTTGGCCAGGCTCATTCTTTGTAATTTCACAGCATTCCTTTTGGATTGTTTTGTCTTTATTCTTTCTGTTTTATGTGGTTGTAGTGGGAAAAGGGAATAAGCATCTATACGGCACCTACAGTGTGCCAGAGGCTGTGCTTTACAAGTATTATGTCCTTTGGTCCTCACAACCACCCTGGGAAGCAGGTACTATTATTATCCTCATTTCACGGACCTGACGCAAACCGAGGTGACGTGTTTGCCCAGAGTCACGTGGGTGGTGTGCGTGGTTGAATTTGAACTCAAGTCTTCCCGATTCTGAGTGCTGCCCTCTGCACGCTGTGGAGCCACCTAGTGCCTGCTGTGGGCATTGTTTTCTTGTCGGTTTCACTCTGTATCAG
>CM053596.1:94408741-94424122 GCA_028646575.1 Pseudocheirus occidentalis
TTTCAAACCCCCATGAAACTACAGGATCTTCCTTCCTGATGTTGATCTGGAGAATGAAAGGGTTCAGACACAACTGAGTCACTAAGGTCTCTGCATAGACTTTGGTGTTTCAAACAACCCAAGAGATCTCCTGGCAAAACAGATGTTTGGACTGGAGATGTTAAACTGTCCATGTTTTGTGAATGTACCAGGAAGAGAATAAGGTGTAACTTTACAAAACAAAAACCAGTAAAATCCCTAAACAGTTATGTAGAATGTCCTAGCCTTTATCCAATTCCAGATCCAAGTCTTAGCCCTAATTACATCCACCTGGAATCACGTTTTCATAAGACCCAAAGAATTTTCTAATCTGCTTGAAACTCCCTAGCCTCTACAATGTGAAATAAGAAAAATGACAACAAAGCAAGGAAGAAAATAATTAAGACACTTTGGCCTCAATATTGAGATGACAAGAAGGAAGATTCTTTGGCTTCTTGGGCTGATGTGGCCTGTTTTGCAGAAGAAAATCTATTCTGCTTGGAGGAGGAGGGGTTATTCTTTGGTTCACCCCTTCCCCCTGGACCCCAGCTTTGGCATGGCTGAGAGTCCTGTCTCTCATTAACAGCTAGGGCTGCCTTGGCACTCCTCTCTGACACATCTCATCCCATTGCCCAAGGGGACCAACTATCATCCTGACTGATGTGCAGATGTCTAGCTAGATGGGAACTGACCCCCTTTGGGAGGGCAACCAGTGACAACAGCTGGTCTGACCTGGATGAGATGATTCATGGAGTTGGGATCCTTCAGTATCTGGAAGTTGGCTCAATTTGTGGGAAAAACTACAGCACTGGCAACTGGTAGAAAGCCTGGCTGCCCATGTGCCCACGTGAAGTCCCTTCACCTCTAAGATGGGGTCCAGTCACCTAATGGGAAGCTTTTAAAACAATTTGACTTTGGCTCTTGGTGGAGGACCCAACAGAATTGACAAAAGAAGACATATTCTGATATGAAGATGAATTAATGGACCTATTACAAATGAACAGTCCTGGCAAGTCTCCTATGCACTAACAAGGAGTCTGATGAGGTGGGGGGGGGGGGGGTTTGGGGAGGAGTCTCTGGCCTGGCCAAAAACCCAAAGGATCTCCTCTAAGTCCCACCCAGCCATCGGATATCTTCACACTGATGAGTCATTCCCTGGTATCACTGGTCACCCAGCCAATGAATGGTGGAGTCAAGTCTTTCTGACTCCTGGTTCAGGGCTCTCTCTCCACCGCACAAAGATGTTGCTACTTTCTCTGAACAAAAGGGACCCCGGGAAGGGCAAACTGTCATTATGGTGGGTGGGAAAGGTGAGGTTGTAGGTAACTGAACACAGGAGGAAGTGAAGGGCAGTGGGGGGGAGGGAAGAGGAAGACGGACTGAAGGGGAACTGGCTAATAGAGAACTGGTTAGGGGTAAGAGCAAAATTCACAGGGCCACTGGCATGTAAACAAGTGACTCTGAATGTGCCCTGTCCTGAAGTGCTCTGTGTCTTCTACCCCTCCATTGGTTAAGAGGTGCTGGAGGTCCCAGAAGGCCTCTGGTACCATCAGACACTATATTCCAGGAGATACATGCATAATTCTTCTATATGGTGAATTTGTCCTTGGGAAATAAAGAAATCTCATTGTGTATGTAAAGGGCTCCAAGAGAAAGCTGGAGCTAGATAAGAGGAGGTCCAGCCATGCCCCTCACAGACCATGGGCTCTCCAGGGCTGAGGGGAAGCATTAGATGTGTGTAAGGTTGCCGCTGCTGTAGACCTGGAGGGAGATGGTGCCAGGAAGGTCATTAGAATTCCCATTGCCCCTATCTTGTAGATGCAGGGCATGTGATGTCTGGAGGTCATCTGGATCCCCCTTCAGGGCCACCTGCCCTAGGAATTGATCCAAAAAGAATTTATGGTTCCAAATCTAGAAGAAGAACACAAACATAGTGAGATGTTATGGGCTGGAGGTAGCCTATTTGTTCTAGAGGGCAGCCATATAGGCACAGGGGAGGGAGTGCCAGACGTGGAGTTAGGAAGATCTGAGTTCAAATCCAGACTCAGACACTTACAAGCTGTGAGACCCCAGGCAAGTCTTTTAACCCCTGACTGCCTCAGTTTCCTCATCTGCAAAATAGAGATAATAAAAGTATCTTTTCCCCAGAGTTGTTTTAAGGCTCAAATGAAATCACTTAGTAAAGCACTGTGCAAACCTGAAATCTCTTTATAAATGCTAGCTATATGATGATGATAATATCATGACCAAGTTTAGTTCAATTAAAGCGAATTCTATAAACACTATTAAATACCTACAATATCTGCTAAGCGTCAGAGACACGGAGATAATACGAACACAGTTCCTGTCTTCAGAAGAGCTTGTGTGCTACTGGGCAATATGACACACACACACACGTACTGAAAGTACAAAGTAATGCTGAGGAATTTCAAGAAGGGAGAATACTAATAACTTGGAGAATTAGAAAAAGAGCTGTGAAGGAGGTAGCATCTGAGAGGTGTCAAGCGGGGTCAACTGAGACTTTCAAAGATTTCTGCTCAATGTAAGGAATTAAAAATACACAGAATTAAAAATAAGGGGCTAGAGCAGAAACTTAGGTTTCAGAGGAAGCAAAAAAAGTCAAGGGTACCAACTGATCAAAAACAAAGGAACAGCAAAAAACAGGAGATAAAATCATCCCTTTCTTATCTGTAAAAAGGATATGAAAAGAAATTGCATTTTGTTAAAAGGTACCTTAAACAATGAATATCAATATAAATTAATTAATTTAATTAATTAATTAAAGAAAAAGTAAAATGAGTTACAAGAGGAAATAGTAAAACTATAATAGTGGGGAGCCTCAAATGATGCCTTTCAGACCTTGATAAATCTACCCAAAAAATAAAAGAGAAATGGAGGACCTGAATAGAGTTTTAGAAAAGTTAGAAATGATAGATCTATGGAGAATATTGAATGAAAATAGAAAGTAGTATATACTTATTTCTCCAGTGTGCATGGTACAATCATAAAATCTTGAGCATATCTGGGCTTAAAAACCTCCCAAACAATATTAAATGCATCTTCTACCAGAAACAATGCAATAAAATTTACCTTCATAAAAGGTCTTTTGAAGCAAATATTTTTACACACGCAATGAGATATTCTTTATTTCTCAAGGACAAATTCAACATATAGAAGAATTATACATGTATCTCCTAGAATTTGAACCAAATATTTCAAGGGTTACCCTGCTTAAATTAGATTAGATTTTTTTTTTTGCATAGTCCTAGAGGGCTGAACCAGTAGTAATGGGTGAACGCTACAAGAAAGGCCAATTTAGGCTTGATATCAGGAAAAATTCCCAAATAATTTAGAGTCTTCCAAAGTGGAAACAGCTGCTTTGGGGGGTGGGTTTTCCCTTTTAGAGGAAAAATGTCTCAGATAGGATTTGTGCTTAAGTAGGGGCTGTAAGTAGAGGACCACTGCAGTTCTTTCCAACTCTGCCATTCCAACTTTGGTCAAGTGGGAAACGGAGCTGTAGTCAAATAAAGTGACTTTGTACAAGATCACAGTACAGTATATGCAAATGAAGGAATACTGTGGGGTAGAGTTAGAGAACATAATGAACTTATGCTAGCTTTTTTATTAGCTTTTTTAACAATGGTCAAGTCTATGTCATTTCAAACCTGTTTCCTCATTTGAAAATACTATTCACAGTAGCTACTAATGGATTTCTTATGAGGAATATAATATAAGACATGGCAGAAGTCTTGGTGCAGGTTTGAAGCTATAAAACCTTCAGACATGCAAGAAGACCTTTGGACATCATATATACAAAATGTGAGTTAGGAACAGAACCAGGGCTCTTGACTCTATTCTCAGTGTTCTCTCTAACTCATCAGGCTTCTCTTGGAAGGTAATACCTAAGGATTAGGCACCTGTAGCAGCCTGTGACCCAAAGGGCCAGACACTCACCTGGACTACGATGGGCTGCTCCGGTTTCTTACGATAGAAGATGCCTTTCACATCATACTCTGGGGTACCGTTATGCTTGTGCACATCTGATCGGACTGTCTCTCCTTCACATTTGATGATCACATAGGAGTTAGTCCCTGTGGGAAAAGAAATGGAGCATGGAGAGAACTTGGAGGAGAAAGAGGTAGGGCAGAAAGCATACTATATGCTTAGTAAACAAGGCCACCCTGAGAAAAGAACCTGGGACCACTGAAGAGACACACCCAGTCCCAGCATCCCCGAGGTCTAGACCTGTCATTTCCAACTGCTTCCTAAAAAATATCAGCTCGCTTACCATTCCATGGGCGTCCAAGGCCACAATGTCCAAAACTGACCTCTGATTTTGTTGATGAAACCTTTATCACCAGGTCACCCAGGTTTGGAAACTCATTTTGAACTCCTTCCCTCTTATTCAGGAATTATGGTATTGTGGATAGAAAACTGCATACAGAATCAGATTTAACTCCAAGATTTGAATTTCTGCCTAGTAAGACACTTATTAGATAGTACAACCCTGGACAAAACACTGACCCTCTCCGGGCCTAATTTTCATCTGTAAAATTAGGGAGTTGGACCTGACGGCCTCCAAGGTCCCTTCCAGCTCTAAAACCATGATCCTAAGAACCTATGACCCTCTAATCCTTTATATGACCTCGTCAATCCCACCTCCATATGTCTCATATCCATCCCTTCTCTTCACCACTTTACCTCAGTAAAGCACTTCTGCCTTGACAAGTGTAATAATTTTCTAAAAGGTCTCCCTGACTCAGATTTTCTCCTTTGGTCATTGGGAAATTGAGGAGGGTCTCAAAGGTCCTCTAAGAAGGATCCAATCTATTCTGAACATACACTGCCAGGTTAATCTTCCCCACAAACATGTCTAAACTCATCACCTTGCCCGCCACCATCCTCCTCCATCTCTCTCTTCTGTATTCTAGCCCAGTGGTTCTCAACCTTCCTAATGCCACAACCCTTTAATACTGGTATGTGGCCATATCTGCATGTGGGCAAACCTGTCTGGGGACAGATAGAGGAGCAGTGTCTTGGTTCCTAAGACCATCGGAAATATGTGTTTTCCCATGATCTTAGGCAACCCTAGTGAAAGGGTAGTTCAACTCCCAACAGGGTCATGACCCACAGGTTGAGAACTGCTGTGTTAGCTAAACCAAGGCTAGACATTTCCTTGTTTCATACCGCCTCTATAAATTCTTGTGGGCCTTCTCCCATGCCTAGAACCATTTGCGTGCTCATAGAACTTTAAGCACTTTACAAAGATTAACTCATTGGATCCTGGAAACCTTGGGAGGTGGGTACTACTATTACCTCCACTTTATAGATTAGGAGACTGAGGCAGATAGAAGTTAAGTGACTTGCCCAGGGTCACAAAGCTAGCATGTGTTTGATGACGACAATGATGATGATGATGATGATGATGATGGTGATGGTGATGATGATGATGGTGATGATGATAACATCTAACCCTTACATAATGCTTATTATTTCCAGGCACTGTGCTAAGCACTTTACAATTATTATCTCACTTGAGCCTCATGACAACCCTGGGAGTAGGTGATATAGTTATCCCCATTTTACAGATGAGGAAACTGAGGCAGGCAGAGGTTAAGTGACTTGCCCAGGGCTCTGCTCTACTGCTAGTGGTGGTCTAAGACTACATTTAGCTCAGGTCTTCCTGACTCCAGGTCTAGCACTTTGGGTGTCCGCTGTATTCCCTAGCTGCCTCACATACATCTTCTACCTCCACCTGTTGATATCCTTCTCTTCCTTCGAGGTCCAGCTGAGATGCCTCCTCCATGAAATCTCCTTTGGTCTTCCTCAGCTACAAGTGATTCTTCCTGTGATTGACTCATTCTCTGTTGTAATTCCTCTTCTAACTTGTATATAGTTATTTGTATACACACCTTGTCTCCCTTCTATGCTCCTTAAGGTCAGGGACAGTTATTTAAGGAATTTTTGTGCCCTTTCCCCAGCACAGAGCTTCCTCAGTTCCCAAAGCTCCATGATTTCCTGTGTGATGAGACCGTTTCCTGCCTCAGATCACAAATCCCTCCCTACCTTAGGCCCTCAAGTGCTGCAGTGACCTAAATCTTCATCTCCTGGTGGCCAGTCTGCCCGCAATGAAGCCCTCTAAACTTACCTAGGCTGGAGATACATCATCTATCATTGACCTTATCTTTGAAATCTTTCCAGGTTAGCGGGGCCAGCCAGAGATGAAGGAGGCCATCAATGAAGACTTCCATTCTGCAATTATTATATGATAAATACATTCTTCCATTGATATCCTTCTCCCATATGTCTCCTCTTGGGAACTGGAGGATTGGGAAGATGGGGTCTGATCCTTAGATACCACCATGCCTAGTGTCTATCTGGTCTTTTTTTTAATTTTGAAATTGAGTTTCCTCATCTTGCCAAGACTGAAGAGTTCATGCTGGGAGGTTTGCTCCTCCTTAGGCAGCCTAGGGAACTCTGATCCCAGTGGCTCATCATATTGGGGCAGGAGCTAGCGTGCAAATTTGATGGGCTATAAGCCTATTGCAGCTCAGAAATCCTAAATTCAAGCAATTCACCAGCCTCAACCTTCAACACTCAGCCTCCCCAAACTATTCTAACCTGGGTCAAGCTAGGGGCTTTGATTTCAGTGGGAAGAAGCAGAGAGGACAGAATTGGGGAAAAGAGAAAGAACACCTACCTTCTGAAGGAGAATCTCTCAGCCCCTCAGCTTTGATGATGTGGACCTGGGACACAACCTGAGGATAACCGAATATTCTATTCCACCACCAATGGCGAGGCTGATCCAGCTGCAATTCCCTGAGGGAGGAGAAGTGATAGAAAATGAGAAAATGGAATAGGGGGTGAGGAGAGGAAAAGATAAGGAAAGAGATAGGAATCAGTTTGGGGGACTAAGGGAAGGAAGGCAAGAACAAGAATCAGGAGAGTAAAGACAGGGTAAAAAGGGAATTTAAATTCGATACATTCCTTTGGATAGCTCCATTCTTATGTCACCTCTTGTAAATTACCAGACCTACCTACTGCTACTGCTCTCTCTATATATAGGGTACTCCAAAATTCTCAGTATAGTTTTAAGATTTATAAAAACTGCACTAAGATTTTTGGGACACCCTCAGAAACAATAATGGCTAATAGCTATAGAGTACTTTAGGGTTTGCAAAGCACTTTATAAACAGCATCTCATACAAGACTCAAACCTGAAAGGTAGGGACTATTATTTTCCTTATTTTTTACAGATGAGGAAACTGAGGCAGACAGGTTAAGTGATCTGTCCAGGATCATGTAGCTAATAAGTACCTGATGCCATATTTGAATTCAGGGCTTCCTGATACCAGGTTTAGCCTCTGACCCTCTGTACCATGTATACCTAAGACTCATGTTCTTGATCAGCCATTGCTACTTCCCGTGTGATGTCTCAGATGGTCTGCTTCACTCTTTGAGTCTCCTCATCTGTAAAACGAGGGATTTAGGCTAGAGAATTTCACTGGTTCCTTCCAAATCTAAATTCTCTTATCCAATCTATGGAGTGTTTGATAAAGTGGAAATTACATAGGAAAAAATTCCTTATTTAATAAGATCTGCTAGTTACAGTAGAAATCAATTTGGCAGAAATTAGGCTTAGACTAACACCTTATATCATTTCCCACAATACAATCTAAATGGAAATGCAGCCTCAATATTAAAGGGCAAACTATTAAAAAATAAAAGAGAAACAGATAGTATACCTCTCACAGGTATGGGTAGGAAATGCATTCTTAACCAACTAGAGAAAGAGGCAATCCCAAAAGACAAAATAGGTAACTTTGATTATATGAAACTGAAAAGATTCTGCACAGACAACACTAATGAATCTAAAATAAGAAAGAAAGCAATAGAATGGGAGAAAAGTTTTTGTATCAAATTTCTCAGATATAGCTTTGTTATCCAAGATATAGAAATAATCAATAATGATAATTTTATTATTATTAAATATCTGAATATAACTAATAGTCATTCCTCAACAAATAAGTAATCAAATGATATTAACAAACAGTTCTCAAAAAAATTGTAAAGGATTCACAACCACATGAAAAAATGCTCCAAATCACTAATAAGGAGAAGTTCAAATTTTTAAAAATGTGAGATTTCACCTCACATTCTGCAAGTTGGCAAAAATGACCAAAACACTGCAATACTCAATGTTTTGTTTTCAGACTTTTTCAGGATAACTATCAGTTGTGACTTTTTTCTCTCAAAAAAAAATACTATTTGTCATCTGCAGTGGCTTTCTAGGAGAGAAAATGAATGAGGGACACTCAGAATAACTATGAAGATATAAGAAACCTAAAATATCAAAAACTTATTTTTTCAAAAAAAAATAGTCCACGTTGGAGGGGGTATAGGATGACAGGCGCACTAATACATTGTTGGTGGAGTTGTGAAATCATACAATGATTTTGGAAAGCAATTTTATATCATGCAAATAAAGTGACCAAAATATTCATACCTTTTGAATTATAGACTCTATTACTTCCCTTAAACCCCAAAGAAGCCATCAACAAGAAGACAATCACTACAGACACCAAAATATTGGTAGCAGTACATTGACTGAGGAATGGCTATATAAACTGTGGTAAGTGAATATTCATTCATTTGTTCAAAAAACATTTATTAAGTGCCTACTGTGTGCCAGGCACTGTGCTGGGTGCCAAGGATGGAGCTTACAATCTGATGGGGGAGACAACATGCAAACAAAGCAAGCTACATACAAGATAAAAAGGAAATCATTAAATGAGAGAAGGCACTGGAATTAAGAGGGGCTGACTTCCTACAGACAGTGGGATTTTAGTCAGGACTTAAAAGAAGCCAGGGAGGTCAGTAGTTGAAGTGGAGGAGGGAGTGCATTCCAGGAATGGGGAACAGCCAGAGAATATTTTGTTTGTAGAACAGGCAGGAGACCAGTGTCACCACATAGGAGAGTATGTGTAGGGGAGCAAGGGGTAAGAAGAATGGAAAAGTAGGAGGGGGCTGGATTATGAAGGGCTTTGAATGTAATAAATAATACTGTGCTGTAAGCAATGACATATGTGACGATTACAGAAAAGCACTGAAAGATCTCCGTGAACTAGTGCAGAACAACGTAAGCAGAACCAAGAAAACAATATGGACAGCAACTATTTCAGTCAATGGAAACCTGGATTGCAGCCCCAGGTCTACCATTATTTCATTTTGTGAGCCAGGGCAAGTGTACCTTTCCTCTCTCTGGGACTTGGCTTCCTCTTCCATAAAACAGGAATTATTATCTTCCCTGCCCTAATTACCAAAAAAGGCACTTTGGACAAAGTTAAAAGTGTCATACAGGTGAGACTATTATATTCAACTGGGAGTTTCTGGGCAGGGAACAAAGAAGTCTTGTTCTTTCCGATTCTCCCCGTACCTACTCCCCTTTCCTCCCAACCCCAAGGGATTGCACTAACTGCACTTACTGGCAGGAGGCACGAACGTCTGTGAAGATCCTGAGGAGGAATTCGCATGTCTGGCCTGGCTCGAAGGTGGTGGGGATAATGACATACCGGCCCTCTTTCTGTTCAGTCCTCAGAAAGACACTGCGTGAATTGATATAGATAGAGCCAGCTGCCTTCTCCTGGACAGTATGCATGCGGTACTTTCGGTTTGACTCCACCTGTAGAGATAACAGTGTCTGAAACTCTTTCCCACTCCCAGGTCTCCCCAAACTCTAGCTTCCCATTCACCAATTCCTACCCCCACATTTCTCCCTAAGGTAGCCCTATGGGGCAGAATTTGAACCTTTAATTCCTTGATAACCTTAGGATCCTTAGAACCTGATAACTGGTAGTGACCTAAGAACAACATTCAAAACCACAACAACAACAACAACAACAAAAAGTTTAGAATATCAGAGCCGGAAACAACTGTTAAACATAGAATGTCCAAACTGAGAGGGGCCTTAAAATACAGAATATGGAATGGACCTTACAACCAGAAGCATGCTGGTAAATATTTTAACGACCATGTCCCTGGGGGAAGGTGAGTGGAGAGAAATATATGAATAACATGCTTTTAAGTTTAATTTAAAAGTTTAATCTGAATTATTAATATTTTCTCCATCACTTTCTTAAATTTAGGCAATCAACAAAACAATCAAGAAAACCCTGACTGTAATTTGCTGATTTTTTGAGATATAAATGTTTACCCTTAAAATTTCCCAACTGAACAGTCAGTATAAGCTAGCCCCAGCAAAATCCTGCTTACAAAACCAAGGATGAGGCCTGGGAAGGGCTATTTGGAGAAAGAATACAATATGCCAGAAACAGAAAGGGTCTCAGAACTTAGAATATAGAACATTAGATCTGGAAGGGAATTTAGCCCACCAAAGATCCAAGCTGGAAGGGGCTTCAGAGAGCATTTAGCAGAATGTCTTCATCTGACAGACAAGGAAGAGGAGGCCAGCGTGATAGAAGATGACACAGTAAATTTATGCTATGTCTCTTGACTCCCAGTTGAGTGGTTTTGTTGCTGATACAACACCTCTATCTACATCATGACTCAAGGGTTCTTGGCTGGATGATACAGATCAGAAGGGATGGGTAAAAGAGATATGAACTCAAGGAAAACCAATAAGGTTTGGCAATTGACTGAATATTAAGAGTAAGGGAAAGGAAATATATGAAGGTGAGAAAAATATAACAAACCGCATTTATATAAGTTATTTATGTTTAGCAAAGTGCTTTCCCTACAACCCTGTAAAGGTAGGGCAGTGGTTGCCATATTATAGATGAGGAGATTGGACCTGATGGAGGCTAACAAGGCCAGGGTTCTATTTTTTAAAATTATTTATTTTTAGTTTTCAATATTTGCTTTTGTATTATTTTGAGGTGTAAATTTCTCCCTTCCTTCCCTCTCCCATCCCCAAGATGGCATGCAATCTGATGTAGACTATACATGTATGATCATATTAAACATTATTTCCATATTATTCATGTTGGAAAAGAAGAATCAGAATAAAAGGGGAAAACAGAAAACAACAAAAGAAAGAGAAAAGAGTATGCTTTGATCTGCATTCAAGACTCTGTAGCTCTTTCTCTGATGTTCATGGCATTTTCCATCACGAGTCTCTTGGAACTGTCTTAGATCATTGCATTGCTCAGAAAAGCTAAGTCTAAAAAAGTCAATCATTGCACAATGTTGCTGCTACGGTGTATAGTGTTCCCCTAGTTTTGCTCATTTCACTCAGCATCAGTTCATGTAAGTCTTTTTTTTTTGTTTATACAAAATGTAATTCTTATTATCCTCATTCCTATTAATTTATTTTTAGTTCTCAATATTCACTTCCATAAGATTTGGAGTTCCAGATTTTCTCCTTATCGCTCTCCTCTGCAACCCCAATGTGTATTCTGATTACCCCTTCCCCCAAACTGCCCTCCCTTCTATCACCACCACCCCTTTCTCTTATCTCCTTCCCTTCTATTTTCCTGTAGGGCAACATAGATTTCTGTACCTCATTGATTGTATATCTTATTTCCCAGTTGCATGGAAAAACAATTTTTAACATTTGTTTTTAAAACTTTTGAGTTCCACAGTCTCCCCCTTCCTCCCTCCTCACCCACCCTCAGTGAGAAGACAAGCAATTTGATATACCATAACAGTCATGTTGTGAAAGACTAACAACTATGTTTCCTTCCATCCTATCCCCCCATTTACTCTATTCTCTCCTTTGACCCTGTAGCTCCTCAGAAGTGTTTGCTTCTGGTTAACCCCTCCTCCTATTTGCCCTTCCTTCTATCATCCCACCTGTCTCTAGTTTATGTAAGTCTCTGGTCTCTACAGGTTTTTCTCAAGTCTGCCTATTTGCCATTTCTTACGTAACAATAGTATTTCATTACATTCATATACCACAACTTGTTCAGACATTCCCCAACTGATGGGCATGCCCTCAATTTCTAATTCTTGGCCACCACAAAAAAAGGTGCAATAAATATTTTTGTACATGTGGATCCTTTTCCGCTTTTTATGATCTCTTTGGGATATAGACAGTTTGATCCTTTGGGCATAGTTCCAAATTGTTCTCCAGAATGGTTGGATCAGTTCATAATTCTACCAACAATGCACCAGTGTTCCAATTTTCGCACATGTTCTCCAATATTTATCATTTTCCTATATATTTTAGAAATGAGGCCTTTATCAAAGACACTGGATATAAAAATTTTTTCTCAGCTTTCTGCTTCCCTTCTAATCTTGGTTATGTTGACTCTGTGCAAAAACATTTCAATTTAATGTGATCAAAATGATTCATTTTGCATTTCACAAATGTTGGTCTTGTTTGGTCATAAATTCTTCCCTTCTCCAGAGATCTGACAGGTAAATAAGTCCTTGCTCTCCTAATTTGCTTATGGTATCACCCTTTAATTCTAAATCATGTACTCGTTTTGACCTTCTCTTGGTATATAGGTCAGGTTAAGACCTGGGGTCTATGAACTTTGGGTTTTAAAAATTATTTTGATAACTATATTGGATTTTTTTTTGGAGGGGCAGACCTTTGTCTCCCCAGCACTCAGCACAGCTCCCAGGACATATTATTCAGATTTATTAAGCACCTACAAGGTACCAGACACTGTGCTAAGTGCTATAGTATTATATGAATGTTAGTTCTTATTATTATGTATTAGAAGTTAAGCACCCATAAGGTATTAGACACTATGCTGTTCTATAAATGATAACCACATCTACCAAATACTGCGCTAAATGCTTTACAATTAATATCTGATATGGTCCTCACAACAACCCTAGGAAATAGGTACTATTATTATGGCGCCCATTTTACAGATGAGGAAACTGAGGCAGACAGAAAGCTAGGTGACAGTAAGTATATAAATCCAGATTTGAACTCGAGTCTTCCTGACTCCAGGCCTGATGCTCCCCAGTGTACCTCCTACCTAGGTAAATTACACATTTAAAACATGCTTCTGAGAAGGGGTCCATGGATTTCACCAGACTGACGGCCAAAAGAGGCCGACACAAGAAAGGGAAAGAGGCCCCAGATGTCCAGCCTGTCAGAGGCTGAGGCCATCAGATGGCTGAGGTTCTGAGTGACTGAGATGCTTTTGTCACCATTAATATAAACAGAGAAACTTGAAAGAGCTGCAGATTTGGGGGGAGTGGGCAGGTGAGGAGGCCATAATAGCAACAAGAGAAAAAATAATCACTGCCCTGATAGGAGGGTTAAGGTCAGCAAAGTGCTTTCTGTGCACTATCTCACCAGTCCTCACAACAGATGACACTGGCTGTACCAAAAGTCATAGCACGGCTTAGAACGAAAACCACACTAAGACTTGGGGCACAGCCCTGTATTATCCTCCTATTACAAACAAAGACATTACGGGTTAGGCTGCCCAGATAAGAAAGGTTGTGTGATATATAAAAAGTTCAAGAGACTTCATTTCTGGGCAATTAATCATTTTATTAATTATGGCTAGCAAATATTTAATAAAAGAATTGATCATTTGGCTGTCTCTCATGAACTAAAGACGGATCATGGCGGCCTATTGACACTTACATGCACTTGGAAGAGTGGATGTTCCTGACAGATGGTAATCAATTCTGATTGGTTAACAATTAATGAGACTGAATATTATAATGAGGGGTGGGGCTATTCTAAAGAGGGGCTGGAGAACTGAATCCTGTGTTCTTACTGTTCAGTCCAGCTTAATGCAAGCCCAGAAATAAGCCTGGGTATGGACAGGTGTGAGCAACTGTTCCATTCTGTGGGATTCAAGCACAACTCGACAGCCTGAACTTCAGAGTGCCCCTTGCCACCATCTTCACCTTCCCCAGGAACAGAGAATGGAGTTACTCATGATCCTGGAGAATCCTCTATAAGTAAGAGGTGAGCCTCCCCACTAGGAGAATAGGCCCTGCCTCGGGCCCCTACTTACCTTGTAGATGTCAAAGCCAATGGCCAGGTTCTCAGCTTTGCCCTGCCTGCGAGTGGTCCGCCTTGTTTTCTGCTGCAGACAGATAAGCACCTCATCCCCTGGCTTCTTCACATTGAACACATACTAGGGACACAGGGAAAAGGAGGACAGGGCTTTAGATTCATGAAAGAAGGACCAGAGCACTGAAGAGCTGGAGCACACCACAGAGACTGTCTAGTTCAACTCCATCTCATTTAACAAATGAGATCCAAGTGAGGAAGTGACTTGCCCACTAAGTAACAGAGCCAGGATTCACACTCGGGCCCTTAAACTCTAAATCCAAGGCTCTTTCCACCATATCCATCTCAAAATCATGTTATCTGGGAACCTAAGATGGTATGTTTAGAAAGACAAAGAGTCAGTAGGGGGAGGGAACAGGTAATAACAATGCTAATAAAAACAGCTCAGGACTAGCCCTGTGATTTCATTAATGTAGCAAAATCCCAGATCAGGAAACCCATCGAATACCAGTCATCACCTTGTCTGAACCTCATGCTCTCAGAAAGTTGGCCAGAACACCTGCATAGAGTCACAGTGAAATCAGGATGATGATGACAACTATGACAATGACTGATAGTTTAATTTGGTCCTCACAACCTTGTGAAGCAGGTATAGATTACACCCATTTGAAAGATGAGGAAGTTGAGGGACATCAAGTGGTCTGCCCATAGTCAGACAGTTGTACTGGTAAACTGAGAAATGTTCCTGACATAGTAGTTCAAAGACTCTAAGAATATGAGAGCTGCAAAGGACCTTAGCAACACCAAGTCCAATCTCCTTATTTCACAGACAAGGTTCCATCACCCAAGGAGAAGGCAGAGGACCATTTGGCAGGCATCCTGTAGGAGGGATTTCTGCTTAAGTGTAGGTTGGACTACTTGTTCTCTGGAGTTTTAGATCTGATAGTTTATGGTTCCATGGAGGAGATATAGACGTGGACATGGGGAGGAGCTAGGGAGGGAAGGAAGGAGAGATAGAGAGAAAGAGATGCAGAGAGAGAAAAAGGGAGGAGAAGAAGAGAGACAAGAGATAGAGAGGGAGGGGAGGAGAGAGATGGAGAGAGAGAGACAGAGACAGAGAGAGAAGGAGGGAAGAGAGGGAGGCAGAGAGAGAATACAGAGAAAGAAACAAGAAAGTAAAAGAAGAGAGGAAGAAAGACAGGAGAGAGAGAAAGAGGAGAAATTAAGACAAAGAAACAGAGAGCAGGAGGGAGGAAAGGAGAGAACAAGTGAAGGAGAGAGAAAGAGACAGAAGGAGAGAGAGAGAGGAGAGAGTGAGACAGAGAGAAAAGAGAGGGAGGGAGGGAGGGAAGGAGAGAGAGATAGAGACAGAGAGAGAGACAGAGAGAGAAAGAGATACAGAGAGACAGAGA
>CM053596.1:94424622-94458519 GCA_028646575.1 Pseudocheirus occidentalis
GCCCAGTTTAGAGTTTATGCCATTTCTTCCCTAAGCCAAATTCAATGAGAGTGATTGAAAGTAAAGTTGTAACAGTTATCCCTTGCCTCTTCTATATGGAATGATTGACCCCATTTTGTCTCTCCCTGGTCCTCTCATTCTAGTCCTCTCCCACCTCAGAATTTCGCCTTTTAAAGTATCATCCCTTCGTATCAATTGATCCTATACCCTCTATATACACATATACACTCATGCTCAGCTATGTATTCATACGCATATATAGCCTCCTATTTAGATGTATACTTACACATATGTCTAAATAGGAGGCTATATATGGAACTCAGAACTTAAAAAAATGAATGTAAAATTGTTTTTACATGTAATCGGGGAAAGTAAATTTTTTTAATCTGAAAACTTGTACAATACTTCTGATCCTTTCAGATCTGAAAAAGAGTGGGATGGGAGTGGTTGTTCAAATCCCTTTTGAATCATACTTTTTCTTTATAATTTTGCAACATTTTTGGGGGTTGTTCTTTCTGTTTACATTGCTATAGTCATTGTTTGCTGTTTCCTTGGCTTTGCTTCCTTCACTCTGCATCAGTTTATGTAGATCACTCCAGGTTTCTTTGCAGACATCACATTTGTCATTTTTTATTGTATAGTAATATTCCAATACAGTACCAAATTGTCACATACTAACCCTGTGACCTTGGATTACTTACTTACCTTTCTTGCACATCTGATCAAGAAGGCTTTAAACAAAAAAAAGGGATGGGGAAGAGAAATCTGCTCACATGTATTTGCCAATCTTGATAGCCTAAGCAGGTGCAGGTAAAAATAAATAATAATAATTAGCTTTCATAGGACGTTTTAAGTTTTCCCTACTTCACCCGCCCCAGGTACAGTTCCCAGGCTTGTCTGTAGGTGGCAGCAATGCTCTAAGATGACTTTTCATTCACAAAGTCTGGGGCACCACCCACCACACAATGCCAGGATAAACTGGGGGCCCAGGCCATGCAGGACATTAAATTTTCTCTTCCCTCTTGCGCATACCAAGTCAGTGTGTTTAGGTTTGAAAGGACTAATCTCATAGTCGTGGAATACTAAAGCTCTAAAGAACCTTAAAGGTCAGCTACTTCAACACTGTAATTTTACAGATGAGGAAACTGAGGCCCAGAGATAAGAAATGATTTAACTGCAAACACACAGTGAATTCATGGCAAAAGAATCAAGGTCTCCTATGTCCTAGCCAGGACTCTTTCTTTAGAAGAAACTGGGGGCTGCTATGGACATGGTGTTAGGAAGACCTGAGTTCAAATCTTGCCTCAGACACATTTACTAGCTATGTGATCCTGGGCAAGCCTCTTAGCTTATCTCAGTCTCAGTTTCCTCATCCATAAAATGGGGAATAATATTAGCATGTAACTCACAAGGTTGTTGTGAGGATCGAAAATGAGGTAAGCTTTAAATGGTTTTGATCACGCCTTTCTTAAAGGGTGTTTTATATGTTAGCTACTATTAATTAATTAATATATGTTAGCTATTATTCTACCCCATCCTGCCTATACAGCTCTGTGAGAGGCAACTGTTTCTACTTCTCTGGCTTTGCCTGAAATTCTTTATTCTATTTTCCTCTAACTCACTAAACACGAAAATTGACCCCTATATGCTACACCTGTACAGAATTAGCAACTTACAAAGGGCTCCTGCCTCCAGGGATTTCACTGCCCAACAGGAGAGCCAGAAACACTTGATAGGAACAATGAAATGCTAATTTGTGTGATCCAGGCTCCAGGAAGAGCAAAGTCTTTTTGGAGGGGGAAGGAGGCTGAGAAGGCTCTTCCAGGAAGAGATGAGACTTGGTCTAGGGCTTGAAGCCAGATTTGGTTGGTCAGAGGGGCACAGAGGGAAAGCACTCCAGAAGGGAACTGCCCAGAGGAGGGAAGCTAGGAGGAGAAGGGACCTGGAGACCATTCAAGAAACTGGGGTTGTTCACTTTTTAAAAGATGTTTTATTGATAGTTTAAGCAAACAAACAAAAGCCATCACTTCCCTTTCTCAATACTTCTCACCAAACCATCTCTTATAAGAATGAAAAACAGGTGAAAGAAACTGATGCCTTGTCTGCCACTGACAGCACAGAGCACAGTCTCTTTTGAGAAGACTGAGAAGTTCATCAGAGAACTGGGAGTGTCTAATTTGTGGACAAGAAGACAAAGAAAAGCAAGATGGAAAATGCTATCCACATTCAGAGAAGGAACTGATTTTTTTCATGTTGTCTTCCTTTTGATCTGTTTCTTCTTTCACAACATGACTAATATGGAAATATATTTTATGTGGTTGCACAAATAAAACCTAAAATTACTTTATAATAATCAAATTGCTTACCATTGTAGGAAGGTGGAAGGGGAGGAGGAGAGGAGGGAGAAAAATTTGGAACTCAAAATTTAAGAAAAGAAAGTTAAAAATTATCTTTACATATAATTGGAATAAATAAATAAAAGAAAAAAGAAATAAGTAAAAGGAAAGAGATAAGCATGAGGGCTCTGCTTGAGCGTTTTGAAGGGCTTTCCTTGTAACAGCAAGCACCCTAGCATACCCAGGGCAGCTGCTAGCACAGGTTCTTAGATCTGCTTTTCTAAAGGAAAGAAACTCAAAATGGGTTAACAATCTTTCTTTAATCAAACAAAGATACCATTTACCTAGTTCAGGGGGAAAAGTCAGCACCCTGAACTCCAGAGAATGCAAACCCAAGTTACAAGCACAAGTTACAAACACAAGTTACAGGCAAGTTACAAGAAACAGATCAGCAGATGGGCTTCCAACCATTTGACCATCACATCCATTACTTATTCAAGATACCAGAGAGGGAAGCATCATCATCTGGGTTTTTCAAAGCCGGGGGCTCAACTGCTTCCCAGAATATCATCTGGTCAAATCATACAACTCTTCTCAAAGTGAGCCCCAAAGCAAAGCCTCATATCAGGGCGTACATATAGGCTTCTCCTGGGTCAACCCTCTTGACCCACTGTCCAATTACAAAGTAACAAGGTGTGGCCATTCCCCAAAAACAAGCTTCTCGCCAAGGGCTCCACGTGACCACCAAATCAGGGAACATTCTTGGAGCCACTTCAGCAAAGGGGCTAGGGGCAGGAAAGAGCTTCAGATTCCAATTACGTTCCTGTGGAAAGAATAGATTTGTCTGGGGGGCAACTAGGTGGCACAGTGAAATGAGTATCTGCTCTGGAGTCAGGAGGACCTGAGTTCAAATTTTACCTCAGGCACTTGACGCTTAACTAGGTGTGTGACTTTGGACAAGTCACCTAACCCCAATTGCATTGGCTTTCCCTCTCTGAAGAAAAGAGAATAGATTTGTCTTCTTTGGGCTTAGAGACCAGTTTAGAAGGCAGATTTGGTTTCAACATGGAGAAGGCGATAGGTAATAGACTTGTGATATTTATGTTCTTCAAATTCCTTGCAAGGAAACATGCCTTTTTACTAATGCCTGTCAACACCTTTTCTGTAACTTGGGTCTTTGTTGCCTAGAGCATGAAGGGTTAATTGACATGGGCAGAATCATGAAGCCAGGATGTATTTGAATTGGAACCCGGACCCAAGATCTTTCTAGTTCCCAGCTTCATTCTCCTCCACTATGCTATTATCTCTTATAAAGAACAGCCTGAACAGTCAGAGATGTTTCCTAATGAAACACAGTCTCTGGTCTTGAAGATCTCTGGTTATTAAATTATTGCTGCCTATTAAAACCCCCCTTTCCCTTAAAGTCTCAGCTCAGATGCCACCTTTACCATGAAGCTTTGCCTAATCCCCTCCTCCCCCAGGATGAAAGTGGTCATTCTCTCCTTAAATTTTCCTAGAGCTCTTGGTCTGGATCTCTCTTTTGTCCTATTATATTTTAAGGTGAATTATAACACTAATAGTTGACATTTATAGAATGCTTCAAGACTTTCAAAACACTTTATATGCAAGAATCTCATTTACTGAAGGAGCTATGTATCAGAAAGACTAGAATAAAAATTTTGTTTCAGATGCTTACCAGCTGTGACACCTTGGGCAAGTCACTTAACCTCTATTTCAGGTTCCTCAACTGTAAATAGGAATGATAATAGTACCTTCTTCCCAAGGTTGTCTATGGATCAAACGAACAGTTAACACAGGACCTAGCACATAGTAGGCACTTAATGCTTCTCTCCTTTCCTTATGTCCCCAAACAAATGTTATCATCTTCATTTTACAGACAGAGAAACAGCATCAGAGAGGTTAAGTGATTTAACCACGTTTGCATAGCTTATACATCAGGTCTCTAATGATTCTGGGTCCAGCATTCTTTCCACTAAAGCTGCTGCATCTGTATACATTGTATCTGTACATGTGTTCTGTTTGTCCCTACCTCTCCCTTCAAACAGCGATTGAGTTTATGAAATGGAATTCATAAATTCTTGAGTTTATGAAATGGAAACAACTTATTCAAACTAGTGGATATGTTCTATCTCTATGGAATGATCTGCTCTTAGTTACTGTAAACTCTTTGAGCGGATTCCGTGGGTTTTGGGGTAGAAGTTGGAAGTAAACGGGGAGATACCACATGTTACCAACTAACAGCTAATGGGACTGGAGACTCAGTCTTCCTTCACCTGGGTTAATGCCCCAGATCAGAGTCAAGAGGAGCCTGTAGGGAGCCAAGATGCTGTTTGAACTGGGGAGGCTTCAATTAGCCTCTGACTCCAATAACATTAGCTGACACTGTTGTGAACAAGAGCAGTTATGAAACAGAACCAGGACATTTTGGGTTAACTCTGCCATCCCGCTCTTCTCCACTCTCCCAGCTGATTTGGGAACCACCTGTGGGCAAGGAGGATACTTTTTCAGCCTTCAGAAGGTCAAGGTCTCTAGACCTCAGAGAACTCTTTGTTCATGGCTTTAAACCTCCTTCCCAGGCTTCTATTTGTTTTTATCTTCCTGTGAACTGCTCCCCCCTTTTTTCCCTAACCAGAGGACATTTCAATATGTTTTTGTTAGAGATTGATTATTTGAACCTTCATGCCCAGAGTGAATTCATTGCATCAGACACTGAATCCCAGCTTGACAGGGCTGCTTAGTATTTGGTGTGAGCCATTTCTGTCGGAGAGGCTTTGAAACCAGAAACATCAACTCCAATTCTTGCCTCTGTCAGGTACTAGCTGCGTGACCCTGGACAAATTACTTAACTTCTCAGTGCTATTGGCAATTCTCCAAGATTAGTTGCAGAGAGGGGACGGACCTGCTCTGGCAGAGGGTGTTTTCTCATTGGAGGAGTTCCATATACCAATGAAACCATAGGCTTAGGTCCCATCCCAGTTCTATTCACATCTTGTTCTTGCTCACTAGGAGGCCGTGTGCTACTGTGGGAAAAGCCTAGATTTGTAGTCAAAAGGCACAGGCTTGGATGCTAGTTCTGCTCATTCCCAGCCATGTGACCTTGGACAAATTGCTTCTCAGGGCTTCAGTTCCCTCATCTACAAATTAAGGGAGTGGAATGAGGCTAATGGTTCTGAGAGTATGCCACAGCATAGAATAGGAATGTGTTCAGCTAGGTTCTCTCAGAATTGTAAGGAACTGACATTTACAATGGTATGCATTTTCCTGACTCTAGGGTGCTATGATTCTTCATAGAATAAAATGCTGCACTGAGTTAAAAAAAAAACAAAACCAACAACACTGGATTAGATACCCAATCCCCAAGGTCCCTTCCAGTTCTAAACCTGTGATTCTTACATCATCTTTGCTAGTTTGAAGGTAGAGCAGATAGAGTGCTGGGCTTGGAGTTAGAAAGAACTGAGATCGAATCCTACCTCTAACTTGACTGTGTATTTCTCGGCATGCTGCCTAACCTAGTTTCATCATCTCTAAAAGGGGGATAATAATTACACTGCTCTCTCAGGGTTGTTATGAAGGCTAACATATTTAAAGCTCTTTGGGACCTTTAAAGTGCCATAGAAATGAGGGCTATTGTTATTTACACTTGGGCTCCCTCTCTCCACATACATGGTTGTTATTTGTGAGACAGCATCCCTCAGATTTTGGGGAGGAGGATGTTTTGTAGCTCCTTTCACAATGCCGTTTAGTAAGGGTGTGTGTGTGTGTGTGTGTGTGTGTGTGTGTGTGTGTGTGTGTGTTTTGTTACTAAGAGTTAAATGAGTTAACTAATATGTGGTTAGTGGGAAACATACCAGTGGAGGAGTGTGAGTTTCTGGAACAGACACCAGCAGGGCACACTTGGCCTGAGGTAGTGGCTACCCTCTGGGGCAGGTGTAAATTGGGGAAATGCCCATCAGGGAGCACTACATATCCAAAGGTGAAGCCCGCATTAGATGGTGAGTTCTTTGAAATCAGGAACTGACTTTTACCTTTCTTTGTAAGCCAGCATTTAGTATAAGCCCTGGCACTTTGTAGGTCCTTAATAAATGCTTGTGGATTTGAAACCCAACATGCAGGGGAGGACAGTTCATGGGAGGAGAGCCCAAGTGCTGACAACATCATTTTCCTAGCCACGTTTCAGTTGACTTCCAAAAACATCATTGTACCCCTAGACACCCCTGTCATTCTTCTCCTCTCTCACATCCCCTTATTCCCTGACTACTCACTTCACCAGCACCTCAGGGATGGGTAAAAGAAGCCTGCAACTGACGATCACAATGAAGGATCACTGACTGATCACACGGCTCTGATCAGCCTGGTATGTGTGGGGCAGTTGGTCCTTTTGGACTAGTGAAGAAAGCATAATGTCAGGAAATGAGATTTAGCCACAGGCTAAATGAACCCAAGAACACAACCAGCCAATTATATTCTCCCAAAGGAAGTGGGTGGTCCTCTCCATGGTGGAGATGAAAGAGAGGTGGCATGTTACAAAAGACAGAACAAGAATTTATACCTTAACACAGTCAAGCCCCCTCCCTCTGGCTGTCTCTTCTCCCACTGGCTAGGAGGCAGGCTCTCAGTTTTGGCGAGAAATCTAACCCAATGGTGGATAACAAAGAAGCCCACCACTATCTCTTATTGGCAGGGAGGTGGGACAGGGAGCCAAGGTATCACTCATGTCACTGCTAATAATTTTTGACACAAAGACAAAAATGGAATAGTCCCTGTACTCAAGGAACTTACATTAGATCAGGGAAGCAAATATGTACATATACAAGTACATATGAATAAACAATAAATACAAAGCAGTTTGGGGGCAGAGTGGGGAGCAGAAGTTGGGGAGGTAAATGGGTCATGTAGAAGGTAGTACTTGAATAATCTATAAAATGAGGATGATTTAGCTTCGGCTTTCTGCATAGGTTTGTAGTGAATGTCAAATAAATTTGGTAAAGTATGTGAAAGTTAATGATAAATGATAAAGTACTATAATACACAAGCATTATTATTATCATCTAGAACTTCATCCCTCAAAACATACATTATCTCTATTCACTGGATCAGAGGTGCCAAATACTGGGCCAGCAGCTGCACACAGCAGTCCCACTCCCTAGTATGGTCTTAACTAGGTAAAAATGTAATTGGGAAATGCTTAACTAAATAAAAATATAATAAAACATAGACAATAGCAATATGTGGTTTTCTAAGTCAATATGTGTCCTATAAGTTTAGTGCTTGTTTCTATTTGAATTTGACACCACTGTCCTAGACTATTTCCCACTCCTATCTCTATCCCCAACCCATCCTACTCCCTTTCCTAGCATCTTTTCTTTCCCAAATATACCTTCTCTATCCCTTAGCTCCATCTTGATTCTTGTGAAATATACATCACACCTGGCTGTATACTTTATAATTGTTTTCTTTCTCTTATAATTTAAAAAAAAGTTTGTTGAATTTTTTTTTAACATTATGGTCATTTTCAGGTATACTCTTCCACATTGAGTTTTAATTTGAAACAAAGAAAAAGCTAAGCAAAATTGACAGTGACTATTGTGTCAATGTAAGCAGTAGTCCCCCACCCATAATCTGCCACCTCATGTTTCCTCATCTTTTTTTCAAGGACCAAGAATGGCCATTAAAACTCCATACTGTCCAGCTTCATTTTAGTGTTCCTTTAATTTAAATTGTTATAATCTTTGTATTTATAAATTCCAATGTTTCTCTGAATTTCTCACATTCACTTTTTTTTTTTGCTTTTTGGAGGGCAGTTGGGGTTAAGTGACTTGCCCAAGGTCACACGGCTAGTTTTTTTGTGTTAAGTGTCTGAGGCCGGATTTGAACTCAGGTACTCCTGACTCCAGGGCCGGTGCTCTATTCACTGCGCCACCTAGCCCACCCCTTCATTCACAATTCTTAAAGCACAATATTTCACTACAATTTGCTTCATCATTCACCTAAATAAATACCCATTAACTCTCCTTCCCCCCCATCATCCTCCATCTTCTCTAGTTCCAACATCCATTTTCATCCATGGAACTACTTCTTTCCATTCTCTATTTTAAGAATCACCAGCCTTTCATTCCATTTCTATCCTCAGTTCTAGCACTCCCTTCCCCATCTTTATCTATTGGGCCAATCTCTGTTTTGCAGCTCTATTCCCTAGACCAAACTCCCATCCATTTTTATCTCCTCTGTCAAATTCTTCTTTCATTCTATTTAGACCTTGGGCTTATCTCTCTCTTCATGCCCAAATTTTTAGGACCTAACTTTACCCTAGGACCCCATAATCTCTGCTAACCTTCTATTCCTATAGACTTACCTTTCTTTTATAATTTCCATCCCTGGATCTTCACCTTTTTCAAGTATCTGGGACCATTTATGTCTCTTCCTAGTACTCTCATCAAACTCTGGCTCTCACCTGTTTGGATTTTTTAGCTTGGACTCCTGAGTTGGACTTTCACCTTCAGTCATCTTTTGAAGAAAGCTGGAGATTCTTTGAGGCAGAGGTAAGGTGCGAGAAAATTTTGGACATGGGGGACCACCCATTAAAAGGTTATGAGAACTGAAAATAAAAGAAGAATGTATGAAGATGTCATCAGAAATGAGTAGGAGAGTACTCAGGAGTTAAAATTATGGAGACATTTAAATGCCAGACCACGGGTTTTGTATTTTTTTTTTCTTAGAGGCAACAGGGAGCTACTGAAGATTTTTGAGTGGGGGCCAGATCTTTGTTTTAGGAATATCAGTTTGGCAGCTATACAGATTGGCGAGGGGAGAGATTATAAGAAGACCAATCAGGAGACTAATGGAATAGTCCAAGTAAGATAGAATAAGTATGAACTTGGGTAAAGGTTATGTGAATGAAGAGAAGGGAATGGATATCAGAGATACTGCTGAAGTAGAATAGGATATGAAACATGTTGACATAGAATCCACAAACCTGGCAATTGACTTATTATGGGGGAATAGGGGAGAGGGAAGAGTAAAGGATGATTCCAAAGTTATCTTAAACTTTGGTGTCTAAAAGAATGGTGGTATTCTCAAGGGAAACAAGGAGGGAGGGATGGTTTTGGAGAAAAACAGAGATTCTATTTTGGGAATGTTGAGTTTGAGAACTATGAGGCATCCACATAGAGATGTCCAATAGGCAGTCAAGTCATAGCAGTGCCTCATTCAATTTAGTGAGGATTTATTGAGCACCTACTGTTTTCAAGAGCTTGTGCTCAATGCTAACTTTCCTAAGCTCAAGTTGTTATCTTAGTATCTTATTACCAAGAATGGTCTGAAGGATGAAAAAAAATCCCATTGATATTATATAAAACTAAGAACTATCACATTCATGTTTATAATTGTTCAGTGAAGTAGGAGAAAGGGCAACATTATTGAACACCTTATTCAAAACAATACTCTTTAATACATTCAACCATAACAAGATGATTAATGTAGGAATGTAGTATAATAAGTAGGTTAGATTAAAAAAATACACCAATCTAAATTTATAGGAAAACAATTGTGGCACTTGGCAAAATAAGCAAAAGGTAACACAAGCAGTTTTATGATCAGCTGTTGCTTCCCTGTAAAGACAATCTATTTTAGGCAAGTGTTCTTTATAAACAAATGTAGTAAACATCACCTGTAACACAAAGGTCTAATGGATGACCGAATTGCCCTAATGCAATTTCAGGACATAGGCTCTGGGTTATTAAGGATACCCAAGACAGAATACTCAAAGCCACCATTCTTTTGAATAGCTGGAAGGGGCAGTGGGATGTTAGAACACAGAATGTCAAGGTTGGGAGAGGTATTTTAGAAATGCTCTAATCCAACTTCTCATGGACTTGAGCCTGCATCTCCTGACTAAACCCAATGTTCCTTCTGTAATAGCTTAGGAGGGAGACTGTAAAAATGTGACCCTGGTGGGGGAAATATTGATACCTTTTGTAGTTTTCAAGGGTACCTAGTGCTTCTACTTCCCTCTTGAATAAAAAACATGAATCCAACCACTCTTGTTGTTGCTATTAATGGTTCTGAATCTGGAATCCTTTTTACTGAAAGTTTTGTGAATGCATGAAACACCAGCTGAGGAACTTACCTAGCTCTCTTGAGCAGCAGAGAAAGGATACCTTATGAGAGTTTAAAGATTTTCAGTAAAGAAGGACAGGACCTGGCTGTGCCTCTATCTTACAGAGTAACTTTGGGTGAGTCCTTTCCCTTTAGTGTCCTCTTAGTTATTAATACTTTCTATACCAGCTGCTGCTACAATCTGGTAACATCATATGTAGTAAGTTAAAGGTACTGATCTTGCACTACATACCCTCTGATTGTTTTTGTTTGTTAAGTTTTGCTGCACTGCCCTTTCCTCTTCTCTCTTTTCTGTTTTGTTACAACAGATGGCTATTTAAGTAGGGACATGGGGAAGGGATTTATTTAGAAATGAAGAGGATAGCAAGGCAAAAAAAATTTTTTTTTAGAGTGCTGGTCTTAAGATTTCAGAACACTTAGGCTTGAATTCCAGTGCTGACATTTATTATGAATCAGAAAAAGGCATTGTCTTTGAGTCTGTTTTCTCATCTGTAAAATGGGAATAATACTATCTGAACTATCTTTATAGGGTGGCTGTGTAAATCTTAAAAGATTATAGAAATATGAGTTTGTTACATGTTGATAAAGGCCACCTTATGGAATATCCTCACTGCTTTAAGTTCCCTTAAAGTCATTCATATTTAGTCAAGTACCATAGGACCATTATTCCCCAAACATTGAACGTGTAATTAAAAAAAAAGTCTAGCTCTTTAAGGTGATGATTCTGCTCCCAAATAGCTATTCCTTGCTCCAGTTGCTCTGAATATTAAAGAAAGGTGAGTTCTAATCTTTTTCTTCTTGCATTTATATATACAGGGCCCAAGAGAAAGAACTCACCCAGAGACAGAATTCAAAGTCTAAGTTATGATTGAAGAGAGTATAAAGTCTGATGAGTCAAGTTAGCATTCGTGGTTATAACTAAGTCCCAAGAACCAGGCAAGAAAAGGGATCTGTGGCAGACCTCTAGAATGTTTGGAGCAGATAAGCAAATGTTGATCACAGAGCTATTTGGTCTCAAGTCACTTCTCCCCACCTAATCTTCCTGCAGAGGCAGCCTCTTGTCCACATTCCCTCCTTGCTGTCATTGGGCTGACCACGGGCCCAGACACATATACTAGTTTCAGGCATCAGTATTATGTTTGGTTAATGTACCAACTCAAACAGCAACTGTGTGTAAGTACTGAATCCTATAGGAAAAATGGTTGGGGGAAAAGGGAATGTTAAGAATGAATGATTTTCATTTTAGAAAATAGAAAACCCCAGAGCAGGGAGCAAATGGATTACATTAAGGCATTGATATTGTGCAACACATAAAAGCAGAGGCAGATGCACAAAGGAGCTATTTTGCTGCTTTGCTGACAAGTGCTTGAGATGCCATTTTCTGTAGATATTCATCAGGGAGGCCATTTCTACTTAAAACTGAATGAGAGTATCTTCTGTCATGCAAGAACCTGTGGCTATGGAGATGACTAATGCTGCAAGTTCAGATTGGCAGCATAATGTAATTGAACAGGTCCTGGATTTAGTGCCAGAAGACCTGGCTTGAGCTGGTGCTTCTGTCAATTACTAGTTGTATGACCTTGGGCAACGATCACTTGACCTCACGAAGGCTCATTCTATCTAGACACTAGCACTGTCCAGAGTTTGAGGAAAGTGCTTTGTGAACTAGAAAGAACTTTGTATATATGAAGTATTTATCATTTATTTCATCAAGAACTACAAGTCTTTCCATTCTGGGAGGCAATGGTGTATAGTTTTTCAGGTAGCACCTCAGTTCAAGTCCTAGATACGAAACTTGCTTTTTGTGTCACGGGCAAATCACATCACTTCTGAAATTAGGCACTCTCAAAACTGTACAACAGGGATACATATTCAAAGCACAGAAGACAACGTAGAGGAATATGGTGGGTGGGGGTAGGCTACAATGTGTTACCAGAAAAAAACAGCATCAAGACTGTCATCACAAAGACATAGGATGGGAAAAGGAGTTGGGCCAGTTATGTAGCAAGAAATATAATCAAGAGAGTCTACATGCTCCGTCGGTATTGATGTCAAGAGATCTAGGTGGATTCATGGCAGGCTAAGGATAAGAATTGCACAGGATGAGAAGTCAGGGATGGGTTGTTAATCTTCTAATCTTTGCTACCGGAGGAAGCACCCACATTGATGAGGTAACATCCACCCTAAGCGACAGGCACTGTTCTACCAAGTTGGAATGTGACGAGGTAAATGCTCTGTAGTCCTTAAAGTATTATACAAATGGGAGCTAATATTGTTCCAAGTCAGATATGGAGGCCTCTTAAAAAAAAATCCCAAACCTAGTTAATATGTAGGCTGTCATTTAAAGGCATTGGATAAATTCTCATAGTTGATCAAAAAGACTGAAAATGTGTGTGCAGAGTCACACAAACAACATAGCGTATGGCTGGGGCAGGGGGTGGCGGTGCTGAAGCAGGAAGAAGGAATATATGTTGTCTCTGTAGTAGTCAACGTCAAACTTTTAGTAGGTCCTAGGTGGACATCTGGCTTCGTGGCCAAACAACACTGGAACATTCAAGCGATGACACATTTCTGCAGGCGGAGGTGGTGTCTGGTAAAAGCAGAGTATTTTGTTCTGCACGGCCTCCATTTCCCATTAGGAAGGACCCCACACATTTTGGAAATCCAAACCCATAGTGGTCAATTATGGCACAGAAATGACGTCAAGCCTGAAAAACAGCTCTCTGAACGTCCCTATGATGATTGATCAGTTTCTGTGCTGAAATGTGCAGCTGGACTCCCTGTCCAATGATGGGAATGATTCACAGTGGGAATATAAAGATATTTTACTCAACAGGAAATGGGATTTTTAGTATGAGGCACACACACAATTCCCAAAGGGAACACAGACAGTTTTAAAAACAACAGCTGTCCCACCTCCCTGGAAGCTCCACTCACGCCTAAAAACACCAGAACTTAAGGTTGTGAAAATATGGAAGCACATAAGAGTAGAAGTAGTATGGTGTAGTGGCTGGGGTGCTGGGCTTGGAGGTGGGCAGAAAGATAGGCTCAAATTCCATTACTGACACTTACTACTTACTTACTTGGATGACTTTAGGTACGTCATTTAATCTCTAAGAACCCCAGGTAACTTCTTAGGACTTATCCTATGATTCTACTAAATCATGGGCAGGGTGAGATCTGCATTGGTGGAAGAAACTGCCACAACATTTAAGTCCACCAGGCTGGTAAAAACCACTGTCCCCTTGCATGTTCAATACTTTATCAAAGTGGGTGGGTGGTCCTTCTATCAAAGCTGAAAAACCCTTCTATGCCTTAGTCATGACTGAGGCTGAGTTGATGGTATTCAGGAAACGAGCTGTAATAGCTGAAAAGTTCTCCACCTGGTAGCCAGTCTTCTGGTGTTAAATAGATACCAGGTCAGATGGCAAGCCTGTGCTCCATGTCCTTCCAGCTTGGCAGAATTACCAGAACTTTTGTTCTCCCAGCACAGCCTATGAAGTATGGTCACCTCTACACCCGGAAGTGGCATTGAAGAAAGGCTTTAATGGAGGGTTATTTTTAGATTGTCTTCATGACATATTGTGCCCTTCCCCCCTTTCCCAAATCTATACCAAAGTGGTGGTCAGGTCAGTTCCCTGATGAGGAACCCTTCCTTGGTGTTAGCTAGGTTGGTTTCCAGATGATACACATACACATACACACACACACACACACACACACGTCTCTAGCCCTCTGCTTGAGGCCTTTCTGGTTTGGTCAGACCTGCCAGAATTTCTAGAGAACTTGGGATCATTTCTATAACATGATAAAAAAATCAGGAGTCACGGGATGTAAGAGTGCTAAAAAGAACAAAGTCAGAGGCACAAAATGATGTGGAAAATAACAAAAGACAACCTCCTATAATCAGGGGCTTTAATTCTTCCTTACCCCTCAATAATCCTGAGGTCCCTTAACATGCAACAATCCTCTGACATTTAGGAGAGAGGGAGAGGAAAGGACACAGAAATAACCCTAAGGACAACAGAGTCCCAGTGTGTGTGACCAGAGACAATAAGCATATTATATCCACTTCTGGAATGAACAGATGGCATCACTTATGCTATCGATAAACAACTTCTTAATGGTGAGAACCCAGTCAGTAGGCCTGGGCCTGAATGTTGATTCTGTCTTAGAGTAGGTGGGAGTCAATTGACAAATGGTCAAAGGATAGGAACAGGCAATTTTCAGAGGTAGAAATTAAAGATATCTATAAGCATATGAAAAATGCTCTAAATCACTACTGATTTGAGAAATGCAAATCAAAACAACTTTGAGGTACCACATCTCACCAGCCAGATTGGCTAAGATGACAAAACAGAAAATGACAAGTGCTGGAGAGGATGTGGAAAAATTGGAACACTAATGCATTGCTGACGGAGCTGTGAACTGATACAACCATTCTGGAAGGCAATCTGGAACTATGCCCAAAGGGCTATAAATAATTCCATACCCTTTGACCCAGCAATACCACTCTAAGGCTGTATCCCAAAGAGATCATTGAGGTGGGAGGAAGACCCATATGTATAAAAATATTTATTGCAGCTCTCTTTGTGATGGCAAAAAACTGGAAATTAAGGGGATGCCCATCAATTGGGGAATGGCTAAAGAAGTTATGGCATATGAATGTAATGGAATGCTATTGTGCTTTAGGAAATGGGGAGGAGATGGACTTCATCATTACCTGGAGAGGCTTATACAAATTGATGCTAAGTGAGAAAAGCAGAACCAGGAAAAATGTGTACACAATTACAGACACAATGTATATGTGATGACCAGCTTTGATAAACTGAATTCTTCTCAGCAATGCACAGTTATAAGGCAACTCTACAAGTCTCAGGATGGAAGATGTCTACATTCAGAGAAAGATCTAGGAAGAACAGAGTTTAAACAGAGACTGAAGCAAACTACATGCTCTCTTTACCATGTTTGGTTTTGTTTCATCTTTGCCATTGTTCATTTCATCGGTTGCAACCCTTCTATACAACCAGACTAATGTCCAGTGTGAAAATATTTGCAGATCCTGTATTTGATCGCATGCCACCATGGGTGAGGGAGAGGGAGGGGAGAAAATCTGAAACTCAAGGGATTGTGGAACTGAATCTTGTAAATTAAAAGTAAATAAACAAATCAATTTTTAAAAAAAGAGCAGGAGCTTCTTCCTTTCTCTTCCCCCCTCATTCCCTCTCAATATGGGTTCAGCTTAGGTCTCTTTCTTCTTCCTTTCAAAAGGAATGAGCTTTCCCTAAAAGGATACAAAGCTGCCTCTGGGACCCGGTTTGACTTAGCTTCCCCTATGGAGCCTGGTCATCTAAAGGCATAAAAAGCCTCAGTCAGAGGTACTGGAGGCCCCTTTGACATGGTGGGTTTCTGAAGACCAAGAGTCATCACATCGTTCACCATATTCTGCCTTGATGAAAAGATCCATTTCCAGACGGAGATGAGGGGGCCACATCCAATAAAGTGTCGATGTATGCTTGTTGTGTATCCTTGCTGTGTTAGGACAGAGTAAACCTTTTGTTAACACTAGGAGGACCAGGCATATCAACTGATGCAAAAAATTTATTGTACTTTTACTTTGAAATACAAATGTTCATCCTATCTCTATTTTGCTTTATTGATTAAAAAGAAAACATCGTGCAATCAGTTGAAGCAGCTTGATCCTTTGAAGTATTCTTAAATTCCAGGACGCCTAGTGTCAATTATTGAATGACTTCTGAACGCCTCATTTCAATCTTGCAACGTTGCTGTCATCCAACCTTAACTAAGGGAGCACTGGTATTCAAGCTACTTCAGCTAGCAGACAACACTGGGGACGTCACATTGGGGATAGGAGCCTCAGTTTTCTTATCTGGGAAACAGGGACGTTTTACCTTTCTTGTTAATTCACCTGTTTTTAGTGTGTGCCTGCACAGCAGATCAAGCACTATGCTAGGCACTAGGGATACAAATAAGGAGGACAATGCAGCTCTTGCTGTCAGGGAACTTATGGCTTAATAGAAATAATCTGAACATGATACTAGGCAGTATGTGATGGGGGTGAAGGAGGCAATGATGGAGGGCTCTGTGAAAATGTACAGAGAATGAGATCAATTCAAGCTGAAGGATTCAGGGAAAGCTTCATGGAGGAGGTAGCATCTGACCTGCACCTTGAAGGAAGAGAACTATTTCAAACATTTCAATAGAGGGTGAGAGGTCAAGGTTCTATGCACCCTTTTTTCAGGCCTGGAGGATGCACGTGTAGACTGTGAAGTGCTACAGAGAGCTGAGTTAACACCTTCAAATCCTTGCAGACCATGTCACTGGCAAGTTCAGAAAGGCTCTCATTCAGTTCCTTTGATCACAGATAGTACTAACTGCATGTTGTTACATACAGAAGAGAGTGGAGAGCAGAGAAATAACAAGTAGCTCACACTTACATGGTGCTCTGCTGTTTACAAAATGTTTTCTTCACAATAACCCTGCAAGGCAAGTTAATCATTCTTCCCATTAAACAGCTATGAATACTGAGGCTCAGAGAGGGGATGTGATCTGACTAAGGTGACTAATAACTGGGAGATCCAGGTCTTCTGACTCTTCAGTCCAAAACTCTTTTCAAGGACAGATCCGTAAGAGTTAGCCACTTGCTTAGCTGAAGATGTGAGGGAAGAGGCAATTTTCAGAGTTCCCAAGGCAGGAGGCAGAGAAATGACTTGTGATGTGTGGAATTCTTCAATGTCCCAGCCTCCCAAGGCAGAGAGAACCAGAGCCAATGCTTCCTCTCACATTAAAGTTTAAGGTTTTGTCTCCTGGAAGGAAAATGAGCAAGATCTAGACAGTGCTCATCCTGGCTGATGAACTGGATCAAGAGAAAGAAAGTGGAACCGATGAGCTGAAGGCTGGAAAATGAGGACTACTGGGAAGGGTGAAAATAGGAAAATAAAATTTTAAAAAGCAATGAAAAGTCATCCAATAAAACATTTAAAATAAATTCCAAAAACCTGGAACAGGTTTATTTTAAATTTGCATTAAGGTCACTTATTTAATACTGCAAAAATGGTCACGGTCTGTAACAACTAGATTGCATATGAGGAACTGCAACAGATGCGCTCACTGGAGGAGTATCAGCCTGAGCTAACAAAGGACATACCCCAGAGGAAGCCAGCACTTTGCCACCACTCACGGGCCAGCACCCTTTAGGCAAAGGTGCTGAGGCAGGTGAGCCTCATGCTGACTTTGGGCGCTGCATGTTCAAATCCACATAAGAATGAGCTGTCCGATGACACAGCTGAGACATGAAACTCTGGTGCTGCCCAAGGTTGATCCCAAGCTCTTGGCCCATTCCCTCAGATGCCAAGAGCAGCAGACATATGGGGGTGTTTTTCACACAACATGCTCCTGATGATTTCACCCCTTGCAAACTTCACTATGAGTCTCATGTCTCTTAGAGAACTTACAATTGCCTAATACTTTGAAAAGTCAGCGTATGTCATTCATTGATATTTTCTGAAGCTGAAAAGAATGGAAGCATAGGAATAGAGCTGGCCAGAGCAGAGGCAGGCTTATTCCATGTTCGATTAGAACATAAACAGGACTTAACAAAAATCAGAAGGAGCTAGAGGCAACAGTGTGGACACTTGTTAGAAATACCACTTTTAATTAGCTTGAGGAGGAGGAAGAAATCACAGCCTGAATGTCCAGCTCCAACCCTGATGTGCTGGGCTTTGTTTGGCACAACCTCCTCAGAGGGTACAGACAATGTCTTGCCTAGTACCATGAATTGGTTCCTTGAAAACAGAGCATAAGGTGTGACCACATTCCCAAGGGTTGCAGGAAGGTAACTAGCATTACTGGGGTTAAGTACTAGCTAGAGGAATGTCAGATGACCGATTTGTGAATTAGGCCACTGGCCAAAATGACATGACAATGGGTATCCCCAATGTTATGGTGGGCCCTGCTTGTGATGTAATTGGTGATGCTGTGACTCTGCGACCCTCAATGGGTCAATGATATGTGACAAGTGCTAGTATAATGGGCTGTAAGGGGTGACAGATGTCAGACTGGGGTAGCAGGACTGAGCTAGAATGTGTGGCTCCAGATGAGAGCAGAGACAACACACACCATCTAGTTCAAGAGGAGGAGCTGAACCCAATCCTATGGTTGGCCCTTTGACCTTGGCAACAACTTTGTAAGTTTTCTTCAACAAGTATCTGAATGAAGTGTGATGTCCCTAAGTATTAAGTTCACTACCAAGCATCTGGAGAGATACTTAGTCTGGCTCCATCCCAGTCAACAACGTTCATTATTCAATTGCATATTCATTTAAAATAATAGAGAAAAATTACATATTATCAGATTCAGTCCACATCAAAGGGGGAAAAGGTCACCATCCAATGACCACTGGACAATGACTAGTGACTAGCTCATTAGAGAAGCCTAATTTTTGCAGCACTTCAATATATACACGAACATCACACTGTGTCCTTTTAGACATTATAAGGGAGAAAAAGACACACTAAGTCCCCAGTATGCCTACTTCTCACTCTGTTTCTGGCCTGCTGGTGCTGGTCAGAGGCTCGTCCTTTCACCACAAGGGCTGGTACATTATTTAGTATGGGAACTTGAAGAGCCTTGGGATTATCTTCCCAAGGCAAGGCGGCTGGCAGTGGGCGGTTGTGCTTTCTTCCTGGGACCTCTTCTCATAAGTGCTTCTTGGGTGGCTCAACCAGGATCGTGGGCCAAATTCCGAGGATAAACTATTAAGGTAAGGGTTCAAGGAGAGAGAAAGAAGAAAAATAGTTTTCCAGTACAAATCTTAGAAAAAGATGAGTTAGAACATTCTAGTCTAGAACCTCAGGGGATCCTGGCTGAATCTTAAGAATCAAGCTGTGGTTAAGATCAATGGTCTGTCTGAGGGTGGCCATGTTAGGGGGCCACTGTCTCCATTCATGGTAGATGGAGACAAAGCTCCTATTCTTAGAGTTGAACCCAAACTTACTGCAGGGAATTCTTGTATTCAAATATACACAGACAAGGGCTTACCTTCACCTTTGGTCTATACCGCAGATAAAGTGTCCTTGTGTACAAGCTGAAAGGGAAAGAAAAGGGCATTTCAGAGTCAGAATTACAGAACATCTCAATTTGGAAGAGAGGTTAGTGCTGCCACTTACTTCCTGCACAATTTTGGGCAAACCTCTTCCCTTCTTATGACCTAATCCAATCCACAGCTGAGTAGGGCCCTCTGCAACAGTCCTACCAAACAATCATTTGTTCTTTGAAAAACCTACAGAGATTGGACACTAACTGTCTCATGTGGCACAGCCCTTTCCATTTTCAGACAGCTTTCATCGTTTGGAAGTTTTTCCTTTTAGTGAGTTGATTTCTTGGCAAGCATCCCCATATGTATGCATATAAGTGTGGCACAAGGTGGTTTTTCTGGGGAGGGAGTAAGGATCAGGAGGAAGCTTCATACAGAACACAGCATTTGTGCTGAGCTTTGAAGGTAGCTAGGGATTCTAAGAGACAGAAGTGGGGAAGAATTATACTCAAGCTACAGGGGACAGCTTATGCAAAAGCTAGGACAGGAGAGATTGTATTTTATGTATGAAGAATAGTAAGAAAGCCAGTCTGACTGGACCACAGAGTGCATTATGGGAAGTAATGTGTAATAAGCCCAGGGAGGCAGACTCTAGAAAGGCTGTCAAAGACTTTAAATTATGGAGAGATTTGTATTTGATCCTAGAGGTCACAGGGGAGCTTAGATCTTATCAAACAGGGGAAGAAGATCAGTTTGGCAGGTGTGTAGAGGATGGGCCAGACAGGGAGAAACTTGAGGCAGGGAAAACATTTAGAAAGCTACTGTAATTGTCTAGGTGAGAAGGGCCCTGAACTCAGAATAAGGGTGGTGAGTGTGTGAATAGAGAGAAGTATATATGAGATGGTTATATGGAGTGTGGGAATGTAAGAAATCAAGGAGAATTCTCAAGTTGTAAATTTGGGTAGCTAGAAAGATGGATTGTGGGGCCCTTGACAAAAATTAACCCAAGGAATGAGAAACAGAGGCAGATAAATATAATGCATAATATCATATAATTAATTATATTTTGTTGTTGTTCAGTCATTTCAGTCTGACTCTTCATGACCCCATTTGGGATTTTTTTGCCAAAGATACTGAAGTGGTTTGACATTTCCTCTTTCATCTCATTTTACAGATGAGGAAACTGAGGCAAACAGGTTAAGTGACTTGATTACATTACAAAGGTACAAAATCAGCTGTTCCCAAAGCACCAATATTTCACTCCTTCATGCTCAAAAAGCTCTAGTGATTTGCTTTTGCTTCTAGGTTAAAACAGAAATTCTGTTACTTGAAGCCCTGCATAACTAGGTATAATTTTATTCACTACACTGGGGATTCTTCATACCCCAGTGATAAGCAGAGGGCCTGGCACAAAGCATACAGTGCTTAATAAATACCTGTCAACTGACTGACTCAAATACCTTTCCAATCTGGCCCCAATTTATCTTTTAAGAATGATTTTAAGTCCTTTTATTCAATTTGGTGCTAGAAATGTTAGCTGTAGCAATAAGAAAAAGAAATTAGATTAGGCAAAGAAAAGACTAAGCTATCACTCTTTGCAGATGATATGTTAATATACTTAGAGAATCCTAAAGAATCAAGTAAAAAAAATTACTTGAGATAATAAATAACTTTAGCATAGTTGTAGGATATAAAATAAATCCCACATAAATCTTCAGCATTCCTTTATATTTCTAACAAAATCCAACAGCAAGAAATAGAAAGAGAAATTCCATTTAAAGTTACTGTAGACATTACAAAATATTTGGGAACAAACTCAGGAACTATATGAACACAATTACAAAACACTTTTCACACAAATGAAGTCAGATCTAAATAATTGGAAAAACATCAGTTGTTCATGGCTAGGTCGAGCTAATCTAATAAAAATGACAATTTTACCCAAATTAATTTACCTATTTAGTGCCATACCAATAAATCTACCAAAAAATTATTTTATAGAGCTAGATAAAATAGTAACAAAATTCATCTGGAAGAACAAAAGGTCCAGAATATCAAGGGAATTAATGAAAAGAAATACTAGGGAAAGTGGACCAGCCATACCAGATTTTAGACTATATTATAGAGCATCAGTCATCAAAACTTTGTGGTACTGGCTAAGGAATAGATTAGTAGATCAATGGAACAGATTAGGTACATGATACATAGCAGTCAATGACTATAGTAATCTACTGTTTGATAAACCCAAAGACCCCAGCTTCTGGGATAAGAACTCACTATTTGACAAAAACTGCTGGGATAACTGGAAAATAGTATGGCAGAAACTGAGCATAGACCAGTATCTAACACCGTACACCAAAATAAAGTCTAAATGGGTACATGATCTATATATAAAGGCTGATACTGTAAGCAATCTGGGAGAGCAAGGAATAGTTTACCTATCAGATTTATGGTGTAGGGAAGAATTTAAGTCCAAACAAGAGATAGGGAGTATTATGAAATACAAAATGGATAACTTTGATTACATTAAACTAAAAGTTTTTGTACAAATAAAGCCAATGTAACCAAGATTGGGAGGGAACTGGAAAATTGGGAAAGAATTTTTACAACTAATGTCTCTAGTAAAGACTCATTTCTAAAATATACAGAGAACTGAGTCAAATTCATAAGGCTACAAGTCATTCTCCAATTGATAAATGGTCAAATGATACGAACAGGCAGTTTTCAGCAGAAAAAACTAAAGATTTCTATAAGCATATGAAAAAATCCTCTGAAGCACTATTAATTAGAGAAATGCAAGTCTCAGGTACCACATCTCACCAGTAACATTGGCGAAGATAACAAAACAGGAAAATGATAAATGCTGGAGAGGATGTGGAAAAATTGGAACACTAATGCATTGGTGGAGGTATGAACTGAGCCAACCATTCTGGAGAGCAATTTGGAACTATGCCTGAAGGGCTATAGAAATGTGCAAACCCTTTGACCCAGCAGTACCACTTCTAGGGTTGTATCCAGAAGAGATCATACAAATAGAAGGAGGACTCATGTGTACAAAAATATTTATATCAGCTCTTTTTGTGGTGGCAAAGAAATGGAAGTGGAAATCAAGGGGATGCTCATCAATTGGGGAATGTCTAAACAAATTGTGGTATATGAATGTAATGAAATACTACTGTGCTGTAAGAAATGAGGAGCAGATGGATTTCATAATCACCTGGAGAGACTGACTTATATAAACTGATGCTGAGTGAGAAGAGCAGAACCAGGAGAACGTTGTACACAATTACAGACACAATGTATGTGTGATGACTGACTTTGATAGACTGGGCTCCTCTCTGCAATGCAAGGCTATAAGACAACTTCAAAAGACTCATGATAGAAAGGGCTGTCCACATCTAGAGAAGAGAACTACAGAGTCTGAAGGCAGATTAAAGCAAAATACTTATTCTCTCTCTTTTGTGTTTTGTTTTGTCCCTTCTTTCTTGTTCATTCTACTGGTTATAATTCTTTACAACCTAATGTTTAATGCGAAGATATGTGTAGAACCTATATTGGATTGCATGCTGCCATTGGGGGGGGGGAGGGAGGAAAGGGAAGGGGAGAAAATGTGTAAGCCAAGGGATTGTAGAACTGAAAGCTGTAAACTAAAAGTAAATAAATAAATAAATTTGAAAAAATAAAAAATGAATGACTACATTTCTCTCCCTTATGTACTCTCTGTTCCAACACAACTGGGCTCCTTGCTATTCTGCATACAGGACATTCCATCTCTGCCTCCAGGCCTCTGGCCAGGCTGCCCTCCATGCTGGGAACACTCATTTTTCTCTCTTGGATTCTCTAGTTCAGCTCAAGGCTTATGTTATTTCCTTTGCCAGGTTTTTCCTGATTCCCCAGCTGATGGTATTCTCTTCCACAGATATAACTCCATATACATTTTTGTGAAGATTTCTCTGTGTACATGCTGTAGGATGTTTTCCCCAGAAGAACAGGATCATTTTGAGGGCAGGGAGTGTTTTAATGCTTGATTTGGTATCACCAGTGCCCAGAAGACTGTAGGCCCTTAGTAGATTCTGGATGAATTAAAGTGAATTTAAAAGAACAAGTTGCTATGTGAGGTTTGATGGGAAAGATGAAGAAAGTCATCAGAGCACTGGAATTGGAATTAGGAGACCTGGGTTCTAGTCTAGACACAGACACAAAGCAGTGTGTATGGGCAAAACACTTTACCACTCTGTATTCTCCTTATCTGTAAAACAGGACAATAAATCCACATCTTTCTGGGAATGATTTTAAGCTCTTCTCTCCATGTCCCCCTGTACCCCACTATGCTTCTTTGGAAAGCTGGTCCCCATGTAGGTGATGGTTACTGGCAATAATTACTTATCTTTTTGCAAGAAAACTTTGGTTTCAAGTTATGTGTTTCAAGCTATCCACTCAATGTAGTAGATTTAAATACCTCCTGGCTAATAGGAGAAGTTTACCAGAACAAGTATAGGCCACAACAATAGAACCATTGAGAGTGTTTTTCTTATGAATTTAAAGTATAACTGGCAAAAAATTGACAACTCTTAGGGTTGTTCTGAAGAAATTATTATGGCAAGCTATCAAGTTAAGGTGTTCTGAGACCGAATAATCCAGTCTGTGCCCTCAATGAGCTGACCCTCATGGAGGGTTTTGCTGGGCCGAGCTATCACTGGTGTCTCTGGGACCATCTCTGAGGAGAGTGCTTTTCCCACCTTCACATAGAAGAGCACTCTGTACCTCCCTGATGCACACAGCATACCTGTGGCACTTCAGTCATCAGGGTTGGTGTCAACATCTGTTATGGATTCCCTCATCCTCAAGAGCAGTGCTTTGTACACCTTAGGTGCTTAATGTGTGCTTGCTGAAGTGAAGCTGAATGAATCTACCATAAAAATGTTACTAGAATCAGGGCAGCCCAACATCTCCTTTATCATCCTCTCCATATTCTTGCTGAGTCCTCTTAATGGGACTGAACATTCACGTGTTATAGAAGTAAGGTAAGTACTCAGCCCTTTTTGTGCCCTCTCCAGAAGGGGATACAAATGCTAGCTTTGGAATCAGAATGGCTGAGTCTGAGTCCTGGCTAAGACACAACCAGCAAGCAGCAGAGCCAGAGTACCCAGGGCTCCTGATTCTGGTCAAGAATCACAGACTCACAACATATCACATAGAGGGATCTCAGGATTACTGATTAAGAGACAGAAGGGATGTTAAGATATTTTGCCCAACCACATTTCTTTACAAATGAGGGTACTGTGGGCCTGGGTGGGGGGAGCTCTCCTAGTAAGCAGCAGAATTGGGGTGTTAGTCTTTGCACTGGGGTGCCTCAGTGGATAGGAGCGCAGGGTGTGGAGTCAGGAAGACTCATCTTCCTGAGGTCAAATCTGGCCTCAGACACTTAGCTGTGTGACCCTGGGCAAGCCACTTCACATGTTTGCCTCAGCTTCCTCATTTGCAAAATGAGCTGGAGAAGGAAAACCCCAAATAGAGTCACAAAAGCTAGACATGGCCGAACAACAACAAAAGTATTTTCCATGCTTCTGAATCATGATCTGTAATAATTAGACTTGTGGTACCAGTATTCCTGTGTATTGCACATAGTTGGTCTTTGGAAGATTTCCCCTACTCTTCTGCAATAGAGACTTATTTTTCATTTCCCCAAATCCCTGAGGTCATGTGGGCTAGAACTGGAAGAAGGGCTACCACTGAAGTTTCAGAGGAGGGAGGGGAATGCTTCCTTCCTTCCTTCCTTCCTTCCAGCTTCCCTTTTCTTCCCTTCCCTTCCCTTCCCTTCCCTTCCCTTCCCTTTCCTGTGTGTTAGCACTAAGTGACTTTTTGGCAGGCAAGAAAACCTCGTTATTGAGAAATGGGCTGCTCAAAGCAGGAGACTAAAAGAGACTACCTGTTTCCAACTAGTTGCTGTTTACCAGAACACCCTGTTCCATCAAGTACAGTGGGGCTATTGAGACTATTTTTCCTAAGGACCAAAAGAAAGTCGTCAAAAAAAAAAAAAAAAACCCCAACCCAAACAAACAAAACTAAACTTCTAAATTAGAGTACAGTAAAAATAATAGAGTGAGAATATTTTCAAAAATAAAGATTTTAGGATTAACTAGAACTTTTGAAATGGCCAGAAAAACTTATTCCCAAAAATATATTATTTATATTAAGAGAATAATTAATTTACTAATAAAACAGTTCATATTTGTATAGTGTTTTACAAAGCTTTTTTACAGAAATTTCACGAGGCAAACAGTGTAAGTCTTTTTATCCTTTTTCTAAACAGGCCAAGTACTAGGTCCTTAGGACAAAAACAAAGGCTAAAGCTGTCCTTTCGGAGTTTGCCTTCTGATGAGGGGGGACAATATTTAAATAAACAGGCCTGTACAGGATACATACAGAACAGATGAAAGTTAGCCTGGGAGGGAAGGCTGTAACAAGTGAGGAGTCTGGAAAGGATTTCTGTAGAAGAAATTAGTGCAATGCACAATTCAGTGCAATGCACTGAAGCTGAGTCTTGAAATAAGCCTGGGGTTCCAAGAGACAGAGGTGAGGAGGGAGGGCCTTTCAGGTGTGGAGATGGGAGATGGAGTGTGAGAAACAGCAAGCAGACTTATTTGGGCAGATAGCAGAAGGTGTAGAGAGGGGTAGAATGTAAGAAAATCAGAAAATAGGCTGCAAGAGACCAGGTTGTGAAAAGCTTTACATTTCACACAAAAGATTTTACATTTGATCCCAGAGGTAGCAGGGAAGCACTGGAGTCTACTGAGTAGGGTATGGAGTGAGCCGGCCAGACTCACATTTAAGCAGATGAGTGGTGAGCCTGAGTGACTGCAAGGATGGGGGCACCCTCTCCAGGAGAAAGGAAGCCTGAGAGAAGAGAGGCTTGGGGGGAAAGAGAAGAGGACAGAGCCACTGAATCAATAAGAGGCTAAGTAAGGCTTTCTAAATTTGCTTCTTTGCCCAGAGCTGGTTTTAAGGAAAATTGCAGAGCAAACAAAGTAATTAATTAGCTCTCCCTCCTCCCTTTCAGTGTTTTCATTTTCTCTTTTAAGCAGTTCATTTCCTCTCAAGTACTTGGTTTGGTTGTCATTCCACCCAGACTCAGCCAGTTCACATTCAGCAACTACTAACCTTTTCTTGCTTCTTAGGGTTCTCATTTATGCTAGGAATTAATCTGATTCCCTAATTCACATAATTAAAAAGCTGAATGGCCAGCCCCGACCAGGTCCAGATAATCCAAATCAATCAATCCATGCTAAGCACCTTCTCTCTAGGCGTTGTACTTGGGTTGAGGATCCAAAACTCTGTTTCATACACACTGGGCTCTCAAAGGGTTTGTTAAGTATAACACAGAAGAACTACACCCACACACAACTATATTACATTGGCTATAGCTCCCCCTCTCTTCTCCATCCCCCAAATTTCTATTTCATACCTGAAAAGTATGTGAAGATAAGAGCCAAGGCCAGTAAGAATGTGCCACCAAGCATGTAACTGTGTAAAAACTCCCACAAAAGGCGGCACCTTCATTCGAAACTCCCTGTTAGGAGGAGACATAGAATAAACCAATTTTTTGTATAACCACAAAAATATGCAATTATAGCACCTGCTGACACAGTCCTGGGTACTACCAAGCATGTGCTCTTCATGCATAGCAAAGAATATAATTCTTTATGGGTGCTACAGGTTAGGTGCATAAATATTCAAAAGTTCTAAAACATTCTTTGCTCATGCCCCATTTATTATTAGTCTTATTCAATAGATAACACAATTAAGCTAAAATAAGGCAACTTTTCTAGGATATTCCCATGAATTCCTGGGAGTAAGGTTTTATATCCCCTCAGCTACCTTTGTATTCTTCAGACTGGATCTTAGTTTTCTGACCAAACTACATATAATACTGACTAGAACCTAGAAGCCTGAGTTTGTGTCCAGTACATTCCAACAATGTGACCCCAGGCAGGTCACTTTCTAGGGACTTGGCACTAATATTTACAGTGCCTGTGCCTCCAGGTGGTTGTGATTACTGCCGAAGCTTAGGCCTACCTTGAGATCTCCCTCTGTTTTTCTATCATTAAAATTCTATTATTAAAACAGTGCTTTGATCTGCTACTATATTTTCCCAGTGAATTTAGAGTAAAACTTTTAAATGATATTACAAAATGTGACAAATAGGTGGGTCAAAAATGTATACACTGCATGACGATCAGGTTTCTTTAGAGCTCTGAGGTTTCCAAAGCACTTTCCTTAAATCAACTCTTTGAGGCAGAGAATACATATATGTAATATTTAAAAGTACATATCACTTTATATTTGCCATGCTTCTAAAAAAATAATTGTTTGTTTTTTCTTACCTCAGTGATTCACAAAAGATATTGTCTACATTCCAAAGGAAAAATCCCATTAAAAATATGCCTAAGGAGGTATAACCCAGTCCTCTAAGCCATGGATATACCCTGTGGAGAGAAGGAAAAGCAAAATCTAATTAAGTCAAATTCACTGCTCAAAACTCTTGAGTATCTCTCTGTCTTTGGGATAAAGTACACACTTTAGCTTGGCATTTAAGGTCTTCTGTAATCTGGACTCAATTTATTTTTATAGCATTATCCACATAGCTATTCCCCTCATAATCTATGTATGCAGAGATCTCCTCCCTTCCCCTCTAATCCATAGTGCACACACTGACAGATTGTTCTTCCAATAACTTCCAAACATAATTTTGATCATGCAATTTTCCTGCTCTATCTTCTTGGCCATCTTCCATACCAGGTCTCAATTAGTTCCTCTGCTGTTTCCCTAAAAGTTTTTATCTAAATCATCATGTCATTAGCTACTAGGGATCTAGCCATCCTCCCTGAAAGAAACTTGGATCCCTCCCCTAGAACCACCTTGGGCTCTGACAGGTGAGCTTCGCCCTTACCAGGCTTCTGTGCAGCTTCCTGGACATATTCCCACTGCATGCCCTCTCACTCCAATGTTTCTAGCTCCCTCTAATGTATTATCTTCCTCCATTAGAATTAATGTTCGACTAGGGCAAGGACTGTCTTGCTCACCTGCATTTCTGTTGCTTGCACTTTGCACAATGCTTGGTACAAAGTAGCCACTCTGACCCTGGGCAAGTCACTTCACCTCTGTCTGCCTCAGTTCCCTCATCTGTGAAATGAGCACCGACATTCCAGGACTGTCACAAGGACCAAATGAAATCATATTTTTAAAGTGCTTTGAAAACCTTTAAGCACTGTATAAATGCTGTAACTTGTCATTATTTCTGTTGTCTATATTATCTTGAGTGTCAAACCTTATCAGAGATATTTTGTAGGAAGAGTTTTTCCTCCATTACCTGCTTCTCTTCTCCTAGATGCTTTAATTTTATATAAAAGCTTTTCAATTTCACATAATCAGCCATCCTTTTTATCTTTTGTAATTGCCTTTATCCTTGTTGGGTTAAGAATTCACCCTCTACCTATAGCTCCAAAAAGTATATTATATCTTCTAAAAATATTTTATGCTATTATCTTTAATATTTCAGTCATGCAGCCTCTTACAATTTGTTGTGAAATGTTGTATAAGATGTTGATCTTTCCCTCATTTCTGCTAAACCTCTTTCCAGTTTTCCCAATGGTTCTTATCAAATAGGGAGTTCTTTCCTAGGTAATTTATGCTTTCAGGTTTATTGAACACTAGTCTATTGGAATCCATTATTTCTGATTCTTTCTTGTCTAGTCTATTGCACTGACCTACTTTCCTATGATTTGACCAGTTCCAAACAGTTTTAAAGACTGATGCTTGAGGATATGGTTTGAGGTCTGCAAGTGCTATTTTCCCTTCATTTCTACACCCCCTCCCCCATTATTTGCTTTGATATTCTACATGTTTAGTTCCTTCAAATGAACTTTATTCTTATCTTACCTAACTCTATGAAGCATTATTTTGGTATTTTGATTAGTGCGTCATCTAGTCTGTGAATTAACTTTGGTAGTACTGGCATGTCAATTATGTTGGCACAGCTTATCTGTGAAAACTGGATAATCCTACAGCTATTTAAGTTGTTCTTTATTTCTTTGAGGAACATTTTATAATTTTTTATTACAAGTATTTTATTACAAGTATCCTTTAAGATCTATACAAGTACTGAGTATGCTTTAGTTACTTGACTTCCAAATATTTTATTCATTTTGTAGTTATTTATGTAAATATGTATATATTTTAAATTTATATATACATATACATTCTTGTTTAATCTTCGCAATAATTATGTGAGGTAAGAGCTTTATAATTCCCATTTTACAGATGAAGAAACTGACAGACAGGAAACTGACCTGTTGTCTAGGCTCATTAGCTAGTAATTTCTGAGATAGGATTCCAACTCTGGTCTTCATCACTCTATTTTAAAATAATTATTATTCAGTTATTTTTAGAATTCTTTTTTTAAATTTTGAGTTCTAAATTCTCTTCCTCCTTTCTATCCTCTCCCTACCCACTGAGAAAGTAAGCAATGTAACAATTATACCTGTGAAATCATGTAAAACATATTTCCAAATTAGCCATATTTTTTAAAAAAGCAAGAAAAATTTAAAAAGTAAGAAAACTGTACTTCACTTTGCACTTAGTTCATCAATTCTCTCTGGATATGGTTAACATTTTTTATCATGAGTCCTTTGGAATTGTCTTGGACTGATCAGAGTAGCCAAGTCTTTCACAGTTGATTATCATTACAACATTGCTGATATTGTGCACAACGATCTGGTTCTTTTCATTTCACTTTGGATCAGTTTATATGGGTTTTGTCCTATTTTTCTGAAGCCACCCCCCTTGTCATTTCTTATAGCACACAATAGTACGTTGTCACAATTATATGCCACAACTTATTCAGTCATTCCCAAATTGAGGAACATCCCCTCAATGTCTAATTCTTTGCTACCACAAAAAGCTGAAATAAGGCTGAAAAATAAGGGTAACTGTGCAGTGACCAGTATCAAATGTATAATGTCTATATTCCTCCCATATTTGAGTGACCTGTGATCTCTGTTCCAAGTATAGGCTGATGTCCCTCCCAGAGAAGAAAGTGAGGAGTCTTGAAGAACGCCTCTCCAATATTCCAGGGTATTAAAAAGAATGCAGAGTTCTTAAAAGGACCAACTTTAAGAATTCAAAGATTTTAAAAGGAAAAAAAAAGGAATCTGGAATGGAGAGGAGACTTGCTTGGCCTTTGCAAGAAAGATGTCCCAGAAGGTAAGGGAAAGAATAGCTATACAAAATTAGAAGTCTGGATTCAGTCAAAGGCTGTGCCCAAGGACCAAGGAGACCACATGTGACCTTGAGGTTGCAGGTTCCACACCCCTGGGCTAGAATGTCATGTTGACTCTAATTAGGAGATTTTCAATAGGGCTAAATGTAAAATCTTACACTTAAAAAAAAATTAACCTCTGGGAATAGACACTATATGCCGCCTATGTTGGACCCTGTTTAGAGTACTGTATTCATTTCTGGGCACTGCAGTTTAAGAACATGGATATGTTGATGACTGTTTAGAAAAGGGTAACCATGATGGTAAAAGATCTTGAATCCATGATTTCTGAGGAAAATTTGAAGGATTTGGGGCATGTAAAGCTTGGACAAAAGAAGACTCCTGGGGGACAGTAGCTATCAAGCATTTGGAGACCTGTCATGTGGAGATTTGTTCTGGTCAGTCCCAAAGGATATAACTAAGAGCAATGAGTGCAAGTTGCAAGGAGCCAAGTTCAGCTTGGCATCTGGACATACTTCCTAATGACTCTGGGGGCTTAAAAGTGGAGAGGGGCTTCCTTTGGAGGTGGGGAGCTCCTCTTCCTTGGAAGTCTGTAAGCGGAGGTAGGAGAACTACATATTGTGTGTCAGAGTGGGGGTTTCTTTGGTATGTGGCTCCTGAGTTTCCTTCTAACTCTCCAATTCTGTGATTCAAAGTGATCTGAGGCCAGGAAGAATGCTTTTGGTTCAGGGAGCAGGGAATGGTATGTAAACTGGGCCTTGAAGGAAAGATTAAATGGGAAGAGATACGGAGATAATTTCAGGCCTGGGAATGATCTATGAAAAGTACATGAAGCCTGTAAAGGCAGAGTGAGATCAGCGAACAGTTAATAGTCAGATTGTGGTGAGACTGTAGAAGTGAATTACTGTGAAGTAAGACTCAAATGGAAGACTGCAGGCAGCTTGTGGAAGGCTTCCTCTTAGGGTAAGGAGTTTGCATTTTATCCCACAGGTAACACAACTACTGAACACTACAGTTGGGAAGGGACCCTGGAGACCACTTATACACTTTACAACGTCCTCAACAAGTAGTTGTTTAGTCTCCATGTGAAAGTGTCCAGTAAAAGAGAACTCACCACTTCCCATTTTATTTTTGGACATCTCAAGTTGGGAGGAAGCTTTTCCTTAGCCTGCATGTAAATCTGTTTGGGTTTTTTTTTCAATCTTTCATATATTGCTATTATTTTTGCCCTTTGGCATGAAGCAGAACAAGTTATTACTTAGAACACAGAATGACAGTGTTGGAAGGGGCCTTAGAAGACATCTAGGCCAACGTATCAATTTTGCAGATAAGGAAATTCAGCATCAAGGTCTTGGTCACACAGCAGAGGTGAGACTTGAATCTAGAACCCCTTCAGAACCCCTGACCTTGAATGGCCAGATCAGGTCGTTAACAATTTCACATCAACTTAAAAGCAAATCTCTAGTGGAGTGGAGTCCTTCAGAAATCTGTTCATGGCTTTGTGATATTTAATATTTTTTAAAAAAATCAGTTACCTGGATAAAGTCATAAGGGGCATGTGTATCAGATTTTTACATGATACAAAGCTGAGGGAGGGAGAACAGACTAAATGAGAGCCAGAATCCAAAAAAAAAAAAATCTTGACAGGTGAGTTGCACTGAATAAAATTAGATTCAATAAACTCAATTCAATAGCATTTCTGAGCCTCTACTGTATGCCAGGCACTGTGCTAAGGGCTGAGGATAATAAAAGAGGCAAAAGACAGTCCCTGTTTTCAAGGAGCTTACATTCTAATGCGAGGAGGGGGAGAATAATATGCAAACAAATATATACAAAGCAAACTATAAAAAGGATAAATGGGAAAGATCAAAGTTAGTGTTATCAGCAAACGTGGGCCTCCTCCAAGTCTCTGCCCTGGGTCTTCTTTTTCTTCTGTGACTTGGATTAAGGCAATATTTATGACATTTGCAGAGAGCACAAAGCTGGCAAAGCGTAACTAAGACACAAGATGACAGAGTCAAGATTTGAGATCTTCACAGACTAGAGCATCATCACTTTCTCCCTTAACGGTCTCATCAGTTTCCGTATCTTTAGCTCAATGACTCCTAAATCCATATGTTAAGTTCTAATTTCGCAAATGAATGCTAGTTCTGCTTAAGCAACTGTTGTTACCATCAAAATAATGCTGCTAGGTAATGCTGTGAAGAGAACACTAGGTTTAGACTCTGGAAGACCTAAGTTAAAATCCTGCTTCAGCTATGAGGTGGGTGACTCTGGGTAAGTCACTCTACCTCTCTTAGCCTCAGTTTCACCATCTTTCAAATGAGGGGGTTGGACTTGATGACCCATGAAACCCATGATTCATGATCCCCTGGTCCCTTCTTTCCACTCAAACCTTAGTTTATTACCCTCTTAGTCCAAATCCTCCTCTCATCTAGATTATTGTAATAGTTCCTAATTGGTCTCCCTGCCAGTCCAGTCCACCCTACAACTGCAGCCAAAGTGATCTTCCTTAAGTGCAAGTCTGACCATCAGACTCTCCTACTCCATTAATTCTACTGGCTTCCCTATTATCTCTAGATTTAGCTAGAAATCCCTCCATTTAGCTTTTAAAGCCCCTAGACAGCCTGGCCCCACCTGTCTTTCTAGTCCAACTGGACTTGGCTCTGTGAGACAGCCACACTAGCTTCCTCTCTCTCCTGTACACTCTACTCACTGGCTCATCTCTGTGCTGGTGTGCTGGCCATTATCTAAGCTTGGAAGGCTCTGCCCCCTTCCTTTCGTCTCACACCTCCTCCTTTAAGACATGGCTCAAGGAGCACTTTCTGCATGAAGCCTTTCTTGAGGGGCGGAGCCAAGATGGCTGCATAGAAGCAGCAAGGTCCCGCAGCTTCCACACCACCACCCTAAACACCCAGAAAATACGAGCCCAGACAAAGTCTAGGAAAGTCTAGGACTCTCAGACTCACACAAATACAGAGAACACAGCTCTCGCTGGGGTCAGCTTGGCGGAGGCTGGAACAGCCGGAAGCTGAGACCGTGGCCAGGCCTGGGGCAGTGGGAAGGAGCTGAGCCGAGCCCTGCAGCCAGCC
>CM053596.1:94459019-94482205 GCA_028646575.1 Pseudocheirus occidentalis
CTGCAATACCTGCAACTAGGAATTAAGATATACAGGGGCTGGGATAGGGAGACCCTCCTCGCCCTACCAGAAAAAAAAGAGAGCAGAGCAGGGGAGGGGATTTACAGTGGGATTGCTGTTTTAGGGTTGGGGCAGGGGCAAGATGGGGAGAAAATGTGTAATTCAAAAATGTAATGAAAATAAAGAACGTAAACAAGAAAAAAATGAAAATAAAATTAAAAAAGAAAAAAAAGAAGTTGTATGTCAGTTTGATGACATTCGCGGACAATTTAAAGTGTTTGGACTTCATTCAATATCTGTTTAAATGAGAAATAGGCTAAAAGTTTGGTGTATTACAATGAGACATGGACTGGGGGTCAGGAGTCCTGGGCTCTAGGTTGGCCTGCCACTTACTCTCTGTGAGCCTGCATAAATTCCTCCTGGTCTGTAAAGTATGGTTGCTCTGCGACGTCCCCTCCCACCAGGGTCTATTCCAGCTCTAAGATTCTGTGATTTGGAGTTCATCATAATCTTCACTCCATTGGGTACCTGATGCTGGGAAGCAGGCGCTGGGAAGTGAAAAAGCCTGATACAATTCTACACTTCCAAGTGCACCTCCAGGGCTATGAGATGCAGAATGAAGGGAGTGATGGAGAAAACTGCAGAAAGCTAGAGCTGGAAGGGACTTAAAGTGCATTTAGTCCAACCTCTTCATTCTACAAAGCAGGAAACTGGTCCTGGGAGGAAAAGTGATTATCCAGGCTCAAAGAACAACTCACTGGCACTTGCTGGACCAGAACCCAGAGCTCCTGGGGTCATTCCAGGACCCCTCCTGTGATGCCATGCCATCCCCCATATAGTTCACAAACAGGCCAGTCTGTGAGGGCATGGTTAGAATTGACCCTGTGCCATTTTCTCTGACCTCCCATGGTCACATCCCTTCTCAAGCTTCCTTATCTGTGCACAGTATTCCATGCCTTAAGGTCCATACAGTCTTCTCTCTACATTATCTCATTTGATCCTCACAAGTGCTCTTTCTGCAGCCCGGATATGATAGGATGTCATCTGGTGCAGGAAGCTCCCAGTGAGGAATTTTCTCTACCAGTGTAGGTTAGCATTTTCTTGGCAAATTAACATCTTAGAGAATGATCTAGTAGAGGGCGAGGAAGGCACTATAAGGTATTATTATCTCCATTTTACAGATGAGGAAACTGGTTGAGAGGTGAATTAACTCCCCCAGTCACACAGTTTCCCGAACTGGAGAGCTGAGTTGAATGCATGGCTCTTCCCATGCCAAGTCATATGCTCTTTCATCATGTAGTGCTGCCTCCCACAGAACCAAAAGGTCCATGTTTTTCCCATTTTCATAGGACAACTGCATCAAAGAGCCAGAGCTGGAATGAGGCTGAGGTCACTCAGTCAAAGTCTCTCATTTTACAAAGGAGGAAACAAACTGAGGCCCAGAGGATTATTTGCTCAAGATAACCCAGATGATAAATGTGAACCCCCCTGCTCTGACTCCAGAACCTGTGCACTCTGCCAAGCTCTGAGCCAATCCATTTGTTTCCTCTTTATGTAACAATAAAACATCAGAGGTCAGTCTGGAAAGGACCTCAGATGGGATGATGGTAGGGTTAGAAGATTTAGAGTTCATCTGGTCCAACTCCCTCTTTTTACAGAGGAACTGAGATCCGGAGAGGAGTGACCCAGTTGAGGTCAGAGAGCACATCAGTGGATCCCTCATCTTCCACCTCTTCTACACTCTCCTCTACATTAAGGGATCGAAGGATCTGGAATATGATAGTTTTAATCCTAGCTCCCTTGATCTCCAAATTAAGAATCACCTACCCAGCAAAACTGAGTATAATGTTTCAGGGGAAAATATGGTCATTCAATGAGGTGGAGGACTTTCAAGCATTCTTGATGAAAAAACTACAACTGAATAGAAAATTTGACATTCAAACACAAGAAGCATGAGAAGGTAAACATGGGAAAGAAATCATAAGGAACTTATCAAAGTTGAACTCTTTACATGCCAACATGGAAAAATGATAATTGCAACTTATGAAACTTTTCTCAGTATGAGGAGAGGTAAAGGGAATACATATATATATATATGTATGTATACATACACATGTCTACATAGGAGGGTATATATGGGTATGAATACACATGTGAGTGTGTGTATTCAGGACCAACTGAATAGGAAGGGGTGATATTTTAAAAGGTGAAATTGAGAGGTGGGAGAAGAATAGAATGAGAGGAGACAGGGAGAGACAGAATGGGGTTAATCATCTCATACAGAAGAGGCAAGAGATAACTGTTACAATGGAGGGGAAGAACAGGAAGGCAAAAGGGAATGGGTCAACCTTACTCATTGAATTTGGCTTAGGGAAGGAATGACATACACTCTAAATTGGGTATCTTGCCCTACAGGAGAGTAGGGAATGAGAGGGGGAGATGATGGAAGGGAGGGCAGGGTAGGGCAGAGGGTTGTTAGAAGCATACACTTCTGTAAAGGGACAGGGACCAAGTAGAGAATAAAACAAGAGCAGGGTGGGATAGGAAGGAGGGAAATATAGTCAGTCTTTCATTATATGTTCACAGTGGAGATGTTCTGCATAACTACACATGTACGGCCTGTATCGAATTGCTTGTCTTTCTGGTGGGGGTGGGTGATGAGTGAAGAAGGGAAAGAATCTAGAATTTAAAGTTCTAAAATCAAATGTTAAAAAAATATACGTATAGATATGTATATACACATATATTATTATTTATATGCAACTGGGAAATAAGATATACAGGCAGTGGGGTAGGGAGATCCATCTTGCCCTATCAGAGAGTCCGAGGGGTGATGGGGGAGGTTAGAGGAGAGAGCAGATTGGGTGAGAGGGTATACAGTGGGACTGCTGTTTTGGGGTGGTGGGTAGGAGAAAGACGAGGAGAAAATCTGTAACTCAAAATCTCATGGAAGTGAATGATGTAAACTAAAAATAAACAAAAGTTAATTTAAAAAAAAGAAAGGAAAGATGGAGCTTGAAAAAAAAAGAATAGGGGGTGGAATGGAGTAGAAATAGTCCAGTTTGACTGGCCTTTAGAGTGTATGAAGGGAAATAGTATGAAAAAAGGCTGGGCAGAAAGACTGGAGACAGACTTTGGAAGGCCAGAGTCAGGTGTTTGGTTATAGTGATTTAGAAGACAAAGAGGAGTCATGAAAGCCTTTAATACAGATATTATTACAGGGATAAATATTATGAAGATTATAGAATAATAGATTCTCAGAATTGGGAGGGGTCTCTGAGATGATCTAATTCAATCAGGAATCTAATTTTAAAGTATTTGAACAACTGATGTGAAGAATGAATTAGAGAAAATAAATGAGGAGCAAGGTGACTAGTAAGGAAGTCATAATTATAATAAGTTAGAAGCAAAAAGACTAGGATCTAAATATGCATGGTTGTAAAGGAACTGGAGAGGAAGGGCATGATGCATGAAATGTTGCAGAAATAGAAATGACAGCTGGGGAGCTCTGAACATATGGCCACTCAGAATCTTGACTAGGGAATCAAGAGATCCTTCTCATAAGCGAGCCCCCAAAGCAAAATAGCAACTCAGGGTCTATATGTACTTCTCAGAGCCAGAAGGTGTTACAACTCTCCTGAATCAGTGCCTAATTAAGAAATTAGTAAGACGTGTAAAAGCCTTTCAACAAGCAAGCCTCCCCTAAACAAGCTTCCCTTAATGGGTTCCATGGGAGGCCTATCAATGGGCAGGAAGATCTTAACCTCCCTTTAACATTACTGTGAGAAGGTAGAAAATAAACCCTTATTTGGTTAGGACCAAAAAAAAAAAAAAAACCAAACCCAAAACCCAGCCCCAAACGAAAACCAAAACAAAACTCCAAACAAAGCCAAATGGAGAATGTGAACAATAGTCCTTCACGTTTACACAAATTTTTAGATTACAAAGAATTTTCCTATTCTTTATCTCATAATAGATGAAGCAGTAACATGGAGTAGAAGGAATATTTTTCTGGGAGTGTGAGGAAGAAAAGAAGGAACAATTGCTTATTAAGCACCTACTGTAGGCTAAGTGCTTTACAAATATTATCTTTATCTGAGCCTCACAACAGCTCTGGGAGGTGGGTCCTACTATTATTTCCATTTTATCGTTGAGGAAACTAGGACAAATGGCAGTTAAGTAACCTGCCCCAGGTTACACACCTAGGGTATGTGGGATGTCTTATGTGAATTTAAGTTTTCCTGACTCCAGGCCCAGTGCCCTGTGAACCATGGTGCCACCTAGTGGCTCAGTCAGAGAATACAGGTTCAAGACTTGACTGCCACTAACTCTGACCTTGCCCAAATCCTTTCCCTCTAGGGACCTGTTTCCTCATCTATAAAAACAGAGGATTGGTCTATATGGCTTCAAAGGACCCTTACAATCCTAACCTTCTGTCATCAAAGGGTTTTTCCCATTTTCCCATTCTCAGGGCCCAAGTCAGCTTTGTGTTCTAAGGGCTTTTACCACTCTGACATGTGTAACTGATTCTATACTGTATCCGATATTTCTGGATTTCAGGGATAATTTTAGCTTTTTAACAACAGAGGGCTCTGTAGGACTACTTGCTTATATCATGAAGGCCAGATTACTTGGAATAATTTTAATTCGGGGACTGGTAAGTGAACAGGATTTCCAAGGTAGTTCTACATTGTTAAACTTTAAAACTATAATTAGCACGACATAGAATGATGCCCTTAAGAGAATTCATGTCTACTCATGGTGGGCAAGAAGACTTGATACCCCCTCTGCCTATTTATGTCTTGACTCAATCTAGCCTTCTTATCTGTACAACCCTTTATTTGGATGACAAAGGGCTTTCATGTGCACTGAATTTACAGATGAGGAAACTGAGCTTTGCCAGGGAAGTGACTCACCTCCCTAAGGTCAACTAACACATTCACTAAAGAACCAGGCCTAATTTTTGAGGCCCCCTCCATTGATTTGTGCTGGTTCACTTAAGGGAATGTGGAGAAACTTGAAGGAAGAATCAGAAGGCATCTCCAAAGGGAACTTGGAGAGCTCTTGGTTGGCTGTTTATTCCCCTATAATTACAGGAAAGTCATTTTTTTTTCTTCAAGAGATTCAAAGAAAACAGCATGAAATAGAAATGGAAAGACTCTTTCCAAATGGCCCAAAATGAAACAACTGTCCCCCTTTCCCAACCTATTCCCCCCCCATGCAGTTGTTACTGTGGAGATGATTGGATCCTGTTAATTCTGAGCCTTCTTTCTCAAAGCTGGGGAATAGGAGACTTCTAGAAGCCTCTGCCACTGAGAAATACACATGGTGGGGACGTAACCATGAGCTAGTCCATGAGCTTTCATGCAAAAACCACATCATCTTGTGCCTGGGATTTTGCCCAAGAAATTCAGTTCAATTCAACTGGTAGAGTCATGGAACTGCAGAGCTGGAAGTGACTTCTGAGAGCATCTAGCTCAAGGGAAACTAAGAAGAAATCTTTTCCAGAATATCCTTTCCAAAAGGATTAATTCAGCCTTATTTTGAAGACTTCCACTGATGAGAGGTTAGGGTTAGGGTGAGAGTTGGAGGTACATTTTAGGGTGGAGTTGGGGATGGGGGGCAGAGACATTTAGGATCAGGGCAAGGCTCAATGCATTCCATTTCTGGACTCGCCAAAAGGATGTTTCAGCAATTATAAAGGTCTACTATGCCCTATGCTAGGCACTGAAATGAATAGGTCATGGTCCCTGGCCTCATGGAACCTAAAATCTAATATAGGATAACAGCACGACATAAATAATTACAATATAAATTAGACACAAAGTAATTGGTGCCTTGTAGTGTCCTTTATATGTAGATCTAGCTCCAGCCATATTATATGTAGATCTAGCTCCAGCCATACTTCACTTACTCTTCAATCATCCCCTCACCAGTTCCATTGCCCACAGGACCAGAAATTATGCTTTGGCAGACTTCACCCTTTCTCTCCCAGACTTCTATTCTGGGATCCTGCTGATGAGTGACAGCTGCCTCACAATAACCATTAAATCTAGGTCTGCCTCTGACCATATTTTATTTAATTCCCTCAATATCTTCTTGCCTGGACACATGTACCCCCTCCTCCCCTCCAGTTGTGGAACCATTATCACTTCAATTCTGTCTTTGCTCCTGGAAAGAACAAAAAGGGCTAATTATGAGTTGATTCCCAAGAAAAAGTAGGGAAAACAGAAAGAGAACACCTAGCTTGCCTTATTCAGGACACCTGGTCCAGATGAATCCTGAGTACTGAGAGAACTGGAAGATGTGATTTGAGTTCCTATCAATGATCTTTGAAATGTCATGAGAAACTTGACAGGTACCACAGGATTAGAGCAGAGCAAGTGTCCTGATGTAAAAAACAAAACAAAACAAAAAACCATACAGCTAACACATTATGTCAGCAGTCCTCAACCTGTGGGTTGTGACCCCTTTGGGGGTCAAATGAGTCACCTAAGACCATCAGAAAACACGTATTTCTGATAGTCTTAGGAAGAGAGACACCACTCCTCTATCTGTCTCCAGGCAGGTCCACCAACAAGCAGATATGCCCACAAAGGAGTATTAAAGGATTTGGGCATTAGGAAGGTTGAGAACCACTGTGTTAGAACTCTGGAACAAATGTAGTAAGATAACATTTAATAAAGAAAAATATTATTGTAAAGTTTTATACTTGGGTTAAAAAAGTTCAACCTAGAAAATACAAGATGGTGGAAGTATCTATCGCTACAAAGTCATCTGGGAAAGATCTGGAGGTTTGAGTTCTCAAAGCGCAATATAAATATGAATCAGATTCATCACATGTCAGTCAAAAATCTTAAAATCATAAGTTGCATTAAGAGCACCAATTATTGACAGTGAGGCAGAAAGAGTCAGTCCACAGAGCACCCAGAGGAGGGCGGGACAGTCAAGAGCTCCAAGATCATTCTATGTGAAGACAAGTGGAAAGAGCACTAGATTCAGTTAGGAAGACTTGGGTTCAAATCCTGACTTTGACAGTAACTACAGGACACAAACAAGTCGCTTAACCTTACAGAATCTTAGTCGCCTCATCTGTAAAATAGAGATGGTATCACCTTACAGGGTTGTTGTGGCAGTGAATGGCACAGTGGAAAGAAAGCTAGACCAGGAGTCTTGAAGACCTTCAAATCTGACCTTCAGATACTGACCAGCTATGTGGCTCTGTCCAAGTTACTTAACCTCAGTCAGCTTCTGTTCATCATCTGTAAAATGGAGATAAGAATAGCACCTCCCTCCCAGGGCTATGGTAAGGATCAAATGAGTTAATGTTTGTAAACTTAACAGGCACTGACTAAATGCTTGTTTCTTCTTCCTCTTTGGGAGGATCAAGTGAGGTATATAAAGCAGTGTTTTGTAAACTTTAAAGCACCAGATAAACTTCATATATTATTTATTTTGTTGTTATTTAAAGCACCTGCAGATGTTAGGAATACAGAACAGAAGACTTATGGAGGACATTTGAAGGGATTTGATTTGTTCTTCTTGGCCTCACAGGACAGAACTAGAAGCATGGGGCAGAAGTTGAAGAGGAAAATTTAGATCTGATATCAGGAAAAGTTTCCTTAATATTAGAGCCACTCAAAGGTGAAATGGTCTGACTAGGGAAGTAGGGAGTTTTCTCTCTAGAGTTCTTAAAAAAAAAAAAAAGCCCCTTACTGAATATTATTTGCTGCCCAAGGGTTTCTTCTTCCAGTTTAGGTGGGTCTGGTGAGATAATCTTTGAGGCCTTTTCCAATTCGGAATTTATGATGCTGTGATTCTGACCTGGGGCAAGTCATCTAACTTCCCTTTGGCTAAGCTTCCTTATCTGTAAAGTTAGAGGGCTGCACTACCTTAGCTCTGAAGTCCCTCACAGTTCTGATTTCATGGAAGAGATATGTATAAGTGAGAAAACATATATATTTAGGTCATACAAAAGTATGACAAATAACTGTAAGCTCCATTTTGTTGATGTGATTTCCTACTATCAAACAGTATCATTTCAGTACAGTCTGTATCCTAAATGAGAACAAAAGGGTCTTTTTGTAGAGAGGTAAGCTTATTCTTCAACACTGTTCTGGCTAACAGTATCCTACCTCAATAGTTATTCATTCCCAGTCCTTTAAATTACTCCTTCATGCCAATCATAGCAAGTAAACTATTTGAAAAAAGAGAATCAAAGCTAAATCAGTTCTTCCTGATGTACATTTGACACTAGCCAAATATAGGCAGTTCATCACATTTATGTTGGACAATGATGTTAAGTTTCATTTCAATAATCACAGAGAAAACATATAAAAATTTACAGACATAAATCACTTTGCACATTATTTTATTTGATTTACACATTATCTCTGTGAGGGTGGTAGGGTGGGCAATATAATTTCCATTTTGTAGATGATTAAACAATCTTCTGAGGCCACATGACTAGTGAGAAAGCCAGAAGGTGTTTAACCTCTTCATTTTACAGAGGAAGAAAATGAGACCCTGAGAGGTGATATATGACTTACTCAGGACTACTGTACTAGGGACTAAACCAGAAGTCCTGTTCCCTAGTGCCTGTAAAATGAAGTGGTTGGCCTCTTTTTTATCCGTTTAGTCTATGAACTGCTGTGATGCTTAAAAAAGCACAGGGGTTCTTGACAGGGAGAAGACAATTCAGAGGAGAGGGGAGAAAGCTATGATTGGCTATGTTCCACAAAAATGCCCTTGAGGAAAATGTCATCTTTTTATCCTTTTGTAGGCAGGGTTGTATCTATAAAATTCTGGTCAGTTACCTAACTCCATCGGGTTTACAACTTTGTACTCCTGAATATGTTTCATGAATTGCTAGGATAAAAACCTTTTATGACCTGATAACAATCTTTCTGGTAACTCCATCCAGACTTCTCTGGCAGTCCATCTTCTAACTTACTATTTAATGAAACCTTAGAGATGTCACTCCTCCTGTGTCCTAAATATCAAATCAGTCACCAAGGTCTAGCAAGTCTTCCCTTCAAGTGTCTTTCTTACACATTTCTCACCTTTCTATTTCCTCCATCGTCAATCCACACAATTGCTCAACTGGCAACCCTGCCCCCAGGATCTCCCCTTTCCTCTCCTATCCAGTCAGGACACATGCCAGATTTAAGACCACAGATTTAGCGCTACAAGGGACCAGTGAGATGTAGCCCCTTATCGAGACCCACAGTGGTTAAGTGATTTGCCAAAATTCATAAAGGCAGTATATAGCAGAACTGGGATTTAAATAGTGGTTCTCTGACTAGGTCTGATCATATCAACCCCCTTCTCCTGCAATAAATTCCAATGGCTTCTTATTGCCTCCAGATCAAATACAAAATGCTTTATTTACTATTCAAAGCCCTTCATAACCTAGCTTTCCTCAGTTAATTATTTCCCATTGATCCTGCATATAGCTTGCTTTGTATATATTTGTTGGCATGTCATCTCCCTCACAAGACTGTAAGTTCCTGGAGGTACTGTCTCTTGATTCTTTTTGTTCCTCAGCACTTAGGGCAATGCCTGGCACATAGGAGGGGCTTAATTAATATTTAATGACTGACTGAGATATGGGGTTTGGAGGGCTTGTATATCAATATTCAACCATCCACCTACTATAAGAAAGGAAAGCTGTAATTTGCTAGTTTCTTTGCTCATTTGTGATATATTTTTATATGGCTAATGCTATTTAATCATTAATTTAAGTTGTACCAGTCAGGATGACTGAAAATCTACAGGAAACAAGAAGTCACTTATTGCACTCAAAAGATTAAGGAATTTGATGGGATAAAGTATAAGAATTCTTTAAGAGCTCTTCACAGTTCATCTGAAAATCAGTTTCTTTATAACAGCAATGTTATTTCTGGTGATATTTATCTCTAAAATGTTCACACTTTAGATCCAGGGAAGATAGTGGTGTTTCAGTCCTATCATACTTGAGGGCTAACTGGCAGGTTTTGTTTTTCTTCTCTATAGAACTGTAGGATTTAGAATTGGAAAACTCTTAGAGATAATTTAGTCTGACCCCTCTTCTCTTCTTCAGGTTAAACATACCCATTTCTTTCAAGTGACTTTTATATGACAGTTTTGACTCTTCTTATACTTTAGCTTCCTAGGAAAATAGACAGTCATAGTAACTCATACAAAATTGAATTACCTCCTATATCCAAAATGGGGGAGTAATGGGCTTTGAAACCATAAGTCTAGAAATACAGCTCCTGCTACTTGCCAGAAATATTTATACTTGTCAGGAGAGTTAAGGATTGATCAATGTTGGCTTTGGCCCAATTTTTAGAATGTATCAAAGTCTAAATCAAATAAGCAGTGTTAAAATTTGTCATTCTTCAATAAAAATTTTACACATTGGAAAATGCTACTTTGCCAACTCTTGGATTGAATTCTCCAAGACAAACTTTCAGATGGTTTTCTATTTAGCTGTGGCATCTTTACATCTTCTGGTTTCATTTATATGGAGAATATAAAAATGAATGTGGTTCAGGGCCTCCAGCAGGCTATGTCCCTGCACACAGAGGACAACGCTCTCCTACTAACTACAGTAACAGTTTACTTTTAACGAACAGCTTAAAAGTATGTCTTAGTGTTCCTGGAGCTCTTGGGCCCCCTTTCTGCCACTCTGTCTCCTCTGTGGCAGAAGAAAGGGATCACGTGGGACTAAAGACAGCTTTGTACTTTTGAATATGTTTCATGAATTGCTAGGATCAAAAACTTTTGTAACCTGATGATAATTTTTCTGGTAATGAGCTTTGATGTACTTAGTGAGGCTAGTCCTCATAGGACAAATGACAACCATACCACCACCCTGCACTGACTTGAAGTTTTCAAATGAAGAAATCTAAGCTACCAATAGTCATAGAAAGTGCTCTAAATCATTAATAATTGGAGAAATTTAAGTTAATAGAACTCTGAGGTTCTCACACGTATAAGATTGGCAAAGTTGACAAAACAGGAAAATGACAAAAGTTGGCAGGGTTGTGGGAAAACAGACACATTAATGCACTGTCTAGTTATTCTGAAAAGCAATTTGGAACTATGCCTTAAAAAATTATTAACTAGGCCTTATATCCCCTAAGAGAACAAAGAAAGAAGAAAATATCCTTTATGTATAAAAATATATAGTAGCTCTTTTTCATGGTGACAAAGAACTGGGAAGCAACTGGGAAATAGGTTAAAAAAAACATACTAGGTTTTGTTTTGTTTTTTTGTGCTTTTTTTTGGGAGGGCAGTTGGGGTTGTGACTTGTCCAAGATTACATGGCTAGTTTTTGCAGTAAGTGTCTGAGGCTCGATTTGAACTCAGGTCGTCCTGACTCCAGGGCCCGTGCTCTATTCACTGTGCCACCTAGCCGCCCCCAAAACATACTATGTTAATGTAAAGGAATACTATTACAAAGTTTCAGAGAAACCCAGAAGACCTGTATGAACTGATGCAAAGTGAAGTGAGCAGAACTAGGAGAACAAACGCAATACCAATAACAGTATAAAGATAAGCAACTTTGAAATGTTTGAGAACTCTGCTCAATGCAATTCCAACCATGACTTCAAGGGACAGATGAATAAAAAATAAATAAGGAACATAAAATATTAGAACCAGACCATATAGATCAACTGATTTTGTTTAAGGTTATATAAGTTATAGTAATAGCTTCTATTCCTATAGTACTCTAATGTTCTATCCTATCCTCTCATAATAATTCTTGGAGTTGGTGGTCAAAGTGTTTCCATTTTAGAGATAAAGAAATTAAGGATTTGAAATCTAGCGACTTGTTCCTTGGTCACAGAACTAGTAGTAAATGTTGGATCTGGAATTCAAACCCAGGTTTCCCAACTCTAAGACTGGATCATACGCACTGTGAAAAGCTACAACAGGTAAATAGAGGTCATATTATCTGATTATGTTATCTTATTTCATGGAACTAATTTTAGATGTCCCATGGGGTGGTCATCAATTATTTGTGTTTTAAGTTTACATTGAAAAAAATACATAAACTATATAGAATTTAAAGTTAGGAGCTTAGAAAGCATCTAGTGACTAGATTCTAGTTCAGTCCCCTTGTTTTACAGATGAAGCCCAGAGAGAGGAAGTTAACTTAAGTAAATTCACAGAGGCAATAAGTAGCAGACCTGGGACTCAAAGTCTGGTCTTCTGATTCCAAATCCAAGACTCTTTCGATTATGACCACTGCCACTACTACTACTACTACTACTACAACATACGCACACACTCTCTTTTCCCCCTCCTACTCTTTTGTTTTAATATTATGAATTCTAACGTTTCTTCCAGCACTAATTTAATGTATCACAAACTAATATTCTATGTGCTAAAATCTCTTCCTGTTTTCATATTCTCTGTTCTAAGGTTTCTATTAGCTGAATCATTCTAGGTTTCAACATCCTATCTAGCTAAGGAAATCTTTAAATCTAAAGATTTATACTTACACTGAGTTATTCCTTACATTGTCTTTAATTACTTTACACTAGCCTGCCCTCCAGATGGCACAGTGGATAAAATGCTGGGCTTGGACTGATTTCAAATCCAGTACTTAATAACTCTGCGACCCTGGGCAAGTCATTTAACCTCTGTTTGCCACAGTTTACTCAACTGTAAAATGTAAATAATAAAAGCACCTATTGCCCAACTGCATGCTGTTGTGAGGATCAAATGAGATATTTGTACAGCATTTAGCAGCGTCTGGCATATAGTGAGCCCTTGGTAAACACTTGTTCCTTACATTCTACCACTTCACATTCATATTTTTCTTTTTTTAAAAATTTATTTATTTTTATTGATTTGTTTGTTTATTTTTAGTTTACAAGATTCAGTTCCACAATCCTTTGAGTTTCAAATTATTCTTCCCCCACCCCCCCCACCCCCCGGCCACCCATGGTGGCATGCAATCAAGTATAGGATCTGCAAATGCTTTCACATTGGACATCAGTTTGGTTGTAAAGAAGGGTTGTAACCGATGGAATGAACAATGGGAAAGACAAAACCAAACCAAACATACATTGATATTTTTGACCCTGGAGAAAAAAAAAGACACTATAGTAAATAGAAAGGGTAGGGACTTGGAGTTACAGTAGGAGGATCCTGAATTTACATTCTGGCTCTTCAATTTAATACCTGCATGAGACTAAACAAGTTAGTTCCTTGTCCTCTGCTTCCTAGTCTGCAGAATGCCAGGACTGAATTAGATGATCTCTAAGACTCTCTCAACTCTAAATTCAATGGATCTTACGATTCTCTGCATCTTAAATGGATTCTAACAGGATAGAAATGAGGCTAAAGAAAACTCATGTGCCCCATCAACATTTTCATGGATTAAATGATAAAATTATCAAAGTTGGAAGAAGACCAAGTGGGCATCTAGTCTAGATATCTCATGCCATTCAAGACTTGGGATCCAAGTCATTTTATCTAAGTTACGTTATTTGGTTTTTGGTCCCTTTGTTTAAAAACATAAACATTTAAATATTAGAAGTACAAATAGAAGAAGGTTATAAACTTAATATTAACATGCAATTTGAGTTTGAAATCACTGATCCTGTCCAACCCCACCTAATGATAATCTTTATACTTGAAGGATCATACAGTTTTTTTAGTCTATCTCTGAAGCATGAATTCCCTCTATCAAAGGACAGGAGTAATCTAATCTCTGCTTGAAAATATCTTATTCTACTTTCATACATCTCTCTAATTGTTAGGATACTATTTTTAGTAGAGTAAAAAGAAAAGCAAATTTGGAGTCAAAAGACTAAAGGAATCCTAGCTCTATCAGTGCGACTTTGTGAAAGTTACCTAAACTCAATGTGCTCATCTGTAAGATGGATATAACATTTGTCCTATCTCATAGGGTTCTTTTGAGGAAAGTATTTTGCAAACTATAAAGGGCCAAAGAAACAAAAGCTATTATTCATTATAATAAGCCAGCATCTGCTTTCTTGAAACATCTCCATCAATACCAATTCTGTCCCTAGGAGCCACAAAGAACACTTCTAAATGTCTCTTGTCCATGAAGCTCTGATTCTTAAATATTGTCTTGGAAGGTAATTGTGCTACATAATATTGTGCTGAAGCAGAATGAAGGAGCAAATTCCAAAGGCTTTTTTGGTGGCACGACTTCCTGCTTTTATTTCCTTCTCTGTTAATCAATAACCTCTCAGCTCAATAACTTACCCAAATGCTTGAACTGGGTAAAATCAGTTTTAAAGGCATTAAAATGAAGTGTTTTCAGATCTTTCTCTTTCATATCCAACTACTGTGTAGGGCTGCTATACAGATTTTGAATTGCAGACCACATCTTCTGAAATGAGAAAATCCAAAGTCCTGGCTCTGCTACTTACTCTATAATAGGACCACAAGGAAATCATTTCACTACTCTGGGGCTCCTATAATGAAAGGGTTGGATTAAATAAATGGCTTTTAAAGATACTTCCTAACTTTAATATTCTGTGATTCTGTGAAGTGCTTAAAACAAGTATTTTAGTATTTCCTTGACCTAATATGTTCTGCTGCTATAATCCAGGAAAACTGACTTCTTTTACATTAGAATCAGAATCTGAGCTGGCCCTCTTCTCTAATTTACTCCCACTCATTCCCAATACAAATGGTTAACTAGTTTAAAAAGGGGAGCATCCAGTTTCTGTTTGAAAGCATCTTGTGATGGGGAGCCCATTAACTCTTTAGGCAATCAGTCATATTACTGGAAGGGAAGCTTTTTCTGCAGCTCTCCCAGTAACTTACCCCTCTTGCTTGTAGTATTTGCTCCAAGGCTGAGAAAATCAAATATCTTTCCTCAGAAGAGTTCTTCAAACACTTGTGATTTTTGTTGGTCATGATCTCCTTAAGAAAAGGTCTTTAAAAAAAAAAAAAAGAGTGGGGGCAGCTAGGTGGCACAGTGAATATAGCACTGGCCCTGGAGTCAGGATGAACTGAGTTCAAATCTGGCCTCAGACACTTAACACCAAAACTAGCCGTGTGACCTTGGGCAAGTTACTTAACCCTAATTGCCCTCCAAAAAGAAAAAAAAAAAAGGTCTTTTCTTAAGAGTAAACATTTCCTAATCCTTCTACTGATCTTATTGTGGCATGAGTTTAAGACCTTGTCATACTCCAGTTTGTCAATATCCTTCAAAACATGTGGGCACTGAGACCGAAGCACAAACTAGCTATGGTCTGATCTGGGTAAAGGGCAGGAGAATCACATCATATATGGGAACTCAGCTATAACCAAGTCAGTAAACAGGTCAGCACACATAAGTACAGAGGAAATTTAGGCAGCTTAACATTACTCCACAGGAAATGGATTTTCCCTCCAAGGCATCTGTGTTTCAAAGTATTTCCTACTTTGTTCTGTCAATAAATAGCACTTTAAATTAATTGCGATATAATGGAAAGTACCCTGAGAATCAGAATTGGGTTCTAGTCCTGCCTTTATCCCTGCTCCTAACTCATTTTGGGACTTTTGATAAAGTCACTCCCCTCTCATTTTTTGCATCTACAAAATCGCCTTCCCCTCACTAGGGAAACTGGGCCTCAGTTTCTTCATCTGCAAAATAAGTGGGGAAGATCTCTTAGGTTCCTGCCAGTTCTAAGATCCATAATGCTACAATATTGAAGTTTGGTAGTGTCTATAAACCTTCCCATGTAACATCCCTACCATATGGCTTATAAAAAGTAAAATTCAGACCATTGTGATATGGCATTTGACAATTAGTAAATAACAGATACTCTTAGTAAATAATAGATGTTTTCTGGGCAGTGGTTAACTTTTTTTCTGGCTTTTATATAAGGTTTGGGGAGTTAGAAGCAGACTTCATGGAGATCTGGAAGTCAATGGAACTTCCCTAGAAATAGCCCTCCATGGTGCAGTTAACATTCATTTCTAGTATAACACCTTTTCTGGCTTGAAAATTAGAAGATTGGAACTGTACAGAAATGTGAATTTAGGCAACAAATTACCTCATCTTTCTGATGCTCATTTGTAGGATCAGGAAGTTGAACTAAGAGAATTTCTATGGTCCCTTATGTTCTTCCAAGAAATGACTCTGCCCCTTTTCTGATGCCTGCCTCTTGCTAATAGGATCTTGAGTATGAGCGAAAAGAGCACTGGACTAGAAAGCAGAAGACCTGGGTTCAAGCTTCAGTTTAGACATGAACCACATCCTTCAGCAAGGCACATAACCTCATGCACCTCAGTTTCTTCATCTGTAAAATAATACTTGCACTGCCTACTTCCTAGGTTTGATGTTAGGAAAAGAACTGTGTAAATAATAAAGCCTACAGAAGTGAGAATAATCATGTCAGTTTTTATCTGTAAGATGGAGGCCATAATACCTGTCCTGCCTATTTTACAAATAAAATAGCATGTGACAAACAAAACAAATGTAAGGTACAGAGAGGACAAGTGTTGGAATAATAATGTTAACATTAATGCAGCACTTTACAGTTTGCAAAGTAATCCATATGTTTTATTTCATTTGACCCTTATAACAACCTTAGCAGGGAGGTACTGTTATTATCCCAATTTTACAGATGGGCAAACTGAGGCCACAAGATGTTAAGTAGCTTGCCTTCCTGTGAGATTTTACAAAGGTCATTTAACTTCTTGGGGCCTCAGTTTCTTCATTTATACAATGACAGGGTTGGACTAGATGGCTTTGAAGCTTCCTTCCCACTCTAGAGCTATATTCTTAAGGCAACATGATTGTCATATAGCCCATTTCACTGCTGGACAGCTCTGTCAGGAAGTTTTTTTCTTATATTAAGCTGAAATCTGTTTTTATTTCCTTTGCTGATTCTATTTCTGACCTCTAACCTTAGAAAGTTACTGTGTGACCCTAGGCAAGTCACTTAAGCCTGTTTGCCTCAGTTTCCTTATCTGTAAAGAGAACTAGAGGTAGGAAATGGCAAACCACTTCAGTATCTTTGCCAAGAAAATCCTAAATGAGGTAATAAAGAGTAGTTCACAACCAAAATGGCTAAACAACAAAAATGGGCATAATAATACCTATGATACCAACCTCACAGGACTGTTATAAGGATCAATTAAGTCACATAATTTTATTTTATTTTATTTGCATGCAGTCAACTTTTATTAAGTATTAACATTTACTATATTTTGTTTAGCTCTTGTCATTTTAGGAAATTGTATAAACAATTTCCTGTTACAAAAAATAATTATAAACTTTAATAGCTCTGAACTGCTTTTATGAATATAACAAAGTTGCCAACTAAACTATTTTAAATAGAAAAACATGCTCATTTTAAAACAGTCTGGTTAACTACCATTTCTGGGACACACACACATACACGCACATATATACACTAGTTTTTCTATAGGAAATCTTTACAGAAATTCTTACAAAATTCTTGCTCAAATAAGAGCAAAGTATCAGCTGTTTCTCCCTACTTTTTCCTCATTATTTGTATAGGCATCTACTTATGCATTTTTTATTCTTTTCCCTAACCTTCTTTTCCCTCCCCAACTCCCCACCAGCATATACCTCTTCCCCTCCTTTTACATTCTTTTTTATGATCATCAAGAAATAACAAAACCAACAGATTTGGGGTAAGTCATATAATTTTAAAAAGCACAATATAAATGTTTACTATTAAAAAAAACCTGGCATAAGCTGGCTCCGGATTATCAGAGGAAGCCATTAAGATCCTCGAGGCTACAATGTCTCCTTTCCCCAATCCACAGTAAACATTTCCCGTTCTTTCAAGCAGACTCATCTGTCTGCTCTCTAACATACTCATTCCTCTTCTAGAAATGACAAAGCTTGTTGAGGTCCCTTATAAAATTCAAAGCTCAGAACTGGATACAGCGTTCCAGATGTGTTTATTTTGTTCAAGTGTAGGTACTAGAATTACTGGCGACCCAGGAATATCTGCTAAGTACTTGTGACAGGAAGTCAGCCCCTGCCTAAAATTTTGCTATACAAAAGGCAGGTATAGCATGGTGCTGTATATATAATATGAAATTTGGAATCAATAGGACTGTCCAGAATCCCACAGCTGGTCAGTGTCTGAGAAGGCAGCATGGAAGAGCAGAAAGAGCACAGAGCTGCAGTCAAAGAACCTAGATTCAAATCTAACTTCTTGGCACTTATTACCTGTAAGACTAAGTAGCTAAGTAACTTAACTACCCCAGGCTTTAGCTCTCTCCGCTGTAAAATGAGGGACCTGGGACAGTTGGCTGTCCCTAGATCTGTGATTCTATGATCTTGGGCCTTCTTACCTCCATGTCCAAACCTCTGCCTACTCTACACATTGCAGTAAATGGTGTGGGCTTGGATCTAAGATTGTGATTGGAATCCTGGTTCTGCCACTTAATTGCTTGGTGCTCTTGGGCAATTCACTTTTTGTTCTCTAAAACTCAGACGCATCATCTGTATAACGTAGATAACAGAATCTGGGAATTTCAGAGCTTAGAAGGCACCTCGAAGAACATCTAATTCAATGCCTCTCAGGGCTATAATCCTGACAAGTAATGAAATAGTTTCTTCCTGAAGATGTCCTTTGACAAGAAATTCATCACCACCTCCTCAGGCAGTCCAGTTCACTTCTGGGCAAAGTTAACTATTAAGTTTTGCTTCACATTAACCTGAAATTGTCTTCTCCAGAAATGTCCACTGAGACCAAGCAGAACAAGTCTAATCTCTTTTCTACTGGAAAGCCCTGCAAATACTTCAAGAAAGCTATTAAGTCCCCCTTAAAAGTTTCTGATTCTCCAGGCTGAACAGCCCTTCAACTTTTTCTCACATGGTATGATCTCAGTCCCTTTCCCATCCTCGCCCATCCTCTTCTGAATGCATTCTAGGGTGTAAATGTTCCTCCTAACATGTGGTACACAGAACCGAACACAATACTACAGATGGGTCATCTCCCTGATTCTGGAGTCTGCTTCTATAAGGCAGTCTTAAACGTTTTTAGCTCTAATATCAAATTGTGGACTTGTAATTCCTAAACCTTTCCAGTTCTTTTCATATGAACTAGCCATGCCTAGCTATGTTTTTCTTATCTTGTACCTGGAAATTTACCTTTTTAAAATCCACAGACTCCGCTCTTACTTTGCTTTTATGTCTTTCTGCATGTATACCGCCCTTCTCCACATGGTCTAAGGAATGTACCATTGCTTCCATTTCTCATCTTACCTTCCCTTCCTTCTCTGCCTCTACCCAGTACTACCTAGAGTACAGTGCGAGGAGCACTTGGGGACACTGGACTATGGCTTCTCTTACTAAATCAAAGCAAGACCAGGGGATTTTGCTGGAAATATATTTTTAACCAATAATTTCTGACTAAGAGGAAACATATGAATTTGGGGTGAGACATAGTTACTGGGGTGAACTGAAGAGAACAAAGTGCTCATATTTATAGAAGGGTTGTAGGTCACAGAATCACTAAATTTAAGAGTTGGAAGGTACCTCATTGACAATCTAGTCCAACCCCCACCTAAACTATAACACACCTAACCTTACCTAATATAGAGTCATCTAGCCTCTGTTTGAAGAGCTCTAATGATGGAGAGCCTACCACCTCTAAAGACTCTTTTAGAATATTCTAAACAAATATGAAAAGAGATTGTGCATCTTTTTCAGTCCTCATTTCTAAAGTGCTAAGACACTGCTTCTTCAAACTTCTGCTTCTTGGCTTGATACCTTTAACAAATCACCTCATCTGTGAAGAAGGAATATGAATGCGTGTACTATCTCCAATACAGGGCTGTTTCACAGGAAAGGACACTGGAAAGTATAAAGTTCTATTCTAGAAATATGAGTTATCATTCATGACTAACATAAGTATAAGTAAAATAAAGGGAAGTGGACCAGTCATATAGCAAAGGTAAGGAAAAACAAATGGACCCTCTAAGTCCTATCCTACCTAGTATTCATAAGATAGTAATATAATCAGAAGTCCTCCAAGGCATTAGGTAGATTCTTTATGGAGAATCAAGGGAAAGACATGAAAAAGAATTATCCAGGCTGAGAAGCCTTGGATTGTTTGCCATTTGCACTGGTGGAAGCAATAAAAGACTTTGATCACTGTTGCATGAAAATATGGAAATCATATTAACAATAAAGTTTATACTCCAGATTATTTTCTTAGTGACTAAAAAAGTACTATGCTGGTATGATCTGTACAAGTAAAATGATAGGGAAATAGAACTATATTTCACTTTAAGAAAACTATTAATACACGAAAGTTCAAACTTTCAGAACAAAAACAGGAGGGAAGGAAAAAATTGTACTTTAAAAGGATTCACTATAACATTGCTTTACCCAGCAAGTTCTCCCTATGTCTTTGCAATAAAATTTCATTTTTATAACTGTATTTTCACTGTCATAATCATGATTATGATCAAGAACACAAGCAATAGATATGGAAGCCCTTACTGTAGACAGGCACTATGCTAAGCACTGGAGATACAAAGAGAGGCCAAAGCAATGCCTGCTTCAAGGAGCTCACTTTCTAATGGGGGAGACAGCATGTCAACAATTATGTATTAACAAGATATGTCCAGGGTAAATTGGAGGTAATCTCTGGAGAGGCATTAGTAGTAGAAGAAATGTTGTGAAGGCAAAAATGACAAGATTTGGCAACAGATTACATACAGATGGTGAATAAAAAGAGAAATCATACATGATGCCAACATTGTGAATCTCAGCATTTATACACAGATGTATACAAATGTATAAATAAAAACATAAGTGGCTGAAAAAAGAAAATTCAGGCTCTTATATTAAATAATCAAGAACTGATAGGGAAGAAAAGACTTACCTGGTGGAATATAGGTTCTTTAACTTTTAGGTAAACCTGCAAAGAGTTCAAAGAAACTTGCATTAATAGAGCCCATCTTGTAAAAGATCCAAAATTCCAGTCTTCATTCACAAGCCACTCCATGCTCTTTCTTACAAATGCTATTTGTTTCTCAATCCTGACTTTAGTTCCTCTGGGGGTAATTCAGGTCAGATGAAAAATCCAGACAAGAAGGAAGAATATTGATTTTGGGGTCAAAAGGTCTGAGACAGAGTTTTGGCTCCATGATTTAATGGGTGACTTTAGTAAAGAAGAACTTCCCTTCTTTTGGTTCTAGTTTTATCAACTCTACAATAAAGGAGAAAGACTGTTTGCTTTCTTTTAAATCAAAGAAAGGGTGGGAGACTGACAGCCTAGATTTTAGCCTTTGTCCTGCCATTAACTTGATGTGTGATTTTTTTTTAAAAATTGAATCAGTTTATTTACTTTTAATTTACAACATTCAGTTCTACAGTCCCCTGAGTTTCAGATTTTCTCCCCCTCCCTCTCCGCACCCAGTCATGGTGGCACACGCTCAAATATAGGATCTACAAATATCTTTATGTTAATCATTAGTCAGGTTGTAAAGAACGGATGGAATGATCAGTGGCAAAGGGGAAACAAAACAAGAAAAAGAAACAGAGCAAGTAGTTTGTTTCCATCTGCATTCAGACCACGCATCTTCTTCCCTGAACATGGATGTTTCCTTCAATCATGAATCTTTTGGAGTTGTCTTAAAACCTTACATTGCTGCGAGGGGCCCAGTCTATGGAATTAGCTGTCACAGTGTGTTGTATCTGTGGCGGTGTACAAACTCCTCCCTCTCGCTCTTGCTGTGTGATCTTGAGCAAATAATCATCTTTCTGGATCTGTCTTCTTCTTTCTAAAATCTGGGGGTTGGACTAGATGGGCTTTCAGCCCATAACTGATGAATTTCAGAAATTTGGTTCCATATAGTTTTTGTATCAAGTATAAGCCGTCGGATACGGCTTTTGAAAAATGGTAAATCCATTCATGTGGCACCTAGGTGGGATAGCGGATGGAGTGTTGGGTCTGGAGTCAGAAAGACTCGCCTTCCTGAGTTCAAATTTGGCCTCAGACACTTAGTAGCTGTGTCACCCTGGGCAAGTCATGTCACTTTCTTTGCCTCAGTTTTCTCATCTGTAAAATGAGCTAGAGAAGGCAATGGCAAACCATTCCAGTGTCTTTGTCAAGAAAATCCCAAACATAGTGACAAAGAGTTGGACACAACTGAAATGCCTGAACAATAGCTAAAATCCATTCACAACATATATGATATCTTGGATATTTTACCATCTTGATCACTCTCATCTGGATAAGCTCTAGCTTGTCAATGTCTCTCCTAAAATGTGATACACTAACCCAAGGTTAATCAATTATTTTGGATGGCATGTGACCAGAACTGAATGGAGCACGACTATTGTTTACCTCATTTGGGATACCAGAGTCCTATCTATGTAGTCTAAGGTTAGTTAGCTTTTTTTTTTTTTTTTGCTGCCACAGCACACAGCTGGCTCATAAAGAGCTTGCAATATGCTAAAACTGTCTAGTTCAAAGGCTTTCTTGCATCTAGTACAACACAGATCCTCACCAAATGCATTCTACAAAAAGCAGTGGCATCTCTGGGAAGTTTTATGTTTTTTATAGGATGGCAACCTATGGTTGCTATGAATTCCTTTTCCTGGAGGAAATTAGACAATGTAAATGGCACTCATGCAATCCTTTTTTTTAATGTAATAAATTTTATTTGTTTTCCTGTTTTTTTGCTTTTTTTTTTTTGGAGGGCAGTTGGGGTTAAGTGACTTGTCCAAGGTCACAGGGCTAGTTTTTTGTATTAAGTGTCTGAGGCTGGATTTGAACTCAGGTACTCCTGACTCCAGGGCCAGTGCTCCATTCACTGCGCCACCTAGCCGCCCCTGTTTTCTTGTTTAGGTCATTAATTTTCATGAGATTTTTGAATTACAAATTTTCTCCCCGTCTTTCCCCTACCCCAGCCCCAAAACAGTGCTCCCACTGTAGAGTCCCTCCACTAGTCTGCTCTCTAACTTTCTGGTAGGGCAGGGAGGGTCTCCCTATCCCAGCCCCTGTATATCTTGATTCCTAGTTGCAGGTATTGCAGAGCTTTAAATTCTAGATTCTTTCTGTTCCTCCCTTGTCACCCACCAGCGCTGGAAGGACAACCAATTCAATACAGGCTGTGTAGCTGTGATTATACAGGACATCTTCATAGTGGACATATTGTGACAGTGATCATATGTCCCTCCTTCCTATCCCTCCCCCCCTTGTTCTGTTCTCTACCCTGTCCCT
>CM053596.1:94482705-94516020 GCA_028646575.1 Pseudocheirus occidentalis
TGGAAGCATTTGGTGTGGGAGTTCTGACTGTGTTGTCTTCCTCCCGTTCCATGCTTTTGATCCTTTTTGTCCACAAAAAAGGATTCTAGAGTTTTATTGTTGTTCTTATTTTGCTTCCTTTTCCTCATGTTGGCCAATCAATTAATTGGTTGGTTTTTTTTTTTTAGCTTTGTGAAACTCTGCTTCCAGAGGGGAAACCTCTGTTCCAAATCACTGGGGTTTTCCCAGCTGCCGGAGCTATTAGGGGGGTGTTGCAGTCTCCCCTAGCTATGGATTGCTGAAAGTGCTCCCCAGGACCACCACCCAAGACCACAATCAGGATCCAGGCCGCTCAATGCAAGAGCGCTTGACCCTGATCAATCGTCTCAGCCCCCCTGCGGGATCCACAGGTCAGAGGCTCTGAAGCAGCCCAGTGGGGTCATCCCCCGGTTACAGCAGCTTCTGCCCTTCCCCCACTGCTTCCTTGCCCTGGGGGTAGATTGGCCGAATTGCTTTTCTTACCCCAAATTTAGCTTGAAAGCTTCACTCACTTTCACTGACCTCTAATCCTGGCTTAGTAGATATGAAGTTTGCTTGAGGTGCAGTAGATCTTCTATGAAGTAGACTCACGCTGCGGCTTTGGAGGCTTGGCTCCTCCAGGCCGCCCTGGAGCCTGGCCATATGGCAGTTTCAGGCTGGGCTGGTCTCAGCTCCCGGCCTGCAGGCCTGCGAGATGAGCCCCTCCTGCCGAGCTGCCTTTCTCTAATCCCTGTTTTTCATACTTTGGTATATGTAGAGATGCTGGAGGCTGTAGATCTTCTCTCTTGTAGACTGGCCGCGGCTCCACTCCTTCCTACCACCCCAGGGCCTGGCCGTGGTCTCGGTTTCAGGCTGGGCTGGCCTCAGTTCATGTCCTGCTGCGATGATCCCCTGCTGCCGAGCTGCCTTCCACGAGAGATGTGTTTTCTGTATTTTTTGAGTTTGAGAGTCCTAGACTTTGTCCAGAGTCATATTTTAATGGTGTTTAGGGTGGCTGCGCAGGAACTGTGGGACCTTGCTGCTTCTTGGCTCTGCCCCTCATGCAATCCTTTTTAATCTTTTTGAATGACTATTTTTCCTCCTAAGCCTGGAGGAAAATTATCATTTAAAGAACCAAGGGTAATAAGAGTTGAGAAGCATCCTTCCCCTCTTCTCATACTTCTGGTTTTGATGGCTGCCTTTTTTTTTTCTCCCCTGAAGTAGGGAAGCACGTGCTTTCTCTTATATAAGTTATCTATCCAATTCATACCTGAAACAGAATTCTGTCTACAGCTTACTCAACAAATAGTGAGTCTCCTTGAGTAGCTTTAGTAATAGCAAATCGCCTACCTTCTAAGGCACTTCTAGACAGCTCAAGTGGTTAGGATATCTTCCATAAGATGTCCTTTTAAAATCCTTCTACCATCTTGGTTGCTTCCTCTGGAGACTGCAATTTATTAAAGTCTTTCCTAAAATTTGCCACACAGAACAGCAAACAATACTCCCAATGTGGTCTGACCAGGGCTCGGTACAAGACAATTATGTCTAATAGGAAGAAAAGAAGGAAAATGTCCTTTCTGTGTCAGGCACTGTGCTAAGCACTTTACAAATATCTCATTTTATCCTCACAGCAAAACTGGGAGCGAGGTGCTGTTATTTTCCCCATTTTTACAATTAAGAAAACTGAGGCAAAAAGGTTAAGCACAAGGTCACATATCTAGCGAGTATCTCAGCCATGATCTGCATTCAAGTTTCTCTGACTTCAGGACCTGTGTTCTGGCCACTGTGCCCCAAACTGTGTCCTATCTGTTTACATAGTCAAAGACTGCATTATCTTTTTTGCTTTTCACAACATACTATTGACTCATATGGAGTTTGTAGTCTATTAAAATCCTTAAGATCCGATACCCATTGATTGGAGAATGACTAAAAAAACTGTGGTACACAAACATAATAAAATATTGCTGTTCTGTAAGAACATGATGAATATGTAGAAGTATGGAAAAACTTATAGGAATTGTAGCAAAGTAAAAGACAGCCTTCATGTACACAATAATTACAACAATGTAAATGGAAGAACAATAACCACAAACAATTGAAACAAAATATGCAAAATTAAAAAGAACAAGCTTGCCATTAACAAAGAGATATGACACCTCCTCCAGCTTCTCTGTGGGGTGGGAGGGAAAGGGAAATCCATGGATGTGAAATGTTGTATCATTAGACTTTTTTCAATATGTCAATTGGTTTTTCCATTTTTTTCTTTTTCTTACTTTAAAATTTTAATTATTTGTTATAAAGAATGGCTCTCTGGGAAGGCGAAAAGAAGGGACAGAGGGAGACATCTAAATGCTATAAAATTTTTTTAACATGAAAATTAGCAAAAATCTATTTTTAAAAACTCACATAGACCTTTTTCAGACAAACTGATTTCTAGTTACTCTTCTCCCATCTTGTACTGTTGAAACTGATGTTGATGAAGTATAAGGCTTTTTGTGTATCCCTATTAAAGTTCACTTAGAGTGATTCAGTCCAATATTCTAGACAGTGGATCCTGACCCTACAATGTGTTAACTATCCCTCCTCTAGCATTGTGTCATCTGCAATTCCAATGAATATACTATCTATGCTTTTACCCAAATAACTGATAAAAATGTGAAGCAGGACAGGGCTAAATTCAGATCCCTGTTCAAGAAACACTTATCAAGTGCCTGCTTTGTACCATGCAGTGTATTAGGTACTGGGTACATAAGAAACATTCTTGTTCTCAATGAGCCTACATCATTCTGGGGGGAGATATGGCACATATACAGAAGGGGATAGGTAAAGCAGGGAATGAAAGGGACAAAGGAGAAGTCCAAACAAAGTGAACTAAGAATATTCGAGGAAGAAAAAGTCCTTTATATCCTATAGCTTATGTCCTAGCACCTACTTTGCATCAAGGATTATACAAGACATTGGAGGGCCTTATGAAGGAAGTAGAGAACATTTTCTCAATGCAAAATTTCTGTTGTTGGAAGACAAAGACCCAAGGTCTTAGAAAACAATTGCCACAGCTTCACCTTGTTGACTGCTAAAGTGGTCAAACTAAGTCCACAGAATACAGAGTCAGTATTTTCTCTGAAATGAAATATGTGATACATTATATTTAAATATGTCACTAAAACATGGTAACTTACATTTATATAGCACCTTGTGATTCTCAGATTTTATAAATGATTTCATTTGATCCAACAACCCAAGTATTATTGTCCTCATTTTCACAGACTGAGGTTCAGAGAAGGGAAATGACTTCCTCAGGGTCACAGAGACAGAACACAACAGAGCAGCACATGGTGGTGGACAGTGGCCTAGACTGAGAGTCTGAATCCCGAGTTTAAATGACAGATCTGTTATTTAAAAAAGCAAACAAAACCACCCTATTTTATTGATGCCTTCCATCTTTTCATAACATCTTTACTCAATACTTCCTTCTAGGGTGATAAAAGAAAAAAATTTACAGAAAATCTTGATATAATGATATGCCTTCATAGGTGGCATTGGGGATAGAGCAAAGGGCCTGGAGTCAAGACCCAAGTTCAAATCTAATCTCAGACACTTACTATCTGTTGAATGTGGGCAAGTCACTTAACCTCTGTCTGACTCAATTTCTTCAACTGTAAAGTGAAAAAATAATAGCACTTACTTCCCATGGTTGTTATGAGAATCAAATGAAATAATGTCTGTAAAGTACTTTGTCAACTTTAAGGCACCAGATAAAAGTTATTATATCATCATCATCATTTCTGTCTTTGACTTTGTTGGGGCATATGCCCAAAAGATGATTCTAGGGTCAGAGTATATATGCAATTTAGTCAATTTTCTTGAATAATTCCAAGATGAAATCAAACATTCAATGGTCCCAATTTTGGTTTACTTTGCTAATTTGTGAAATATGAGGTAAAATCTCAGACTTATTTTAATTTTAATTTTTCTGACTAATAACGAACATATTTTGGAACACATTTTCACGTTGTCATTAATAGTTTGTACCTTTTGGGAACTGTTCATATCATCTGGTTATTTATGTATTAGACAATGATTCTTGGTGTTAGATATTTGTTTCAAATCCTTATATACTTTGTATATTAGACCTTATTTATTTATTTACTTTTAGTTTACAACATTCAGTTCCATAATCCCTTAAGTTCCAAATTCCCTTCCCCTCCCTCACCCATCTCTTCCCCCTTCTAAGGTGGTATGCAATCTGATACAGGTTCTACATATATCTTCGTATTAAATATTAGTCAAGTTGTAAAGAAGAATTCTAACCAAGGGAACGAAAAACAAGAAAGAAAAAACAAAACAAAACAAAAGAGAGAGCAAGTAGTTTGCTTCAATTTGCATTCAGATTCCCTAAATTTTTCTCTGGATATGGATAGCTTTTTCTATCATGTGTCCTTTGGAGTTGTCTTATAAGCTTGCATTGATGAGATAAGCCTAATCTTTCAAAGTCAGTCATCACAGATATGATGTGTCTGTAATTGTACAATGTTTTCTTGGTTCTGCTCCTCTCATTCAGCATCAGTTTGTGAGTCTCTCCAGGTTATTATGAAGTCCATCTGCTTCTCATTTCTTAAAGCACAATACTATAATACTATTCCATTACATTCATATACCACAACTTGTTTAGCCATTTCCCAATTGATGGGCATCCCCATGGTTTCCTTTTCTTTTCTACCACAAAAAGAGCTGTTATAAATTTTTTTGTATATACAGGTCCTTTTCCCACTTGTATGATCTCTTTTGGGATACAGCCCTAGAAGTGGTATTGCTGGGTACACACAATTTTATAGCCCTTTGGGCATGGGTTGGATCAGTCCACAACTCCACTAACAATGCATTAGTCTTCTAATTTTCCCACATCTTAAGCAACATTCATCATTTTCCTGTTTTGTTAGGTTAGTCAATCAGACCAGTGAGATGTGGCACCTAAGAGTTGTTTTGATTTGCATTTCTCTGATCAATAGTGATTTAGAGCAATTTTCACATCTTTACAGATATCTTTAATTTCTTCCTCTGAAAACTACCTGTTCATATTCTTTGACCATTTATCAACTGGGGAATGACTTGTATTCTTAGGAATTTGACTCTGTTCTCTGTATGTTTTAGAAATGAGGCCTTTATCAGAGACACTGGTTATAAAAATTCTTTCCCAGTTTTCTGCTTCCCTTCTAATCTTGGTTACATTAGTTTTGATTGTACAAAACTTCTCAATTTAATGCAATCAAAATTATCCATTTTGCATTTCGTAATGCTCTCTGTCCCATGTTTAGTCATAAATTCTTCCCTTTTCCATAAATCTGATAGGTAAACTATTCCTTGTTCTCCTAGACTGCTTACAGTTTTAGCCTTTAGATCTAAATTGTGAACCCATTTAGACTTTATTTTGGTACATGGTATAAGATATTGGTCTATGCCCAGTTTCTGCCACACCATATTCCAGTTCTCCCAGCAGTTTTTGTTAAATAGTAAATTCTTATCCCAAAAGCTGGAGTCTTTGGATTTAGGTTACTATTGTCATTGACTACTGTGTCTTCAATACCTATTCTATCCCACTGATCTACACTCTATTCCTCAACCAGTACCAAGTAATTTTGATGACTGCTGCTCTATGATACAGTTTAAAATTTGGTATGGCTAGTCCACCTTCCCTAGCATTTCTTTTCATTAATTCCCTTAATATTCTGGACCTTTTGTTATTCCAGATGAATTTTGTTACTATTTTTTTTTATCTCTATAAAATAATTTTTTTTGTAGTTTTGATTGGTATGGCACTAAATAGGTAAATTAATTTAGGTGAAATTGTAGTTTTTATTATATTAGTGTGGCCTAACCATAAGCAACTGATGTACTTTCAATTATTTAGATTTGACTTTATTTGTATGAAAAGTGTTTTGTAATTGTATTCATATAGTTCTTGGGTTTGTTTTGGCAGGTAGACTCCCAAATATTTTATAATGTCCACAGTAACTTTAAATGGAATTTCTCTATTTCTTGTTCTTGGGCTTCATTAGAAATATATATAAGTACCAAGGCTTATGTGGTTTTATTTTATATCCTGCAACTTTGCTGAAGTCATTTATTATTTCAAGTAGTTTTTTACTTGATTCTCTAGGATTCTCTAAGTATGGCATGATACCATCTCCCAAGAGTGATAATTTAGTCTCTTCTTCTGGATCTCTTTCAGGAGGTGAATGGTAGATTCTTTTGATGGCTGTTTTGCCATCTGGTTCTAGGACCTTAGGGCAGTTTCCTTGATTATTTCTTGGAAAATACTGTCTAGGCTTTTTTTCATCATGTCTTTCTGGTAGACCAATAATTCTTAGGTTGCCTCTCCTGGATCTATTTTCCAGGTTGTTTTTCCAATGAAATATTTTACATTTTCTTCTATTTTTTTCATTTTTTAGATTTTGTTTGATTCTTGATGTCTCATAGAGTCATTTGCTTCAACTTGTCTAACTTTCAAAGAATTGTTTTCTCAGCTTTTGAACCTCCTTCTCCATTTGGTCAGATTTTACTTTTGAGGATTTATTTTCTTTGATTAGGTTATGAACCTCCTTCTCCATTTGGTAATTGTATTCTTTAAGGAGTTATTTTCTTTAGTGAATTCTTTTTTCATTTTGTCAATTGTATTTTTAAAATAACTTCTGACATTTCCCCAAGGTTACACTAAAGCTCACAGCATGAGGTATATGAGGGAGGGGTAGTCTGGCCTGCTTCTTGCTACCAAAGATTTATTTTCACCCTCCCTCCCTTAATTAAAAAAAATTAAGTGTTTTTATATTTAATCTCAAGCAAGAATTGAAATATGCACATGAAATAACTTTTCTGGCTGTAATCTCTCCAAGCTAGGTCTCTATCTTTGATCAAAGAGATATGTTCTGTTGACCCAGTATGAGTCAAAGCTTAGGATATGACAATGTGCCAACCCTAAATGGCAAGAAAACTACTCATCCAGATCCATAGCTCTGTAGGACACAAAAAAGGACTTACTGTGGTTACTATTAAGCTGAATAGCATTAATATAAAAATCAGGTGGTAATTGACTGTGTTCTTGGCCTTGAAACTTTCAAACCTAAAACAGAAAAGAGACATATTTCAAAAACCAGAATCATCATTACAAAAAGAATTGTTTTTTCTCATAATACATACTATACTACATACTATATGATTTGGGGTGATTAAAGAATATCTCTCTGGAAAATTACTTTACAGCTTTCATATAAATTAGGGTTGATAACCAATGATAAGATACACTAGACACAGTAGGTTAGCACACAACCAGAGAGGCAGGTAATTGAACTTTGGGGGCAGACAGTATTTTTTGGCTCTATAAGGACACTGACCTCTCTTACTTTCTGCAAGCTCTGGAAATAGGGGAAAAAAGGAAGCTCAGAACCCTGGGAGTATGTGCCATCAATGAGCCCTGACAATGTGTGTGACCACAGAGCTAAGTGTGTTAATAAGAGGGTGTGCAGGAGAGCCAGGGGAGACCCCTTTGTGGAAGTGTCCTTTATGTAGCTGTAAAGGGTCTAATTACTGGATTGTCTGCATGTTTTCTCCTGTGTTATATATGCCCTTGGAGCTGTGTTGTAAAGCTGCATGACCTGTTGGGGACAGAGAACATCAAAGGATTCAGCAGAGATGACCATGTCATGAGGTCAGTGAGAATCCTTAGCTCAAATGCCACCCACTACAGAAGGTTTGTCCTGGCACACACTCCCTGGCTCCTGATGCCTTTCTCTCTCAGGCTACTTCTGTCTACTTTATGTATATCTAGTAGGTCCCTTCACTGTTTGCATGTTTTCTCCCCCATTAGGTTATGAGGTCTTTGGAGACAGGGATTGTGGTTCTGTCTTTCTGTGTATTCCCAATACTTACCACAGCATCTTGTACACAGTAAGCACTTAATAAATACTTTTTTGATTCAACTTGCTGCCTTATTGGGTAAGCCTGCATCAGACGTCACAGGACACTGACAAAATAGACTTAGAGTTAGGATCAAAAGACAAGGGCTCTACTTTCCAGCTTTGTCACTGATCATGAGGAAATCTCTAGGGACTCAGTTTCTTGTGTTGCCAAATGAAGTTATTGGATGACAAGGTCTCTCAGTTTTCTAAACCCTAAAACATCTTCACTATCCTTCTACAAGGGTAGGTGGTTTCAACAGGATTAGTCTTTCTTCCAGGAATGGATGACTCAAATCCTCTACACTTTAGTAGACTGTCTTTGTGAGCTGCTGGGGCCCCGAACTTCCTTGCCCTGTGTTCTGCAATTGAGAGATGACTATCTTCAGACTTCTCTAAGCTGGTCCTACGATGAAAGAACACAGCCTCTATCATTAGGCCTATGCCAAAGCCATTCCAGCCTAACAGGAGCTATCATAGCTTGTACTCTGCTAGCACAGATCTTAAGACTTCAGGATCATCTCCAAGGCAGCCTGAGAGGAAGGCATTCAGAAAGCCCTAACATTTCTATGATAGCTTACATCACTGTAGTAAGCAGAGTGCCAGATATGGAGTCAGGAAGATCTAAGTTCGAATCCTGTGTGATCATGGGCAATTCTTTTAATCTCTCAGCCTCAGTTTCCTTATCTGTATGTAGTACCTCCCATATATGGCTGCTTTCTCACACACACATTATATAGTAGCTTACAAACTTCAAAGGACAATGTACATGTAAGTTATATTTATTACTGTATATATTAATTTATTCCTCACATAGTTATTGGGAGGCATAAAGTGGAAGTATGACTGTCATCACTGTACAAATGAGTAAGTGAGAAGCTGGAGATCAGGAGATCAGGGAAGTTGGGTTATTTGCCAAGGTCACCTAGCTAATAAAAGGTAGAGGCAGGGCCTGATTCTAGCTCTTTTCATTATGCCACGATGTCTTATCAGTGATCTCCCTATGACAAGAGGCAAGTGAGGGACCTCTGTGTTACCATAAGTAGATCTATGTATATAACAGGACTGTCCTGTAAATGGTTAGAAGCACTGCTTCTCATTGTTTGTATCTGGGGTGCCCCTTACCTAATATACATAACAAACCTGAACTTATGGAGATGGCAAGGAACCTGTAGCTTCACCTTGGACAATTGTAGGAGGTGGCTGTTTGGCCCTTCAACAGGGTGAATGGAGTTTAATTGGATTTGGGACCAGAAGAGCTATATTTGGCTCTGTTATTAAACTACAGCAGGCCAGCAAATCTCTCTATACCTCAGTTTCTGTCTTCACATACAGTGTTTCAAAGAGGGGGTGTAATATCCCCATACTCACAGACCAGGGAGGGGGAGGCTTGGAAGTCAAACCGAAGTCTCTTGATTCCATGACAGGCTGTTATGTTTACTTAATGAAGGATTAACAGGCAGACATCACAAGGACATCACCATGAGATATTAAATGGTCTAGGGGAAGGTTTCTAGAATATGGGATGAACATTTTTAGAGGACTGCTAGAAGGACCTAAACAAGAGTCACCCAGGAGACAATGTGGGAATTGACTATGTTTTTGCTAGCCCCGGGGTCCTTGTATGTATGAAAGAGATAATGGACCCATTATAGCATTCTACACTATAGCTTTTGTATAGGCACTGTATATTTTGAATGCTGAGACTACCATACTACTTCTACTATTTATCCTATGAAAGCAGGTACTTTACTTCTTAAGAACAATCAATAAACATTTATTAAGCTCCTACTTCATGCCAGGCACTGTGCTAAGTGCTAGGGGTACAAAAATAGGCAAAAGACAGTACTTTCCCTCAAGGAGCTTACAATCTAATGGTGGAAACAACATGCAAAGATGAAAAATATTATTATTTCCATTTTACAGGTAATTGTATGGAGGAAACTGAGGCTGAGAGATGTTAATTATCTTGCTCAGGGTCATACAGCTAATAAATGCATTCATCTCTTCTCTATTCACACCTGTCACCTGGACCACTGCAATAGCTTTCTAACTAGCCTCTCTGGATTAAGTCTCTGTACTTTGTCCATTCTCAACATAAAAAGTAATTTTTCAAAAGCACTGGTGTGTCTATGGTACTCCCTTATTTAAAGAACTCCAATGGCTCCTATTGTGGCTAGGGGCAAATAAAAAAACTACCTGGTTTTTAAAGTCCTTCACAAGTGGCTACTAACCTACCTCTCTAGCCTCAGTACGGAAATGTTCTCCCAGTGCTTCCTGTACTCAACAATCCAGCCAAATTGGACTTCTTATTCCTTATACATGACACTCCATTTCCCCTTTCTTTGCCTTTGTTTTGGCCATCCCTTATGCCTGGAATGCTGAGAACACTTTACCTTCTCTCTTCTGACTCTGAATCCTTATTTCCTTCAAAATCCAGCTCAAGCAGCACCTTCTATATGTTTTTCCTAAGTGCCCTCTCTGATAAAATTAACTTGTATTTATTTTATAGGAAAGTTCATCTGATTTGCAAACATACTAGAAAACTAATCAGCTACAGTCTAAAACAACAAAAAAAATTGCTATTTCTTTCTCTGCAATTCTAGGGAAATCAAAGAGGGTCCTAGACGGAGGATCTCAAGCTCCTAAAGGAGAGGGACTGTTTCATTTTTTGTATTTCCAGAGCCTAGTATAGGGCCTGGAAAAGAGAAGGCAATTGATAAATGCTTATTAATTGAACTTGAAGCACTGTTGGGCACTCTGTACACTATGCCATCCTATTCTCTGACATATACTAAGTGTGTAACTATGGGCAAGATCATAACTACTAAAGTTGAGATCCTGGTGCTCTATTCACTGCGCCACCTAGCTGTCCCTCTTTACCTATTTTTATGACTTCTCTGGGATACAGATCTAGGAGTGGTGTTGCTAGGTCAAAGGGTATGCACATTTTTATAACTCTTTGGGCATAGTTCCAAATTGGTCTCCAGAATGGCTGGATCAGTTCACAATTCTACCAACAATGCATTAGTATTCCAATTTTTGCGCATCTCCAACATTTACCATCTTCCTGTTTTGTCATGTTAGCCAATCTGATAGGTGTGATGTTGCCTCAGAGTTGTTTTAGTTTGCATTTCTTTAATTAATAAGGATTTAGAGCATTTTTTTCATCTGACTATAGATGGTTTCAATTTCTTCATTTGAAAACTGCCTGTTCATATCCTTTGACCATTTATCAACTGGGGAATGGAAGTCAGGATATCTTAACTCAAATTCTAGTTCCAGGGCACTTAATGATTGTATGAGAACAGGAAAGTCCCTTAATTTCTCTGAATTTCAATTTTCTCACCAGTAAAAAAGGGGATAATAAGGCCTATACAGCACACTTCAAAAGGCTTTTTCCTTTCCTTTCCTTTTTCCTTTCCCCAAATGGGACTGTAAAATTTAGAAGCTTCCCCTAAACAAATCTTTGTATGGCATGGTGTCAAACACCTCCTTCTCAAGCAATCTTTTAGTCACTCTCCTCCCTCTTCATGTTCTAGCTTATTAATGTCCATCCTAACACAGCGTCCAGGTTTCACAAGCATATAGCAATGAGGTACACACAATGGCTCTGTAGATTTTCAGTTTTGTAGTCAGTCTAATACCTCTTCTCTCCCACACTTTCCTTTGGAACATCTCAAACACTGAGCTACTTCTGGCAATATGTGCATCAGCCTCATCACCTATGTGTATAGCCCTAAAAAGTATACTATCAAGATTAGTGAACTTATTGATATTTGTGAGTGTTCTGACCCAGAGGAGCAAATGTGGTGTTGTACACCAAGTCTCTGAAAGGTGCTGATTCCTCTTCTGCTCCACTTCTGCTAGCCATGAGTTAGCTCAGCTTTCCTTCCCAAATTAGTAACAAACTGTTCACACAGAAATGTTCTATTCTGCTGACATTAAGTCTTCTTGTAGTCATCTTGCCTTGGGGCCCACACTTCTGTGGAATGTGAATGTTTAATTTGGAGAGGATAAGTCTAAGATTGGTCCAGCACTCTGCACTACACATCACCTTTATCATTGACATACCTTGTCCCTTCTTACAATAATAGTCTTTTAAATGCCAGTGTTTGCTGCAAGGGTACATCAATAACATTTTATTGTATTTGTCATATAGCACAATAGTATTCTATTACATTCATATACAACAACTTGTCCAGTCATTCTCCAACTGAGAGGCATTCCCTCAATTTCCAATTCTTTGTCACCACAAAAAGAGTTGCTATAAATATTTTTGTACATGTGGGTCCTTTTCCATTTTTTAATGATCTCTTTTTATGATCCAAGACTCACAAAGTCTTGGACAAGACTTTGGCAGGACTACCTTTTGTAGTCCCCGACTCATGCCAGTAGGTGAGCAGTATCATCCTTAAATATGACACCCAGGGATCTATAAAATGTCACTGCTGTTTCAGTCCAGTGAAAAAATGATACTATGGTCTGGGCTGCCTGTGTGCAGGGTTGTGACTCCAGTTCCCAGTATATACGCACCCGCTGCTTTGTCATTTGCCTGCTGTCAGAGAACTTTGAGGTAGGTGCAAATGGTAAAATGGTATGGATGATGTTTTTTGACTTGCACATAGATTGGGTTTAAGTGAGGCAAAGTTACTTGAAGTTGTAGGCTTCACTCTCTATTCCAGTCATCAAAGTTCAGTGGCAAGACAGAAGTCAAGAAAACTGGTCACAATGGGTCAGGATGCAATAGATGATGTTGGCCTTTTTGATGTCTAACCAAGTTCTAAGCACTTCACAGCACTTTTTTTAGCCACCTTAATGGCTGCTGAAACAAACTGTTCTCATCCTTCCATTCTGCTGGGGGAAGTCTTTGCATACTTGGGGTAGACAGCTCCCCCAACTCACCAACAGGTTTGAGACACCTTGGTGATCCTCAACATGGTTTAGTCCATCTGCTGAAACAGTTCACCAGGGAGTGGTCATTGATCATACTACAACAAGTAAAGAGTTGTGTAGCAGGTAGATACCCAAGGTAGAAAGAAGCCCTAAAAAGGGCAGCCCTTACACCAGAGGTACTAGTGTTTTCTTAACACCCGTATACCGCCAGAGCAGGAATGACAGCCTAAAAAAGTACTAAAGGAAGGAGCTGGAGGTCTCAATGAGGGAGGAAGAATAGGTTTAGGAGGGGTGATATATACAGAGATAGACAGATGGGTTAAAAATATGGTGAAATTCTGAGGAGCAATGCCTTCAAAGCAAAGAAGAGAGGCAAAACAGCTTAGTAAGTAAAATGTTAAATATTGCAAATATCACAGATGCAACATTTTAAAGTAGTAAGAAAAGAGTCAAATGTGTGTGACCAGGCACCCCGGTACAAAGAGACAATGACTCTGAGGTCAATCAATTTTAAACCAACTATGTCAGCTCCTTTCTAAATGGGAACTTCAGTTTTGAGATAATATAAATTTATATCCTACATGAGTAATACTTTTGGCAATAAAGCTCTTCTTCAGTTCCTCATCATTATGTGGAGGTAACCCTGGGCTCTTAAAGGATATCTGAAGGGAAGACCAATCCAGCTGGAAAAGCCTTAAGTCTGGGCATAGGAGATTGACCGTGTATCTAAATGCCTGTGGTAAGAGACACTCATCACTAAGAGGTTAGATGTCAGGTGATGCATTTTTGGGCCACATAAACTATGTTATAGACACTCGAGAAGATAAAGTATTCATTCAGGTGTAGAGGTACTGAAATCTGTATTAGTAGCAAGAACAAAGACATCAGTGAAATCATGGAGTATACATAACACTTATATTTTTCTAACTGTTTAAAGTTATGCAACTTTATCTGATATAAATAAACTATTATTTATTCACAAACTACCCAAAGTATGGATCTTACATTGATTAACTGTGTGACTTGAGGCAAGTCAGACAGAGTTCTCTCATGTAGTAACATCTAGATGATAATTCTCACACTCCTGACCTCAAAGAGAAATGCTTTAGAATATCTTACAACAAATCAAACTGCTGGTTCATCTCTCTTCTGAAATGCAAGTACTTACATGCAGTAGACAAATATACAACAGCTGTAGATCATGGGTAGTTCATCCAATAGCTACAAAAAGAAAAGACACAAAATTTGAAACCACAAAATTTTAGTAATTGCTCTTGTCAAAATTAAAGTGATAATAAAAATACAGAAAAACTAACCCAAGTCGACGTGTGTGTGTGTAGGTATAAATAAATAATAGATAGAAGATAACTTGGGGGGGGGGGAGATGGCATATATGCCTCTTTAACTGAAAATAGCAATTATTTCACTTTCCACTGAGTGTACTTAAAAAAAAAAGGTTAGGCTAAGGCTTTAAAAACCCTGTAACAGTCCAGCAAATAAAAATTAAGCAGCTATTACATACAGTGTCCTGTGCTAGGTGTTAAGATAAATCACCACTCTCAAAGAACTACAATTTAAAAGGGAGATATATGATACATAAAAAAGTGAAATACAAAATGGAACATAAAGACATGAGAGGAAAAAAGTGATATGCAAAGTCTGAGATAGAAAAGAATTTTTTACTGGGAAAATCAGGGAAGACTTCATGGATAATGTTCCATTTGAGGGTCTTGAAGACCCTTAAGATCTGAATCAGTGGAGAGGGGGATAGAAGGAAAAAAGCCATAGGAAAAATATAGAGTTAGGAGCACATGAGGCATATATAGGGGGAAGAAAAGTAGACCATTTTTCCTGGAACTTTGAGCACATGGAGAGGAACAGTTTATGATAAGACTAGAAAGGCAGGATGGTGCTTGATTGTCCAAGGCTTTAGAACTGGAAGGGAACTTAGAGATCCATCTAGAGCAGAAGTGTCTAAATATGCTGCACATAATACTCCTGAGTGGAGAATCAGATTAACATGTAACTGGGAAATATTTAACAAAACAAAAATGTAATGGAACACAGATATTATTAATGTGTTTTTCCAAGTCAATATGCAGCTGGAATATGTTCCCTGTTTTTATTTGAGTTTGACACCATTCATCTAGAGTCTAAAATCTTGAGGGGGTTCTCAATGTGCCCTGCCTTAAGACTATTGATGGGGGTAGTCTTAAAACTAAAATGGTGGGGGCTCAAAACTATTTTCATAGCAAGGAATAATAACGGGATTTGAGTCCAAGTATTTTGACTTTAAATTTAGTGCTCTATTCATTATACCATGCCTTAGAGAGCCTGGGATGCCAGGAGAGGGAATGAGACCTTAATTCAATAAGCAAAAAGGAACTACTTAAGTGTTTTGAGCTTTGCACGAGGAAGATTAGTCATTAGACATTATAGATGGATGGGAATAGTGAGAAAACGGAGGTCAGAAGACCTGTTGAAAGGGACCTTAGAAATCAACTGTAGCCCAGAGAGAGTAGTTAGGTGGATGGTAATGAGAGTCGACACCACGGTGATGGCCACAGATCAGAAAGGGAGTGATTATAGCAATGTTAGTTTCATGGACCTGGAAAAATAACTGGATAAAGGGAAATAGGGCAATCCTTGGGGGAAAAACCAGCGTCCTTTACATCAGAGGTGACAAACACACAGCTATCCCTGCAATATTCCTGAGTATGTAAGAATCAGAGTAAAACACAACTGCAAAATATCTAACAAAATAAAAACACAGAGAAAACCAATTTGTGGTTTTCTAAGTCAAAACAAGGCCAATTTAATGGTTACTGGTTCTGAGTTTGACAATCACTGCTCCATAATACCTTGTTACCTATGTAAGTAAAGAGAAATTAAAATAATTAAACATAAAGAACTTTTAAAATAATACAGCTTAGATATCACCTAAATGACATTTATGTGGATACAACCTCTCGAAGCTTCTTTATTTAATTGTTAAAATGAAGTAAAAATGAAGAGATAAGCTCTAATATAAGAAAAAAATAAACTCACAATTTATTCTTTCCTTATCTTACTCTTAATTTGGTAGAAAAATGTTTATGAAAGTCAAATTAAAGATTTTATAATAAGTTGCTTAGAAGCTACAATAAAAATTGAATAAAATTTTTGTTCCACGGAAGAAAAAGATGATTTTCTTAAGTTTGATAGCAATATTAATATGCATGTTTTAACAAGAAGAGTATTAAATAAAAGTACCTTGGAGTAGTAACTCTCAATAAAGACCAATAAAAGTGCATTTAAAATGGCATTCTAAATACAATTTCCCTTTCTCTTTATTTTTGTCCTCCAAGGATTTATATAGAGTATCCCAAATAACTGGAAAATGCAGTAAGACTTATGAGATAACCCTGCAATTGTGGCCCAAGAGTGAGACTTAAAATTAAGATAAGATTTTTCCCTTTTATTAAAAGAAATTCCTTTTCATTATGAACTTAATAATTAATAGCGAACATGAACACTTCAGCATACAAATGTAAAACCTCTGCTGTCCTCTGGTAGAAGTGCAGAGGTCACATTATTGGGCTTAACTCTGCCTTGACTCTCCCCAAAACTGGCAAGTTTAGGTTTTAAAGGCCACCAGAATATAGCTAATCTTTAGCCAGCCAACAGAAAGCTGCTCTTCTAATTCTACCACAGAAATTTCTTCCCATTTTCTAAAATTACAAAAATAAGAAGACACTTGTTTAACACACACACACACACACACACACAAAATGTGGTTTTTTGTTTTTGTTTTTTGTTACAGCAACTCATAAAGCCATCTACAAAGGTTTAATAATGCTATTGAAAATCTCATCATGGGTTATTCTGAAACATTTATTTATGTGTTTCTCTAAAATGCTATTCCCAGGTGACAGGCTGAGATCCAGTGTCTTCTTAGATAACCTCACTGACAGGTGCAATATCTTCCAAGTAAAACCTAGTGTGCTCTTAGTCATTACTACAACGTTAAAAAGGCCACCCTGGGCGGTAGAGAAAACAACGTAAGTCATAGAATGAAATGATCTGGGTCTGCCTGATTTTGAGCATCACATGGACCTTTTATCTCACTCTGCACCACGAATATAGAAGGAGGCCACGTAAAGAATTACAGGCAAGTTTATATTTTTCTTTGTTTCATGGGTTGACTAGGAAAAATGATTCATCATCTGGTGACCAACCTGCTGGTAAAGTTCCTCTTTATACTCAGCTAGCCTAGTCCTCATAGGCTCAAACAATTTGTTCTGAGGACCATATTCAAAGTCCTTCCAGGCTGGTAGAATCTACCATAGCCTGTGTTCCACTCACAAAGCCTTCAAGACTCCAGAGTCACCTTCATGTCATGATCATGCTTTGAGATAAGACTTCTATAGGGAAATTCTACAAAACACTTGATGAGATCTTCCTAACCAAATCAACATATGACTTAATATTTGGCAATAACTTCAGTATAAAACTGGACACTGGGGAGAATGGCAAAAAATATATGTTTGAAAATATGACTCATAATTAAGAAACAGAAAATGCCAAAAGTTTACAACTACTCAGAAACCTCAAACCTAAGCACCGTTATTATTTTTTCAAGAGTCAGAAAATGTCAGACATACTAATCACTGAATAACCTAAAAAAGCAAAACGGACTATATGACAGACAAGAAAAAGATGGTTATTATGGAAGGCATTACTTCTGAATCAGTTGTCTAGGTGCTGTAAGGCCATCAGCTTATTAGAATAAAGGTCAAAAGCAATATCAGATTGGAAGAGACAGAGAAGAAAATATGAGATATATAATTACAACAGGTTGAATTCTAGAAAAAGGAGTTGTTATTCAGTCATGTCCAACTCTTCATGACCCTGTTTGGGGTTTTCTTGGCAAAGATACTGCCAGTGGTTTGCCATCTCCTTTTCCAGCTCATTTTACAAATGAGGAAACTGAGGGTTAATATGGTTAAATGAATTGTCCAGGGTCATACAGCTAGAGAGTGTCTTGAGGCCAGATTTGAACTCAGGTCTTCCTGACTCTAGGCCTAGCACTCTATCTACTATACCACCTAGCTGCTTTAGAAAAAGGAGAGATAAGATAAATGCTAAGATATCAGTATGGCCTACTATAATTTCTTATGCGATTTTTTTTTTTGCTTTTTTTTTGGAGGGCAGTTGGGGTTAAGTGACTTGCCCAAGGTCACATGGCTAGTTTTTTGTGTGTGAAGTGCCTGAGGTCGGATTTGAATTCAGGTCCTCCTGACTCCAGGGCTGGTGCTCTATTTACTGTGCTACCTAGCCGCCCCTCTTATGAGATTTAAATTGTTAGCCATTGACACTATAATGAATATAAAAAGTCTATAAACTTTCTTGGTGTGCAAACACTCTCTTTAGTCAAGAAGAACGTGGAAGCCAATGGTAAGTGTTGGATTAGAATACAAAATAATTTTTGAAATTTAATGCAGAAAGATGGCAGAAGATTATAAGTAATGTGACCTAAAAAAAACTCCCAGCAAATGGTGATGAAGTGAAAAACAGAGTCTACAGAAGTCTTAGTATAAGACCAAGTTATGCCAGATCATTCCCAGAGCACTAGAAGATGACACTGGGTAAAGGGCAACAGATGTGAAACAGAATAACATATTTGTATTTATATAACAAACTGTTTTCATCATTGATGGTCGTAGAACCACATCTGAACTCTAAAAGTGTCTCTGATGTGCTGCATGAGGAAACTGAAACAGAACAAAAGACGGGAGAGAAGGGAAGATGGACCAGGCAAAAATACTCAAGCAATCTACATTAAAAAACATGAAAGCATTGAGGGACTGACTGACTTTCAAGATTATCTGATTGAGGGCTTAATACTGATATTGGAAAAATATGGATAACATTGTTATTGAAATAGGCATTAGAGAACACAAGTAACTACTAACCCTCACACTTGTTATAGTCTATAAAATTATTATGATAATAATCTATATGCATAATGATGGAAATATGAGAAGGGAATAGGCATCAATGACTTCTTATAATAGACATCTTTTCTGTCACATGAAGGATTGGAAAGATGCAAAGAATATATTATTGTGCTTAGAGTTTGTTGGCTTAAAAAACACTCCACCTCATTCTGACTTGATATATAGCCTTAAAGGCTTTTAAACAAAATGCTTCTACCATTCACATTAAGATGATATAAGATTCTTTGACAAGAAGGAAAATTATGTTTGATGGGCTTATGATTAATATATCAAGTGAGGTACAGAATAGTGAAAAATATTCTGGTAAAGTGCTTGCCACTGTTATGGATGATGTCCAGCAAGAACTGCAAATGGAAGAGGAATATTCCTTGTAGAAGGTGAGGTCCTCCAGATCCTCCTATTTGTGAATGGCATTCTAGTCAAGTCTCTTAAGACTATAAGTTGTGGCAAAGGTGCTGACCTACACAGATAGAAGTTTCCATCCCTAGGGTTTCCTATACCACTGTCAAATTCATCAAACCAAAGAACACTGCAGAGATTCTTTAATGAGATCTGTAATTACTTGAAGCATTTAGTTTACCTTCACAGGAAAAGCAAAACAACGTAAGGGAAGTATGCCTATTGTCCACATTCTAATAACAAACATTCATTAAGCATCTACTATATTGTCATGGTCCTCTTCAAGAATGAAGGACAAACTACAACCTGTGAGTGGTCCCAAATGTCTGAATGGGGACCCACACGTCCAGTTCCATTTGGGCAACTCTGCCTGCCCTGTCCTATCTTCTCTTCTCCCCTTACCTGAGGGTGTTCTACCCAAAGGAAAGTAAATTTTGATAGCTGAAAACTACCTTGTTAACTTGGGGTTTACTCAATAGATTTCTTTCTTAAAGACCAAGCCTTATACCCAATTTACCCTGGATCTTATGGATTGGATAACAGGTCTTGGTTATTTTTGGGCCCTCCTGGCTCAGAGTGAATGTAAATAGTAACTGTTTCTCTTTTGGCTAGCAAGTCTGAAGGTCTTCCCCTTCCAGTTTTTTTTTTTAATTATTCACTGAATAGGCATTGCCTCACTTAAAGTGAGAACCTAAAGATCTTAGCTTAAAAGGGCCAAGGTCTCCCAGTGCATCCCGGGCCATCTCCATTGTCCTGATCAAGATCTGGCCCCTGGACCCAGATGGCTCTGGAGGAGAAAGTGTGGTTGGTGACTTTGCACAGCCCTGCCTCATTCAAATCAAAGTCAACTGCAAATCATGTCATCATCTCCCTGATGTCATGGTCCTGTTTGAGAATGAAGAATAAACCACAACTACGTACCAGGAACTGTACTAAGAGTTAGGGATACAAAAATAATAGAGAACCTTTCCTGCCCTTAAGGAGTTGACATTCTAACAGAGAAAACAACATGTATATATGTAGATCTATACAAGATAGAGAATGAATAGGAAACCTTTCCTGCCCTTAAGGAGCTGACATTCTAACAGAGGAAACAACATGTATTTGAGATTAGTCTTGAAGGAAACCAGATATGCAATTAGATGTACAACTAAATGAGTCAGTTCATCAACACATATATTTGGATAGAAAAAGCAGGTAGATAAATAATAAACCAAGACTTGAATAGGAAAGTAGATAAAACTATTTGGAATACTATATATAATACTTTTAATGATCCCGAGCTTCTCTCTGAAACAAAAATAAACCTTTTTGGGGGGCACCAATTCTTTTTGCATGTAATATATGGCTACAAGTTAAGGAATACCACTATCTCTAAGAACCAAAATTGTGGGTGACCCAAAGTACAACAGAGAGATCTGAGTGGGTGTAAATTGGCTGCAACAGATTATTAGTGTTGACTTTTGCACCAAAAGTATGTCAGGTCAAGTATGATTAGAAAAGAAGGGAGATATCATTTAGTAAGATCAAAGGGTAACAGATGGATAGATAAATCTTCTAGTGAATGGGGCAGATTCTTCCTTGGATTTTAGGGAGGATCTGCGCAAGGATCTCACAGTATAAAAGGGTATAGATCAGTTGCAATCAGAATAACAGGAGAAAGTACCTGGATTGATTAGATCATGGATTCATTGAATGAAGTATACACTTCCAAAGGAATTTTAAAGTCACAGGGCTCATCCCATCAAGTCTTAGCAATACCAATGAGGTTAAATTTGCCTTATCCTTAGTCTTGTACCATGCCTTTTGGCCACACAGCGATAGAAACAAACTGGTAGAAAAGGAAGAAAATATGGTTTGTAGACTATTCATAAGCTTAATATGACTGTATTTTAAATGTGAGATTCTTGTTCCAGTGACTGACAAGTGGACATGCTTCTAGAAGAGCTGAATCTTAGGAATTCTGACATTCATGCTATAAACAAAAATGGAACAAAGAAGAAAGTGATAGCTAAATGCTTTGGAAGAGTAACAGGTATCTTTTGGAGAGGCATAGAAAGTTAGCAAATTTTTTCCCATATATTCAAAGGCAACAAAGAAACATTACTTCATGGGATTTCTAGTAATATTGTGATGCAACACTGATGATAAGAAATTACATAGTGACATGAAAATAATTAATGTATAAGTACCAATATCAAGTTGCTGTACACAGAGAAGGAGAAAAGTTCTGTGAAGAACTTGGTAATACCTTCAAATTAAATAAACATATGTGGTAGGAAAAGGTGAGGATGGTGAGAAGTATAGAAAAAAGAAGAGATGTTAAAGACCTGCAGGTTACAAAGAAGCCCCAAACTTTTAAATCATTTTTGTTTTTTGAGAAAAGAAGTGATGACCATTCAAAATGGTGAGCACCAAATAACATCATAAAAAATAAAATGGACATTTTAACTAACAGGAAAAGATTTGTTATTTATATAGGTACTTTTCCTGAATCAGCCATGTATAATTTAGAGCAATAACTTTTCAGGGCAAATGTCAGAAAGAAAAAAAGCAAGAAGAAAGAATAATAAAAAAAAAGATACGGCATATAACTGAAACAACTCAATCCTGGATTACTTAGACAATAATTAATAATAAGAAATGTGAAATAGTCTCCAAAATTTACAATGTTAGCGTTTTTTTTAACCAAAAAAACCACAACAACCCTTTCTACAAAAGTTAAATGGTATAAATATAATGCCACAACAAAAGTGAAAGGGTCAGGAAGGGAAGGAAAAAAGGAAGAAAAGAAGGAAAAAACATTTATATAGGACCTATTATGTGCCAGGCACTGTGCTCACTGCTTTACAAATATGACCTCATTTGATCCTCATAACAACCCTGGGAGGTAAATATTATTATTTCCATTTTACAATTGAGAGGTTAAATGACTTGGCCAGGGGTCACACAGCTAGGAAGTTTCTGATGAAAGATTTGAAATCAGGTCTTCTGGACTACAGGCTTAGATCTTTATTCACTGCACTACTGTTCTGTCAAGTAAGTGCTATACTCAGAGAACATTTGACTTGCTTGCCAAGTAGGGAGAGATGGTAGCCAAAGGCAAAAGAGGTTTAAAATAAACTTGTTTGTAAAATTTTAAAATGAGGGATGATTGATGATTATGAGCAGTACTGTCTCAAATAGTAAAGCAATGGAAGATAAACTCAGTTTAAAGGAAGCTTTGCAAGTAATCCAACAAGAGCACAGAAGGATGAAAACTGAAGAAAGTCAGCAAATAGAAGAAAAATAGAAAAGATCTGTAAAGATTACTATAACAAACTAATTTCATCAATAAAGGGCAGTAGAACCACCATATTTGAATCCTAATATTACAGTCTGATTGTGTTTTAGGGTAGGTAGAAATAATAATAATAATAATAATAATAATAAGAAGAAGAAGAAGAAGAAGAAGAAGAAGAAAAAGAAGACGACAACAACAACGACGACAACAGAAAATGCAGCTAGATTAAACTAAATGTATATTGAGAAGAATCATGCTGGACAAGTTGCAATTGGGCTACATCTTCCATATAAGAATGTAAACAATGGTCCCTTTATATTTTTACGCTTTTCTTGATTCCTGTATTTTTGTGTCAAATTTTCTACGCAGCTTTGGTCCTTTGACAGGAATACTTGAGAGTCCTCTACTTGATTAAAGATGCATTTTTTCCTCGGCTGGATTATACTCAATTTTTCTGGGTGGGTTATTCTTCGTTGTAAGCATGCATTCTTTGCCTTGTGGACTATCATATTCCAAGTCCTCTGCTCTTTGGTCCTAGTGACTGCTAAATCTTGTGTAATCCTGACTGAAGTGCCATAGTACTTAAAATCTTTCTTTCTGGCTGCTTGCAGTATTTTTAACTTGAACCAGGATCTTTGAATTTTGGCTATAATATTCTTGAGAATTTTCATTTTGGAGTTTCCTTCACAAAGTAACTGGTAGATTCTTTCAATTTCTACTTTGCCTTCTGGTTTTAAGAGAGCTAGAGAGCTTTTTCTTTTTTTAAAATATGATGTTTGGGCTCTTTTTTTGGTCATGGCTTTCAAGGCAGTCTAATGATTCTTAAATAATCACTCCTTGATCTCTTTTCTGGGTCAGTTGTTTTTCCCATGAGATATTTCCCATTTTCTTCTACTTTTTTTTTTAGTCTTTTGACTTTGTTTTATTATTCCTTGATGTCTCATGGAGCCGTTAACTTCTACTTAGTCGATTCTAATTTTTAAGGAGTCACTTTCTTCAGTAAGAGTTTCAACTTCTTGTTCCAAGATGTTAATTCTCTTTTCACATCTTTTCCCACAGCTCTCTTATCTTTTCCTGTTTTCTCCCCTAATGCTCTCATTTGCTTACAGATGTTTTTGAGTTATTTTCTTCTTCTGGGTTTGTGTGTTGAGCTTTCCTGTTGTCATGACAGTTATTTATGACGGGATTTTTCTTTCTCATTCTTTTAATTTACTTCTTAACTTTGAACTTTATGTTAGTGCTGGGTTCTACATAATTCAGGAGTGGTTGAGGTGGAAAGGGAAAAGTCTGGCTTGAGCTTCTGCCCTCTTATAACCCACTGTTTTCACAGCTCAGGCTGGGAGTCTGCAGGCTTTCAGTGCTGCCAAAGTGATGTGATCTGGAGTGAGGTCTGTTTGGACCCTTTGGATCTGACCTCTGCAATTTCCTGATTCAGCTTGGGTCTGTTGGTTTAACCCTGGTTAGGAAACTCAGCAGATGACTAATGGACTAAGCCACTATTAGCTAACTGTGAGGATCTTCAGGTTCAGAGTGACTGAACTGCAGGGACTCCTATTCTGGCTATTCTACTGTAGGCTTCAACACTGAGTTCAACTTCAACAGTGAATTCCTATTGTGCTCCAGGGATCAGAGCCACACTTGTAAATGTTTGCTTCTGAAATTTATTTGTTGCTCAGTATACAGTAGAGCCCATGCTCTCCTTTGAGATCATCTCCACTTAGGATCTGGGACCCAGCACTGTGTACTGAGTGAGCGACTGACCTCCCAGATGGTCCTGTTCCTGTCCTTGCTCATGGATCTCTTTCTGGCTTCCTGCCCTGGTGCCAAGTCTTAGCCCTCTTTTAGTTCCTGGGTGTTGGAATGCTCTGCAAGCAGTGTGCTCCTGCCAAATCTTGTTCTGTGTTCATAGACCTCTCATTTTGCTTCCCTAAGCCTCCCTGGGCCAGAAGTTACTCACTATGACATTTTTTTTTGTTTTCTTCATCAGAATTAAGATCTAGTACACTTTCTAGATCTTTGTGGAAGAGATTTAATGTGGAGGTATGCTATATTGCTACTAATATGCTATCATCTTGACTCTGCCTCCAGAGAACAAACATGAAAGTGTTTTAAGATGAATATGCAAGGAATCTAACTAAGGGAGGAAGATACTAAAAAAAAACTTTGAATCATATTAATACCAAAAAAGACAAAACTCAATCAGCAACTATGTAACCTCTCTCTCTCTCTCTTTCTCTCTCTCTCCCAACTATATAACATTTTTACGAGTCATCTATATACATACTAAGAGAATCCTCTGGAGTATTAACAGGGCACAAGGTGGCTTTCAAAGTGATATTCACCAATGGACCACTTCTTTACCATGTAAATTCTTTGTTCTTTGTCTCTTCAGCACCTAGTATGGTATCTAGCACATAGTAGGCTCTAAATAAATGCTTGTTAATTGCCTGAAATATGTTGAGAATATAAAATCATCCTGTTTGATTATGAAAAACATACTTGATTTAGTAAGCAAAAAATGCTGCTTTAAATAAGGCTATTTTCTAAAAATGGACCTCCCCTCCACCTACTTAAAAAAATCATTCAATTTCCTGAAAAACAGCAACTTTTTTCAATGACCTTCTGATATTAAATATAAGGTGAAAAATAAAACAGAGAGACATAAACTCTCCAAGATTTTTTTTTCCATTTTTGTGGCAAACACTACAAAGAGATGGAAAAGATTCTGTTCAGAGGCTGAGCTGAATAGGAGACCCAGTTCAAAGGCTGAGTTAAAGAGGGTTTATTATGTGGATAGTAAGGTCCTCCAGATGTTCCCTTTTGTGGATGACATGCTGGTTGCACTGTGTTGCAGAAACACAGCACATCATCCTGGAAGAGATCTCAAAGCATTCAAAAAAAGGTGTGGCTTGACCATCCCCACAAGAAAGTCCAAAAGGGCGAAGAATATCAATTGTTTGAATTATCACATGCATTTGGAGAGAAAACCTGTAAAACTTGTTCATCAATAAGCATACCTAGGACAACAGTACTGATGGATGTTAAAGTGGGCTCAGAGTTGAATAGGAAGTGGTGAGTAGATTGGAATGTCTTTGGAAAATTGCAAAGCTCCTTGAAGGACCTTACTTCCCACAGAAGTAAAGGCCTATATTTTAATACTATCACTCTACCCATGTTGTTGTGTGACATAAGAACACGGAATACAATAGTTTTTGCAGTCATCCATATCACTGAATTTAAGGAGTTATCACTGAGTTATTTGAGAACATAACAGGATTTCTAGTTCACCTTGTTTGTTCCCATTTCTGTGCATCTATGTACTGATATCTGAGGTCATGAGTCTTATTATTAATTCCTTTTTTAGATTCAATCATCTGTGTATTACTATCTCTATGGTATTAGGCATCTCTATGGTAATTTTTCTTCTTACATTTTAACTCTTTCTACGGTATCTAGTGTGGTGGATCTGCCATATGCTCTTTTTAAATTCCCTTTCTCTTTCCAGTTTTAAAAACTAATAACTAAAATAATTTACAGAGTAAGATAAGTACATTAAATGCTGAACTAATGGGAATTGTAGCTAATATTTTGTGAAATTTATTCAATTCCTGTAAACAACAAAGTATTTAATGAGCTTCTTATAACAATCATAATAAATCTAATAAAAGTTCATGTTTGTATAGTATTTCATGGTCAACAAAGTGCCTTATATATGCCTTTTCATTCACAACAATTCTTTGAGTATAGGTTGGGTGTCACTATCCTATTTAACAAATGAGAAAATATTTATATATTTTTGAGCACTTGTAACCAGGCAGTTAAAAGTGAAGTTCACACTTTGGATGCTGTCGATTCAATGAACATTTATTAAATGCCTATAATGTGCCAGGCAATGTGTTAAGTGCTGGGCCCACAAAGGCAAAAACAACAGCCCTTTCCCTTGTGGAGGACTATGGTGCTACTAGAGGGATATACAGATAAGGAATACACACACACACACACACACACACACACACACATATATATATTTATACACACACACATATACAGATAAGGAAATACTAGGTTATTTGAGGAGGGATAAGGGACAACTTCATGTGGAAGCTGGAGTCAAGAAGAGGGAAGGTGAATTCAGAGAAACCAATTAGGAGGTTATCATAATAATTCAAGTAAAAGGTTAGGAGCCTGAACTGTAGCTGTGGCTATGTGGATAGAAATAAAGGGATGAATGCAAGAGATGTTGTATCAGTAGAGGTCAATAGGATTTGGTCATTGTTGGGATATGGGTGAGGTAGTGTGCAGAGTAAAGGATAGTTATGAGGTTATATGAATGAGGTTAACCAGGAGAATGAAGTGGGAAGTCTGGAGGCGGGAGAGTTCAATAAGGAAAATATGGAATTCTAATTTGGACATTTTGAATTTCAGATGTAACAGAACAGTCAAGTAGATGTGTCTAGCAGACAGGTGATGTTATGGGATTGAAGCTTTTAAGAAAGACTGGAAATAAAAATATAAATTTGGAGTAATTTTTAAATGCTAATGTCAAATGACTTAAGAACTAGAAGCAGGGATGGATTTAGTATAAAGAGCTCCTGTGAGATAGAGGTGACAAGGGAATGCATTTCCGGCATGAAGGACAGCTGAGCCAAGGTCCAACAATATAAAGAAGAGAGATAAGAGTGTTGTAGGCAAGAACAGAGAGAAGAAGACAGGTCTGACTTAAACATACAGTGCAGGAAACATACAGAGTAATGGAAAATAAGTCTGTAAAGATAAGTTGGGGCCATTCTGTGAAGGATTTTAAAAGTCAAATCATGGATTTACTACAGACTATATCTATCTATCTATCTATCTATCTATCTATCTATCTATCTATCGACATAGATATATATGTATGTACATATGTATGTATTTATGTGTGTATATGTATGTGTATATATGGCTATGGGTGTGGATATGTATGTATATGTGTGTGCATGTATGTATATAAGTATGTGTATGTCTCTCTGTGTATGTGTATATCCTATAGGCATAAAAGTGAGCCACTGTAGTTTACTGGGTTGTTTTTGTTTGTCCTTCATTCTTGAAGAGGACCATGACACTGGGAAAGTGATGTCATGACTTCCAAATGAATTGGAATTAAGTGAGGGAGGGCTGTGCTAAGTCACTAGCCTCACTCTTTTCTCCAGAGCCATTTAGATTGAGTAGCAAGATATAAATCAGGATGACTGGAGATGGTCCTGGATATAGTGGGAAACTTTGGCTTTTTTAAGCTAAGGTCTTTCCCATGTCTCAGTTTTTCTGAGGCAAAGCCCATTCAGTGATTAAGGCAAGGTAAGAAAAGAGGTAAAAAATGGCTTCTTTTGCCTTACGCAAAAAAAAAAAATCAGTCTGGGAGGGGAAGACCCTCAGGATTTCTGGCCAAAACAAAAACCAGTGCTATTTAGTGACAGATCCATGCTTACACACTTTAGCAGTTGTGTGTGGCTAGAAGGGGCCTTAGAGCATAGAACATAAAGAGTGAGAACTTGATGGAAACTAATAACATAGAATATCAGAACTAGGTAAGCCTTTAGAACTTAAAACATAGAATGTCAGAGTTGGAAAGAATGTTAGACTCAATCAATCTCAACAAAAAAGCATTTCCTCTACTATGTGTTAGGCACTGGGGCTAGGTAATGGGGTTGGTTACAAAGATAAAAGTGAAATGACCCCCAGTCTTAAGAAGCTTATAGTCTAGTTGGGGGAGACAATATGTATATACAAAATAGATACAAAGTGATCTAGATCTAGTTCAAACTGCACTCTACCCCCATCCCCACTAATTTTATAGATGGGGAAATAGAGGTTCAGGGAGAGGAAGTGAGAAGATGTCCTTTCTGATTCCCAGCCCAGGACACTAATACACAATACCACCACAAATTGGTTTGTGGAATTATGTAGGTATGGACCCAATTTGCTCTTCACCCCTTCCACTCTGTCAGTCTCACTTCTTCCAGATATAAAAATTCCCAAAACAAGTTCCAATAGACAGGCACATTTAAGTGGTGGGGATGGGGGTGGAGAATGCAGCAAGGGAAGAGAGTGTGGGGATGCTTTTCTTTGGCTTTCCCAGCACTCACCACTGCTATGTGTTAAGGGAAATACATGCCTTTTCAGATCTAATTGGTGTTACTGACCTGCATTTCATACTGCAGAGTCATATGGAAGCACCACGATCCCAATCCTACCACTGAAATTGAAACAAACAAAAAAAAACAATGATTAGCACAAAATCTGGATTGGAGAAGAGGATGCAGAATGACTTAGGAGCAAAGCAGGACAACATTACCAGTGTTAGTTATTTTCAAAGAAAACAAATTTCAGGGAGAACTTGAAATTTTCAATGTAATTAATAATGCACTAATGGAATTTTTGCAAACAAAATACTCCATCAGTCAACTCATGGGTTAAGTTGTATCCCCGAGTAAGTCCTGGTATAGAGGAGACCAGGTTGTATGAGCAGAACCACTGGAGAAACAGTTTTGACCTTTTTGGCATGATGAGATATTTTAGCTGGTTTGTAAATCATACAATAAACCTTTATCCTCAACGATCTGAAGCTGGATGATTGATATGTATCGTAACTGGAGAAATAAGGAAGTGGGTTGTTAGTGTACTGATTTAAATGTAGAATGAAAGAAATATATTGGTGTATTTTTTCCATTTACAGAAATAAAGAAACGGGACTGGTATCTTGCCTTAACTAGAGAGTAAAGGAAGTGGGATAACTAGTGTCAACGAATTTCAGAAGAGTGAATCAGTGTGCAGCTGGACAAAAAAGAAATGGAATAGAGTATAGATTTTTTTCAACCTGAAAATGAAGAAAATGGAATGACAAGATGATTTCAATTAAAAAAACCACAAAGAGATATGAAAGATGTTTGCTATCTGATTTCAAAGGAAGAAGTAAAGAAGTTTTATGACATTCAAAAGCAGAAGGTGTACAAATTAAGAAAAAAAAAGGAGAGAGATGGATCTGGGCCACTCTGAGGAGAATGGAATGAGGCCTTACGCCCTTATTATATATTGCTTCTTCACTACTTTCAAATTTTCTCTATAGCTACTTAATTTAGTAGCTGCAATCCCTTTTAATTTGAAACACATGTAAAGTATTGTGCCCATCATAAGGAATACATGGAGCACAAATCCCTATCAGCTCTTTCAAAGGTCAGGGGAAGCTGCAAATCAAATACAAACTCGACAAAATTAGGTAGTACAGAAATAAATGCTGATCACATATACATCCCAACACATATTTTCCCATGAATTCCAATCCTACATTTCCCTGGCCTGCTGGGCAATTCCATCTAAATGTTCCACAAGCACTTTTAAGCTCACATATTTAAAATTGATAATTACCCTTCCTCCATAATCTGCTTCTCCCTGTCATTTGCCCATTTCTGTTAATGGTTCCACCTATATGCTCTCACTCATTCAGGCTGAAATCTCCCTAAGCCCTCCCTTAGTACCACTTCCCCCTCTTCCTCTGGTAACCTTCTGGGCTGGACTTGACAACAAACATCCAAAAAAGTGGGGTCATTAGCCAAGAGTTTTTGTCTTCTAACACTCGAATACCTTCTTCCCTACTCCCCTCCTTCATACCTGTCTCATGTGAAGTAGTCACCCTTCTCCTTTCCAAAACAACCACCTAGTCATGTACCCTTGATCACATTTCCTCCATGTGTTGACTTCACTATAATCTATTCACTCTATAATCTTTAATCTTTCCCTTTCTACTGGTTCCTTCTCTGCTGCCTAACATGGAAGTATGCGTCTCCTTTAAAAAAAACCCTTACTTGATCTGACCATGCCAGTTAGCTATCATCCCATAATTCCACCCCTCTCCCCATCTCATTTAAGCTCTTTTTTAAACAGTATTTTATTTTTTCCAGTTACATGTAAAGACAATTTTTAACATTCATTTTTTGAAAGATTTTAAATTCCAAATTTTTATTTATCCCTCCCTGCCCCTCCTCAAGATGGCAAGCAATCTGATAAAGGTTATACATGTGTAATAATGTAAAACATTTCCATATTAGTCATGTTGTGAAAGAAGAAACAGAACAAAAGGAAAAAAACACACACACACAAAGTGAAAAAGTATGCTTTGATCTTCATTCAAACTCCATCAGTTCTTTTGCTGGATATGGACAACATCTTAGCTAATCTCCTTGAGAAAACAATCTATATTAGATATCTCCATTCTCTCTTGTTTCACTAGATTCTTTTTAAAAAATTCAACTCTATTTCCAGTTCCAAATTATTATCTCTTCCCCTCTTCCTTTCTCTCCTTCCCCTGTCACTTACTGAGAAGGCAAGAAAAATTAAACCCATTACAAATATGTACAGACATGCAAAACACATTTTCACATTATCCATGTGGGGAAAAAAAAAGAAATAGAAGGAAATACATCTTAATTTGCATTCTAAGTCCATTCTGTTCTCTTTCTGGAGGGAGACAACGTGTTTCATAATTAGCCCTTTCAAATTATGGTTGGTCAATGAGTGAATTAGTTACTAATTTTTTCAAAGTTGATTATTTTCACAATTTTGCTGTTACTATATAAATTATTCCCCTTGTTCTGCTCCTTTTATTTGCATCAGTTCATATAAGTCTTCCCAACTTTTTCTGAGTCTATTTCATGTATAATTTCTTATAGCACAATGATATTCTATCACATTAATTTACCATAACTTGTTTAGCTATTTCCCAATCGATGAGCATCCCATCAGTTTTAATTCCTGACTACCACAAAAAGAGCTACTATAAATATTTTTGTACATATAAGCCCTTTTCCTCTTTCTTTGATCTCTCTGGGGTATAGACCTAATAGCAGGATCACTGGGTAAAATGGTATGTACAGCTTAATAGCTGTTTGAACAGAGTTCCAAACTGCTGTCTATAATAGATTGTTTTATAACTCCACCATCAGTATATTAGTGTACCATTTCTCAGCACGTCATTTTCCTTTTTTTGTCATTTTAGCTAATCTGATAGGTATGAGGTGGTACCTCAGAGTTGCTTTAATTTTAATTTCTCTAATTATTAGTGATTCAGAGCACTTTTCACATGACTACAGACTGCTCTGATTTCTTCCTCCCCAAAATTCCTATTCATATTCATTCCATTTATCAATTTGGGAATGATTCTTACTTATTCTTATAAATTTGACTTTGTTCCCTATATATTACAAATGAGACCTTTATCAGAGGAATTTGCTGCAAAGATTTTTTTATTCAATTTTCTGTTTTTCTTCTAAGTTTAGTTGTACTGGCTTTGTTTGTACAAATTTTTTTATCTTATGTGATCAAAACTTCCTGTGAACCTCTCTTTTTGTTTGATCATGAACTCTTCTATCCATAGATCTGAAAGGTAATTTCTTCCAAGCTCCACGAATATGCCTATGGGATTACCCTTTGTATGTATCCATTTTGAGTTTATCTTGGTACACTGTGGAGATGCTGATCTCTAAGCCTAGTTTCTGCCACACTACTTTTGTAGTCCGTCAAATTTATTTGTATTTGTTAAATACTGAGATCTCTTACCAATAGTTGAGTTCTTTGGGTTTACCAAACACTAGTGAAATGGGCAGGACCTAGTTAAGTAGAAATCTCAAGTGAAATAGTCGGATATTCTGTAAAATTAAAGAAATTAAATAAACTCTGAATACCCAAGCTGAACCAGGAACTAACAGGCTCAGAAATTAGCAGGCCAAAACTGGGAATTAACCCAAGACAGAGCCAGTGTTAGACAGAAGAATTCACTCAAGTAATTTGTCTTGTTGTTTTCTTTTCCTATGTACCTGAAATTCATTCTCATGACAAACCCCTTATTCACAACTGTACTTAGCTCCTCAGCCATAAGACTAAACTAAGTTCCCATGTCCAGATATTAATTGATCTATCCTAAGGTAATTGCAATCTCAGGTTCCTATGTCTAAATTCTTGATTGATCAGCATAGAGGAAATTACAAATCCCTGGTTTAGTTCATCCATCAGAGAAGAGTTTACACTCCCCTAACTACAAAGAACAAATCCCTGTGCCTGGTTTTCTTCTGTAATCAATCTGTAATCAATTGACAATGGGACTACATGGTATAAAAGGGATCTGCATGGTTGGATCAGGGCTCTATTTCTTTCTGATTGGCATGTGAGAGTCAGTCACCATGGCTAAATTATTTACTATTAAAAGCTCCTTAAAAACTTTAATTGGATTCTGTGGTCACTCTGTTAAAACTCGCTAATTTCTACCTGAGTCATAACACTAGGTTACTGTGCTTACTTGCTTTTGTATATTGTATACCTAGTCTGAAATTCAATACTGCTAGTCTCCTTTCCTTACTGTTTTTCTCCAATTAATTCCCTTAATATTCTGATCTTTTGTTCCTCTAGATAAATTTTGTTATGATTTTTTCTTTTTTTTTTAATTTTAATTTATTTTCTTGGTTACATCATTCATTTCCACAAGGTTTTGAGTTACAGATTTTCTCCCCTTTTTGCCCCTACCCCCCAGCCCAGAACATTGATCCCACTGTAAGGTCCCTCCCACAATCTGTTCCCTTTTATGCCCTCCTCCAACACCCCTCTAGCTTTCTAGCAGGGCAGGGAGGGGCTCCCTGCCCCCGTCCCTGAATGTATTATTTCCCAGTTGCATTTAATTGTATAGCTTTAAATACTAGATTCTTGCAATTCCTCCCCTGTCACCCACTCCCACTGGGAGGAGCAGCAATTCAATACAGGCTGTACCTGT
>CM053596.1:94516520-94529804 GCA_028646575.1 Pseudocheirus occidentalis
CAAAAAGGGGAGAAAATTTGTAACTCAAAACCTTGTGGAAATGAATGATGTAACCAAGAAAATAAATTACAATTTTAAAAAAAGGGGGGAAAAAAAAGAAGATCTGAGAATCATTTGCATAGAGTTAAGTGAAACCATGGAAACTGATGGAATCACTAAGTCAAACAGTATAGAGGAAAAAGAGAAGGTCCAGCACAGAGTTCTAAGAAGACCACCGCTGTTCATAGGCGTGATGTGAAGATCCACCAAAGGAGAGAGTGAAGAGGTGGACAGAGGACAGAAGGATAACCAAGAAAGAGCAGTGTCAGGAAAACTTAGAAGAGAATATCGAGGAGAAGAGTGTGATCAAAAATGTCAAAGGCTACAGAGAGGTCAAGAAGGATGAGGAATGAGATAAGTCCTCTAGATTTGGCAATTAAGAGATCTTTCATAATTATGGGGAGAGTTAATTTCTGTTGAATAATGAGATCAAAAGCCATGCCACAAAAAGTTGAGAGTAAGAGGAAAGGTCATGGAGATGCCTATTGTAGATGGCCTCTAATCAAGGAAAGCAAGATGAAAAATTAAATGAGGATTTTTTGAGGATGGGAAAACATGGTCATGTTTGGAGGCAGTAGAGAAGCAACCAGCACAAACAAAACAATTCAAGATTAGTAAAAGAGTAGGGATTATGGCAAGGGCAATTTTGGGGAGAAAATGAGATGGGATGGGATCATTTGTACATGGAGAGGGGTTAGCTTTGGCCAGGAGAAAGGTTTCCTCTTCATGTGAAACAGCAATGAAGTGACACAGTGGCAGAAAGAACCTGAGTGTTGTGAGATGGGGGAGAAGAGATCTCAGTGAAAGGCCTCAGTTTTTTTCACTGAAATATGAATGAAGGTTCTTAGCTGAGATGGCAGAGGGAGGAGGAGCTGTGGTTTGAGGAGGGAGGAAAAGTTTGATGAGCTGTGAGTCTCCCATCTGAGGAACAGTTTGGCTCAGTTCAAAAAGGCTCATCACTAGAAGGCCAGCCACCAAACCTAGTCAAGAACTGTTTCTAGTCTGGATGGCCACCTTTCGGGGATGCTGTATGCGTGTTGGGGGCTCCTTTTTTGAGACAGGTTTGAGTATTGCAAAAGCCTCCTAATTTTTTTCTCTGCCTTAAGTCTCTCCCTTCCTCTCTAATACATTCTCCACAGAGCTACTGAAATGATATTCCTCAAACACAGGTATAACCATATCTCTTTCCTTCACAAAAAAGCTCCAGGTACTCCCTAGGATGTAATTTATCTGTCTGGCTCCAGTCTATCTCTCCCGTCTGATCACACGTTACTTCCCTTCCTACACTCTGGCCAAACTGGGCTACTTGCTGTTCTTACACACATCACTCCATCTTCTGTCTTCACATCTTCACATGCCTGACTGCACTTTCTCATCACCAAGGCTCTGTTCAAGGGCCAGCTCAAGTGCCATCTCCTGTAGATGACCTTTCTCCAGCCTCACTCACCCTGCCCCCAGCCTCTTCCACGCACCCATCTGTATTTCCTTATATGTGCCAGACAGGACGTCACCTCTGAGAGCAGAGGGCTGTTTGATTTCTGTTGTTGCACCTCTCAGAGGGCACATCATGGCCTGGAACATGGCAGGTGTATGCTTGCTGACTGATCCTTGAGACTCTTCCAGCTCAGAGTATATGATTATGTGCCTGAACCCAAAAGGAAGAAGAGACAGTGGCTAGGAAAAAATGCCCTGCTGACCCAACTCCTCTGAGATGTTCATTTCCTAGTTTATTTGAGTACATGCCACAGTTTCAAAACTGGAATGGTATTAAGCTATTTGGTAGTGATCGAGGATTTCTCAAGAAGGATTCTGTAAATCTGCATAAAGAATCTTACTTACAGCCTTTTTTTTTTTTTAATTTACAGTCTTCTAAACTCATGTTGTGCTGGATCAGGGACTGAAGGCCAGAAAAGTTTCATTTTACTACTTTAGAAAGTGCCTCAGAATACAGGTATCCATCTGTTTAAAAAAACAAACTCACAAACCCCCAAAACCAGACCAACCCCACCTAGAAATACATATCAAGGTTTTCATTTAGGCACATAAAAGCATGAACCTTGGTTTTTCTTAACAGGTTCCCAATGCCAAAGTGCGATCATTTACTTTTATGGACAGAAAAACAAAAAGAACATGCCAATGCTGCAGATGATTATTTCATGGGAAGTTCCACCCATGCCTGTAATACCCAAATATACCTGTAATAGCCAAATAGGAAGCTGTGTACCGCTTTTCCAGTCCATCTCTGACTGTCTGAATGGCACCACAGATTGGAGGTAGAATCATAATCAGGTTACTCAGTGTGTTCCCTGTGGCAGAAAAACCAAAGAAGAGATTTAGAACAAATCAATAAAACACTAAATAAAGATACTGGTTCCCTCACCAAATGTCTCCTATAGTTCTAGAGGAAAAGTTATTGTATAGCTATTCCAGTAGTCATCTCAGAAATGAGAGAGACCTCTCAGAGGTAATCTAGCTCAGTCTTCACCTGAAGAATTAATCTTTTCCAGAAAATCTCTGAGAAATGTTCACTAACCTATCCTAGTAGAGAATTTCCCTGTACCAATGCAGTTCAGCACTTCATCTGTAATTCTTATTTTAGGAAGTTAAGAGTGGCATTACAGGGTGAAGTGACTTGTCCATGGTCAGCCAGTCAGCAGAGGAGAGATGCAGAACTTGAACCCACGTTTCTCTGATCCCACAGCCACCCCCTTATCTACTCTTCTCTTTTCCATCTCTCTTATCTACCAAGCTGACTCTCAATCATTTTGGTTCTTTCTAATCACAGCAATAGCACAGATAATTCAGTAAAACCAACAACACCTGAAGCATGACTCCTCTTTATAACATGCCTGACAAGTGACTAGGCATCTTGAGCTTGAATATTTCCAAGACCTGGTTGCTAAATACCTCATAAAAGAAGGGAAGGGGAGAGGAACAAGAATTTATATAGCATTTAATATGCACTGACCACTGTGCTATAAAGCCCTTGTACAAATGTCATTTGATTTTCACAACAAACCTACAATGTAGGAGCTGTTATTATCCCCATTTTACAGTTGAGAAAGCTGAGGCAACCAAAAGGTAATGACTTGTCCAACATCATACCATTAGTATGGACCTCATCTGAACTCAAGTCTTTTTAATTCTAGGCTCAGTGCTCTATCTACCACTCTACCAGCTGCTGCATAAGATAGCGCATTCCATGGAGTTGAAGACCATTACCTTTTTCCAAGTTTAAACTGACTTTATATAGACATTTCCAGGTATAATCCATTTATAATTTTAAAAGCAAGAAATGTTAGTGTTATACAGTATTAAAGACTAAAAAATATTTTGTCAGGAATCTCTTAAACAGAAAAACTCAATAATATAACTATTAGGATTAGGCTTTTCTTTTTTAATTATTATTATTCAAATAAACTAAGCATAATGGGAGATTCCCTGATTCCGTTACCAACAATTTAAAGAACTCCTAGTTGAAATAAAGGATTCCGCCTGTGTTGCTTTACTAAATGATTATAAAACATCTAAAGGCAGTGTAGTATAATGGAAAGAGTAAGAGATTTGGAATTAAAAGATTTAGATTCAAATGCCATCTTATAAATGTTTTAATAAGGAGGAAAAGTCTATTATTACTTGGATTGTGTATTTTTAAATAATTTTATTCATTACTGATTTGATTCTTTAAAATTCATTTCAAGTGTAAGTTTGACATTTATTAAGAATCTGCTATTTACAAAAGACTTACTATGCCATATAATGAGGGACATGCAAAGCTACATAAGATGCTAAGATTCACTCCTTGACCTTAGTGAGTTTAAAATTTGGTGGGCAACGTACTGTAAGAAATGACGAGCAAGTTGATTTTAGAAAAACACGGAAAGACTTGCATGAAATAATGAAGAGTAAAATGAGCAGAACCAAGAGAATGTTGTATTGAGTAATAGTAATAAGGCCCCATGAAGGAAGATGATACCTCCAGAGAAAGAATTGATAAACAGAAGTATATATAGTATGGGAGAAGGAGACTGAGATGAGTGGGGAGGGCCAAAATAAAAGGAAAAGGAAGCACAAATGTATATTAGAAGAACAGAACAGAGTCTACTCAGCAGAGTCTAGAGACCTGCAATGAAGGGGAAAAATTTTACAATCACTTTTCTGAGGACGCATCAAGGACAAAAAAAGGCCTTGAGCTATGCCCCTTTAATGAATTCAACAAATAATAAAGATACATTGTCAATTAAAATTATGTCACACACAAAGCTAGTAAGAGTTAAGATGTAAATCTGTACTTACAAAATAAATTAGGATGTGATAACTGCAAAGTTGACAAAAGTATTGAGAGACTGAAGGAAAGAGATTACTCTCAGGTGAAAAGGGAAGGCAGGGAAGATTTCCAGAGGAGGTTGTACCCAGCTTAGATCTTCATGGAAGGAAAATATTTCAAAAGGAGAAATCATGGAGGTTGAGAAGTTAAAGGGAAATTCACTGCAGGTAGAGGTATAGGGTCTGTGTAGCAAATTGGGGAACAAAGAATGTGTAAGTAGTGTGAGATGAGGCCAGAAGGCAGAGTGGGTCCAGACTAGGGAGGGTCTTGAAAGTAGCACTCAGGAATTTATAGTCTATCCTTTGGGCAGTGGGAAGACCCTATGATTTCTGAGTTGGGGAGGGATATGCCTGCGCATTAGTAAGCCTATGTAGGCAGTGATATGATGGTGAATGAGAAGTAGGCAGATATGAGAATTAGGAAGCTATCATCACAGCCCAGCCAAGAGGGTCTGAGTTAAGTGGGAATACAAAGGAAGTTGAGAACTGACCTTAGTGTTTATAGGTAAGTCATTTTAACATGGAAATCTGGGAAGGTATTAGCTCAAAAAGTCAAACAATTAACTGGCCCAGCTCTGAAAAGAACATAAGTAGAATCTGTGGAAAAGCAAGTTTTATTTTCTTCTGTGACAAAATGAAAGGTCACAAATCTAAGGAAGAAGTGATGAACAAATGAACTCTCAGTTTTAGCACAGTTTTCAATTATCCTTTATGTGACAGTTCACACACACACACACACACACACACACACAAAACAGGTAACACACTGGAGAGGTGAGGAAGATCCAAGTTCGAATATGGCCTCAGATACTTACCAGGTATGGGATTCTGGGCCAGCAAATTAATCTCTGTCTACTAAAAAAATTTGGATAACAATAGCATCTACCTTGCAGGATTGTTCTGAGGATCAAGTGAGCTAATATAATGTGCTTTACAAATCTTAAAGTACCATATAACTGCTAGCTATTACTATTATTTTTTTATATTCACTGAACTCTTAAATGTATGTTGAATGACTATTTATGAATTGTGTCTTTCATCATCTTTTAGACTGAAAGTTCTATGAGGGAAGAGATTGTGATTTCCTTGATCTCTGTTTCTCTTATGCCCAACAAAGGAACCCATACATAATAGGCACTGAAAAAATTTTGAATTCATTTCAAAGTACTTAAAGGGCCAATATTTAGTTGTTTTTTACATTAGTCACAAGAGGGCAGCAAAATCCAGCTCTGGGAAGCAGGGAATCTATGGATGGTGGCTAGTCAGCTCAAGTCATAGGACATTCTCCAGTATGGAAGGGGAAAAGACCTGGCTGTGGCAAAAAGACAAGTAGGCCACGAACAGGTGAAAATTGGACATTCTGATGAGAAGGAAACAAGGGTTCCAAGGCTTCAAAATCAGGAGCCTATTTGCAGCTCATCAAACACAACCTTCCATCTCTGACCTCCATCTCCTATCACATCTTCATACTGGCTAGAATGTTGTGGCTCCTCACCTCCACTTCTTAGTTTCTCTGGTCTCCCTCAAGGCTCTGTTCAAATCCTCCCTTCTACAGAAGGCCTTTCCCAGTCCCTCTCCAGCTTCTAATGCATTTCTCTTCCAGTTATCCTCCCTCTATCCTGTACATGTCTTCCATGTATCTAGATATTTACATGTCTCCCCCACTGGGGTATTTTTATATTCCTTGAGAGCAGGGACCATTTTCCTGCCTTTCTCTCTATCCCCACACTTAAGTACAGTGCTTGGCATAAAGGAGGTGCCACTTTTGGCAAACAGGCAGGATAAGCTGCTGACTGAGATTCTGCAAGGGAATCTGGAACCTCAATCAGGTGTGCCAACCCTGTACCTTCAAGAACAAAGAGTCCAAGCTGTAACCCAGTCAGAGGCACAGTCACAGAATCTTAAGAGCTAGAAGGGACCTCTGAGGTAATCTTGTCCAACCCTTCCTGGGAACTAGGGCCAGTGAGGTTCCTATAACCTGGGAGACCAGTCTGAAGGGCTAAAGTGGAGCTATTCTCTCTGATTCTTAAAAGGTTGCACACATCTCAGCTGCTTGCTGATGCCTGGCCTATTTTTAAGGAGGTTACAAAAATTTCTGCACTAGGTAGGAGGGCCCTCCCAACACTGAGATTCCTCACAGTGCACACACAGAAAGATAAATAACATTACAAGGCAATACATAGTAAAGGTGAAACATGATACAGAATAAGTGTTCCAAGAGTTTACAAAAAGAAGGTGGGCTGGAGCAGTTTCAAAGAGGTATTATATTGCAGTTCAATGTTAAAAGATGGGTAAAACTTAGATAAGGAAAAGAAAAGAAGACATTCCTGGGTGAAGGAATAGAGTAAATAATGAAATAGTTCTGTTGTGTTTCAGGCGGGGAGGAAGACAGCAAGAAGACCAATCTGGCTAAAGTAAAGGGTTTATCTAGGGAGGCACAGCAGGAGTTTCCAACTTATAGTGCATGTTAATTTGAAGTTCATAGCACTCAAATATTTTCATCTGCTTCTCTTCCCAAAGTTTCAGAAATATTACATTTTAATCTGAACAAAGGGAGAAATGGCAACTTAATTCAATTCAGCAAGTATGTATCAACTACTAATCCTGTGCAAAACATACAAAGATAAAAAAATGAAAGAGTCCCTGGCCCAGAAAAACTTACAACTTTAAAGAGGGTAAAGATGGCTGAGAGATGCACACAAATAATTATAATACAATTTAGAGTACAATTAGGTGAAAAGGAAAGGTCAGAGAGAGATGTGTGAGAGAAGGGGAAGAGAGGGATCACTTTAAGCTTGGGAAATCAGGGAAGGCATCACTTTTGTGGTGGCACCTGAGGTAGGCTTTGAAGCGGGAGGATTTATCAACAGGAAGAAATGTTAAGGGTTTCCCTTCCAAGTTATCCAAGTAAGCTTTAGGAAGATCATTTGTGTGGAGAATGGACAAGAGTGGGGAGAGACTTGGGGCCAACTAGCAGGTTACTTGGATAATCCAGCCATTAAGTGATGAGGGTGACACATATATAGAAGAGGTTGAAATGGTAGAATGAATAGGACTTTGCAACCGACTGGATATGAGGGGATAAGACAAAGTGACTGATATAATAGCTAGGTAGTGAGCCTGAGGTAGCTGGGAGGATAGGGGAACTCTGCAGATAGTAAATAGGAAAGGTTTTTCTTTTCTTTTGGAAAAATAACGAACTCAGCTTCTGGACATGTTTAAGTTTAAAATGTCTATGGGGCATTTAGTTCAAGATGTCTAATGGGCAGGTTGGAGATTCGAAACTGGAGGTCAGGAGAGAGGTTAGGCCTGGACAAGCAGATCTGATAACTGAATCCATTGAAGCTAATTAAATGACCAAGTAAAATATTATAGGGGGAGAAGAACACCCAGGAGAAAGTCTTGAGGACGCTCATGTTTAGCAGATGTGATCTGTATGAAGATCTAACAAAGAAGACTGAGAAAGAGTGTTCACACAGGTAAGAGAAGAACCAAGAGAAACCAGTGTCTCAAAATACATAGAAAAAAAGTAACAAGGATAAGGGAATTAATGATGATGTCAAAGGGCACAAAGAGGCCAGGAGGAATGAGGTTTAAGTAAAGACCATTAGATTTGACAATTAAAAGATCATTGGTAATTTTGTAAAGAGGAGTTTCAACTGAATGATGAAGACAGATACTGACTGTAGAGAGTTTAGAAAAATAGGAGGAGAGGTAGAGGCGCCTATTACAGATGGCCTTCTCAAGAAGTTTAGCAATGAAAGGAGGAAAGATAAGATGATAGCTAGCAAGAATGGACAGACTGAGTGACGATGGGGAGACAAGGGCAGACTTGTAGGCAGGAGAGAAGCAGTAGGCAGGGAGTAACTGAAGATCTGTAAGAGCCTGAGGACGATAGAAGGAACAGTTTACTGGAGAAGCCAAGATGGAATGGGATCACTTGTTTATTTGTTGAATTGTGTGTATGGAAGTATTTGGCTTAGCAAGGCAAAGGCCACTTATGGAGAGATGCTAGAAAGGTAGTTTAGAGCCAGATTATTAGAGGCCTTGAATGGAGGAGCTGGTACTTAATTCAGTACACATTGAGAAATTTACTGAAAGTTTCTGAGAGATGGTGTAATTAGACCTGTGTATAAGGAAGGTTACTTTGGCAGGAATGTGAAGGATGGAGTAGAGAGGGTAAAGACCACACAAAGGCAGGAAGACCAGTGGGGAGGCTATTAAAATAGTTCAGTTAAGAGGTAATGAGGTTCTAAACTATGGTCAAGTCTGTGTGAACAGAGAGAAGGGAGTACAGAAATACTGCAGAGGAAGAAAATATAAGACTTGAAAACTAACTGGTTGAGGAAGATGGGGGAGAAAAAAAATCAAACATGACTCTGAGATTTTTAAGTTTGAATGATGGGTGGGGGAGGGGGGAATGATGATGACATCAACAGAGCTGGTTTATGATTACCAGTATAAAGTACTGTTATGTGGAGGGTCAGCTCTACCCCAAAGGCAGTCATCAACAAGTCAAAGTCAGCTTTGGAGGGAATATATAGAATGTTACCCCACAGGGATCAATCCAAGGATTGAATTTATTGGAAGTCCTTCAGATGACACAGATGAGGGAACTGAAAATATTCTCAAATTCACAGATGAAACTAAAGTAAGGTTACTGATCCTGTGGTAGAAACATGGTCCTACAAACTGCAAGGGATTCAATCAGGACAAGTGGAAAAGTTTATACAACGGAACAGAAAAACAGTATAACAAATATGGGACAGGAAGAGAGTAAGTAGGAACAAGTATGAGCATAAGATTACATAGCAAGATAATACATAGGAATTCTATATGACAACAAGCTGAATATGAATCAGACACAGGTATCTTTGAGAAAACATTCAACAAGATCCTACAACAACATACTTCTGTTAAAATAAACAGTAACTTTTCTGGTATGTTTCACATTTTTGTTCAGATCTTAGAGGACTTTATGCTATTTTTTTTATTCAGTCACCTCAATACAAAAATAGTGAAGAAGCTGAAGCAGGCACATAGTATGGGGCCTGGATGGATAGTTGGATGGGGTCCTGATATGAAGTAATTCCATTATGCTCATGTACCACAATTTTTTTAGGCATATAACAAGGCATCTAATTTGTTTCTAGTTATGTGCTACTTTTAAAAAGGTACTATATTTTCAAAGAAACAAAGTGAAACTGGAACGATTTCAAGAGGAGGGATAGGGGTAGCAGTGTGGCATAGCAGGAGAAGCAGTGGGCTAGGAGGTAGAAGAACTGGGTTTGAAATTCAGCTCTGCTACTGAATCACTGTGTGTTGCTGTGGCAATTCACTACCCAATTATGGGACTCAGTCTCCTAATCAGTAAAATAAAAGACCTGAGATCACTTCCAGCTCTAATATTTTGTGTAGTAGAAAGAGTACGATATTTGAATTTAAAGAACATGGGGTTGAATTCTGGCTCTACTAATTATTGTGTGCATTTAGGCAAGGCTCTTAACCTCTCCAGGCCTCAGTTTCCTGATCTGAAAAAATGATGGGAGCTTGGATTTGACCTCTATGACCCTTCTGGATTTAACAGTCTATGTACTTTCTAAAGGCAGCGGTTCTCAACCTGTGGGTCGCGACCCCTCTGGGGGTCAAATGACCTTTTCACAGGGGTCACCTAAGACCATCAGAAAACACATATTTACGATGGTCTTAGGAACCAAGACACTGCTCCTCTATCCATCTCCAGGCAGGTCCACCCACATGCAGATACACCCACATACAAGTATTAAAGGGTTGAGGCATTAGGAAGGTTGAGAACCATTGTTCCAAAGTATCAAAGTGAAGAAAAATGTAAGAAGAAATTAGGGTTGCATACCTTTTTAGTAAAGTGAAGGTTAAAGGAAGAATGTCCAAATATAAAGATTTTTTTTTAAATAAGTAAGAGCCTGGTCCCTTGTTCATGGAAGAAGGAAAAGGAATAAATTGGCTTAAATTAAACTAAGGTGTTTCTTCCCCCCTCCAATTCTTGACCACTAGGATGATAATTAAGCTTCTGACTAAGTTATCTAGATATGTCATCACTGGGTCTTCTATGAAAAGAATAGACGTTCATCTTTCTTAGGTTAATTAGTGAAGTTTAAAAAACACTGGTTGGAGTTAAATGACCAGGGTTCAAGTTCTAAATCTATTAGCTTATGTGTATTAGCTCCCTTCTGCACTCCATTATTACCTATGCAACCTTAGACACACAGAATTACAGAATCTCACTTCAAGTCAGAAGAGAAATTAGGTGTCACAGAATTCCAAACTAGACCCAACTAATATCCTCTCTTCTATATTCCTGACAAATAATAAGTTGTCTGACCGGTCAATAATCATCCAGTCTCTGCTTAAAGTTTTCCAATAAAAAATTCACTATTTCTCACATGGCAGCCCCCTTCACTTTCGGACAGTTCTGATTGTTAAGAAGCTTCTTTTTATATACAGAACTGAAATGGGCCTTGCAGAAAGTTCTAGCAGCTGGTCTAGTTCTTTCCTTGGGAGCCAAGCCAAATAAGTTTAATGCTTCTTCTACAGGACAACCTAACAAATATTTGAAGAGAGTCCTCATATTTCAAGTCTTGTCTTCTCTAGGCAGTATATCCTCAGTTCCTTCAATCAATTATTGCCATAGTAATTTTATATGGCCATGAGTTGTACAGAATCTACAACTATCAGCATAGTCTGACCATATCACTTACTTTAGTGCTCAAAAATCTTCAGTAGTTCTTTATTAACGACAGGACAAATGAAATTTCTTTAACTGGGTATTCAGGAACTTCTCCAGTACATCTCTAAATTACCTCACTAATTTCATTTCATGACATTCCCTACTGCTGGTCTGCCATTTTTCAGTCACATCGCAGTACAAGCTATTCTACGATCTCATTCTGACTCTACCACCTGTAAGCATCCATATAAGCCATGCTCTTTGCATGGAATGCACTCTCTTATACATTAAGCCTGTGGAGATTCTTTCCCTTCAAGGCCTAGTTCAGGTGTCACCTCTTCTATGAAGTCTTCCCAGATAACCAGAGTACTCTGGCTGGATATTCCCTTTCCCCTTACTGGTGTTATGTATCATATTTACTATGCATATAACCTCTAGTAAACTAATTATTTGAAAGAAAGGATGATGTAGCTTTCATCTATAGCCCAAGACATAGCACAGAATCTTGTATAAAATAGGTACTTAATAAATATTTGCCAAATGAATGAAGAATATAATATAATTTATAATACTTTAGGGATGGAATTAAGGATTCTAATGAAAAAAATATAATAAAATTTCAAAGCACTTTTTAATAAAAGAAAATAGGAAAGGTTATTTTTGAAATGCCTTATCCATCAAATTCATTTTTCCTACACTACTTATTACTACATTATTATTCTACATTCCCACACTACTTATTATTGTTATATACTTAGTATATTATATGTAATAATATTTATTATATTACTTATAAGAAATATGAATGCAGAAAAATGTCCACAACTGCACAACTGCAATGAATTCTTAACGGAGAGTTATTTATTCAATATTACTATAGTCACAAATATACAAAAGGAAGGTATATTCATTAATCCAACAAATATTTATGTGCCAATTTATATGTATAGGCACTTAATGCTATACAAAGATACCAAATCCTGAGTGAGAATCTAATGACCTTAGAGATGCATGGGTGGTGTTTTCATTACTGTTTTCCATCACAAAGCAAGAAATTCAGAAGAGAAAGGCAAATTTGGAAAGTGAATAGATGATTTAGAAGATGGTGTCTGAAATAAGGATTTGAGTTTCTAAAACTATAGTTTATATTATAGGAATGAAGTACTCCTGACCAGGGACAGAATGCATCTACCAAGGACTAGTAAGCATATTATTTTCTTGAGCTTTGCAAATCTAATCAAAAGGAGTTTAAACTGAAAAGAGGGGGAGAAAGGAAGATGGGTATGTATATCCACTAAGCAAGATATCACAAAGAAGATACGATGGAAGAAAAATAGCACAAGAAATAACCAGAAATTTAAAAACACAAGAAAGGAACCAGCAATAAAAATCATGAGCTTCAGAAGTCTATACAGAATTGCATAAAGTAAGAATAAAAAGCCAGATAAACTAGAGATCCTAATGCAAGAAGGCAAATTTGATACTATTTATCAGTGAGATTTGCCAGTACAGTACCCTGGCTATAATAGAGGCTTTGGAAGGATATATTTTTATTTAAAAAAAAAAACATAAAAAGCATTAAAAAGAAGAAATCTAGTGGAACATATTTGTAGAGTTCAAAGGAGGCTGAAATATGAGAAATATTCTAATAGGAATAAATTACACCCTCCTTGGACAGAAACAGGTGGTAGATGAAGACAAAACAAATCAAACCTGGTAAGAAAGCATGATTCAGTAGTGATGAGTGACTTCAATTATCTGTCGGAACTTTTGCTCTGACAAAAGGCAGAGCAGTTAAAAATTTACTGGCTTATCAATTATAATTTCATTCTTCAAAAGATGGAGATACTAGTGAGGGAAAACTTCATTTCTGGACTTAATTCTTACCAAAAAGGATGACTTGGAGCAGAAGTTGGAGTGGAAGTGACGTGAGCCTTATGGACAGGGAAAGAGCCACTTCATCTTAGCATCTGTGCATGTTAGATTTTTTTTTTGTCATAAATGTTGTTTATTAAACATTTAAGTTTACAAACTAATGTGCACCAATTAGCTATATCGATGTAACTGGAGAGTATTGCTTCTCCAAGCAGCAGGACGAGATCCTCCAATGGTATGGTGGAATTTGTGACCCTTTCCAAGACCCCGACTCTTCCGACCAGCTGAGGTAAGCCCTCGCATCTCTCTGTGTTTGTGCACTGGCTTGGTGATCCACT
>CM053596.1:94529904-94553722 GCA_028646575.1 Pseudocheirus occidentalis
TGCGGTAGATGACATAACCTTGCTCGGCCTTGTAGCCCAGCCGGCTGGGGTGGGCCGGGGCTCGCAGTGCAGCGCAGATAGCTGGCGATACTGCCAGCAGCCCACGCGCAGCAGGAATCACATGACGTCCGACTGCTTCTTCCTCCACAGCTCCTGGATGTACTTGGAGGCCCCCATCCTGGCTCGTGCCTAGCCTGCCTGATGGCTGCCGCCTACCGGAAAGCCATGTTAGATTTTAAAGAGTAGATTTTTAAAGGGTTTAGAGAAGGAACAAAATGGAGGCATAGAGTGTAGATAGCAATCTCAAGGAGTTTAGCAAAGATTAGAACATAATAGTTACCAAAGAAGACCAGATATAGTTAAAGTTTTTTAAGGATAAGGGAGCCATGGTGTAATGGGAATGGGAATTTTAAGATCTTCCCTGTCCCTTAATAGACCTGGGGGGGGAGTTTGAAGACCTCCCCTGCTTTGAAAGTAAACTCTGCCCCCTAATAGGCTGAATGTAATCACATGGACCCTACGATGAAGGGAATTTACTGAAGGGTGCAGCCGAGCCCACAGGAAGCTTCCTTGATGTGAAGATAAACTCTCCCCCCTAGTAGGCTGAATATAATCACATGAAACCTGTGATGGGAGGAGTTTGCTGAAGAGAAGCTCAGGCAAGGAGATAGTTTTGTATGTAAATATTGATCTTGTATTGGTTTGTGGAAAGGCTGAAGGATGGCATGGCTCTCAGCATTATTATGACTTCTGAATATCTTTGGTACTATGATGGAATTGGCTAACTGGTTTGGAGAGAATGCAGGGAGGGTATATTGTAGGAAGGCTGAGGAGAAAAGAAAAGGCTTAGAATAACCCCTGTGGTGAGTGGGATCATAAAATAGAGAGGTGTTAAAAGGACTTTATAGAGAGAGAGCAAGAGCCTGAACTAGGATTGTGGCTATAACAGTTAAAAGGGTGTACACACACACACATATAATACACACGCACACACATATACCTATCTATATCTATCCATCTATCTCCCCTTCTACTGTTATAAGCACAACCCTACTTCAGGCTCTCTTGCCTTTTCTAGGAGCTGTCTAACTAGCTAAGTCTCCCTCATTCCAGCTCACCCTCCATTTATCTACCAAGGTGATTTTTCTAAAATGTAGGCCTGTCCAAAGGTCCCTTCCCTACTAACCCTCCACCCCAGCTCAAAGAACTCCAGTGGCTGAATAACAACCAACCAATAACTAGAATTGGTGTGAAGCTTTACAGCTCACAAAGCACTTTACAAACATTTTCTCATTTGATCTTCACAACAACCCTTAGAGAAGGTGCTATTATTGCCCCTATTTTACTGAAATGACAACAAAAATTCTTGACTCTAGCACTCTCTCCACTTCACCATCTAGTTGCCTGTAGGATAATTTAATGCTTTCCATAGCCTGTCCCCTTCTTAAGCCTTAAACCTCCTTGCAGTACCTCAACCGTTTATTTTTCTCTCATACTTAGAATGCTTTGTCCCCTTACCTCCCCTTCTTAGTTTCCCTGGCTTCCTTTAGATTCTGCACAAATCCCACTCTCTGAAGAAAGACTTTCCCTATTCCTTCAGCTAATTCCTTTCCCTTTCAGATTACTTTCATACTTGTTATTATTCAGTTATGTCTGACTCTTTCTGATCCCATTTGGGGTTTTCTTGGTAAAGACGCTAGAATGATTTTGCTATTTCCTTCTCCAGCTCATTTTATAGATGAGGAAACTGAGGCAAATAGGGCTAAATGACTTTCCTAGGTCACACAACTAGTGTCTGAGGTCAGATCTGAATAGAGGGAAATTGAGTCTTCCTGACTCCACAGCCAGCACTCTATCCATTGCACCATCTGCCTACTTTCATACTTTTCATGTGTGTGTATGCATATGTGTGTATGTATATAGGTATGTATATATTAATCTACACAAATATACATTAAAATGTGTGTATATGTATGTACTTAGATATTTATGTTTTGACTCCCCCAGTAGAATTCATGGTCTTTGACAGGAGGGACTGTTGCTATTTATTCTTTGTCTGTCTTTTTGCCTCTGTATCCTCAGCACTAAGCTCTTAATAAATGCTTGCTGAGTGACTGATTATCAGCGGGGGCCCAGCTGAGATTATATTGGCCTGGTCATCACGGTTTCATTTAGTAGTAGGGTTGAACGACTCTTTCACAGGGGTCGCCTAAGACCATCAGAAAACACATATTTCCAATGGTCTTAGGAACCAAGAGAGCACTCCTCTATCCGTCTCTAGGCAGGTCTGCCCACAAAAAGAGTTGCGCATTAGGAAGGCTGAGAACCACTGCTGCAGTAGATGAGATTTTAGATAGGACTAGAAGGAAGTCAGCAGGCAGAGATGAGGAGGGTGAACATTCCAGGCAGGCTGGGATAGGAAGAGAAAATTCCCAGCATTAAGAGATGGAGGGTCTTGTTCAGAGAATAACAAAGGAGGCCAGTGTCATAGGATCAAAGGCGGGGGCGGGGGGGGGGGGAGGAGAAGAGCGTGGGGGGAGCGAGGTGTAAAAAGACTGATAAGATGGAGGGGTAGGTCATGAGTGCAGATGTGATGGCTTTAAAAAAAGGAGGTGGAGGGATTAGAAATTATAGTGAGGACAAAGAATAGATTAAGAATCACAGGAATCAAAGATAGAATGATAAACGATTATAATCAGTATTTTGGAGTTCATGAACAAGACTGTGGAATACTTGTAGGTAATGGCCCAATCAAGGCATGTACTTGTTCCTGGCTCTATGTATCAAAGGGTGTAAGAGAAGGAGCATATAGTCTTGGAAACGGTTCCAAGAGATACAATGACTTTCAGAAAAAGTTGGGTTTCAATGAGCATTAGAAGAAGGATGTGAGAGGAAAGGAAGTTGGTTAATAATGGAGAAGGGTTCCAAAGGGTACAATGGAAAGGGAGGGCAGAGAGGAGGATAGGGCCTAGAGACAGGACTAAGAACATAGGAAGAAGAAACAAGGAAAAGGGGGATCTGCTCCAGGTCTGAATCACAGGACTTTGAGGCGCAGAATGGAGACATTTTCTAGGCATATACATGAGGAGTACCAAATACAGAGAAATTAATCAATCTCAAGGTTCTGGTTAAAATGGCATGCAAATGCTGACTCTGAGGCAGAATCCCCACAGTTGATTATAATAGGGGAAGAGAAGAAGGTAAAATTAGTTCTTTAACACATCAACTACATCATAAATATCAAGAAGGAGGGGATGTGGGAAACTAGGGCACTAATGCACTGTTGGTAGAGTTGTAAACTGGCTCAATCATTCTGGAGAGCAATTTGGAACTATGCTCAAAGGGCTAAAAAACTATTAAATGGGGCAGCTAGGTGGTACAGTGAATAGAGCACCGGCCCTGGAGTCGGGAGGACCTGAGTCCAAATCCAACCTCAGACACTTAACACAAAACTAGCTGTGTGACCTTGGGCAAGTCACTTACCCCCAACTGCCCTACCTTCCCCCTCCAAAAAGAAAAAAAGGGGAAGGGCTGTAAAATTGTGCATATCCTTTGATCCAGCAATACCACTGGGTCTATATATATCAAAGAGATTTTTTTAAAAAAGGAAAAGGACCTATTTGTACAAAATATTTATAGCAGTTTCTTTTGTGGTGGCTAAGAACTAGAAATTGAAGGGATGCCTATCAATTGGGGAATGGCTAAACAAGCCGTGGCACATAATTGTAACTTAATATTATTGTGTACCGGCACAATAAATAAATAAATAAATGACAAGCAGGATGATTTCAGAAAAACTTGGAAAGACTTACATGAACTGATGCAAAGAGAAGTGAGCAGAATCATAAGAATGTTGTACACAGTAACAGCAATACTGCATGATAAAGAACTGTGAATGACTTAGCTATTCTCAGCCACACAATGATGATGAAGCATGCTACCCCCCTCCAGAGAAAGATCTGATATTGTCTGAATATAGATGAAAGCATGCTACTTTTCACATTCTTTCATTCTTGTTCTTTATTTGAGTTTTCTTGTGCAAATGACAATTATGGAGATGTTTTTACATGATTGTGCACATATAACCTATATCTAATTGCTTTCTGTCTCAAGGAAGGGGAGGGGGAAGATGAATGGAGAGAAGGATAGAACTTGGAACTCTAAACTTCAAAAAAAAACTCTGCAAATGCTAAAGAATTGTTTTAACATATAATTGGAGAAAAAATAAGATATGTATTTAAAAAAATAAATGCTAAAAATTATCTTTTCATGTAATTGGAAAAAACAAAATACTTATTAAAAAAGAAAATAAATAAAAATTAACAAACATTTCTGGAGTGTTTATTCTATGTAGAAGGTCATACCTGGTGTTACAGAAACCAAAGAAGAGGTGTGAAAGACAGTTCCTGTCTCTGGAGAGTTTAGTATCTGGTTTGGGGGTGGGGAGCACAATGGCCGGTGCCTGCTGCCTCTATTGTTGATCACTCTGCTGATTAATATCACTCTACATGGCATGGATAACCCTAGGCCAAATGTTACAATGGGTGTTCCATTCTGGTGAGAAAACAGCCCTGAAAGAGAAGCAATTTAGGTTTGACACACCAAAAAGCTTCCTAATGATTATAGCTATATAAAAGTAAAATAGGCTGCCAGGAAGTAGTGGGTTTTCCTTCACAATATGTCTCCATGAAAAGGCTGTATAACTAACCTGTTGAGTATGTTGTGTTTAGTCTTTTTTAGTCACTGGCTGTCCTAGCAGGTTTCTGGGGTCCCTTTGTTATTAAATTCAATAATCAAAGCTCTTCATAATCCAATCCCCTCCCTCCTGCCTTTCCAGTCTTTTACACCTTGCTCCCTATCATTTAATCTAGTGACACTGGTCTCCTGGCTGTCTCACAAACAATACACTCCATTTCTCAGCTCCAGGAATTTTCTCTGGCTGTCCCGAATGTCTAGAACACTCTCCCTCTTCCATTCCAACTACTGGCCTCCCTGGGTTCCTTTAAGGCCCATCTTCTACAGGAAACCTTCCCCAATCCCTTTTAACTCTAGTGCCTTCCCTCAGTTAATCATTTATGTATATATTGATTATATATATATAAATATATATCATATTTATATATATTATATATAATATATTATATATATTTATATAAATATATAAACTGTATATATTTATTTGCATGCTGTCTCTCCCATTATATCATAAGCTCCTTGAGGGCAGGCAGGAATTGTCCTCTTTTAAAAAAAAAAATTTCCAGAGCCTAGCACAGCACCTAGCACACAGCACTTATTAAATGTTTATTCGATGACTGACTGATCATATATGTGAGGTATTATGCTATGTACTTGGAGTAGAAAGAAAAAAAATGAAAAGTCTCTGCCCTAAGGAAACTTACATTCTACTAGACTCAGACTGAACTTGGGTTATCAGACTCCTGATCTTTATGTGCTCTGTTAAAGTACAGGACAGTCCCTTCGATTATTTTAAATTTGAAATGATTCTATCTTCACTATGATACCTCTTATAAAGATTACATTAATTGTCAGATAAACTCTGACAATTCAGAGGAAGAAACCTCAGGTCTATAATCATATAAAAATGCCCCAAGTCACCAAAAATTACAGAAATGTAAATTATAAATTACTCTGAGGCACCACCTCACATCTATTAGACTGGCAAAGTTGACAAACCAGAAAATGACAAATGCTGTAGGGACTGTGGGAAAATAGAAATGTTAATTACTTGTTGGTAGAACTGTGAACTATCCAGCCACTCTGAAAAGCAATTTGGAATCATGCCCAAAAAGCTATTAAACTGAATATTCCCTCTGACCCAATGATACTGCTAATAGATATATATATATATATATATATATATATATATACACATATATCCTCAAGAGATCAAAGAGAGGAGAAAAAAGTCTCATTGCAAACGTACATATCATAGTTCTTTGTGTGGTGGCAAAGAATTGGAAACTGAGTCAATATCCATCAATGGGGAAATGGCTGAACAAATTATGGTATGAATGTGATGGAATCCTATTGTGCCTTTGAAGGGAATGGTTTCAGAAAAACCTGAGAAGATGCATATGAACTAATGTAGAGTGAAGTGAACAAAACCAGGAGAACAATTATACAATATCCACAATATTGTAAAGATAAACAATTTTGAATGACTTAAGGAACTTGGGTTAACACAGTGACTAACCACAATTCCAAAGGACTCATGATGAAATATACTAGCCAATTCCAGAGAGAGAAGTGCTGTACTCAGAGGGGAGATTGAAGAGGAGAAATGATATGGGTAATGTGGGAATTTGATTTGCTTGACAACATATTTACAACAGGTTTTGTTTTTCTTGCATTCTCAATGGGTAGGTGAGGAACAATGGGAGGAGGAGAATTTGGAATTGAAAAGAAAACACAACTAAATTTTAAAAATTAAAGAGTTTGCAAAATAATACCTCTATTCTACAAATTATATATGATTCTCCTTATAGAGCTTACAATCTTGTATATAAAGACAAGTTATTAATATATGATAGTTCATAAAAAGGACTTATAAAGAGCTTTAAAACAGATGCAGGAGAAACTGCTTCCAGATGGGCCTTCAGGGAAAGCTTCATGGAGGAAATAGCACTAGGGCTGGGCCTTACAGGCCTTTACAAAGGTGTAGATACAATGGGGAGACAGATTTGAGGAAGTGGGGTTAGGAACAAGGAGGGCAATTCAGGTACAGGGAATGGCATAAGAAAACATACAGATGTAGAAAAAAGTGATAGGGAAAAAAAGAAATATATGAAATATGTCTGAATAGCTCCCAATGCAATGTGGTACAGTAAAAATTTCAACACTGAAACTGAATTTAGAAGCCTGAGGTTTGGTCTTGGCTCTTCCACTTGCTAAAGAGGTGGTGTAACATTGTGAATACAGAACTTAAGAGTCAGGAACCCCTAGCATCACATCTCACTCAAGACTTATTAACTGTATGACTCTGTGCAACTCACTTTATTTCTTTCTGAGTCAGTTTCTTCATCTGTAAAGGGAGGGAGTACTAATAACACCTAGTTCACAGGGTTGTCTGAAGAGCAAATAAAATATGTAAAGTAACTTGCAAACCCTATATAGAATGATTAGTCATATGACCATGAACAAATCACTTTCCCTCCCAGAGCCTCAGTTTCTTCACCTATAAAATGCATTTGGATTCCCTATCAGGACTGGGGGATGGGCGGGAGTGATTAGTAAAGTAGAAGGAAAGGGTATTATTATTAGAGACAAAAAGAGGAACTTTCCTTTTTGTCAGTTGCAGTGTCAAGATGCTCCCTCCATGGGGGGCAGTGAAGGAAGAAGTTCATCAGTTCTGTGCAGTGCAAAGCCCTGAGGCACCAAGAGAGATAGCACTGAGTTCAGCTGCATTTATAATTGCAAAACCATCACCCAGAGTTGAAGATCAAAAATAGCAGACCTCAATCCCAGTAAAGTTGAACAAGGCATGTGTGCTCCTGCATTGCCATGGAACAAAAAGAGCCAATGGGCCAGGAAGAAGCACTAGGTGTTGGGGGCCTGAAAATGACAGCACACATTTTCCTCAGGTCAAGTTGTCAAAGATTTCTACTGATTATGGAACTGTTGCAAACCAGAGAAATGCTCCTAGAAACACAGAGTTGTTCTCTGAGTTCATCTCATTCAGCCCTGAGCTGAAGCATGAATTTTACCTTGAACATCCCTGAAATGATGTAGTCCCAGCATAAATAGCTCGAAGCAGTTCATTACACTTCTGGACAGCTCTGATGGCTCAGAAGTTTTTCCTGACACTGAACTGAAATCTATCTCCCTGCACCTTCTACTACTGATCCCAGTCCTATTCTCAAGAGCCAAGAAAAACTATTTTAATCCCCTTATTTCTATAAGCTTTAAATACAGAGTTCTTTATCTCCAAATCTCCTTCATACCAAGCCTGGAGAACAGACTGCTTTCTCATCTGCAAAATGAAGATAGTATTACTTATTTTATGAACTTTACAGATTTATTGTGAGGATCACATGAAATAATGTATGTGTAATGAAGCAAATGTGAGCTTCCTCCTTGCCCCATTCACTGGACTTTGGTGGTCCAACCCCGAAGAACTTAGTGTTTTAGGATGATGTAGCAAACCACAGGTGCTCTCTTGGTTCCCACCTTCCCCATCTCACCTCAATGATGATGGCTGCCAAAGAATGTAGGAACCCCATCCTTCTCTTCAGAGGCTAAACTCCCTTAGGACTTAGCCCAGTCTAGGTTTACAGGCCCAGAACTAAGGATCCCAATGGAAAAGGGACCCCCAGAGCTCAGTAGCAGCTCTATGTTACATAAAGAAAAGTACTTAGTTACTGAAAACTGCTATAAAACAAGCGATGTTTTCATACTAAATTGACCTGTGAGCTCATTGTTGAAGATATTCCCTCTATTGATACAGATAACAATTCTGAGTTTTTAGTGAGTTGCTTGCCACCGCTGAAGAAAAAAAAAGTATTATTTAGTGGCTAACCTACTGAGGGATCAGACTCTCTGCTCCCAGTTAAGCTGATCCTCAGGCAAAAGGCACAAACTGGGTCCTTCATTTATCTGATGACCTTTATAATTTAGTAGGATCTGCTGGAACTTCTGTCCCACTGGCACAGCCTGTGAAAATTCAGGATTTGAGTCCATAGACTATAAAGCTCTATTAAAATGTGTTCATGAAGCATCATAGGAGGAATTTAGTGTATAAAGTTCTAAGATCAAAGGAGGTTTTATATACATATATAATATGTTAATACGTGTTATTAGTATGATGCTTTGCAAACCTTATAGTACTGTACAAATGCTTTAATAATTATTATTGTAATTATTAGTTCAAAGTGCTAAAAGAATTCGCAAGAAAGAAGAAAGTCAGTTTGGGTTTGAGTGGTAGGAGAATCAGGGAAAGATTAAGAAAACAGGTGGCGGCTGAATTATATCTTGAAGGTTGGGACCACCAATATGTATATTTATTATACAAGTGTTGGCCTAGTTCCAAATACCGATATTTTTACCCTTGTTGACACAAACATGCTCTTATTCATCAGTCCCAGATATGACAAAAGAAGTGGTATTTATGGAAATGAGCAACTAGGATGAGAACCCTGCCATAAGATTTCATGGTGTAGTTGAAAAAGGACTGAAGAAATTTATCTTGGCCCCAGTTTTAAAAACCAAGTCCTGGCCCTGGTTTTATTGCAATGAAACCTCTCTGGACTTTAGTTTTCTTATCTGTAAAATAAAGCTGATCCTTAAGGGTTCTTCTAGCTGATATTACATATTCTAAATCACTTCCAACTCCACCATTTTATGATAATTTATGCAGCTGTTTTCACTGGGCAATGTGGTAGGCAGCAGTGACCTGCCAGTGAGGCAGTGAAATATTTACTGAGCACCCACAGAGGACATAGCTCGGTTCTGCAAACTATCTTCTAAAAATCATTAAACCTACAGCATTGCTGTGACACTCTCACAACATCGGCATTGGTCCTTCTCAGACTGACCAAAGGCACTTTACTCCTCTTAACCATCAGCACATCCTTTCAGAGTTTCCCATACAGAAATAGAATAGAGATCTCAGCCTGAAGCAAATAGGGCTTAGATCGCCTGCAGAGATTCCAATGAAAAAAATGGGAAGAGCATATTCAACTTCACTGTGCTGCTGTCAACATCACGTCTGGGGCAGGAACTCAGAGTCACAGCTGATGATGGAGCTCTGTAGGTGTGCACAGCGCCTTCATATCTGTGATCTAATCTGGTCTTCCTAACAGGCCTGTGAGGGGGATGGTGCAAATGTTGTCACAGTGGAGGCTTAGAGACGAGGGACACGGCTAACGACTATTAGAGGCAGCACTGGAACCTGGATCCTCAGATTTCAACATGGGTCTTCCTATTTTCTTGGACTTGCATGAAGCTCAGGTAAGACTCTAGTCTAAAGGGAGGAAACATGGCCTCTCCAAAAGAGCTGAGAAGTACTACAAAGAGCACTGGGTTCATGTCCTGACTCCATTCATTCCTTTCTGGGTGACAAGTAGTTGTGTCTTCCAAGTCTCAATTTCCTTATATGTAAAATGATGCTACCTGTTTCCCAAGGCTGTTATGAGGAAAGTGCTATGCAAATGTAAAGTGCTACAGAAATGTGAATTATTATTATTATTATTATTTAAAGAAGCAGCAGAGTGTGGTGGAAAGAACTCTGGACTTAGAATCGGAAGTCCTGATCTCAAATTCCAGCAGCTCTACCAGGTACTAGCTATGTGACTTTGGGCAAGCCATCTGACCTCTGAGTCTCATATTTCTCATTTATAAAATAGGAATAACACACTCCTGTGTCAGCCTCATTACACTGTTGTGAGAGAAGTGTTCCAGAACTGTGAATATTGTTAGTTTTCTCATCATTATAAGCACAGGGGTTAGCAGAGTCGCTATTATGTTTACTACAAGAGGGTTTACAAAATCTTAACTAGGGGCCTGATGATAAATGTTTAACAACTGGCTCTCCCATGACATACATTTAAGTTCCTACTGAAGAAAAGGAGTGCAAAAAAACCAAACAAACACACACCAGTACAAAAGCCCACTAATACTCTCATCAAGGATGCCAAATAGGGTGAGATAGCAGCCAAAGATTCATGAATAAATGACTCTTCTATAAAGATTTTTGGACAGGTGGGAGAGTAGGCATACAGGTCAGTGGGTATTCTCTTGGCCCCTATTTTGGGGGAATTAATAAGGCCCAAGATTTTTTCCTGTACATTTAGTATTTTCACCTCCTTAAGGTACCTTATTTATTGGTCCTCTGACACCATCACTTCATATCACCTCCAGCATGGATTTCCTATACATTTAACTTGATCCAATCTGCCTACTCTTCTTATTTTTGTTCTCTCTGGCATTATTTCTACCTCCTCTATAAGTTCTTTGGGGATTGTGATGTTAAGAGTCTAAATGTAGTAATTACATTATTTTTGATGGAAAAAATAGCTCATTAAAATAATTTTGACAAGTCTTTTCCCTTTTTCTTCTATTTGTAGTCCTCCTTCCATTTTCATCTTTGAATGCCCATAGTATGACTTTGCTTAACTGGATATTTTGCCAAGGTTTCTTTAAACAGGTTTTACCATCTATTTCTTTTTGCTTTATGAGACAACACTGCTCATAACTGCCCACCATTCTTCCTCATAAAATAATACAGATGAAGTTATATTCTAATTCAGTCTTGTCTTGAGCAACTATTTCACTTTGTTTGGCAAGTAAGTCAGATGTTTGCCGACTAAGGTGCATTCTGGGATTTTTTGTTCTCTTGCTGTGGCAATTAACTTCCACTAGTTAAACTTCTGGATGAAATTATTAGCGTACGTCAATGCCATTTCTGTGGCTCATTTCCCATTTTTTATTTTCAATTGCTTGTTTACATAATTCAGGGTTAAATCACTTTAATTGTACGTCATATGTGTTTTCACTATTAATTCTTTCTTCTGGTCTTTATACAAATTCTGACCTTCGCTCTGCTGAGTTGATCTAACTGTATACAGACAGCATACTCACAGATAACTGCTACACAAACAAGGCACGTTTTTTCCTGTCTCTTAAAAATACAATATATTTTATCCTCTGTAGCATTATTTAGTGCTTTCTGCATGTATTGCCTATCTGTTGTTTTTTCAAATAAAATATCTATGAAACAGAAGCCTGAAGCTTCTGAGTAATCTTCAAGTCTCTCACCTCTTTCTCTTTTTTTCCCCTGAATATTATTTTCCCATTTTTCTCCCCATTCTCACCATTTCACTGACATCACCAAATACCAGAATGTATTTTGATTTGATTTGGAGGATCTTATCAAGTTGTTTGTGGAATTTCTCTATGATTTCTTCCTTAGCAACTGATGTGGGTGCAGAAGCTGCTATGATTTCCATGGTAGTCTTTTTGCAAATACTTATCATTAGCAATATATTAATACTGAATGCCAAGGACCCATGAAATAATGTTTCCTGTAGTTTGACATATGATAAAACCCAGTCTACCAATTCCTTTCTTTGCCTCTCCAAGGAGAACCTATGATCTATCCTAAATGGAACTAACTTCCTTCTTTCTTCTGATTTCTTTTATAGCAGGAATATCAAGCTAGATATGACTTAGCTTCTCCAAAAATTTTTCAACTTGCTGGTCACTGGACCACATTTAGAGTCAAATTAAAATTTGTTGATGGTCTAAAAATGTGTAATTCTTAGCACCTTTTGCTCTCATTTCTGCCTCTTTACCATTGCCATCACAGAAGCAGCAGGGGGCACTACACAGAACTGAGAGTCATATGAAAAATTTTCCTTGTTTCTTAAAAAAAATATTCAACAGCAGGAAGACAGATTCTTGATGAAGTATAATCCTCTGTATTTACATAGTTTGGTCCTTGGAAAAGAGATCTGAACTGTCACTGGGGCTCAAAACTTTTCCAGCACCATAGAACTGGTCAGAGTTTGTGCTCCTTTCGAACCTTTAAGAACCCAGCGTCACCTCCACACTAAGATAAGGCATGGGAGTAGGACTTGATGTGGGAGGGGTTCTCTTTACCAATGAAATTACAGGATTTATCTCTATCCTGATGATGATGATGATGATAATGATGATGATGATAGTGATGACATCATCATTGTTACTGTTAACCAGATAATCTTTAAATTCCCTTTTAGAGCTGTACTTTTATATCTATGGAATACTCAAATAGAATATATTTGCTGGGAGTAGAAGCTGTTTAGCAGTACAGAAGAGCTAACAGGGTCATCTGTTAAAAGTCTAAGTATCAAAACCTGTACAACCTGACAACCAGCAACAGTTTCACGCGTAACCTGGTTCCTGTAAAGCTTGTTTTCTGGGACTGAAAAATCAAACCACAGATCTGAGATGGCAAATGTAACATAAAAATAAATGAGAACATTCAATAAAGTCAGCTGCACAGAGATCATGGAAACATGACAATGGTTTCACAGTTAAATCTGCTGCCAACATATGCAGGAGGCAAGCAGTGTCACAGGGACAAGTGATCTAACTAAGAATGAAGGGATTGTGATATTCATAATATATCGGATAAGAGGCAGAGGCTGTATAAGAAACCACTTAAAATGGTCTACAAAGAGTTTCAGATCACAAAGGGTTCATCAGAATATTAAGAAAGCAGCAATTGAGGTAGCAACGTTGAGATTGGCTAACTGGGCTGACAATCTAGCACCTTATCTCACTCTGGTTACTTTTCTTTTTTTTTGTCTCTGACTGAACATAGAGTCAGGAGACTGGTCTCCAAATCCTATCTTTCATGTATATTTACTGTGGAATCATAAACCAATCACTCTCTGAGCCTCAGTTTCCTTGTTTGTGAAATGAGGATAATAATAACAACTATCTCCCTGGGTTGTTGTGAGGATAAAATAACATTTGTAAAAGGTTTTACAAAGCTATGTAAGTGTGAGCTGCTATTATTATTATAATGGTTGTTATTATTACTCACATTTTCTCCGTTCCAATAAAATTGGCCTACCACCCGTTTCCCATACCCACCATCCCATTCCCCCATGTCTGGTTGCCCCATGCATAACATACATTCCCTCCTCGGTTCTGTCAAAGCAGTGCCAAAGTGTGGATGTCTACACAAAGTCATTCCTGTTATTAGCATGGTCTCCCATCTGAAAATGCTTTGTACTATGTGTTTTTATTTGCTCTATGCTTATGCTGGATCCCTCCCCCCTCTCCCCAGCAGAATGCAAGCTCCTTGATGACAGGAATGGTTCCCTTTTTCACTCTGTATCCTCAGTGTAACAGGTGCTTAAGTAAAATGAATTGAATCATACTGAATTACATACCTTTCTCCCTGAACTTCAGCACTGGGAAGGGCTGTCACTGAGAAATGTATCAGAAAATGAGATAGATGTGCTTACCTACTAGGGAAATAACACTGTCTCACTGACATCCTAGTTTCCCTCTTCTTATACTCCTTTTCACAGTGTATATAGTTTCTATTTTGTACAATTATGCAACTTTTTGCTTGTGTCAGGTCTTTCAAAATAAGACTCTGAACTCCTTAAAGTTGGGAATCACATCTTGCTTGACAATTCAATCAGCTCAACAGAAATGTATTAATGAAAGCTATGTGAAAGCTTCAGTACCCGGTGCTAAGGTTGTAAAGAGGAGTAATAATTCAATTCCACAAACATTGATTAAATACCTACTATGTGCAGAATGATTTCCTAGTCACAGGAGGAGATAAAGGTTTAGTCAAAACACATAAAATAGGCATATATAATAATGTGAGATGAAGTCTATTATGAGTGTAAATTGCTATGTGAGGTCAGAAGTGCCAAAGTTATATTGCTTCTTTCCATAGTAAGTTATATTTTAATGCTAATTGATTTAATTAATACATGATAGCTAGCCTATGAAACAAGGAAAGCTCGTGGTTTTCTCCCTGTTTTACAGAAGAGGTCATGGAAGCTCAGAAAGGGGCAGTGGTTTGCCTATGGTCCATTCATAGTTCAAGTTCTCTCTTATGAACAAGACAATGCTGTCTTCAAAGTGTTTAAAAAAGTAATAAGGAGTGTAAGGCATATATGTAAATTACTATTGTGCAAAGGAGGTACAATTAAAGGACAGAGAGAAAGAGGTGCGGGTGAGCATTTCAGGTATAAGGACAATCTGAACACATATGTAGAGACAGGATGATGCAGTACAACTTCAGGAACATTGAGTAGTTAAGTTTGGAAAATGGTATAGAATAGAGACCTCCTGAGGAGCTCTGACTCCTATGTTAAGAACTTTAGGCTTGATCTCATAAGAATTCTACCTCACTGCTTTCCTATCATCCATATACACTACAGGTGCTCAGTTAAATAATTTTTAATGACAATTATACAAAATAAATTCTTATCCCTAATCAACCAAAAAGCATTTATTAAGTAATTAGTATGTGCCTGAAACTGTGAGAGTACAAAGAAATGCAAAAATATTCTTGGTCATCAAGGAGCTTATAATCAAGGGAGTAGAGAAAACAAATAAATAATCATGTATAGACATGAGAATTATACAAAATATAGGTGCATATATGAGGAGGTAGAGATTTTTAGGAATGGGGAACAGCCACAGAAAAGGCTGATAGAGGAAAGGAGTATTGTGCTTAAGGAACAGAAAGTAGGCCAACCCAACTAGATTACAGAGGGCACAAAAGGAACAAACAGAAGACTAGAGGTAGAAAGGGGACAGGTTATGAAAGGCTTTAAATGGCAAATAGAAGACTTCATATTTTATGCTAATGACATGGTCATGTCTACATAACATTAGAAAAATCACTTTGGAAGCTTTGGGAGTGGAGAAGAGATTGAAGTAGGAAAAGACTTGTGCAGGAAGACCAATGAGAAGGCTATTGTAATAATCCAGGCAAAAGGTGATAAAGGTGAGTAGAAAGAAGGTGTATACATAAGAGATTCTGTGAAGGTAGAAAAAAACAAGTTTTAGCAACAGACAAGTGGGATGAGAATGAAGAGTCCAGTATAACAATGAGGTTGCAGATCTGAGTCCAATGAAAGGACGATGGTTCATTTGACAGCAATGGGGTAGTTATGTAGTTTTAAGAATAAAGATGAGTTCTGTTTGGTACACGCTGAGATGCTTACAGGATGTGGGCATCTTGTTAATGATGTTCAGAAGGCAGTAGTGATTTAGTACTGAAGCTCAGAAGAGAGACTAAGGCTAAACATATAGATCTATATAGAGAAGTGAACTTATGGGAGCTGACAAGATCACCAAGCAATACAGAAAGAGAAGAAAACAGAGACAAGAAAAGAGTATTTAGTGAGAAATTTCAGTGGCAAAGAAAAAGAATAAGTTAAATTTTCTGTAACATTTTAATTTTCCAAGTACTATTAATGTTATTATGAAATAGATAATAGTAGTATTTGGGAAAACTAAGGATCAATCTGGTTAGATAAATTAGTCAAGGTCAAATAACTAATTAGTGACAGAGATGAATTTTAATCCATGTCATCTGACTTCAAGTCTGGTACAAAAAGTTGGCTATTGTATGCCAGAATGCCAGAGAAGGAGAGCTAGAGTACAAAAATACTAGTAGCATTAAAGTATCTCTAGCATCATAGGCTGCTTAATAGAATGAGGGTTTAGATTCACAGAATCAGAGACCTTAGACATCAACCTCCTTATGTTACAGATAGGGAAAATGAGACCTAGGAGAGGTAAGACATTTGCTTCATGGGAACACAGAAAAGCCCATGGACTTGAACCAAAGTCTCCATTCCAATTAAATGTTGCTTTTTGCTATATTAAAGGGAAGCTATCCCTTCTAACCAGGCTTGTCAATTCATCCCCCTAACTCCCATGGGCTCTAAAAGAATTCAATGAGGTATAACGACTTTCAGGTTTGCTTCTTATTGACAAGGAGGTGTGATTTCATGAACACTTTGTCCTTCCCACCTCCCCAACTCCCAATATCTCTGTATTTTCTGACAGCTGCAGTTCTCTTAATACCTGATTGCATGATTAAAGGCTAAAAATTTACCACCAAGTCAAAATAACACATTGGATAAACTTCATTTCAAGAGTAATCACTAAATTAGCAAGTATGAATAGCTTATTAGGGTTTTTTTTTATCCCTGCTGCTGCTTTTGAAGGGGTTAGGGGATTCAAAAGTGAAAGAGGAGAGGTACATAATGAAAGATATCAGGTAATGCTAGATAAATTTTATTGCCTTCTGACAAGTTCACTAAACTGATAGATCAGGGAAATGCTATAGAGTTTAACCTAAATTTTAATGAGGTGTTTGATAAAGTCTCATGATATTCTTGTGGAAAATATGGCAAGATGCTGGCTAGATGATAGTACATTTAGTTGCATTTGAAACTGGATGAATAGTCAAACCCAACAAGTAGTTAATGGTTCAATGTCAACTTGGGAGGAGCTCTCCAATGGCATGTCCCAAGAATGTGTGCTTGGCTTTCTGCTATTAACATTTTAATTAATAAATTGGATAAAGATACAGATGACATGATTAAAATCTGCAGATGACATAATTAATGGGATGCAAATACAAAAATAAAACAATCTCTACGCTCAGTCAAGGGAAGACAACATGTGTAGCCATACTGCAACCAGAATAAATTTTTAAAAACTACAACAGAGGATCAACAAGATGGTTAGGGAAGGAGGGCATAAACAGTTTGGGAGATCAGAAAGATGGATGCCTAGGCCAAATTTTACAGATGAACAAACTACTTTATTCTGCCTGACCCCAGAGACTAAAACTAGAAGCAATGTTAAGAAGTTGTAAAAAGGTAAATTTAGCTTTACATAGGCAAAAATTCTGAACAATTAGAGCTATCCAAATATGAACTAGGAGATGATGGGTTACCCTGTCCAAATCCCAGCCTTGCCACTTACTCCCTGGGTAATTCACGTAACATCTCCTTATCTGCAAAATAAAACAGCTGGACTATCAACCTTCTTTGGACTGATATTAAAAAAAAGAGAGATTCCCTTTTCAGGCCTAATATATATCTTATGATTCTGTAGTTTAAAAAATTGACAAACTAAGATGAAAACAAATTCTCACTGATGTGTTATGTATGAAACAGGTCCAGAGCATGAAAATGTGATGTTTGAAGAAGGAATAAGTGTTGAGAACTCATAAGAAAATTACTACCATATTTTTCCAGGGCAGAAAGGAAGAAATGAACTCTTCCAACTGTGACTTCTATTTTCTAAAATCCCTTCCAGTTCTAATAGCCTATATAATCTCATTGGGGGAAAACAGCTGCTGAGTATTCCTAAACTAGGACCACAAATGAAAATGTTCATAAATTAAAGGTTTCTTATTGCAAAAGGAAACAAAGAGGAAGGGAAAGGGATGTTTTTTTTCTTGTAGAAATCCATTTATTTTATATTAACGAAGAGGAAAGCTTCCATACCTGATATTTTGGCTTGTTTGCCTAGAGTTTAAAATTTCCAACATTGCCTAGAACATGAGGAGTTTCATCAAACCAAGTTATGGGGCATTTAAGCAGAAAAGGAAGTATGTAAAATTGTTCATGGTTTCTAATAATTTCAGGGAAGTCACCATGTAAAGCCAAGCAACAGTAGATTCCCAAAAGAATGATACTGTGAACAGCTTTTAAGATGTCGATTACACAGTACTAGTGAACACTCTGTTTATTCCATTACAAATCAAGATTCAGTACAATATTCACAGTATAATATTCTCAATATTATATACAATATTTAGAACAAGGAACAAAAGAAGAATCACCTGTTTTCCCTAAGGGGGAAACCAGCTTAACACTTAAAGATTCAATCAACAATTCACAATATACTGACCTTCCACTCATGGGGCAAGCATTAACTTTAGTCTCCAATAAAGTCCTTAGAAAAACCACACAAACATTCTACCCCTTGATTTCCAAAAAACCTCAGTTTAGTCCAAGGGGAGGCCTCTTCTTCATTTTGACTCTGGGTGGTGTCTCTGATTCCCTGGATCCTCTTCCCTGGTCCCAGCTCTCACCTGAATCTGCCAAACAACCACATGGATTCAGGAGCAGACAGGTGCCAGGTTCTCGTCCAGTCCTCAAAGGAAAACAGCTCCCACGTCCTTGTCCTCAGCAAACCTCAGTTTAGTCCAAGGAGGCCTTTTTTCATTTTGACTTTGGGTGGTCTCTCTGATTCCCTGGATCCTCTTCCCTGGTCCCAGCTCCCTCCTGAATCTGCCAAACAATCACCTGGGTTCAGGAGCAGACAAATGCCAGGCTCTCATCCAGTCCTCAGAGATAAACAGCATCCAGGTCCTTGTCCAGTCCTTAGGGCAATCCCCGGCACACACAGGGTTCAGCACATCTCAAACCCTTCACCACTTCTCTTGCCTGGAACTCCAGCATCAGCCAGGCCACAAACAAACAAAGTCCCATCCTATTCATGTTTCAGTCAGCTTCTAGATACTGGGAGATGAACTCCAACTCTCTCTCTCCCTCTCTTTCTCAGCTGACTTCAGTCTCCTTGAATCTTCTTTAACTGAGGAGCCAATTCCAATTCTCTCTCTCTCTCTCTAAAATTCTTCTTTATATACAGCACTGGCCTCCTGTCTCAGCCAATAGCCTTCTTCCAAGTCAACAGGGGAGTTCATACCTTCTCAACAATGGACAGAGTTTATACCTTCTATACCTAGCCCTAAGTTACTAGGTACTACTTAGCCCTCAAGTTACTAAGTGCTAAGTATCTGATAAACTGATTACTATTACACACCAATAAGGATTTCATGCATGTCTGTGCATGGTGTAGAACCACAACACCTTTACACCTCTTGATGAAATTTAATCCATTAAACTCTTTGAAAAATGATGGCCTCTAATATTGTACAGGAAAGAAATTAAATTTCCACTAACTCTTCAGAATGTTGCTCTACAAATTTTTAATTGTCTACAAAAAATGCCAATTATCCTATTCAATCACAAAGCCTGAGTCCTAGCAATCAAAAAAGGGATAGATTTCTTCTAATATACTTGCTACTACAATGCACTACAATTCAAAAGTTTCCATCTTGTCAACTAATCATGAGAGCACCAAGAAGAGTCTCAATCTGACTTACCTATGACCTCTAACCACTGTAAGGAGGAGTAAATAAGGGGCATTAAAGACTCTTAATTACCTAGAATAAGGGATACTATTGTGTTTCTTATGCAATCTAAGTTTTTGTGGGCGTTAAAGGCCTCATTTTTGTGTACTACTCCATATTAAAATAATGAGTGCATGTGTCTTTTCCCCCTACTACATGATGAGCTCCATGAGGGCAGGGAATGGTTTATTTAAGTATTTATGTTTCCCATAGACTAGGTACACTGTTGTCTACAAATGCATAAATGTTTCTTGAATGAATGAAAGCAAAGCAGTGTAGTGTAGTATAGTGGTGAAAGCACTGGATCTGAAATTAGGAGGTCTAGGGTAGATTTCTTGCTGCCTCTTAAATAGGGCCCATAGCTTCCTGCCTTGGTGTTTTCATGATATTCCTTATACCTAGAATGGCTTCTTCCATATCCCATCTGCGCCTGTTGATATCCTCTCTGTCCTTCAAGATCCAAGTCCAATTCCACATTCTCCATTAAGCCTTTCCTGATTCCCCCAAAAAGGAGACTCATCTGCTTTAACAATGTTTTATCATCTTCTTATATTTTAACTTGTATTTAATTTGTATTATAATTATATTTGCATAATATTGTAATTATGTTAAGTCACTTTTTTAACTTAGTGAGCTCCTCATAGAAAGGTGCCAAGTCTGACTTATCTAAGCTTTGTTTCTACCTGAAACTTCATGAACTTTGTTGAACCTAATTGTAGTTCCTTATGGTTTGCAACACTGATTTACTCACAAGCACCTCACTGAAATAACTCAATATAACGATGCACTTTTGGAAATCCAGGAAAAGATATTTGGAACTACAGACCAGGTTCCAATCTCAGCTGTATGACTTAGTACCAGCATAATAAGTTAAGTCACTTCCTCCTCTGGGCCTCCATTGTTTTCTCTTCTGTAAACTGAGAAGAATTAGGCTAGAAGCTCTCTATCCTGTCATTTAAAATATGAAACAAAGAATAATAGAATTGTGTGGTATCCTGACCATCTCATTAAAAAAAAAAACCTTATTTTATAAAGGAAAAAACTCAAGCTCATCAAAGGTAAATAACTTTTATAATACGGCTTTGGGAGGAAAGGGACAGAAATGGAGGTCTTCCGACTCTTGGTCTAATGCTTTCCCCACTATATAACTTTATATTTCTGAAACTGAGTGAAGAATACATCTCCTCCTTTGCACTTGGGAAGAGGAACCTGCTTTCATATTTAATGAAAAAGCAAAAGTAAAAATACTTCCAACATCTGATTCTCAGCTAGTGATAAAGCTGAGAACAGCACATCATATGTAATTATAATTACCATATTACTTTGAAAAAAGTCTTTACTACAGGCTTATGAAGTGAACATGACAGAATTTCGGACCACATGAAGTCAAATGCTATACCTATCAGTCTGCAATTAAAGATTTACCTCAGACCCATCTAATGTGATTATGACAGGGAGGCACTTGTTTTATTCCTACTGATAATGGAGGCAGTTGGGTAACTGAAATGGACCTAGACCTACAATAAGTCATTATTTTAGGTCAGTCAGTGAGGATCCTTCTCTCTGATGACACTTTCCAATGACAAGTGAAACAGGTCACCCACAAATGAAGAATCTACCTAAAGGAAAAATCTCCTTTTTTTCCCCTCTTCTAGCTAATTCCAAATTGGAATTTGGAAGACAACAAATTCTCAGAGTCCCTGAATGAAGTTACCATATAAAACTTCTATAATAAAGAGCCTGACCATATGATCTCTTTTTAAAGGAGTCTGTATTACTGATCTCAGTGGATACTAAGATAAAACAAAGAAATGATGAACCAAACTGAATTCAAGTGAGATAAGAGAGCTGAGAAGAGACTACAGTTGCAATCAGGGAAAACTTAATTCTTTTACAAAACATATTATGAACTTGATGTATATATCAAAACATATACAACTTGAAATTCCCAAACTCTAATATTAAAATATTGTTGCATTCAACCTATGGCAAGCTACACATTTCTAAATCATCAATGCAGAAATGAAATCTCCCTTAATTAAGGATTACAATCTTTACTGGGGCTTCACAAAGACTCAGAAACAAAGTTTCAACAGGTACTTGGTAATAGACAACTCTTTTAAAAATGAAATTATACTGGGGAAAGGTCGTCTATAAAATAAAAATAGGTTAAATGCATATTATATAAAATTAATTTTCAAATTTTCAATATTTAAAGGAACACTGTATAACTGCAAATAGAATTTAAATTTGGGGGCACTATTGTGGAAAAGGGTTGAAATGACTGAATGACAACAAACTGTAAGAAAAGCCTCAAAGTAGTAACTTATTTATAAATAAGTATTTGAGCAGACCTTGGGAGAGTCCTGGAGACCAGGTGTCCATAGTGTAGTGGAAAGAACACAACTTTTGAACTTGGAAGACTTGAAGTCCTACATCTGTACAGCTACTGCCTTCCTTGATGACCATGGTTAAAGTCAGATCTCCTCTTCCTGGCCTTCAGTTTCTTCATCTGTACAACTGAAGGAACAGACTAGATAGGATTTGAGATCCCTTATGGATTTAACTAAGGAAAAATAGTTCTAACAAAGAATATAGAATTTTAGAGCTAGAAGGGACCTTAGAAAATAGAATGTAATTCAAAGAAAAAGAATTTTAAATCTATTTTGTTGTTGTTTAGTCATTTCAGTCCTGTCTGGCTCTTTGTGACCCCATTTGAGGTTTTCTTGGCAAAGATGCTGGAGTGGTTTGCCATTTTCTTCTCCAGCTCAGTTTACAGATGAGGAATCTGAGGCAAACGGGATTAAGTGACTTGCCCAGGGTCACACAGCTAGTAAGTGTCTGAGGCCAGACTTGGACTCAGGAAGATAAGTCTTCCTGACTTCAGGCCCAATCCTCTATCCACTGCACCACCTAGTTGTCTCTTAAAAGGGAACCCTGACCCACTTCATTTCTGATCTGGGCAGCAGGGCCTCCCCTGGCAGATTAGAGGCCTTCACCACCACCTCTCCAAGGGACTTACCGTATTGGTGTGAGACTTAGTTTGGACACCCAACAGGCTTAGCCCACTACAGCTCAAAACTACCATGTTTAAGAAATCTACCAGCTTCATCCTCCCTGGTAGCAAGGACTATCAGCATGCACCATTGTACCTGGTAACCAAATATGAAAACACAGACAATATTTTTCTCCTAGTAGCCCTGGGCATCTCTGTCATGAGCAGGAAGGTCTGCCATTATCTGTTATCTAGAATCTTAATTCATTTTCCAATTACTCAGGACTCTAGGAAATATTACAGGTGACAGTCAGTCAATCAACATTTACTAAGTGCCTACTTTGTCCCAGGAACTCTGCTAAGTGTTGGAAATACAAATAAGAAAAAGAAAAACAGTCCCTGTCCTCAAAGAGTTAATGGGGGAAGACAACACATAAAAGGAAGTTGAATGGCAGGAGGTTGCGTGGGGAGGAGCTGGGGAAGAAGTACTTGGAGAGGGGGTGTGGTAAAGTCCAGTCCAAAAAATGCAGTGGGCAGGAAATAAAGGGTATCTGGCCCAGGAGCCCTCCAGTCAGAGGGGCAGAGGGTGTCTACTGAATACCTAGTATGGATATACACCAAACACTAAAGGGCAATAAAGTGGAAGACCCAGACACTACTCTGAATCATCTAATGCTCTATTCTACCTAAATGCTTTATCTCTTCATGCAGAAACATGTCAATAAGAATAAATCTACTGAATACAAAGAGCTCGGGAGATACAAACTAAAGAAATAAGGATTATGGGATATCTAACTTTGGAAAGTTTTCTTGAAGGTGCATTTCATGCCATATTTTGGAAACAGCTGAGGGGAGGTTGATGGAAATAAAGGGATTATTATTCTAGGTGGAGGGAATTACTATGAATTCAGTGAGACTAATAAATTAAATTAGTGAAGGGATGGAGTGTGCTCTGGAACTTCCAGAAAGAAAGTTCAACTATGCCCAAAGGACTACAAATAATATCATACCCTTTGACCCAGTAATACCACTTTTGGGGTTGTATCCCAAAGAGATCACAGAAGTGGGAAAGGGTCCCATATGTACAAAAGTATTTATTGCAGCTCTCTTTGTGGTGGCAAAAA
>CM053596.1:94554222-94585916 GCA_028646575.1 Pseudocheirus occidentalis
GGGGAGAAAAATCTATAACTGAAGTGACTATGGAACAGAATCTTGTAACCTAAAAGTGAACAAACAAGTTAACTTAAAAAAAATAATAAAATAAAAAAAAAAGAAAGAAAGTTCAATACACACGACATGTTTACAATATCATATATAGAGATGATCTATTCAGGGATGCACAGATCTTAGCACCTCAAAATCTCACAGGTATTCTAGTCTAGCAATGTCTCAAAGCATGATCAAGTGATCACTGAGCCTCCATTTGAATCTTTCAAGTAAAAGGTATCTTGTTATTTTGCAAAAGAGCCCATGAGATTTCTTACATAATACCATTTTTTTTTTTTTTTGCTTTTTGGAGGGCAGTTGGGGTTAAGTGACTTGCCCAAGGTCACATGGCTAGTTTTTTTGTGTTAAGTGTCTGAGGCTGTATTTGAACTCAGGTACTCCTGGCTCCAGGGCCGGTGCTCTATTCACTGCGCCACCTAGCCGCCCCCCATAATACCATTTCTTAAGAAGTCGTTCATGACATTGAGCAGATCTACTTCTTCACAGTCTGGCCCACCTAACAACTGCATACATAAAGAAATGCCATATATTCTACATATATAACAAAAATTCACATGAATGTAGTGCTGTAGTTTATACTACAGCCCCCTAAGGTAGAGATGAGGAGCTTGAGGACCAAACAGGTTAGGAGACTTGTCCCAAACCAAGATTCCAACTCAGCTGTGACTCCAAACCCAGAACCCTTCTACTAGACCACAGCACTCCTTCAGGAAAGTGCATGCATTAACTATTGATCAGGCCTAGTATGTATAAGATAAGCAAGAACTTATTGAGCACACATGTGTTTATTTGTTGACTGGAATAGATAGAATTTGCTTTTTTATTATTAGCTTTCATTTTCTTTTCTTTTTTTTGCTTTTTTTTTTGGAGGGCAATTGGGGTTAAGTGACTTGCCCAAGGTCACATGGCTAGTTTTTGTGTTAAGTGTCTGAGGCCGGATTTGAACTCAGGTCCTCCTGACTCCAGGGCCAGTGCTCTACTCACTGAGCCACCTAGCCACCCTCAGCTTTCATTTTCATTTCTTAAATTTCTATCTCCATTTTTATTTCTCCATACTGTTAAACTGGCTAAATAAGCAGCATGAAAACATGACACAGCATCAGGCCCTCTGAACTTCAGAGTATTTGTAAAACATTCGAGTTTTACTAAGACCTATTTTACACTTTTGTTGCAGAGATCAGTAAGGTACAGCAGAATGGGCTGAATCAGAAACTGGGCAGACCTGACCTGAGTCAGTCATTGGTTTTCTGAGCTAGGTCAAGTCATTTCTCCTCAGCTGGTCCACCAGCAATGATCAAATGCCATACACAGGGCTGGAGGATGTAGTGGGAGTACAAGAAGCAGTCAGGAGACCAATGGGATTGGATTCTAGAGTTCATGGGTGAGTCAAGTGTAATAAGACTAGAAGGATAAGATTGGACCAGGGGACAAAGGGCTGTAAGTGCCAAAATGGAACCTGTTTTCCTCCTCTAGAAAATGTCAGAATTGATGATCCATTGTATAGTTCCTTCCAGCTCCAAGCTCCTGGGTTCCCAAAAGAGAATTTCCCAATTCTATTACTTGATTTGCTACATTTAACAAAGTATCCTATCCTCTTCTAACTAGTAAGGGTTTACTACTGTAAAATGGCAAAGCAGCCATAATAAATCTGCTGACTTCACTAAAAATATCAAATAAACTTCTTTTAACATGCAGAAGTGAGCGGTTTAGTGGTTACTTTAAAGATGAATGGAACAGGGATATACAGAACTGAATTTATTTGTGATTGAAATTCAGGGCCAAATACACGTGTATCTCAAAGGAAGAATGTCTTCTAAAGAAGTAAAGTACCGTGGCCTCTCAGAGCATGATGAGATATGTAAGTAAAAGCATATCTGATTAAGTTCTCACTAAAATTGCTTGCTCCCACTTAAGACAAGAAGCAATCACAAACAAGACATAAAATTTTTTAATAGACAAACAGCCTACAATTCACTACACTTAATTGGAATTTACTTTGGAAAGAGGGATGATTCAGGAAAGATGATGCGAACTTGTAAAAACTACTACTGGACAGGCTAAGGCTGGTAGATCACTTGAGTGCAGGAGTTTTGAGCAGCAGGAGGCTAAGCTGATGCAATGTCCTGCCTAGAATCTGTATTCAATTGAAGGGGAAAGAGTGGGGTACCAGGCTGTGTAAGAAGGAGTAATCCCTGGGGTGGTAAGCCAGTAAGCAGTGGTAAGCCACCAGGGGCGGCTAGGTGGCACAGTGAATACTGCATCGACCCTGGAGTCAGGAGGACTTAAGTTCAAATCTGGCCTCAGACACTTAACACTTACTAGCCCTGTGACCTTGGGCAAGTCACAACCCCAATTGCCCTGCCTTCCTCCCTCTAAAAAGCAATAATAATAATAATAATAATGATAAAAAGAAGGGGTAATCCCGCCCAAGTCCAAGGCAGTGAAGACCAAAGCTCCTATGTGACTGGTGGTAGGTTTAGACTTGCGAGTAGCTACTATTCTTCTGGCCAACATGAGACTGAAGGACCCAGTTGGGAGAGAGAAAGGAAATGAAAGAAAAAAAGAGAAGGAAAGGAAAGAGGAAAAAAGGGAAGGAAAAGAAAGAAGAAAAGAAAAAAGGGAAGGGAAGAAAGGGGGGAAGTAAAGAAAAACAGGGTCAGTAGAGGAGCAGAGGAAAAGAAAAGGGGGAAGGAAAAGACAACACATACTAATTAAGCGCTTACCACACACCAAGCTTGCATCTCTAACTCCCTATTGGACATCTTGAACTGGACATCCCACAAACATCTGAAACTCACTATGTCCAAAACTTAACTCACTATCTTTCTCCCAAACTGTCTCCTTTTCCTAATTCCCCTACTATTGCTGAGGGCACCACCATCCCCGCAGTCACCTGGGTTGGAAAGCTAAGTGTCATCCCTGAGTTCTCACTCTTGCCTCTCATATCCAATCTGCTGACCAGTTGTTTTGATTTTCTCTCTCTTGAATCTCTCTTGCACATGCCCTCTTCTCTCCTCTGACACTGAGACCTCCTATTCCCCCAACTCACTGGCAGGTTCTAATGCCTGAAATACTGCAATAGCCTGCTAGTTTAATCTCCCTGCCTCAAGTCTTTCCTTTCCCCACTCTAGTCCATTTTCCATTCAACTGTCAAATTAACCTTCCTTAAGTTCAGATCTGAATGACAGCTCCCTATTCAATAGAACTTGAGTAGCTCCCTGTTATTTCAGATATTAGATGTCGTTTGGCATTCAAAGCCCTTCACAACCTGACTCTTCTATCTTTCCATTCTTCTTACAACTTGTCCAGGGTTGCACAATTATTACCTGAGGCCAGATTTCCTGATTCTGAGTTTACCTAGCTACTGCTTTGACTGCCCAACTAACCTCATACTTCTTCCCTTCCAAGAGGAGAAAATCCAAATTAATACTTTTTCCTCTTCTAAAATTTTTAGAATTAGAAGAGACCTAAAATGTCACTAAGTCTGAGCACCACGAGCAAAGTGAATTCGATCTAAAACATCTATAAATGCTCAGTCATCCAGACTGAGAAGTGAACTTCAATACCACCAGTGCCAAATAACTCACTACTCTCCACAGCAGCCCATTCTACCTTGGAATAGATGGAACTGTCATGAAAATTTTTCTTATGTGGTGCTGAAATTTACTTCCCAGAAAATCTTCTTCTCTTCCCCCCACCCCATTTGCTTGTTTCTGCCCTTTGGGGCCCACATACTGATTTACTTATTTGTGTATTGTTGAACTAAAAGAGAAAGCATTTTCACAGACCTTTTAGCATGGGGAGGGAGGTTAATTTCTTTTATTCTTAAAAGTTCTGTTCTAATCTTGGACTGCACCTTGCAAAGTCCAAAATATAGACAAACCTTAGGTTACAATCAACTCTATAGCAGATTAATTAGAGGCCTTGTTATTCAGTTCTTTTAAATCCATACTTCCACACAACCTGAGCTCACTGTGCAGCCTGACAATTGCAGGTATTCAGATTCAATGAATAAACAAACATGTTGTTTAGTTGCTTTTCAGTTATGTGTCTGCTGTGACTTCTTTGAGGTTTTCTTGGCAAAGATATTAGAATAGCTTGATATTTTCCTCTCTAGATCATTTTACAGATGAGGAAAACTGAAACAAACAGGGTTAAGTGAATTGCCCAGGGTCACACAGCTAATAAGTGTTGGACGCCACTGATTTGAACTCAGGAAGTGGAGTCTTCCTGACTCCATGCCTGGCACTACACATACTGTTGTCACCTAGTGCCTAAATGCAAGCTAATATGTCTCTAGTAAATATAAAATCAAAGACTATCCTTGTCCATGTCTTTCCCCTCAAAGCATTTCTGAAATGTTTCATCTAAGCTTCTCCACCTATATCTATCCACTCGAGGTCGATTCTTGCCTCTACACTTTAGGAACTACCTAAAGTCAGGCAGCTTATTTGGGAAGGAGCCATGAGGAAGGGCTAATGAGGCAAGGAACACTGATGTGGCCTGCAGAACAGACTGTTTGCACTAAACTGTTCAGCTCTTGCAGACCAGGCTTGAGATATAAGGCCTTCATTTTGGTCCAGTTTCAACACAAAACACTCTTGGTAAATCATCTTAACTACTGTTGGAAATACAACCGTTACCAATCTCAAGAAAGCCTACATGTTGCATTTGTTCATTGAGACTAACAGCTTTTATCTGCTAAGACATAGCTACCTTTAGAGAAGACAATGACAAATAACAAAAATGCAAGCAGAAAATTATGCTGAATAACAAAACACCAGAAAAGTACATGAACAGGGAGGGATAAGGTGAGGTGACAAAGAAGTCAGTCACCAAATATTAGAACGTTAGGTATCATCTAGTCTAATTCCTATATTTCCCAGAAGAGGAAACTGATGCCCAGAGAGATTGACTCACTCACCCAACACCATGCTATGAGAGAGTAGCAGGTAACTGGGAGGAGACTGTGCAGGAAGCATGGTGCAGGTGAAAATGGGCTGAATTTGGAGACAGAGGAGTTAAGACTGAACATCAACCTTTGCAAAATTATCTACTGCTCTTGTGAGCTTGGTGGTGTCAGCTGACCAACAGGAACCTGAGCTTTCTCTGTAAAATAAGTATAGCCAAGAAAATTTTTAAGGTCCTTTCTGTGCTTCAATGAACCTATGAACATGGGATGTGCCCTCAGGACTGGCAATGGACAAAAGGCCTAATTTTCAAAACGGATAAGGTAGACTCTGAAAATTACATGCCAGTAAACTTGATTTAGATTCCTGGTAAAATTATTAAATGAATTAAAAGATAACTTTATGAAACTGGTTCTCCCATTTAGGAGAGAAAGAGAACTAGACAAAGAGAGTCAAAAGAAAAGTATTCTAGTTCTGGCTCTGTTGATAATCTGTCAAGTGATTTCAGACAAGCGTATCTCTCCTTAGGGTCACAACTGCTTCATCTAAGATATGGGAGGATTAAATTATATGGTGTCTAAGGTTTCTTCCAGTTCAAACATTCAATTGAATGAGATAATGCATGTAAAGCACTCTGTAAACCTTAAAAGCTATTTATGTGAGTTATTATGCTCTACAATCCTATGTTCTGATACCCTTTTAGCTCTCACATTACAGTTGCTGTGAGGAAAGTACTCTATGAGCTGCAAAGAATTATATAAACATGAATTATGATGTTCTGAGGTCCCTTTACAGCTGTAACATTCCATATTTTATGTTCTAACATTCTCCATACTAAAGTCCCTTCCAGCTCTAGTACAGGTTCTAACATTCTAAAGTTTTATGATTCTATGAGTATTTATAAAGACAAATACTCTTCCAGAAAACTACCAACCAGGAATATTTAGGAGGAAGAAGAAGAGAAAGTGAGAAAATGCCATGACAAAACTTATTTTAAAAAAGTTTCATTGTTACAAGACTATTTAAAAAAGAAGAGTATTTTTTATCAGTCACACATCATTTCAACCTCACTGTTTTATTTCAGTCTTATAGGAGGACTACAAGTTAAACTTCTCTTAGTCCAGCGGTTCTCAACTTGTGGGTTATGTTCAATTTAAATACATACTGCATATCAGATATTTACATTACGATTCACAACAGTAGAAAAATTACAGTTATGAAGTAGCAACGAAAATAACGTTATGGTTGGGGGGGGTCACCACATGAGGAACTGTATTAAAGGGTCGTGGCATCAGGAAGGTTGAGAACTACTATCACATAGTGATATAGTCTATCACATAGAGAAACTTTTTAGAAAGGCTTTCTGCTAATCCATAATACCTCTAATTCTTAATACTATATGAGCACTGGCTCCCAGGCTCCTTTGCTCCTAAGCCTGGCGAGCCTTGCCACTCTGTAACCTTTCCCCTATTTTACTGTTCCTGAAAGTTTCATTGATTTCTTAGCCACAAGACACGGTTTTCCAGTGCCCACTGTATATTGTGTGGAAATCCTGCAATAAAGAGACAGTGCAGTCACAACTAGAAACTACTTCTCTCTGCACACAGCAGGCCTGACTTGATTCTCAAGTGGGACATCCTGACCTTTAGGTAATGTAACCAATCGTTACTAGAATAACCAAACTGAATTAGCCAAAGTGCTAATGTGCTCTTAGGTTTCATTAACAGAAGTCTAGTGGACAGAATAAGGGAGATCTCACTGTCCTCTGGCCTGCTTTTTCATGAAAGTAACTTAGATTATCATGATTGCCAATTTTATGATCTCATCTGGAATACTCTGCCCAGTTCTGGGCTCCACATATTAGGAAAGACATTGACAAACAACAGTGTATGCTAGGGAGGGAGACCAGGATGGCAAGGCAGATTTCGACTCAACTTCATAATAATTAGAGTTGTACAAAAATGGAATGGGCAGAGTAAGCTCTGTTATTGGAGTTCCTTAAATAAAGGCTGGGCAGCTGCTCATCAAGGACATCAGCCAGGGAACAATGATTTGAGTGACTGTTATGGCTTAATAATCTCAGGTTCCTTCCAATTCTGAGACCCTATGATTCCTTGACTGTCCCTAGGGATATATGGGAAGCCAGGAAGTTCCCTAATCCTAAAGTTCTTTCTCTGACGTGATGGTGACAGTAGTTTAACTTCAGCCTGTTAAGTCACCCCTTTAAATTAAGCAACTGCTCTCCCTAGCTTCCACCTTTCAGCTCTAACACACTCTGTTACTTCCTTCCTTACTTCTGGCATGAACCTCACTCCACTTCTTTGGGGTGCCTTTTCTTCATCTGTAAAAATGAGTGGTCATGAAATAGGTATCTGTGGATTGGAGAACAGCCAGACATGCATGTTAAGGGAGTATTACTGTGCTGCAGGAAACAGGGAATGTGAAGAACAGTCAGAAGTTTGACAAGACTTATATGAACTCATGCAAAGTAAAGCAAGCGGGACTAGGGAAATAATATACACAGTGACAACAGAAAAGCACGAAAACCAAAACTGAATACTATCAATTGTGATGATCTAAAAAAGACATGGGAAAATAAACTTTCCTCCCTTTTACACAGAGACAAGGGGCTCTGGGTATGGACACAGACTGATATCCCAGAAGATAGGCTGTTAAGAGGAATGTCTTCCTAGGTAGAGGAGGGAATATGGAGATGTTCAGCAATGAAAGTGATGTGAGAACAAAAGATAGCAATAACTTATATTTTTTTAATGAAGGAATTGGACTAGATGATATCTAAGGACCTTTCACCACTAGATCTGACACTCCTAGAAAGTTCAGCATACTGAATTACTAATGTTTAGTTTGACGATGAGTCATTGCTCCCAAAGAGAAGAAATCCCAAGAACAGCCTGGGAAAAATAATGCCTGAGATTATCATTCCTGATCATTTTAGGTTTTTATGGTTATTTACAGTTTAAAAAACATGTTCACACCTTTATTCCATTTGTTCTCTCCTCTGTAATCCTGTGAGGGAGACAGAGTAAGAATTTTAATACTCATTTTACAGAGGAGGAAAATGAGACTCAGAAAGTTTATGTGTCCCTTGTCTCATAATATTAAGTATGTCACATAATAAGTATAGAAAGACAAGTCATGAACTTAGTCTTCTGATTCTGAACCCAGTACTCTAATATACCATGCTGCTCTCCCAGAGTAAAGAAGAGAGGGAAAGATAGAGGCAGGAGTTAGAGGGATGTTGAACAATTCAATTCAACAAGCATTCATTAAGCACTTAATATTTGTAAAGTACCATTCTAGGAGCTGGGACACAAAGGACAAAGTGAAAAGAGTCCCTGCCTTCAAGGAATACATATACAAATAACTAAAAGGCGACTGGCACCTGAAATGAGCTTTGAAGGAGCCAAGAAATTCCAAGGCAGGAGTACAGGGGCCATGCACTCTAGGTAAGGTAGGCCAGAAGACAAGCTGCTTTCTTTTAATTTGTGAACACTGCTGAATACCAAGAGGAGGCATTCTAATGCAACTGTTAAGTGATGGGTACCCTACTGAAAAAACAGAATATTAGAAAGTCAGTTGCTACACAGGCTGGAAACAATAGTGCCAGAGTGGTGTGTATACTGCACAAACTGCTTTTCTTCTAAGCTGGAAGAGGACCTACCCTGAGCACTGGCATATCTGGGTCTCAGTTTCTGTATCTATAAAATGAGGAGACTGAACTAGATTGATCTCTGAAGTCCCTTCCATCTCTAAAGTAAAACAAAACCAAAAACAACCCTAGTCTTCTAAAAATAAGACTAGGCAGAAAGCATTTAAATACCTACTTTAGGAGACGGAAACAGGACTAAAGCTCTGATTATTCGGCGAAGTAAGAATTAGCAGAGACTGATTCAAGTGAATCATCTTTAAATGCTGCTGTTCAGTCCTGATAATCACTGATCTCTAACTGGACTCTAGTTCTTTTGGCCTCTGCAACCAGCTTCTGTACAATCCTACCTTCTAAACTAGAATTTCATACCTTTCAGTTATGTAGCAATTTCCTAAGGGCCCCCTCCCCTAGAGATGACCAAACTAGTAGAGTCAGTATTCCTTAAATAAAACAAGAGGGACCAAAATATGCACTCAGCTGAGCAGATTTCCTAAGAGGTGAAGCTTTAAGATGGTACAGTCATATCCCAAGACCAAGTGACCACTGGCACTTAAAACACTCTACTTCTTCTGAGGCCATGTGTTAGCACAAAGAAAAGGCTTTGCACCAGTTGGGAACTGTGCCAAGATTTTGAATCCTCTCCTCCAACAGTCAGGAACTCCTGCTGCTTCAGATTGTCTCCCCTCTGTCTCAAGGCTGATTCCCGAAAAGGTTTTTGAGCCACTAGAATGCCTGTTTTCTTCACTGATAAAAATATTAAAATGCACAAGGTCAAGGAAGATGCATGGTGCGCTCCACTGGAAACTTCCTGCCAAGCTTACACTGATCAATTAATAACTACTCTTAGTAGTTATATATCTACCAAACTATACTTTTTTTGTTTTAAATCATCTCTAAATGTTTTCTACAAGAATAGTATGAGGCTTTGTTAAATAATTTGTGACAAATCTATATACTGAATGAGTGAATTAATCTATAGTTAAATATTTTAAAATATCTGTTTTGTTAAGATAATTAAAAATTTTTTTAATTTATTTTTATTTTTGCTTTCTGGAGGGCAGTTGGGGTTAAGTGACTTGCCCAAGGTCACACGGCTAGTTTGTGTGTGTGTGTGTGTGTGTGTGTGAGTGTGTGTGTGCGCGTGTGTGTGTGTGTTAAGTGTCTGAGGCCAGATTTGAACTCAGGTACTCCTGACTCCAGGGCTGGCGCTCTATTCCCTGTGCCACCTAGCCACCCCGTGCCACCTACCTGCCCCTAAAAATTTTTTTTAAACCATTGGTTAAATAAAGGAGCATATATGTCTATTTGGTTAGGGCTGTCATCACAGTATGTAGTAACAAAAATTGCCCTTTAATAGCTAATAGACTGGAGATCATTGACCTCCTAATGACTTTGAGTATCTATTTTAGTTTTGGTAAACAAAATAATCAAATTGTTATTTTTGTGCCATTAATATGACTTGGTTGTAACCTACAGAATTAGAGTCTGGAAAGCACTTTAACATCATCTAACAGCCATTCTCCAACTGATACACAGTCCAAGGCTATGAAGAAGTTTTCAGAGAAAGAAATCAAAGCTACCATCAACCATATAAAAATGCTCCAAATTACTAATAATTAGAGAAATGAAAATCAAAACAACTCTGAGGCACCTCCTTATAACCATCAGATTGACTAAGATGACAAAAAAGGAAAATGACATACTGGAGAGGATGTGGAAATACAGATACACACCAATGTATTGTAACATGAACTAGCCCAGCCATTCTGGAAAGCAATTTGGAGCTATGCCCAAATAACTATTAAACTTTACATAACCTTTAACCTGGTGATATCACTATTAGTTCTATACCACAAAAGATCAAAGAAGGAGGAAAAGGACCCATATGTATGGAAATATTTATAGTAGCTCCTCTTTATAGTGGCAAAGAACTAGAAGCTGTGGGTATGCTCATCAACTGGATAACGGCTGAACAAGCTGTGGTATATGATTGTGATAGAATACTATTGTACTATAAGAAATGGAGAGGAGATGGTTTCTGAAAAACGTGGGAAGACTTCTGAGCTGATGCAAAATGAAGAAAGCAGAATCAGGAGAACATTGTAGACAGTAATAGCAATACTGTTAAAAAAAAAAAACTTTGAAAGACTTCGTTAACTTATCAATACAATGACCAACCACAATTCCAAAGGACTCATGATGAAACATGTATCCATATCCAGAAGGAGTACTAATGGACTCACAGAGTGAAAACTGAAGCATATTTTCTTCTATTTTTTTCTTTTTCTTGCTTTTAAAAAAATATGGCTAATGTGGAAATTTGTTTTGTCTATCTATATATATTTGTAATTTTTCTTGGCTTCTCAAGTAAGGGAGAGAAAGAAGGAAGGGAGAGAATTTGGAAGTAAAAATAAAATAGAATTAAAGAAAAAATCGCCTAACATCTTAATTCTACAGACATTTAATAAATGAAAGCAAACATAATGTAAGAAGGCACAAGAGAGATAACATGAAATGTCAGTTGTCATAAAGTTATAGTAAGTGGTAAAGGCGGGACTTGAATACAAATCACCTCAGTCGAAGGTTCTTGCTGCTGTACCACATTGCCTCTTTAGACTAAAACTGTAAAACATAAAATCCAAAATCGATTCCTCATTTAAAGCAGACATAAAAGGGGGAACTATATGAATAGAATACAAGATCAAAACCTTCCATCTTTTGTTTGTCTTATTCTTGTAGTTCTCAAATGAGTGGCTTTCTGGGTATGCCAGAATCTTTGGGTCAAGTTCCCAAGAACAGGGGATGTATTTTTCTAGGGTATTCATTGTCTGAGGGTTGGCTTTCAAGTGGTTGAGAAAAACTGCTTTAAAGAAGGCCAAAGGGAGTGGAGTAGGGCAGCCAAAGGGTGTAGGCTGGGGAGCAAACAGAGAACTCTCTGTGACCCAATTATGGTAGCTGTGCTGCTGGTAAGCCCACACACAACTAAAACATTACCATTGGGTGGGGCACCCGTAGTCAGTTGTGATTTTTTTTTCTTACCATTAAATCCCACAACTTAAAAACTGGGCATAGATTTTAAAAAACTTAATTAAATCTAACAACAATTTTTTTTAAAAGTAACCAAAATGAGAAATGGAAACAGAAGAAGAAAATCAGAGAATGCAGAATGGATAAGAAAATGAAGCTGCAACAAATAAAAGCAGATTAAAGGAAAGATAGAAGAGAGGAGATATAAGTGAGTGAACAAGACAAATCCATGACTAGTACTCAAGTTTTTAAGCAGCAAACCCATATATTTCTATTAAGCTGGACACTCCTCTTTCAACACTACAACACCTACTGTCTGTTTCATCTGTAACCATGAAATGAATCTTTTGTAATATTTCTTATACTGTTGAGTTAGTCTGGTTATTTTGATTGCTATTTAACATTTCACAACTTTTTATGCAAGGTTAAATAATTTTATAAAGATGATTCCCATGTTTTCTTGTCTTCCACAAAGACCTACTCATGGCTTCATCATGGCATAGTGGTGACTCAGGTTCTGAAAGTTAAATACAGAGTGCAAGCTATGGCAAATTATTTCATGCTTAGAAAAGTGCCAGCTACAGACCTGGTCTGCACTCTGAAGACAAGCTTATAGTAAGTTTAAGGAAGTTCATACTAGGCTGACCACTTAGTAATAAATTCTTTCCATAGTAACTCATGAAATAAAGAAAAATGCAAAATATTCTCAGGTCTGTGAGGTTCCCTTTCGCTTCTGTAATGAGAGTGAGAATGGTAGATAAAAGGGAAGAGGGTACTAAAAATTACATAATTCTTAGACCATGTATAAATTTTGGCTTAGCTGTTGGTTGTCTAAATGTGATATCCTTGATTTAATGACCAATAAGTGGACATAATAATGAAGGAACTGAATCATATCAATCTTGACATTTTTGCTAAAAATAAAACCAGAATACAGATAGAACTATCTAAATGAAAGGATAGCTCATAGGTCTTCCTGATTTGCTCGCCAAGTGGAGAGAGGTGACAGTCAAGAGTAAGTGAGATTAGCATATAAATTCATTAGTAAAATCTTGTGGGGAAAGATGGTAGAAGTCATGGACAAGGACTACATCCGTGACTTATTTGGTAAAGGGAAATCCTACATAGCAAAATTTCATCTTCTGGGCAGGTCTACATTTTTTGCAATTTACAGGGTGTGAAAGTTGTCCAGGGCACTCAGAGATTAAGCTCTCTGCTGAATGTGATCATTCTGTATTACAGCAGAATTTAAACCCAGTTCTTCCTGACTCCATGGCTATCTCTATCCACTTGACCATGCTGCTTCATAAAACAAAGGGAAACAGTGGCAGGCAAAACTAATTTAAGAACAGTTTGGAAAAAACTGGGAAGACCTTTATGAATAGACATAAAGTGAAATGAGCATAATTAAAACAATTTATAAAATGACATTATAGAGAAAAACAATTTTAAAAGATTTTAGAAATCTGATAATACAAGGATAAAACACAAGTCCAAAAGAAAGATGAAATACTCCACTCTCAGCTCTTGACAGAGAGATAATGAATTTAAAATATGACAAATAACTTGAATTTTCAGACATGGCTAAAGTGAGAATTAGTTTTGCATCCATGCAGAGAGGAATGTTTAAAATGTTTAAAAAATTTCTTTAATGGAGGGAGTAGTAAGAGGAATAAATTAATAAAAATGTACTAAAATAAAAGATGGCTATCTCAGAAAGGATGATCAAAAAAGAAAAGATTAATTAAGCCCTAATAGGTGCCAGGCACTAAGTGCTTTACAAATATTATTTCATTTGATCCTGAAAACAACCCTGGGAGGCAAATGTTATTGTTATCCTTATTTTACAGCTAACGAAACTGAGGCAGACAGCAGTTAAGTCACTTTCCCAGTGTCTCAGGCCTCATTTAAACTCAGATTTCTCTCACTCTAGGCCCACTACTCTATCCACTGCAGTATCTAGTTGAAGAAAGATTCAGTAGGAAATGTAAATCATGTAAGAATAAAAAGATAAATAAAGAAAAATAAAGAAAAAAGAAAAAGAAAATTTATTTAAAAAAAACTACAGCTCGGCAAGAGACCTAACTAAGCAAAATCATTCTGAGGATATTCATGGATAATAGAAAGCAGGACAACAAACAGAAGAAAACTGAAAAAGATCTGCTAAGATTTTTATAAGATTTTATTTTCGCCATCAAAGACAGTAACATTACTACTTTTAGATATTGGATGTTAACAGCAGTCATAAATAAATGCAAATATATGTCTGTGTGTGTGGTATTATGTATATATGGTAGAAAAGACATAAAAGAGAAAGTAGATGAAAAAATTATTAAAAAGCTGGATCAGACCAAGACAAGATTTCTGCCAAATACAATTATAAGACTCTGACAGATCTGTCATACTAGTTTTCTACCAACACTGTATCATGTCTGCAAGCCAAGTAACATTACAATTTCCAAATAATTAAAAATGATCATTGCAGAATCTAAGGTGGTGAACTAAGTGAAGGCAAGCAGCGCAGCTCCCATAGGCCTACTGCAGAAAAAAATTAAAACTAGCACCAGAACAAATAATGATAAAAAAAAACCCCAATGATAAACTACTATAAATCACTTCTACCTCTGAATAGCACAACAAAGACAGAAGCCCACACACATTAGGTGAAGGAGCCTTCTAGAAAAGTTAATGCCAACACAAACAAGACAGAAGCCTCTCAGTACTACATGACTAAACAGGGACATCTGTAGCCTAAAAGCCTCTATATCTAGAGGCAGCAAGAGCATTGGGATCTCCTAAGAAAGCCCCAGGATGAGTGGAAACTCAACAGAGTGGACATTGGAGGCCACTAGAAATGATAACAACTACTCCAGATACTCAGCATTCAAAGAGAAACACTGCAGACCCAGGAGTTCCAAAGATCCTAGGTCCCTAGCACTCTTGTCCTGAGACCCTAAAGAAGACCCTGAAGATCCAGTGTTTTGAACCTGAAAGAGTGAGGTGGGGGACTAACCATGGGAAATGCAAGTCAACATAGGAATTGGTAACCTAAAGCAAGAACAGGTAGGGCTGACCCACCTCATCCAAAAGCACAGTAAATAGAAATGCCTGGCCCTCGCCAAAAGTTCTGTCCCAGGAACTAAGATAAGAGAGGTGAGTAAACCAAAGAAGATACTAACCACTCTAAAGAATTAAGTACTTAAGGGAAAGTTTCTATCTCTAAATGCTTATATCAATAAAATAGAAAAAGAATATATTAATGAATTAGGCACACAACTAAAGAAAAAACAAACTGAATTGGAAATCCTGAAAATCAAAGGGGAGATTAATAAAACTGAAAGAAAAACATTGAACTAATAAAAACTAGAAGCTAGTTTTATGAAAAAATTAATAAAATAAACAATTTAATTTTAAAAAGAAAGAAGAAAATCAAATTACCAGTATCAAATATGAAAAGGAATAAAGAAGAAAATGAAGCAATTATTAGGAGCTATTGTACCCAAATATATGCAATAAATCTAACACCATAAGAAAAACTGATGAATATTTATAAAAATAGTAATTGCCCAGATTAACAGAAGAGAAAATAGAATATGTAAATAACTCTATTTTAGAAAAAGAAATCGAATAAGTCATAAATGCTGCTATGAATATTTTGATATATGTGGGACTTTTCTATCTGACTTCCTTGGGGCACATGACCAGGACTGTAGTAACAACTTTAAAGGGTATGAATTTTTTAGTAATTTTCTTCTTATGCAATTTCAAATAGTTTTCCAGAATGATCACACCACTCGCAGTTCCACCAACAATGCAATTCCTTTCTATTCAAATGTGTTCCATGAGCTCTACTTACTAGACTTTTCAACTAAAATGTGGCATGATGGAAAGAACACTGGATTGGGAGTCAGAAGGACTGGGCAAGAGTCCCAGTTTGGACTTCCTGGCTATGTGACTTTAGACAGAATTCACTCTCTGGGCCCCAGGGTTCACATTAGTAAAATGAAGAGAATAGACTAGAAAATCTCTAAGGCTCTTTCCCACTCTAACATTTTGAGATTCTGTTAAGTCTTCCTGGGATGTATCCTTGAAACATGGAAGCAGTCTTAAGCTCTGAACCTCAACAGAGTACAAGCTCTGACAGGTCCCACCAAACTGGAAAAATAGTTATAGGCCTGGTGACAGCCTGTCTATTATCTGAGTACTAGCCTAGCTAAGCAAAGATACTCATCACCAGAATTATGGTCCCTGGGGATAAAATATTTTTAGTCACTGCATGTAGTCATTGCAATTAATAAAGACAATCAAACTGTGGGAAACATACAAATCCATGTAGGGGAATGGAAGGGACTTAAAGCAATGGCCAAAATTATTGGATATTTGCAAGTAAAACTGCAGCATATATACCCATGTTTTTCAATGAAAACAAAGTTCAAATCAAGGTCAACAACATTCAACATGGCAGAGCAGAAATAATTTATTACAGCATGTCCAAATGAAGTCAAATTTGAGTCAAAGTATGCAGAGTTTTATTCTGAGCCCTGTCTGCCACTGCTGGTTGGTCTCCCTGCCCCATCTCCCTTTTCCGGTCAATCCTCTACTCAGTTATCGAAATGATCTTCCTAAAGCATATGTCAATAAGCTCTAGTGGTTCCCTATGTCCCTCAAGAACACATATAGACACTTGTTGGGCTTTTTTCCCTTCCTCCCTTTCTAGTTTTTTTATACTTTACTCTCTCTTCCAGGTACTGTAACATCCAGTGACACTGGCCTTGCTGTTCCTTACATAAGTCTATCTCCTGACTGTGCATTTTCACTAGATATCCCCCAAGCTCAGAATTCTTTTTCTTCATCTCTCCTAGATGCTTTTAATAAGCAAAAATGAACTTTTTCAAAAACCATGTCTTGATATCCAAAAGACTGACTGCTTTATAAAGGCTGTTTTTAAAGTTCCTGAATGGGAAGTAGCAAAGAGAACCCCAGAAAGTTATCTGAGCTCTCCTCAGTTTCCCTTGGAAACAATGTTAAATCAAGCCTCTAATCAGATTATGGAGCAACAGAACCTACAAAGAGATGGGAGTGAACAAATTTTCCAGCTTAAGATAATTTAGGACTTTGGGGAAGGTCTGTCTGTCTCACTTGCACAAAAGGAAAGTGCAGCCCAATGCAGATGGTGTCAGGGCAAGTTAGCCAGTAGCTATGAGCCACAGCATGAATCAGCAACTGAGGCCCCGCGATCCTGGCTCAGAAGGCCAGTTGTGAGGCTTCCAGCCCCAACAGAGAAAGCAAAAACTGCCAACCCTGGAACCACAGCACAATAGGTATGACTAGGCAAGGACATCCCAGTGCAGTGCAAGCCACTAGTATGTAAGACCCTGGTGCAGAAAGTCAGCGACCAGGCCCCTAAGAAGCCCAAGAAGCTTGGGATTTGCCCCCCTGTGCCCCAGAAGTAGAGCTCAACCTTACAAAATGAGCAAAAAAAGAAAAGAGCCCTGACCATAGTAAGCTATTATGGCTCCAGGAAAGATCAAAACACAAACTCCAAAGAAGACAACAATATCAAAATGCCTACATGCAAAGCCTCAAAGGTGAATATGAATTGGTCTCAAGCCCAAAAAGACTTCTTGGAAGCTCAAAAAGGATTTTAAAAATCAAATAAGAGAAGCAGAAGAAAAACTAAGAAATGAGAGCTATGCAAGAGAGAGTCAACAGTTTGGAAAAGAAAAGGCCAAAAGTTGACTAAAGAAAACAATTCCTTAAAAATACAACTGGCCAAATGAAAAAAAAAATCCACTGAAGAAAACTTAAAAAGTAGAACTGGCCAAACAGAAAAGGAGATACAAAAGCTAACTGAAGAAAATAATTCCTTAAAAATTAGAATTAGGAAATTGAAACTAATGACTCCATGAGATTCCATGAGAATCAGTCAAATAAAATCAAAAGAATGAAAAAATAGAAAAAATGTCTAATACCTCATTGGAAAAACAACTGACCTGGAAAAAAAGATCCAGGAGAGATAATTTAAGAATTACTAGACTACCTGAAAACCAGAATAAAAAGAAAAAGACCCTGGACAGCATCTTTCAAGAAATTATCAAGGAAAAGGCCCTGATATCCTAGAACCAGAAGATAAAATAATAATTGAAAGAATCTATCAATCACCTCCTGAAAGAGATCACAAAATAAAAACTCCAAGGAATATTGTAGCCAGATTCCAGAATTATCCAAGGAGAAAATACTGCAAGCAGCCAGAAAGAAACAATTCAAATAACAAGGAACCACATTCAAGATTACACAGGATTTAGCAGCTTCTACATTAAAGAATTGGAGAAGCTGGAATACAGTATTTCAGAAGGTAAAGGAACTTGGATTACAAACAAGAATAATTGACTCAGCAAAATTTAGCATAAACTTTCAGGGGAAATATGAACATTCAATAAAAATAAAATTACCAGTATCAAAAATAAAAAGGGTGAACTTACCTCCAATGAATAGGAAATTAAAACAATAATTAGGAATTATTTTGCCCAATTATATGACCTTAAATTTGACACTCTTGGTGAAATGGATGAATACTTACAAAAATATAAATTGCCCAGATTAACTGAAGAGGATATAAAATACTTAAATAACTTGATCTCAGAAAAGGAAATTGAACAAGGCATCAATGAACTCCCTAGGAAAAAATCTCCAGGGTCAAATGGATTCACAAGCAAATTCTATGAAACATTTAAAGAACAATTGATTCCAATACTTTATAGACTATTTGGGAAAATTGGAGAAGAAGGAGACCTACCAAATTCTTTTTATGACACAAATATGGTACTGGTACCTAAACTCCGAAGAGCCAAAACAGAGAAAGAAAATTATAGACCAATTTCCCTAATAAATACTGATGCAAAATTTTAAATAAAATACTAGCAAAGATATTACAAGAATTTATCATGAGGATAATATACTATGAGTAGGCAAAATTTATGCCAGGAATGGAGGGCTGTTTCAACATTAGGAAAATTATGAGCATAAGTGACTATATCAATAACAAAAGTAACAGAAATCATATGATTACCTCAATAGAAGCAGAAAAAGCCTTTGATAAAATATGGCACTCATTCCTAGAGAGCATAGGAATAAATGAAATTTCCCTTAAAATATAAGTGGTATCTAACTAAAACCATCCTCAAGCACTATCTGTAATGAGGATAGCCTAGAAGCTTTCCCAAATAACATCAGGGGTGAAGTAAGGATGCCCATCATCAATAACTATTATTCAATATTGCACTAGAAATGTTAGCTACAGCAATAAGACAAGAAAAAAACATTGAAGGAATTAGAATAGGCAATGGAGAAACAAGGCTATCACTCTTTGCAGATGATATGATGGTATACTTGGAAAACGCTAAAGAATCAGCTAAAAAACTAATGGAAATAATTAACAAATTTAGCAAAGTTGCAGGATATGAAATAAACCCACATAAATCATTGGCATTTCTATATCCTACCAACAAAGTCTAGCAGCAAGAGATAGAGAAATTTCATTTTAAAATAACCATAAACAATATAAAATATTTGGGAGTCAAACCCAGGAACTACATGAACACAATTACAAAACACTTTTCACACAAAGTCAGATCTAAACAATTGGAAAAATATCAACTGCTCATGGGTAGGCTGAGCTAAGATAGTAAAAATGACAATTCTATCTAAATTAATTTACTTTTTCAGTGCCATACCAATGAAACTACCAAAAATTTATTTTATAGAGCCAGAAAAAATAATAACAAAATTCCTCTGGAAGAACAAGGTCAAGACTATCAAGTGAATTAATAAAAAAATGCAAAGGAAAGTGGCCTAGCCATACCAGATATGAAACTGAATTACAAAGCAGCAATCATCAAAACTATTTGGTATTGGCTAAGAAATAGAGTGATGGATCAATGGAATATGAGAGGTACACAAGACACACTAGTCAATGACTATGGTAAATCTACTATCTGGTAAACCCAAAGACTCCAGCTTCCGGGACAAGAACTCACTATCTGACAAAAACTGCTGGGAAAACTGAAAAATGGTATGGCAGAAACTAGGCATAGACACTGTAAACCAAGATAAGGTCAAAATGGGTACATGATTTAAATATAAAGGGTGATACCATAAGCAAATTGGGAGAGTAAAGAATAGTTTACCTGTCAGATCTATGGAGAACAGAAGAATTTATGACCAAACAAGAGACTGAAAACATTCTGAAATGAAAAATGGATAATTTTGATATTAAATTTTAAAAGTTTTTACACAAAGAAAACCAATGCAACCAAGATTAGAAAGAAAGCAGAAAACTAGGAAACAATTTTATAGCCAGTGTTTCTAATAAAGGCCTCATTTCTAAAATATATAAAGACTGAGACAAATTTATAAGAATAAAAGTCATTCCACAATTTGATAAATAATCAAAGGATATGAACAGGCAGTTTTCAGATGAAGAAATTAAAGTCATCTACAGTGATGAAAAAATGCTCTAAATCACCACTGATTAGAGAAAATGCAAATCAAAATAACTCTGAAGTACCACACCACACCTATCAGATTGGCTAATATGACAAAACAAGAAAATGACAAAGTTAGAAAAGATGCAGGAAAATTGGAACACTAATGCATTACTGGTGGAGTTATGAACTGATCTAACATTCTGGAGAGGAATCTGGAACTATGCCCAAAGGGTGATAAAACTGTGCATGCCCTTTGATCCAGCAATGACTCTATTAGGTCTGTATCCCAAAGAGATCATAAAAAAAGGAGAAAAGATCCACATATACAAAAATATTTATAGCAGCTCTTTTTTGGTGGTAAAGAATTAGAACTTGAGGAGATGCCCATCAAGGGGAATGGCTGAACAAGTTTTGGAATATAAATGTAATGGAATACTACTGTGCTATAAGAAATAATGAGCAGGCAGATTTCAGAAAAGCCTAGATACACTGCTTACTTATTGCTTCTGCTTTTTCTTTTTTCATTTTAGCCCTTTCCTTTCTTTTAAATTTGAGCTTTGCACCTAAGGTGGCACAGGTATTATCTCCAGCTTCTTGTGCTAGTGGCTGCAGGGTCTGGTTATTTACATGGTACTACACTGATATTGCTCTGAGGTTCATGTCTCATGTCTGGTGCTGCATTGAGGTCATGGGGTAGGGGTTGGCTGGTGCTGCTGGAGGTCATGGGGGTCTGGTAGCTTACTGGGTGCTGAGCTGGGGTGCTGGAGGTATATGGCATGTGCTGAGACCCAGTGGGGTGTTTCTCCATGCCTGAAGCACATGTGGTCAGGCCTCTGGAGACTGCCTGTTTGCTCAAGCCTACGCTAAAACATGGCTGGCTGGGTGCTGGCTGGCAACCTGTGGGGTTAAGGGCTGTGCTGAAGCACTAGGAGGTCTGATCACTGGAGGCTACTGTGAGAGATAGCAAAGGGTTAAGTTTCTATAGAACTGCTAAAAATTACTGAAGTAAAAACTACTGGTAATAATTGTGAGAAACAGTAGCATTTAAGTTTCCATAGAATTGCTAGACATTACTAAGGTAAGATAAAGGGAGTTGGCAGACACCAGTCTGGACCAAGCAATTAGAAAACAGACAGTGGCCTTGGGGGACTCTCCGGCCAGGATAAGAACTGATCCAGTTTGAACCAGTGAGGGGTCAATGACTTAGTATTCCAAAATTACTACTGAGCTTGCTTGGTAAACCTCATGTATGTTATCTAACACGCCCCATGTAGAATTAGAGCCTCATTAGTAGAACATGGGATGTATGATAATATATGATGATGGGAGGAGGGTCATGTTTAGAGAAATATGTAGAGGGCACATGGGAAAACTTAAATCCTAAAGAGAACCTCTGAAGGGAGTATCTGCACTGGACTAATTAATGGTATAATGCTTTCCTTGCTTTTCTATTCTCTGCTCCTCCTTCCTTAAAAAAAAAAATGTATTGTTTCTGGCCACAATTGTTTAGTTCCTTTGAACTTCTCCTCAATAAATTTCTTTTAATACCCAAATTTTGGTATCACAAGTGTCTGTGTTTCTAACACTACCTGTTTGCCTGGGGCTATGAGGAAGTATAAGGTGGCTCTCACAGAGCTGGAATCCACTGGTTGTCCTGATTATGTTATGGCACTTGGGGGAAAGGGGATCTTGGTTTTGGCATTTGCCTGTTCTACCACACTGGGGCTCAGGATCTGGTTTATTAAGTGGGGCTTGCTGCAATGCTTCTAACCCTGGGCTGAATTCCCCTTTCACCCAAGTAAGATGGATCTTTCTTGCTGATCTCTACAAGTCTCTTGGGCTAAAAGACTGTTTCAACCCATCTTTTTGTTGTTTCTGCTGTTCCAGGATGTTTGGGGGCTCTATTTTATGGTTGTTTAGAGGTGAATACAGGAGAGTTACACTGGTTTAATGCTTACTCCACCATCTTCCTGTTTTTCTTTCAAAATATTCTTTGTTATATGGAAAAGTTTTCTGGGAAATGGAGACAAAGAAAGACAGTAGGGGAAATTCTGGTGATATATTAAAAATTAAAAATAGCAATAAAATTTATTTTTTTAAAAAATGTCACAGGACTTTATTGTTGATCTCAGAGGTAACAGTGAGCCGCTGGACTTTATTAAGAAGGGGCACGGCATGGTGAGAATTACATTTAAGAAAGTCACTTTGGCAGCTGAGTAGAAAACGTACCAGAATAGAAAGATTTATACAAGGAAGACCAAAAAGGAGTCTTTTGAAGTAATTCAGGTGAGAGGTGATGAGGGCCTGCATTAGGATAGTGGCTAGGTAAGAAAAGACACATATAATAAAGATGCTATGAAGTAGAAAAAGAAGACGAACTTTTGAAGTACTAAAGGACTTAGTTGTCTTTAGTCATGTCTGACTCTTCATGAACCCATTTGGGGTTTTTTCTTGGCCAAGAGACTGGTTTGCCATTTCCTTCTCAGGTTCATTTTAAAGATGAGGAACCTAAGGCAACCAGGGTTAGGTGACTTGCCCAGGGTCACACATCCAGTAAGGATCTGAGGCCAGATTTGAACTCTGGAAGAGTAGTCTTGCTGACTCCAAGCCCAGCATTCTATCCACTGCGCCACTTAGAGGCCCCCTCGAGGACTTAGCAGACTTCTTTAAACAGAACTCAAAATCCCAGTAAATAATTCCTCCTCTTTGTTACTGATCAACTGACTAAACCACTAATTAGAGACCCTAATAAGCTATAATATGATACTTATTCTCATCCTTGTTTTTCTCTCTTGGGTCATCTCAATCTCTCTCTACAAACAACATTAATTACATATTTTGTTTACTGACTTCATCTACAATATATCACTTGTCAGTTTCTTACCATTCAGATTTTCTTATCACAGAAATCCAGAGGCATCATCGTGTGGTGAGTAGTACAACTGGCTTTGGATAGCAGTGGAGAGAGGGTTGGCAATTAATTCAGAAAGCCCTGGGTTTAAGTCCTGCCACTGCCACATACTGGCTGTGTGCTCACGGATAAGTCACTTGACTCCTCTGCGTCCCAAGACAATTCTTTAAGATTCGAAGTTACAGACCAATTGCCTGGGAGTTATTAGGACATTTCCTACACCCATGAAATGATGAATCCCAATATTGGTTCCCCTCCCCAGGCCCTTTCAAGGAGTGGGGACCTATGACTTCATCCATATAACCTTCTTCCAACCCAGATCTCCAACTGTTTCAACTGACAGTGTTTTAGTTGCCTGGGAGCACTGTGAGGTTAAGACTCTGGGTCACAAAGCCATTACGTGTATGAGGTAGGAACTGAATCCCAGCTTTCTTGATTCTAAGCCTGTCTCTCTAACTACAATACTATGGTGCCTCCCACACACATGGGAATATGGATCAACTCTAAAGGGTATCTGACAAGTCAGCCACCTTTGCTTAATGCTCTCATTGAGAGGGAATCCACTGCCTCCTGATAGAATCTCTCTACCTCCCAGAGGCAGTCCATATTTGTTTTTGGAGAGCTCCAATTGTTAGGAAGTTTTTCTTCACATCAAGCCTGAACTTCTGGATGTCCTCTTCCTGTCCTCTCCATTGCTCTTAAGAGTAATAATTCACCAACTGATTAGTGAGGCTGGTTCTAACCTTTGGAGGAGCTCAGCAACTTCATCTATTATTCTAAGGCCCTATCTGGGCAGCCAAGTATGTAGCCTTGATAGCATCTCTTCCTTCTAAGAGTATGCCTGAATCATGCCTGTTACTTCAAAAAGCCAGAAATAGGCATCTCGTCCCTTCCTGTTTCCAAGCTCTCATGCTCTTTTGGACCTTCCACTAAGTTGCTGTTTCCTTTGTGAAGGATGTCTCTGCTTGATATGATGGACAGGTTCTGAGCAGAGTGACTGAGTCTGCTTTTCTATGCTCTGCCAACTTCCTCACATTTACTTTGATGACATACTTCCTTACCCAGGGAATACTTTCTAGAATTTTCTCAATCCAAGTAAAGAAGGCAAAATTATTTTGTATAAAGAGTAACAGTTAACAGATAACTTCCACCAAAAGTACTAGAAAGCTCATTGTCTCATTGTAAAAAAAAAAAAGTCAACTAGGAGGTTCAAAAGATAAGAGCAGTGAACTTATGAGTCAGGAATCTTGAGTTTGAATCCTGCCTCAGACGCAAGCTGTGTGACTGTAGACAAGTCACTTAACCTCTCTGTGCCTCATTTTCCTCATCTGTAAAATGAGGATTATAAACAGCATCTATATTCCACAGTTGTGAGGATCAAATAAAATAACAAATGTTAAGCACTTGGCAAAACTTAAAAAATTCTATATAAAGCTATTCTTATTCGCTATTATTAAATGACAATTTCTAGCTGCAGTTCAAGAAGAAGATTGCATGTTCCCCCATTCTCCCTCAAGTCAAAAGTTTAATACTGAAATCAGTTGATACATAATCAATGATGTTAATTTATTCTCTGAAATTTCCACTCTAGATTTCCAAAAATTGGGACATTCTTCTTATGCAGACTACTAGCTGAACTAGGGCTAATCAATCTTAATTCTGATAACAGATCTTTGCATTAAATGAAACTTCAGTAGAACCTTTGAGACACAATCTTTTAAAATAAAAAAATAAAGAGATGCATAATGCACATGGCATATAATAATAATCAAAAGTTACATGCGTAGAATATTTGAGAGTTATAAAAACTTTTATCTACATTAGCTCATTTGAAGGTGAAAACAAATGCAGCGTGGAATACTGAACAGTGCCTATCTCAAAACCCTGAAAACCTGGTTCGAGTCTTGTCTCTGATATGTTCAGACTGCATGACGCTGGACAAACCAGTCATTTATCCTCTTAGTGCTCTAGAGAGCTCCTCATGATGATTTATAGAGAAGCCAATGACATGCACTGGTCTATCCACGCCTGATATCAATGAAATCACAGGTGTAATCTGCTAGTCCCTTATGAAAAGAAACTGGTCCATGACAGAGATAAGGCCTGTTACATTGAACTGTTTTTCCCATGATGTAGTAGAACTAAACTAAATCACAGGATGTAGAGATAGAAGGGATGATTGAAGGTCACCTAGTCCAAGCCCTCATTTTACAGACCCTCATTTTATTACCTAATATATCTTAGGACAAATGGCAGATACATGGCAAGATAGTTGACTAGAGTGAAGGATGCAGCCCGTGGCTTCTTAACAGACCAAAGCTAATTAAAAGCAGAACCTAAACCACTGTTAAGTGTGGGGCCGGGCTTCCAAGAACAAGGTGGTGATGATCATTCTGCTGCCCTCTGCCCTCATCAGGCCATCTGGAATACTATGTTCAGTGCTTGGCATCACAGCTTGGGGATGGCATTGATAAGCTGGATGACTTCCAAGGAAGGGAGTGAAGTCCATGTCACGCGAGTGGAAGGAATTTGGGTTGTTTAGTTAGATGGTTAGTTAACAAGCATTTATTAAGTGCCTACTAGTTGCCAGGTATTGTGTTGTGTGGGGATACAAAGAAAGTTTTAAAAGTCTCTGCCCTCAAAGAGATCACACTTCAAATGAGGAGACAGAATGTACACGAACGTCTAAAGAAGAAAAGGTTCATAGAGGAACATAACAGTTCTCTTTGGATAGCTGAAGCTCTGTCACTGGGAGAAGAGATTAGATTTGTTCTGTAAACCCTACTGGATAGAACCAGAAGCCACGTGGATCAAAATGCAGAGAAAATGTAGATGTGAAGTATGGAAACACTACCTGACAAACAGAGCTGTACTAAACTGGAATGATCTGTGAGGCAGTACATTCCACTTCACTGAACAACTTCAAGCAAAGGCTTGACCACGGGCCAAGTTCATTAAAATGGAGATTTCCTTTCAAACATCATTTGAATTAGTTGCATAGTCATTGAAACCCTTTCCAACTCTGAAATATTGTGATTCATTGGTCCCAATGTATCTTTCCAGGCATATTTTCCATATACATATTAATATATAGGGATGGCTAGGTGGCGCAGTGAATAGAGCACCAGCCCTGGAGTCAGGAGGACCTGAGTTCAAATCCAGCCTCAGACACTTAACACAAAACTAGCTGCATCCTTTGGCAAGTCACTTAACCCCAATTGCCCTACCTTCCCCTCTCCAAAAAGCAAAAAAAAAAAAAAAACCCAAAAACAAAAAGTAGGTGCTATTAATATATGTATGTATGCATGTATGTATACCTATACATATTTTTCTCATGTATTACCATATCTTCCGGCCAGATTGTATTACTTGCTGTTCCCCAAAACTCCATGTGCTTTCTTTTTGCTCTTCCCTCTGTCTACAAAGTCCTCTTTCCAAATTTACACTTGCTAAAACTACTTACTCTTCAAAACTCAAATGTTAATCCCTTCATAGTTTTCTAAGGTCACCAAAATGATGCAATGGCTTCCTTCTCTCAACTCTAAGCTCAATATATACACTCATATGTGTGTGTGTGTGTGTGTGTATACTTTTATATTTATATATATTATACAATATATATGCTTTTCCATGAACAGTATGCCTTCTGCTGTAGTTATACAGCTACAGGCTTTGTGTGTAAGAGTTGAGAACCCCAGGGCAAGGGCAGACAATGTGTGGGAAGGACATCATTGGTGCAAATGTCTGAAATCATTAATTTACCCTATGGACTATTAAAGAGCATCAAAACTTTCTCTTGGCACCAGTAATCAGTGGAGGGGGTGTGTGGAAAATGAGCCCCTGGGTGTTTGTAATACATACTGAGGAATACAGAATAAAGAGCATGAAGGGTGACTTGGTGTTCACCTGAATAATTAGTGGTTTGAGTTGGAGAGTAATTAGTGACATAGAAGCTGAGGGAGTATGAGTCAGGGCATATAAACAGAGATGTAATCAGGTACAGATCCCCAAGAAATTCACATGTAGCTTTCTTAAGAGTTGAGGTTGTTCCCTTGGGCTTGACCTTCATTTGAGATTAGGAAATCGTACATTTAAAACGGAAAGAGACTTAAGATATCATCTAGTCCAAGTTCTTCGCTTTACAGATGAGGAAACAGGATGAGAGAGAGGTTTGTGGCCTTGCTCAAGGCCACAAAGTAAGTCAGTAGCAATCACTAGCACCACATGTTCTGCCCAGATCTTAGGTCCTAATGGTTTGACAAAGTCACATGTGTAGTTCTTAGTAACTGAGAGACAGAAAGAAGATATAGGTAGCTCCATAACGGGGTACTATTCTTCAGCTGACTGACTAAATACACAGTGCTTTCAGTAATGTAACAAATTCCATAAAAGCCACAAACATCTTTTAAGTACCAAGAAAGACAAGAGGCCTCCAAATTAGGGGTGTGGTATGACTGTAAGGGATGAATGATAAACTAATTGGTGGGAAGAATGATAGGTCACATTCTATTCTCTTCACAATACTCAACTGTGGGACTGTCTCCAACACAGATATACCATCCCTTTCACCCCTTACAGCTCAAGGCTCCCCTTTTCCCTCTCTGACTACAGTCCTCCTCCTACTGCTGCAAAAGGCACACAGAGGCTCCTCCAGGTGGGGCAGGTGACCCAAATGCAACCCATGTACTGGATTTGCCTGCTTTTCAGGCAAAATTCCCTGCCCCCAGATCCTCTCATGGCTATGACAAAAGGTCAGATTCTCTGCTTAAAGCAGTGGCCTCCTTCCCCTTTTCATTTTAGGTAGGACAGAATGAGTCACAGAGGATAAATGGGCATGGGTGAGTTTCACTGTATGTAGTAGATATCATTACATTATCTTTTCCCCAAAATCCAGCCCTCTTCCAATCTTCCTTATTTCATATCAAGGGTACCCTTCTAGTTAGTTACCCTTCTAGTCACTACTCAATCTCCCTCACCTTCCAAAGGATGTCAGTTGCCAATTCTCATCATTTCTACTTTCCCAACATCTCTTCCTTCCACTCATAGTCATTACTCTTATTCAGGGCCTCATAACCTCTGACTTGGACTATTTCAATAGCCTTCCTGACTCTTCCGGGCTTCTCTGACTTGAGTCTTTCTCTACTGACATCCATCCTCCATAAAGCTGCCAAATTAATATTCCTAAAGGACAATTCTGACTATGCCAGTTCCCTACTCATTAAATTACAGTGAATCCATATAGACTCTAGACTCAAATACTACTTTATCTTTATCTCATCTTTCATAAATTTTGGCTTTTGTATAAGTTCTATAATGCACATCAGTGCAGTCCCACATGTTTATAATTTTAAGTAAATACACATGTTATGGTTGTTTTGTCAAAAATTTTTGGTGACAGAGGTTGCCCACTTAAAAAAATCTGAAGACTTACTGGAGAAAGAAATGTAGTTTTTTGGACCTAATGTATTTCTATTTTCCCTCAACACTGTTGTTACAGTATTACTGACAGAGACTAGTTCCCACGACAAGGTGACCTAGAGAGCTTCCCTTGTCAATGCATGACTTTGGTAATTGTCTGTATCCTCGTTCCTATTACCCAGGAAAAGAATCTGTTGTTGCTGTTGTTTTCTGACTGCCTTGTTGACTCAATTTCACCTACACTAGAAGAAGAGAAGGAAGAATTTTGACCCAGGCCCCTAATTTCAAATTCTCTGCACTGTCATGCTGCTTCCCAGGTATTTGGGGAGACTGAAAATTAAGGTTGCATGAAAAGAGAGATTCACCCAGTTTTCAATTACCTAGTGAAACTGAGCAGCACCTAAGCCGTAGGGCTAATCACCATGAAGCAATTCTAACACTTAAGAACAATAATGACAAATCCCTGATAGTTGTGAAATATCTGATTGGGTGATTCTGAGCCTCCTGAATAGTCTCTGTATGATAAAATAATGTCTATGTCGGGGTAGGATTGTGCATGCAAACCCAGACCCAAAGCACTTAAGTGTGTGAACGTTTCTATATCATGTCCTCTACTGCACAGTAAGATACTTGAGGCCAGGGATCATATCATTTTAATATAAAAAAGATTATTATCTCTAGAGTTCTTCAGAACTTATAAAGCATTCCTCACAACTCTACAAATTGAGTATTCAGGGAAGGAAGAGAGCTTGAAGTCTCACCCAATCCAACTCCTTATGTTATTATACCCATCATTTTACATATGAAAAAATAGAGGCCCAGAGAGGTTAAGTCACTTGCCCAGGGTCCCATGCTAATATAGCAGAACTAGCATCTAAAACAATCTGAAACCAAATCACTGATTTTTCTACTATGCCAGGCCACTCTCTTCACTGTTGTATTCCCTGTAATACTGAGCTGGTTTCCTGTATGTAATAAACATTTGCTAAAAGTTTGACATCATTCATATGTTACTCTCACCCCTTTTCCCACCTAGTTCATCACTAGTTCATCACTTTCATTCTAGATGAATGAAAGAGAAGACAGGCAGGGAAGCAGAAGCAGACTAGACTGAATTAGAGCACTGCTGCTGAGCTCACTGCTCTCTTACCACCCTCTTCTTTATAAAGAGTAAGTAGGGAAAAAAACAGAAGAAAAACTATGAGAGAAGAGCTGAGGGAAATACATGATTAACGATCACAACTGTGAATGTGAATGGAATGAAGGCACTCCTCATAAAATGGAGGGAATGGATCAGAAACCAAAATCAAACAGTATGTTGAACATACTTAAGACAGAAAGATGCACATGGAGTTCAAAATAAGGGGCTGAAGCAAATCTGTTACCCACACTGGAGACAAACAATAAGATCAAGGGTAAAGCAAGAATGTCCATCATCATCATTACTATTCAATACAGTGTTAGAAATCCTAGCTATAGCAGTAAGACAAGAAAAAAGAAATTGAGGGAATAAAAGAAAACACAATTATTACTTCTTGTAGGTGATACAGTAATTTAGAGAATCCTATAAAATCAACTAAAAATTAATTGCAACAATTAAAAATTTAAGCAAAATTGTAAGATAAAATAGACTCACAAATCATTTACCTTTCTGTTACTGCTAACATAGTATGTTGGAAGAGATAGAGAAATTTCATTTGAAATAACTATAGAAAATATAAAATCTTTGGGAGTATACCAGGCAAGACACAAAAAGGAATTATTTCAATACAATTAACAAAACACTCTTTACACAAATATATGCATATAAATAACTGGAGAAATATTAACTGCCTGGCTATTTTGGCCAAAGTTCAATATCTGACAAAACTGTTAAAAAAAAAACTGGAAAGAAGTCTTTCAGAAATGAGGTTTAGATCAACATTTCACACTGTTAACCAATATAAAGTCCAGACAAGCATGTGACAAACACAAAGGGTGGCATTAGAGGAGTAAAGAAGAAATTATCTATTAGATCTATGGACAAGGGAAGAATTAATTCAGTGACAAAAGAGAGGGTTACAGAAAAGAAGATGGACAATTTTGACTTCATAAAATTAAAAAGGTTTTGTACAAACAAAACCAATGTAGCTAAAACTAGGAGAGAAGCAGGTAAGTGGGCAGAAAATCTTTGCAGCAGGTTTCTGATAAAAACCTCATTTCTTCAAGATACATTGGGAACTCAATAAAATGTATAAGGGTAAAAACCATTCCCTAAATGAAAAATGTCAAAAGATGTGAAGGTAGTTTTGGGGGAAACTTATAGCTATCAATAACCATATGAAAATATTCTCTAACTCACTAACAATTATAGAAATGCAAATCCAAGGTACCATCTCACAGCCATCAGATTGGCAAAGTGGAAAATGACAAATGATAGAAGGTCTGTTCTGAAAACTGGCAAAATACATTAGTTTTTTTCTTAATTAACTTTTGTTTATTTTTAGTTTACATCATTCATTTCCATGAGATTTTGAGTTACAAATTTTCTCCCAATATTTCCCCTACCCACCACCCCAAAACAGCAATCCCACTGTATACTCCCCCAATCTGTTCTCTCCTATGTCCTCCCCCATCACCCCTCTGACTTTCCAATAGAGCAAGATGGATATCCCTATCCCAGTGCCTGTATATCTTACTTTCCAGTTGTATGTAATTAATAGTAATAATAATTATACACACACACACATATATAGATATATAGATATTTTTAACATTTGATTATAGAACTTTAAATTCTAGATTCTTTTTATTCCTCTCTCATCACCCACTCTCACTGGAAATACAAGCAATTCAATACAGGTTGCACATGTGTAGTTAACACAGGATATCTTCACTATGGACATATAGTGAAGGACTGACTATATTTCCCTCCTTCCTATCCCGTCCCCCCACCCCCGCTCTATTCTCTACTTTGTCCCTGTCCCTTTATATAAGTGTGTGCTTCTAACATCCCTCTTCCCCAACCCTGCCCTCCCCTTCATATTTCCCCCTCTCATCCCCTTCCCTACTCTCCTGTAGGGAAAGATACCCAATTTAGAGTGTATGTCATTCCTTCCCTAAACCAAATTCAATGAGAGTAAGGGTGATCCATTCCCTTTTGCTTTCCTGTTCTTCCCCTCCATTATAACAGTTATCCCTTGACTCTTCTATATGAGATGATTAACCCCATTCTG
>CM053596.1:94586416-94607403 GCA_028646575.1 Pseudocheirus occidentalis
TGTAATATTTTCTCCTTGATCTGGGAACTCCGGAACCTGGCTATAACATTCCTAGGAGTTTTCTTTTGGGGATCTTTTTTAGGAGGTGATCAGTGAATTCTTTCAAGTTCTATTTTGCCCTCTGGTTCTAAAATAATCAGGAACTTTTCCTTGAGAATTTCCTGATGGATGATTTCCAGGTCCTTTTTCTGATCATGCCCTTCAGGTAGTCCAATCATTTTTAAATTGTCTCTCCTGGATCTATTTTCCAGGTCATTGGTTTGTTCAATGAGACATTTCACACTGCCTTCTATTTTTTCATTTGTTTGGATCTGTTTAATAGTATCTTGATTTCTTATAAAGTCATTTGCTTCCATTTGCTCCACTCTAATTCTGAAGGAATTATTCTCCTCAGTGAGCTTTCAACATTCTTTTTCCATCCAGCAAATTTGACTTTTTAAGGCATTCTTCCCCTCACTGGCTTTTTGGGCCTCTTTTGCCATTTGAGTTAATCTTTTTTTAAGGTGTTATTGTCTTCAGTCAGATTGTTGACTCTCTTTTTGTGATTTTCTTGAATCATTCTCATTTTTCTTCCCAATTTGTCCTCCATTTCTCTTATTTCGTTTTCAAAATCCTTCTTGAGCTCTTCTATGGATTGTAACAAGTTTACATTTTTCTTGGAAGCTTTTGGTACAGGAGTTCTGACTGTGTTGTCTTCCTCCTGTTCCATGCTTTGATTCTTTATATCCCCCAAAAAGGAATCTAAAGTTCGATTGCTGAGCTTGGTTTGCTTCCTTTGCCTTCTCATGTTGCCAGTCAATTATTTGAGTTTTGTGCACTGTAGAACTCTGCTTTCAGAGGGGAGAGCTCTGTCCCAAATTGCTGGGGTTTTTGCAGCTTCCAGAGCTATTAAGAGGCCACTGTCTTTGCAGCCCCTACTAACTTTGGCTCACTGATCATACACCTCAGGACCACCACCCAAGACCACAAGCCTGATTCAGGCAGGTTAATGTAATAGCACTTAGCCTCTGAATGGTCGCTTGGCCCCCCTGCAATCTGCAGGCCACAAGTTCTGAAGGAGCCTTGTCAAGGCGGCTGCAGGGGTCGTTTCGGCTGCTTTCTTGCCCTGAGGGCTGGTGGCTGGACCCACTTCTCTCCCCCAAATTTAGCCAAGTTCTACTGACCTTTCACTTTGTTCTTGGCTCTTATGGGTTGATAATTCTGGAAACTGCCACAGCTGCTGGTGATCCACTCTCCCAAGTGCTCCAGCTGCAGCTTGTCTTGGCCACCCTGGGGCTAAGCCACAGTTTCAGGCCCAGCTAATTTCGACTCCAAGCGCTCTCTGATTATCTGCCTGCCAGGCTGCCTTCAGCGGGAGATGTGTTTTTCTGTAATTTTGTGGGTTCTGGAAATCTAAAATTTGTTTAGAGTCATATTTTATAGGTATATGAGGTGGTTATGGGGGGAGCTGCGGAGTTCTCCTGCTTCTATGCTGTCATCTTGACTCCCACATTAATGTAGTACTGACAGAGTCTTTAATCTGTCCAGTAATACTGGGAAGCAATTTGGAACTGTGTCCAAAAAAAATATTAAACTTTGCATGCCTTTCAAGTAAGTGGTCTTTGCCGTGATGAGGAATTATAAATATGGGGAGTTTCCACAAATTGAGGAGTAGTTAAACAAGTGATGAAATGATGAAATGATGAGGGGAGTGGTTTCAGAGAAACCTGGGGAGACATATGAACTGGTATAGTTTGAAGTGAGCTGAACCAAGAGAAAAAATTATATAATAACAATAATATTGTGAAGAAAACAACTTTGAAAGACTTAGGCTCTCTAGTCAATGCAATGACCAAACATAATTCCAGAGGACTCATGATGAAATATGTTATCAACCTTCTGAAAGGGAGATGATAGACTCAAAATACAAATTGACACTTTTTTTTTTTACATGGCCAATGCACGATTTTGTTTTGCTTGACTATGCATATCTTAACAGAGGGTTTTTGTTTTGTTTTTCTTGGTTTTGTAATTTGAGAGGGAGGAGGTGAGAGAGAGGGAAGGTGGATTCTCATTTAAAAATAATTTTAATTTTAAAAATCACCATTTGTTAGCCTTTTGTGATGAGCCTTTCTGTATTTAGCTAGGCTCATCCCTAGATACAAAGCATATCAAATCTATTCTCAAAGGCTCCTCAATTTGGTAGGATCTGTCAGAATTAATATTCCAAAGGTATAGCCTTTGAGAGTTTAGAGTCACCTCCACAATATAATGATGAGGTAGGTTTTTAATGGAGCCTTAAAGATATTCAAAAAGTAACAGTAACAAGGCAAAATTTATACTAATTTGAGGCAAACAATTCATGTGAAAGCAGAGAGAGAGACTTTCTATCAAATAATAACATAATTTCCTCTATCAAATACAAAGAGTAAGTGAACTGACATTTGAGGTCCTTTCCAGATTGGATATTCTATGATCTACATATACCATAAATATTAAAGTAATAGGTTTGTGGATGAAAGAATAGTTATAGTAAAATTTCTCTTGCTCCTATTTTACTGTTCATCATCCAGGTAAAACAAAGACAATTTATTTCCTGCACATTAAGTTAATACAATTTTATTGTGTACCATGATGGGATGAGGACGAGAATGCTACTTAAAGGCAGAAGAGTAAGAAATTGCACTCTGAACTCATCAAGAATCACAGATTTAGAGCTGAGAGGATTCTAAGAAATTATTTATTCCAACCTGCTCTCATATGACAGATTATGGAACCTGAGGACTAAAGGGTTTGCCCAAGGTCACACAGGCAGTAAAAAAGCAAAGAAAGAAGCACAACAGAGATTCAAATCCCCTTGTTTATAAATATTGTTTCTGTCATATAACAGCTACACATGAATTCAACACACCAAAAACTTCAGAATTTTTAAAAATACCAAAACATAACAACAGTTGTAAAATACCCATGAAACTTTCCTATCACTTCATGGAAGACATGTGCAAAAAATTCTGCTCTAATATATCATGGGCTAGTCTGAGTTTGTATGGGATATAGGAAACAAGGCTCCATGACAGAGTAGCAGATTACAGGTAATTAAAAAAGACTCTTTCTTATCTGCTACCCTCTAAACAAAACTCTCCGTTAATTTGTACCTTGTTTTTGAGATAACTGATTTTTTCTCCATCTTCATCCCATTAATAAATACTCCAATACGTAAGAGGGCCTATGATCTTACTGATAAGCATGTTCTCTCCAATAATGCAGATCAAATCCCATCCATGCCTGTCTATCCTACAAAACTCTTGTTCCTGTCCTCCCATTTTTTGCAACAGTGCTGGCAACTTGCTGAGATCTTTACTCATATTTTTTTGACATCTCAAGGATACCAATGGTATCAATGGAGCACAATAGTCTGTCCATTAGCTTTTCCAGTTTCTTTCTCAATCATTCCATATTTGTCTAACCTGGATTCTCCCCTGCCCACAAAGTTGTTGCCATGGAAAAGTGACAATGGCGGTATCGCCTTGTAGCTGTTGCCTTCTTTCTATAAGTCTGTTCAAAGATAAGCACAAGACAACTGGGAGCTCAGGAACCCTGGAGAGTGTACCCTGGAGAGTGCACCCTGATATAAGGCAAACACCCTGGTTACTATATTCTCATGGCAGCTACTCTGCAGATGATCTTAGCTACCTTTGGAATGAGTTACAGTCAGCTGATGCTCTCACTGCCCTTTGGGTGCCTCTTCAACTTCAATTCTTCAGAGATCATCTTACTCTATGACTTAGAGGTGTACATTCATGAAAAAGTGTTGATGTTAAGATGGACTTGTTTTGTTGATTACAAGAAAAAAAGTCAATATTTAAATTAATACCAAAAATCTACATCAATAGCACTAAAGAATTAAATCATGCTAAAAGAAGGGCTACAATGCACTGGGTGGGTCTTCTATGTAGGATTTATTGGAAGACATGAACAAGAATTTCACAGGATGAAGAGTAGAGGGAGTACACACATCAATTAGATCATCTATCAAAGAATAAAGTGAAATCAAAATAGAAAACACTGCTTTTACCAGAAAGTATAAACAGGACAGCTTTGATAGCTACAGCGTTAAAACTTATTTACTTAAAAAGAAAAGCAAGATATAAATAATAGAGACCTGTAGTGGCTTCTAGAATTCTCTTTTTCTATTCTACACTGTATATAATAAAGTTGGGGGCGGGAAGGAAGGAAGTTAACTTTAAAATATTTTTTTTAAGTTGCTTCTTATAACTTCACCTAAAACAAGTAAGATTTTATCAGAGGAAAAATTATTTTAAGATTTCAGAGATAGGGGCAGCCAGGAGATGCAGTGAATAGAGCACCAGCCCTGGAGTTGGGAGAACCTGAGTTCAAATTGGGCCTCAGACACTTGACACACATATTAGCTGTGTGACTTTGGGCAAGTAATTTAACCCCAAATATCTTGCCTTCCCCGCTCCAAAAAAATAAAAGATTTCAGAGGTAAGTCCCAAAGAAAGAAAAATGTAGGTTCAGTTCTAAACCCTCTGTCTCTCAGTATTTTTTTTTAATTTCACAGACTCATAGAATGTTAGCACTATAGGGGACTTAAGAATTTTTTAGTCCAATTCCCTCATTTTGCAGATGAAGAAACTGAAACAAATTGCACTGGAGACCTGTGCAAGATCCTACCAGACCTAACTTTTCCACTTACCAGTCTTGTGACCTTGAGGAAGCCAATTACTTTCTCTGAGCCTTAATTTCCTCATGTTTACAGAGATAAATAATCTGTTTGGTTGGAGTTTTTTGCTTTTTTTGGAGGGTGGAAGGCAGGCCATTTGGGGTTAAGTGACTTGCCCAAGGTCATATGGCTAGTAAGTGTTAAGAGTCTGAAGCCAAATTTGAACTTAGGTCCTCCTGACTCCAGGGCTGGTGCTCTATTCACTGCGCCACCTAGCCACCCCACCTTTTATAATTCTTAAAGAGCTATATAAATATAATCACAGAATTATAGATTTGTTACTAGAAGAAATTATCTAGTCCTACTCAATTTACCGATGAACAGAGGCCCAGTAAATGATCTGCCCTAGTTCACAGATGCAGCAAGTTAAAAAAGCAGGACTTCTTACTCCACATCTTTCCACTGTGCTCCACTACAAGTCTACATTACCAACTGCCTTCTGAACACTTCAAATTGGATGGATGCCCTGCAGACATCTGAAATCCACCATATCCAAAACATAGCTCATTATGTTTTTTCCTACTCCTATCACCACCTCCAGCACCAAACTCCTTCCATACATCCCCATTTTCCATCCAGTCACCCAGGTTCATTCGTGGCCTTTATCTTGAACTCCACACTCTCTTATCCCACAAAAGCAATCAGTGGCCAAATATAATCATAGATTGCGATCAGTATTTGGCAATACCTATCTGTGTAAAAAGGCATTTCAAAGATGAAAAATGTAAAATCTCATTAGATTTTAGCATTAACAGATGAACATTTGCAATCTATTTTGATGATAGAGAACAATAACTTTGAACCAAATTAAGTGAAATATCCCAAAAAAGAATTCCACTCTTCTTATTAGTAGGTCTGCAATACACAAAGTTGGACTCAAGAGTTATCAATATATTTTGAATTTTCTCAATAAAAGGGTGGAAATTTGTTTTCTCTTTTGTCATATAAGTAACTATATAATGTCCCTGGTTTTGTCTTTTGCCCTCAAAGCCTAAAATATTTACTATCTAGCCCTTTACAGATAAAGTTTGCAAACTCCTGAATTAGATAAAATTGATTCACATGTCATTTTTGCTCAGTTGAGGATAGGGAGATAGCTCTCCACTATCAATTCATCAGTTTCACTGTGTCCTAGCTGGCTTTTCAAAGAGTGAATTTGCAGGCAACTGTGAAGCTATCCTGGGGCGGGAGGGGGGGAAAGGAGGGAAGAGAGAAATTATGGAAGAACAGTGTCTGAAAAGCAGGGAAGGTAAAACAGAAACACAAAAGAGCAATCAGAAAGACAAAAAAAAACTGATCGGAAAGGAGAGACAAGAATGAAAGAACCAAAGATAAAACATACAAATGCATTTCTTAATAACAAACTAGATCAGAGTTTGGTGAGGGTCTAAGAGAGGAGAAACAAGACAAGGATTAAGTCATACGTCTATAGCATTTTAGTCTGATGAAATACTTTCCTCACAGCTAAATGTTTGGTAGTACAAGTATCACTAAGCTCTTTTTACAGATGAGGAAGCCAAGGCTCAAAGAAGATTTAATGATTTGCTCTTCAACACATAACTAGTAACTGTGAAGATCTGAAATGAGTTCAAATTTTTTCCACTATGCCACATTGCTTTCCTGTACCAATTTACAAAATACTTTATATTGATTATCTCTCATATGATTATAACATCACCAGAAAGTAGAAAAGGCAGAAATCATTACCTCCATTTTACAGATGACAAACTTAAGCCTACATAATCAGCCCCCAACACAATCCTAATTAAATGAAACCCAGGTGGTGGTGTTTCAGATCTGCCAAACTTCTCCAGAGGTTCTGTTAATGACCCTCACTGACTGACATGGGACTGTTTGAGGGAGACAATGGAATTTAGAGGGCTCCACATTCTGCTTACAGAGAGAAGAAATTATATGACACAAATCTTGAGAGTTTGGGTTTGAATCTCGGGAATGATAGATGGGAAACTGCTTATGCACCTTAAAAGACTTAAGTTGAGAATCATGAGGTAGACAAGACTGAGAGACAGGAAAAATGCAGTCAATAAGAAGTATAGTGGCATTTTTCAAAAAGGGTTTATTTCTGAATTTCTTTAATTTTTATTCTAAAGAAGGAAAAAATATAAGAAAAACCAATTACCTAATGCAGACAAAATAGAAGGAAGCATCTTTAAATAGGAAATTAACCTCATACTACATGCCAACTGAAAATAAGAAAAGCTGGATACAGTAAGTATTAGAGAAACATTAGGTAGCAAATAAGTCTGCATAAATACAATTAGAAATACTAAGGTAAATTCAGCCCCATACTAATCAATGAGACTTGGGAGGCTATAATTTGTGACAGGAACATGACAATGAAAGGGCTACTTCTTTTTAACGTTATTCAAAAGAGATCAGACAGGCTTATAGAGTAGTATCAACAAAATATTCCAATAAAACATTCTTCCTGTAAGGAAACCTACCAGAGCAGGGGGAGAGGGGGAATGAAGGAAAACTTTTAAATGAGGATGACCAAAGAAGAGAAAAATACCAGGTTAATGAAAGCAGGGCTGTGTTACAAGATACATGGCCAGATGAACAGGTTAATTATTTCTGAAAGGACCTCACAAGACTGGCACTGAAATGAAAAACAGAACTTAGGGGAAACTCCAACTATTTGGAAACCTGCTGAGGGCTTTCTTTACTAAAGGTAGAGGAACTGATCAATTCTTTCTAGGTCTTGCTCATAATTTCAGCCATCAGCTGCTGGAACACGGGAAGCTTCTATTTTGGAATTGCTTGTGAGAAGGGACTGATTTAAAAAAAAAAAAAAGGAACTGATGAGCAAAGTAAAAATTCTGGAATGTTGAAAATTACCAAACATTCCTAAGAGTTTCTGATAGCTAAGGGAGTAAAGCTTAGCACAATGACATGAAAACTTAATTTTTGAAGAGCTCATTTCAAAGGGTTCAGATAAATAAGATCCCATGGCCTAAGATTCTATAGGAGAAGCTAGCTCAAGGACGGTATACTCTCAACTGAATTCTGAAAACACAAACAGAAATTATTCTAATCAAAAATGGTGGGAGCTGTATTAAAAAAAACTCAGTGTGGTTTTACAACAATCTCTTCAAGCAACTAGGATTTTTAAAAATACTACAGAATCTACAGAAGAAATACCCAATAACTGAGATTAAAAGGAAAGGAATATCGTGGTGTTGTAAAGAATGAGTTGAGGCTAGTCACAGATTCTAACAATGGCAAAAGTGTGACAGCAAAGGTAAGATTTGAAATGATATTTCCTAATACTTTTCAGTCACTATGAAACATTGCCTCCCTTGTATCATTTACAAAGTGCTTTTATATTGACTATCTCACATGTGATCTTAACAACATTTGAAGGTTTAAAAAAAGGTTATAGCAGCTTTTTTTGTGGGGGCAAAGAACTGGTAAGTGAGATAATTGAGGGGATTCCCATCAATGAGGAATGGCTGCACACGTTGTAGTATATGATTGTGATGAAATAGTATTATGTTATAAGAAATGATAAGATGGATGAATTCAGAAAACCCTGAGAAGTGTTAGGTGAGTGGATACAAAGTGACGTGAGCAGAACCAGAGAACACTGTACAGAGTAACAGCAATATTATAACGATACTCAAATATGAAAGACTACAACGATTCAAGACATTTCTAAAGGATTCATCATGAAAAATCCTATCCACTCCAGAAAGAGAAGCGATGAACTCTGAATGTGGACTGAAGCAGATTTTTCACTTTATTTTTTCTTGCTTTTTTCCCCCTACAACATGCCTAATATGCAAATACATGTTACATGCCTTCACATATATAATAGGTACCATACAGCTTTTGCCTTCTCAATGGATGAGTGAGGGAATAGAGGAAGTAAGTGAATTTGGAACTCAAAATAAAAAAATGTTAAAAATAAACATAATTTAAAAAAAAAGCTTTGTTTGGAACAAGAAGTGCTTGAGCTGGATGGAATGATAACAGGTGACAGACTTGAGTTCAAATCTGGCCTCAGACACTGTCTAGCTGGTTGTGTAATGACGTTGGGCAAATCAATTAACATCTATCTACCTCAGTTTCCTTATCTGTAAAACGAAGACAATAATAATAGCGCCTACATTTCAGAGTTGTTGTGAGGATCAAATGAAAAAATATTTGTAAAGTGTTTAGCATGGTGTCTGGCAGGTAGTAGGCACTATAGAAATGTTAGTTATTATAGTAATTATTATAAATTGCTAACATTTATATAGCACTTACCACGTCAAACACCGTGTGAAGCGCTTCATAAATATCTCATATGATTCTCACAACAACCCTGGGAAGTAGGTGCTATTATCATTATACCATTTTACCGATGAGGAAACTGAGGCAGAGACATTTAATGACTGAAGCAGCTACAAGGTGCAAAGGATAGAGTGCTGGGCTTGAAGTCAGGAAGAATCATCTTGAGCATGAATCTAGCCTCAGACACTTACTGGCTGTGTATGCCTGGGCAAGTCATTTAACCCTGTTTGCCTCAGTTTTCCTCATCTGTAAAATGAGAAAGAAATGGCACACCACTCCAGTATCTTTGCCAAGAAAACCCCAAACAAATAAGGTCACAAAGAGTCAGATGTGACTGACATGACTGAACAACTTCCTGACTTCAGGCCCCCAACTCTGTCTACTCTACTACACCACCTAGGTGCCTTTTAATAAATACATTTTAATTAATGCCTTTTTTTTCTTCAAAGAAGTTTGGAAAGGATAGAATAAAAATGGTTTACAGACACCTGAAACAAGATGAATAAGATACCAAGACAGCACTCAGTTCAAATTACAAGGCCTGGCCAAACCAAATCCCTGGGTACTAAAGAATGAGCAGATGTGATTGCTGGAGCTACTGAGTGATTTCAGAAGTATGGAAAACAGGAAATACCTCAGGACTAGAGATGAGGAAATACTATTCCAATTTTTTAAAAAGGGAAAAAGGTAGATTCTTCAAACCTACCTCACAAAAATCAAGGAACAAAATTTTAACAGAATGGTTTGTAACAGTGTTTACTATAAGCCAGCACTGATTTATAATGTTTTGTCATCATCTAATTTTCTTTTCTGACATATACAGAAGATGAATCAGTCAGTCCTTGATCAAATTAGGTAGTTTTCCTAAACAATCCAATAACACAGTATAAAGGAGATACCTAAACAAACTGATAACATTATATAACACATTGGCCATTGACTGAAACAAATGATAGAACACACAACTCTCCAGAGACTGGCTGGCTGCAGATCAGCTATGCCCCTGGTAGACTTTAAAAAGCAAAGTGGCCCCTCTCTGAACCAACAGGCAGTTAGGGGTCAATTTAATGCATGGAGGACTGAACTCTTTCGGAGTGCAGAAAGGTGGGAAGGGCATTTCTCTCTTTTCCCTCTCCCTAGCAGGATAATGGCACCCTGCAGAAGCACATGACCAGAAGAAACATGCTTGCATGTAGCCTGACCTAAACCTTGACCTTCTGTGTAGAGACAGCCTGGTCTCTGGAGCTGGGAATCCTACTGCTCAGGAGACAGCCGAGTTCAGAGACAAAATTCTGAGGGAGCAGAACTGAGGAGGCTTCCCACTGATATTAGAGCAAGGGTTCTTGTTCTTTTCAAAATAGTTTGGCTATACCCTAAGTACTTCAGCTGGGTCAGAAACTAGAAATTAACAGAGACTTTAAAAAACTGGTAAAACTAGATGCCCTGCAGAAAACAAGCACTAAGTCCACAGCAATAATATGCCCAACCAAGAGCAGCATGGAAATATGGAATGTCCTGTAATGGATCTCTGTAAGGTCACCTTCCATGCATGTTTCTCAGACTTAGGCCCCAATTATACATAGTCCGTACCTAACAATTCTCCCTGCTGATAGCATGTATGTTTCTGGGAGAATGTTTGCTAAGTTTATGATGTAAATGAACTACTGTAAATATTCTTACTATGCCATTTCAGTAAAAGCTTTTGCTTTGAGCTGACAATAAATTCTGGTGTAATATGAAAAGTAAATACATTGGTAGGGGTTCGTGACCTATATTTAGGGGGTAGGTTCACAGAATTCTTTTAAGCTGGGGTAGTCCATCAAAGTACCTAATCTGTGAATTTAAATAGGGGGTGGGTGACAACAGGTCATTTCAAACAAAATGACTCTTCTCAAATGTATGAATGAAATAAAAGTGGAAATGACCAAAAGAGGATTAAGCTTACTTTGGTTAGTACCTACTTCAAGATGTTATAGAGGAATTCCTGCTTCAAACATGGAATGGATTAGTTGGCATGTAAGGTCTTTTTCAACTTTAAGCTTTTATAATTCTAAGACATACATAGTTTAGTGGAATGAGCTCTGAACTTAGAGTAAGGAGATCTGGTTTCACTTCCATCTTTAATACCTAATAGTAGTATAAACATGGGTAAATCACTTTACTTGAATTTCAGTTTCCTCACCTGTAAAAAGTTTTTAAAACTGTGAGACACTACAGAAATGATCTGTAAAAACCTAACAGTGATTCAGTAATAGTCATAATTTGAATTCATATCCTCTAAATTCCCAATAAGCTATCAGAAAGTCATATCATTTTTGATTATAGTACAAAAAAATGGTCACTTTAATTTTTATTTTATTTTTAAAATTTTTATTTTAATTTATTTAAACATTGGCTTAGATTAATGTCTGCCCCTTTCAAAAATCAAGTTGAAAGGGAAAAAATTAATTTTGTCCTACCAGTCAAGAGAAAAATTACATAAAATGTGACTTTTCCTCCACAAGCAAAGCGAGACTCCTCCATTTCTACTCCAAATAGATACAGTATAGTGTAGAATGTAGGAAGTATTACGAAGGCCAACAAGAGCAAAGGATGTTAATGGAACTTTTAGGTCATGTGACACAACACAGGCTTAGATCAAAACATCCCTATAACCTCATTCACCCCTCCCCCTTTTGCAATGCCACAGAGACCCCAGCTCCAGCCTTGACAGGCAATTCACCACAGCCCTTTTTAGGAGCAAAACACCAGTGATGCAAAGCTCTGAAATGCCAGGACTGGGGAGAGCAGATTCTGAACTAGATCTGCATATTGTAGAATGTGAAAAAATCTTTGTATCAGATTTCTCTGATAAAGACCTAGTATCCAAGATATATAAACAATTAATAAATATACATAAGACTGACAGTCATTCCTCCATAGATAAGTGGTCAAGAATGTGAACAAATAGTCATCAAAAGAACTGCAACAGATAAATGATCAAAGGATATAAACAAACAGCCCTCTCAAAACAACCACAAAGTATTGTCAAACACATGAAAAGAAATGCTCCAAATCACAGTAAAAAGAGAAATACAAATCAAAACAACCTGGAGGTTTCACCTCACACCATGTAAACTGGCAAAGAAGACCAAAAAATGGCATATTCAATATTGGTGGAGCTGTGAAATGATACGTTTTGAAAATCAATTTGGAATTATGCAAACAAAATGACTAAAATGTTCATTCTCTTTAAACCAGAGATTCCATTAGTGAGCTTATACCCCAAGGAAGCTCTTGATTAAAATAAAAAGTTCCCAAACACTCGAAAATATTTATAGTGGCACTTTTTGTGATATCTAAAAATCGGAAATAAAGTAGATGCCCATCAAATGGGGAATGACTAAACAAACTGTGGCACATCAATATAACAGAATACTACTGTACTATAAGAAATGATATGTGAATGAATACATTGAAACATAGAAGGATCTATATGAACTAACAGAATGAGAGCAAGAAAACAATACCCACAGTAACTTTTGTTTAGTGGTTTTCAGTCAGATACTGGAGATACTGGAGTGGTTTGTCATTTCCTTCTCCAGCTCATTTTACAGATGAGGAAACTGAGCAAGCAAGGTTAAGCGACTCGCCCAGGGTAACGTCGCTAACGTTTGACTCCAAACCCAGCACTCTATCTACTGCACCACCTAGCTGCCCCATACACAGTAACTACAACAATATAAATGGAAAAAACAATAATACAACAAAAAAAATCAAAAGTAAATGAAACAGAATTATAAAGATCAAGTGGGCCTCAAATGAAGAGATGGGAGAAAACAATCCCAAACCACCCATTCGTGGAGATGGGATATTCACAGGTGTTACAAATTGCATATGTTTTCAGACTTTTTCAATGTATTGATCAGTTATACTATTTCCCCCCTCTTTTTCCTCTCCAAAAATACTATTTTTCATATGGGATGGCTCTGTGGAAAGGAGAAGGGGAGGGATAAATGGGATACTGTGTTGGTATAAGAAACAGAAGATCTGTTTTAAAAAATTCTTTTTAAAAAAAGAGTAAAGGGTATTATCAAAAAATGAATTAAGTGAAAAGATGATGGGCTGGTTACATAGTGAGAATTAAGGATAACCCACTGAGAGCCAGCGTTTTTTCCAAAGCCATCCTTTTTATTTCAAAGGAAAGTAAGGAAGTCCTATAGGACCTTGGGTGGACTCCTTGTGGCATATTTATGGGAGAACATGAAAGAAAGTTACGAAGGACAGGTAGGCAGGTGGAGGGAATGCCCACACTAATGAAAGCATAGATCCAGTTGAATACTGAAGTAGAATGTCAGTTCTCAGTTACCCACAGGAAGTTTGACTAATGTAAAATATTGTATTATTTCAAATTATTTAAATATGGCTTTGGAATAAATTATATGGACATTTTCTTCAATAGATTTATCTTCTTAATTAAGATCAGGCTAAGATTAAAACTACTTTGTATTCCCTGATCAAACACTACTGGATGGCAATGATGTCCCAGGAGCAGTAAGAACAGTTATGTAAAGAAACTACTTGAGAGTAAACCTCCAGCTGGATAACCTAACAGGTATTCCACTGTGCCCTTCAGAATGCCTGTTCCACTGGAACATCTTAAATCTTTTCCTCTCCCACTCCTTCTTCTTACTGAACTCTGGCTGCCCCATGATGACACAGTCTCCGTGGTCATACTTTCTAGTACTGGCTACACTTTCACTCATTCTCCTTATCTCATTGGTCTAGGTGAAAGAGCTAGAATATTCCTTGCTCCTTTGCCACCTCCAGGTTCCCCACTTCCTCCATCACTCAATAACCTCTCTTCCTTTAAAAATTCTAGTAGCTATTGCCTATAGTTCTGTAAGTCACTCCCTTTCCTTCCTCAAGGAATTTGGTGCTTCCCTCACAATTTTCCTCTCCTCCCCAATTCCTGCCCTCATTTTAGGGAACTTCAACATGCATATGTATTCTCCTTCAAATACCCTAATCACTCAGTTTCTCAACCTGCTCTTCTCCCATCAGCTTCTCTTCCACCCCACCTCACCACACAAAGAGATGGTCATACCCTTGATCTTGCCATCACCTACGAATGTACCACACCTATGTTCGAGAATTCCAAAATTCCCTCATCCAACTATAATCTACTGTTTTTCACCTTTCCCTCTGTCTTCCCTTACAAAACCCTACTCTTTGGCTATACCATGACCTTTAATTCCCTGACCCCTTGATTCTTTCCCACATCAACTGCCCTGCTTCAGTCACTCTTTCCTCTTCTCCCCAATTTGACCCGTTGGTGAATCAATCAAATTAAACAATGTTCTCTTCAAATCTCTAACCTCCTTACCATATGATTGATTATACTTAGCCAAGCTTCAATCTTGGCTCATTCCCTCCATTTGCCACCTCTGCTTCTATACATGTGCTAATGAATGAAGATAGAGAAAATCATACAATTCTAACCAGGGTTATATAACTTCAACTGGGCCCTCACTGCCGTTAGGCAATCCTACTAAACCACCTTATAAACTCACTAGCCCACTCTTCACAATGGCTTTTCCAAACCTTTTCATCACTCCTCAAACCTCCCAGAGCTCTTCCCTCCCCCCACTCTTTCAGCTGAGAACCTTGTGTCTTATTTTATAGAAAAAATTAAGACCATTCACCATGAGCTTTCTCTTTTCCATTCTCCCTTATCTCTTATCCCACAAGTGCCCTCTACCACTATCTCCTCCTTTACCCCTGTCTCACATGATGAAATGGCCTTACTCTTTACTGAGACTCTCTATTACCTTTAGAAGAAAATATAAATTCCTCTATTTGGCAATTAAAGCCTTTCTCAATTCAGTTCCAACCTAATTTTTCAGGTTTATTACCCACTACTCCCTTTCACACTCATGCACTCTATAGTTGAATCAAACTGGCCTTCTTTGTTGTCTTTGTACACCCTGGCCCTTACACACACACACACACACACACACACACACACACACACCTCTAGCCTGGTGCCATAGTAGATATTTAACAAAGGTTTGTGAACCTCATACCACTCATTTCACTTTGTTCTCCCCTTTTATGCGATATTTTAATTTGTATTCCATTTATCTGCATAGACCTTATTCTCTTTGTCCCAAATTGTAAACTCCCTGAGGGATGGAAACCTTGTGTTGTTTACCTTTTGGTTCCTTCATATACTAGCATAGGCCAGAGTACACAAAAAATAAGTGTATGAAACTATGTCAGACTTGGAAGTCGTTTAGTCCATCCCCAAGCTGAACAAGGAGCCTCACCCCTTTCCTTGATCATCTATTTCCCACTTGATGTTTCCAATGATGAATTTACTATAGAATGTAATAGTGCAGTTCCTATTTGCAGAGCTCAGATGTTCAGCAAGTTTTTCCTCATACTAAACTGAAATCTGCCTTCATTTCTACTCATTTTTCTCTAATCTACCCTCTGTGATCAAGCAGAATAAATATAGTGACCCTTGCATATGAAGTCTTCAAGTATTTGGAAAGTGTTCATGCTTCTCTCCATACTTCATTTTCTCAGCTAACCAACCCCAGGTCTTTCTATGGCATGGTGTACAGTTCTCTCAGCATTCTAGGATATATCTTCCTCTGATACCCTCAGCTTAGGAAAGTTCTTTCCCTTCAAAGTATCCAAGAGTCCTTTATCTGGCTCTCTCCTCCGCCTCCTCTTTCCCTCTACCTGCTACTGTAGGTAACTTGGCCCATTTAATATTCCTCCACTATAGGATTAGAAGACCCTTGAGAGCAGGGCTGTCAATTTTTAATATTTGTATGTGCAGCCTGTAGCATACTCCCTTGCACTCTGGAGACACTTATATGATTTGAAATTGGCATGTGCCCATATTGATAAAATTTTTCCTAAACTGTGGTGTTTGGTTGTGAAATAGGGAATGATAGAAAGAAAGGCAGGCTTGGGAACTTGTTTTGATGGGAAGTCCAGTTTCTCTACCACTATCAGGGAATGTTCACAATGCAGGGTGAGGCAGAAAAGTATGTCGAGGGGTGACTCTTGACCCTTTTGCCACTCCATGTCTCTGTACTGCTTCACTTGCTATTTAGCAGTTTACTGAATTTTACACAGCTTTCTCCATACTTAAAAAAAAAAAAGACCCCTTGTCCCTCCTAAAACTCTGCAGGTGCAGCCTTTTCCCTTTAAGTGAAAAGTAGTCAGGAAAGAACCCTGGGTGGAAAGAATTGTGTTATTACTTGGGAGAGTATTGTTACACACTGAGTGAAATTTTCTTTGAACTCTTTATGACTTCACATAAGCCAACACAGTGGAATTCCATATTTTTCACCTATTCATAAAGAACCACTGCAAGTTTGTCACCTTTGTACCTCCCAAAGCACCAATCCAGTACTCTGGACACAGTAAGTTCTTGTTTTCAAATTCTAATTCACCAAAGGCCCATTATTTCCTTAGTCAAAACACCCCATGTCTTCACCCCCACTCCCACACAATTTAATACAAGACCATGGTTCACACCCGTTAAATATCCTGGAAAGAGGTCCAGGCCAGTACATAAGTTTAGGGAAATCTGAAAACAAAGTCAGACTTCTGTCTTTAAGCCCCAGCCTGGACATGCGTAAGTCCTCCATGTACAAATATGGCTTCTGATGGATAATGAAGTATGATTTTTACAAAAGAAATCATGAGTACTTTGTCCCAGCCAGGCTTGACTAAATTATTAAGTTGATTCTAGAAACAATATTTAAGATGAAGAATTGACAGAATGACATAATCTGCCCTCCAGTGCTTCAGAGGAGCTTTGGAAGTAATCTGGTCCAAGCCTTCGTTTTAGAGATGAGGAGACTAAGGCCCAAAACCTCACAGCAGCTAAATCATAAGCAGGTGAGCTGGAATTGCAAAATCAACATCCTCTAATGTTCTAATGTTCTCTCCACTACAGTCTACTGGTTTCTCAGAGCCTGTGCCAGCACAGAGTAAGACCTGCCAGAATCTACCACGCTGGGAAGGTTTCCAGTCCTGGGCAACTAACTTTCTGCTGTCTGCCCAGGTGAATCTGGAGAAGCTCCTCATTGTCAGTCTTGTCAACAGGTGATGGATTGGGGGGGGGGGGGTCAACTATATTTCTGTTGTCCAAGGAAGGAAGAGCCTCAAAAACATGAAGAAGTTCCTCACCAGCTGGCTGCCACAGCAGCTCTCAAAGTCCATCTACTGAGTAGGAGAGGTTGCAATATGCATCAATAAAAGGATACCTACACAGACAAAATCAGTCCTTTTGAGTATCAGTACTAAATAAATACTGCGGCTGACAAATAGTAAAGAGGAAGGTAACTAGGAAACGGTCACTGTCTAGTAAGTATCTGTAATGTATCATGTGCAACATAAGGATTAATTTCAGAAATCTGAAATGTTAATAAAGCAAAGACTGGGGGGGGGGGTTACTATCTTCAAATATTTGAAAGGATGTCATGATAAAGAAATAACAACTGTTCTACCTGGCCCCAGAGGGCAGAACTAGGAGCAATTGGTATAAATTAAGGAGAAACAAGTTTTGGCTTCCCACCAATTAGAGTTGTATACCTCAAGGCTCTGGGTTCCTGGAGGTTGGTGAGCAGCAGTCAGATGAGGTGGTTTTACAGAGAGCAATCACTCTTCTAAAAAAATCTTAGAATGTAATAGTTGTAAGAAACATCAGGTCATAAAGTCCAACATGTACTACACTAGAGTCAGAATCCAGCTACCCTCCCCAGCTTCCTGTGGTCATCTAGCCTCTATGCAGACTTCAAGTGAGAAAAAAAAAAACAACCTACAATTTTCCTCAGCTAAACTATCTCACTTTTGGATAGCTCTCTTAGGACAACAGCACTTTAAGGTTTGCAGATCACACACACACATATATATATATTTTAAGCCTCACAAAATCCTGTTAAGTAAATAGTATAGGTATTATTGTTCCCATTTCACAGATGAAGAGAGAGACTAAATTACTCGTCTATAATCTAACAATGTGTAAAGTGAGTTCGAACTTTGATCCTTCCTGATTTCAAGTCCAGCACTCTTCTACATGAAATTTAAAAGTACCTCTCTACAACCCCATTGCTCCTAGTTCTGGCATCTGAGGCCAGAACCACAGTCTAAACATCTTCCATATAATGGAGTAGGATTTTTTCTTTTCATTCATCACATTCCCCCTTCGTCTTCTCTTTTCAAAGCCCAGTTCCTTCAGACAATTCCTATTCGGCACAGTCTTCAGTTCTCTCCCTCTCCATGCTGGTCACTGTCCTTTGAACATGCCACAGTAAGACGATGGCCTTCCTAAGATGTGGGGCTCAACTCCTGAATATAAGCCTTCCTTTTGAACACTGTTTCTATAAATACAACCTAAGAATATATTCTGGAATTCTACCCCCCTCAAAAATGACTAAAATGACCTTTTGACCCAGAGATCCCACCACTAGACATGTATACCTCAAAGAAGTCAAAAACAAAAAGAAAAGTCCCATATGTACCAAAATATTTATAGCAGAACTTTCTGTGACAGAAATGCACTAGAAAACAAAGTAGCCTGTGGCCTGGAAAATGGCTAAACCAATTGTATGTATCATGTGAACATAATGGAATATTACTGTGCAGTAAGAAACAACCAACATGAAGAATCAAAGAAACATGGAAAGACATCTGCAAACTTAAGCAGGCAGAACCAGGGAAGACACTACATACAATGACAACAACACATATCTTGTTTGGCTCTACAGATCAGGTGGGGGACTAAAAGTAGAATGTTGCATTTGTTGGCTAATATTATCAGTGTATTAGTAGATTTTTTGGTACAGCTTTTTTTTTTTTAACTTGTTAATAAGGGAAAGTTCACTGGGTAGTATGGGGATGGGGGAGAAGGACATAATAATTATGTGACAGAAAAACAAAAGGCACTTTAATAAAACTAAAAAACAAGTGAGATGGGCAACAGAATCACTACCACAAATAAGAGAGTAAGTAAATTCACTAATTAAATACAACTTAAGATTGCATACTGATGACTCACATGGAGCTGATAGCACATTAAAATACCTGGATCTTTTTCATGGGAACTATATTGTCTAGCAAGGTCTCCCCCATTGTGGACTTGTAAGGTTCATTATTTGAAGGAAGAACAAAAGGAAGGAAAGAAGGAAAAAGGAAAGGGAAGAAGAAATGGAGGGAGGGAAATAACTATTTACTAAGCACCTACTTGGTATGAGGCACTATGATAAGCCCTTTTTACAAACATTATCTCACAACAACCCTGTGAGGTAGATGCTATCATTATCTCCATTTTACAGATGAAGAAACTGAGGCAGAGGATAAGTGACTTGCCTGGGGTCATGTAACTAGTAGTATGTGAGGCCAAACTCAACTCAGCTCTTCCTGACCTAAGTCAAGAAGTATAGGTTTGGTTTGGACAATAACCCCTGAGATTCCTTCCACCTCTGTAATTCCTGAAGCAATTTTCATTCACATTTGAATCACAGAATCTCTGAATCCCAAAAGACTACACAGGAACAAACTTTTTAACTTCAATTTGGTTCATTATTCAATAGAGTCAGTCCTGCTAGCCTACTGCTACTGAATTTGAGCACAAATGTTAGGACACTTCTGCTTTTTCTGAAGGCATGTGATTTGGTAACTACGGGGAAGATATATCATAGCTACCTAGATTATTATAATTTCACCCACAAAGAGGAAATATCATTACCCTTATTTGAAAAGATCATTGGTTTTAGAATGAAAAGACCTGAGTTTTCATTCTGATGCTTCAATCAATAAGTACTTATTAAATGCCTACTATGTGCCAGGCACTGTGCTAGCAACACTGGGGATACAAGCACAAAGAATGAAATAACCCCTATGAGCTGATGAAGCTACAATCTGACACTTCACAGCCGTGTAATCTTGGACAAATTCCTTAACTTCTCTGAGCTTCTATTTCCTCAATTACAAAATGATGCTTAATGATTGTACCGTCTACTTCACTGGGGTACTGTCACTTAAGCCTCATGTACTTTTATCATGTTCAAATAATGTTTTGGAAAACAGTAGACTTTTAGGCAAATCATTTCATCTTAGTATCTTTATCTGTAAAGTAGGGATAATATATATCCATTTCATAAGGCTATAAGGAAAGCTTTCACAAAATATGAAGCATTTTAGAAAAGTGAGCTGCAATCATGATCATCCTACCTTTAGGCCACTCTAGAAAAGCAACCTTCTAAACAACATGTATATAGTCTAGGAATCTAATGCTGCTTGTGCTTGCAATGGTTAGCTGGACTGCAGAATGATAATTAGAACTGAGAGGGACATAGTAATTACAGATGTGGCAATAAGAGGATAAGTGAAAGCTGGTAGCATTTTTTCCATGTATGCTGGAAGAAGTTTTATTTCAAGGAAATCTCATTAAAAGGCAGATGAAGCAAAACGAAAGGGTTAGAACTGCTGGAGAGAACCTTGGAAATAATCTAGTCTTTATTTTCACAAAAGAGAAAACTGAGAGGCCCAGAGAAGGGAAATGATGTGCCCAAGGCCACAAGGGCAAGCAAGAGAGGCAGGATTTGGACCTGGCTCCTCTGACTCCTAATACATAGTATCCTAATGCAGTAATAACACAATGAAGAACTTGTCACTCCTTTTCATTTGTGGCAAGCACTTAAAATTTATCTTTAAAGGAAGCAATAAGAAAAAGAAGTATTAGTTTGGCACATCAGAGTTTATGACTCATAGGAATTTGTGGAGAAGGTATACATTGATTATACCCACCCACTCTAACCCATGGACTCTTCCTTAAAACTCCTGTTACAGAACTTTGTTCCTACCCTGTTAACTTCTTATTCTTTCTTTTTTTTTTATTTTAATTTATTTTCTTGTTTACATCATTCATTTCCACAAGGTTTTGAGTTACAAATTTTCTCCC
>CM053596.1:94607903-94638850 GCA_028646575.1 Pseudocheirus occidentalis
GTAATTTTGCTGGGTAAGTGATTCTTGGTTGTAGTCCTAGCTCCTTTGTCTTCTGGAATATCATGCTTCCTGACTTCTGATCCTTTAAGGATGCAGCTGCCAGGTCCTGTGTGATCCTGATATTTGAATTGTTTTTTCTTTTTCTGTCCACTTCTAGTGTTTTTTCCTTGACCTGATAGTTCTGAAATTTGGTTTTAATTTTTCTTGAGGTTTTTATCTTGGGATCTCTTTCCTCAGGCAATCAGTGGATTCTTTCAGCCTATTTTGCCCTCTAGTTTGAGAACATCAGGGCAGTTTTCCTTGATAATTTCTTGAAAGATGCTGTCCATTATGATTATGACTTTCAGGTAGCCCAAGGATTTGGATATTGTCTTTCCTGGATCTATTTTCCAGGTCAATTGTTTTCTCATGAAATCTTTTACATTTTCTTCCATTTTTCATTATTTTGAATTTGATTGATTTATGATGTCTCATAGAGTCATTAGCTTTCACCTGATAAATTCTAACTTTTAAAGTATTGTTTTCTTAGATTAATTTTTGTACTTTCTTTTCCATTTGGTCAATTGTACTCTTTAAGGAGTTATTGTCTTCAGTGGATTTTTGTGCCTCCTTTTCCATCTGGTTAAATCTACTTTTTAAGCAATCTTCCAGGCTTTCTTTTCATAATTCTCTTGTATCACTCTCATTTCCTTTCCCAATTTTTCTTCTATCTCTCTTATATGATTTTTAAGCTTTTTTTTGAGCTCTTCCATGATATGTTTCTGGGATTGAGACCACTTTATGTTTTTCTTTGGGGTTTTGCCCAAAGGTATTTTGACATTGTTGTCTTCTTCTGAATTTGTCTTTGTTTTTACTGTCACCACAAAACCTTTCTATGGTCAGATTCTTTTTTTTGTTGTTTTCTGCTCATAACTTTTTTCTTTTTTTGAAGGCGTTGGGGTTCTTTCTTTTAAATTTGATCTCTGCTCCCAGGGTGAAAGGGGCACTGCTTATTGTGCTGGTGGCTACAGGCCATGGCTGTTTACCTGATGCTGCTCTGATGTTGCCCAAAGGCCTAAAGAAGACCCTTATGTCTGTGCTGTGCTGTGCTGAGGGGATGGGGGTTGGCTGGTACTGCGGGAGACCATAAGGGTCTGGCAGCTTACCTGTTTTGAGCTGGGGTCCTAGTGTTGTTGTATGGCATGTGCTAAGACCCACTGGGGTGTTTCTATGTTTCCCAGTGGTTACATTGAAGCAGGAGACGTCAGGCCTCTGGGGGTTGCCTCTTTGCCTGGGCTACACTAAAGTGTGGCAGGCACTGGCTGGCAGCTGCCTGTTTGCTTAGGCACTCATAGGGTAGGCATCTACCTGTTTGCCCAGTGCTGTGCTGATGCATGTGGAGACCCAGCCACTGGAAGCTACCTATTTGCCTGGGGATATGCTGAAGCACATGGTGGTACTTGGAGCTAGAGTCTGCCCAGTTCCCTTGGCTATGCTAAGTAACAGTGTCCTGGTGTTGAGCTTTGCCTGCTCCACCATGCTGAGGCTCAGGATCCACTGCTGGTTTAATGAGATGATGCTTGCTACTGGCTTGCTGGCATGCTTCCTGTCCTGGGCTAAAAGATTGTTTCAACCCATGTGCTTGGCTGGCTCTTCTGTGCTAAGGTTTGTTTGGGGCTCTATTTTGTGGTTGTTTGGAGGTGAGGATAGGAGAGTTGCAGCCGTTTATTGCTTACTCTGTCATCTTGGTTCCTGGAAACTGATTGAGAGTCATTCTTTATAAGAGGAAAAAGAAAAAAAATGTGCAAAACTGATCAACACACTTAAAAAAAATCTGACATCTTATGCAATGCTCAACACCTGTGAATTACAACCATTGAAAGGGAGGAAGGCATTTTCTCATATTTCTTTTTTAGGTCCAAGATTCTTCTTTCTTTCTTTCTTTCTTTCTTTCTTTCTTTCTTTCTTTCTTTCTTTCTTTCTTTCTTTCTTTCTTTCTTTCTTTCTTTCTTTCTTTCTTCTTCTTCTTCTTCATCTTCTTCTTCTTCCTCTTCTTCTTCTTCTTCTTCTTCTTCTTCTTTCTTTCTTTCTTCTTCTTCTTCTTCTTCTTTTTTGCTTTCTGGAGGAGGGAAGTTAGAGCAATTGGGGTTAAGTGACTTGCCCAAGGTCACACAGCTAATAATGTTAAGTGACTGAGACCAGATTTGAACTTAGGTCCTCCTGAGTCCAGGGCTGGTTCTCTATTCATTGTGCCACCTAGCCACCCCAAGCTTGTTCTTTATAATTTCAAAACACTGAATTTCCATTAGTGTGTTGTTCTTTCTAGGTGGTGTAATGGATAGAGCATCAGGCCTAGAGTCAGGAGGACCCGAGTTCAAATCCATCTCAGATACTTACTAGCTAGGTTACCCAGTGCAAGTCACTTAATCCTGTTTGCCTCAGTTTCCGTATTTATGAGATGAGCTAGAGAAGGAAATGGCAAACCACTCTAGTATCTTTGCCAAGAAAACCCTAAATAGGGTCACAAAGAGTGAGACAAGACTGAAATGACCAAGTCATCATGGATATTGTTTTCCTGAATCACCTTACTTTACTTTGCATCAGTGCATGTAAGTCTTCACATGCTTTTCTGTATTCATGTTCTTTCTTTCTTACAGGGAAATAATATTCTGTTGCATATGCATATGCCACAACTCATTTAGCCACTTCTCAAAGGATGGTTTTGTTTCCATTTCTTTACTATCATGAAAAGTGTTCCTATAAATATTTTGGCATCATCTACTGCATTTTAATTTTCAATTACTTTAATTTTTTTTCAGTTAACAAGCTTTTTTTCCTCTTCTTTCTCTACCCTCCCCCATTGAAAAGAAAGAGAAAAAGAAAATTCCTGTAACAAGTATGTATAAAAGAAAAAAATGTCATATTGATATTTTCATAAAATGTATGGTCTCATTCTGCATCTTGAGTCTGTTACTATTCTCTTAGGATATTTTATCACTTGTCCTCTGGAATCATTCAGAATTGCATTGATTAGAGTTTTTAAGTCTTGTTTTTAGAATGTTATTGTTATTAAATCAGTTGTTCTGATTTTGCTTACTTTATTCTGTATCAGTTTGCACAGTTGTTATAGTTTTCTCTAAAATCAGCTCTTTCATCATATCTTACAGCATAATAGTATTCCATTATAGTCACGTTCCATTATTTATTCAACCATTCCCCAACCGATGAGCATCTCTTTAGCTTCCAGTTCTTTGCAAAAAGTGCTGGTACAAATATTTTGTACATACAAGTCTTTTTCTTCTTTCTTTAATCTCTTTAGGGTATATGCATGGTAATGGTATCACTCAGTCAAAGTGCATGCACAGTTTTGTGATATTTTTTGGTCAGATAGTTCCAAATTTCTTTCCAGAGTGGTTAACCAATTCTTAGTTCCACTGAGAGTGCATTAATGCTCCTGTTTTTCCACATCCCCTACAATATTTGTTCTATTCCTATTTTGACAACTTTGCCAATGTGATGAATGCAATGTGGAACCCCAGAACTGTTTTAATTTGTACTTCTCTAATTATTAGTGATTTGGAATCTTTTTAAAAAATATAGCTATTAAATAGCTATTTTTTTGTGTAACTACATAGCTTAGATTTCTTCCTTTGCAAATTGCTTGTTTGTATCCTTTGGCCATTTATTACTTAGGGAATGGCTTTTATTTTTACAAATTTGAATCAGTTCCTCATGAATCTTGAAAATGAGACCATTATCAGAGAAATTTGCTGTGAAGATTTCCCCCTAGTTGAATATGTTGTGTACAAGATTCTTGACCTTTTGTTCTTCTAGACTAATTTCATTCCCACTTTTTCTAGCTTTATAAAGTAATTCGATTGGTATGGTACTGAATAAGCAAAGTAATTTAAATAATATTGTCATTTTTCATTATGTTGGCTTAGCTTACCAATGAGCAATCATCACAGCTCCAGTTTTTAAGCCCATGATTCCATAAAAGTGTTTTGTAGTTATATTCATATAATTCTTCTGTGTTTCTTGGCAGGTAAACTACTAAGTATTTTGTACATTATATAGTTGTTTTAAATGAAATTTCTCTTTCAATCTTTCTAATGAATTTTGTTGGTAATATGCAGAAATACCAATAATGTATGTATTTATTTTGTATCCTACAACTTTTCTGAAGTTATTAATTATTTCAAACATATTAAGCATTTTCTCTGTGTTTTTTGCATAATTTGACCTACTTCGGTTTCCTCCTCTGAAAAACGAAGGGGGCTGCACTAACTGATCTTCAAGGTCCCTTTCGATTAAAAATCCTATGATATGTTTGTCTTACTCCTAAAGATGGTTTAACTCTTTTACAAAGCTTCACCTGATAAAGGCTTCCTTACCTAGAGCAATATTATTGTGCACCGTAATGAGACTTGTATAGATTTAATTAAATGTTTTTCACTAGATGATGAGTAAAATATTCCAAAGAAACAATTTTTCGGGGGAAACTGGAAGCACAATTACTAGGACATGGAGGCATTTGGGGGGAACAGGTTGACTTCTATGAACAAGGAGGATCTTGCCATCTCTCTCAGATGGCATTTTCAGATGTGCAAAAATACTTGTCCCTTCCTTATTTCATCTGATCTTCACAAAAGGACTTTAGTGCACTACTACAAGCTTAATACAAGACAAGTGATGTAACAGCCTCCCAACCCAATACGCTAATAATAATACTAGTTCATATTTAGATAGTGCTGCAGATTTTGCAAAGCACTTGGCATAGATCATCTCATTTGATTCTTACAACTCTAGGAGGTGGGTGCTATTATGAACCACATTTTAGAGAGGAGGAAACTGATATCAAGAGAGGTTAACTGACTTGCCCAGGTCCCCCACAACTCAGGTCTTCTGACTCTAAGACTAGCTCATTACCCACTGTGCTTCCTAATCTAATGTTATTGGGGAAGCCATTATAGAACAGAAGGGAGAACACTCATTGGATTTAGCATCAGAGAAACTGGGTTCAAATCTCTTGCCTTGTCACTTTCTGCCTCCATGACAAAGGAGACCTCTCTGAGCCTCAGGTTCCTCCTCCGTAAAAATGAATGGGTTAAACTAGATAACCTTTAATTTTCTTTTCAGTTATAAATTTGTGATCCTTGGTCTTATGCATTGTGTGCCTTAGTATCTAGAATCAGGGAGGTCATAGTCCTGCTTTTCTTCACTTTGCTAAGACCATTACATCTCACATGTCAGGGGAGCCAGTTTTGGAAGGATATTCATAATCTGGGGACCATCTGGAGGAGGACAACCAGAATGAGGAAGGAGCTTGAAATGCTGCTCTAGGAGAATTGGTTGGAAAAACTCCAGGATATTTAGTCTGGAAGAGAGAAGACAGGTAGTAGATGGGATATTGCTTCAGAAAGCTCTATCCTGAAGGCTTGCTTGGCCTGGTCCCAAAAGGCAGAGCTAGGAGCAAGCAAGACCTGATTCAGACCTTCTCTACTCTCCTCACACTTTCTACACTTCCAGCTCTGGGTATATTCTCGGCAGTGACTGACCTTTTTTGGGAAAATAGAGGCCATTCAACATGATCGCTCCCTTCTTTCCCACTCTACCTCTCAGATGACCCCTTGACATCATCCCTCTTCTGCCTTCCTTTACTCCAGCTTCTGAAGAGGTAGACCCAAGGCCAACCCCCTCTGTGTGTACCTGGTTGGTACAGCGGATAGAGTAGAATGAGCAAGACCCAAGATCCAAATCAGTCTTAGATACCTACTAGCCTTAACCTGTCAACTACAGTTTCTTTATCAGGAAATTGGGAATTAATTAGTCTCAAATGAAATTAAATACATAAAGTACTTTGCAAACCCTCAAGTGTAACATGACTATTAGATCCCCTTGATCCCATTCTCTTTCTTCTAGCAGCTTTCCCCAGCCATAATTTCCCCCCTCCTCCCAGTCTTTGCATTGGAGATGCAACAGGCCTGGAATGCACTTCCTCCTCACTTCTTCCTCTGAAATCCCTTAGCTTCCTTCAAACTCAACTCAGTGGCCAATCGGCCAATTCTATTCTTCTTCCCTCCCCAATAATCTAATACTTTCTTTGCATGTATATATTTTGCATTTACATATATATTTATATACATATCTGTATATACATGTATATCTGTATAGTTGTTCCTGCTAGTAGAATGCAAGTTCCTCAAGGGCAGAAACTTTTGTGTTTATCTTTGTATTAAGAACTCCCAGCATGATCAATCAATGGAGATTTATTAATTATCTAAAGGTATAGGCACTGAGCTTGGCATTATGAGTCCAAGGAAAAAAGAAGGAAACAACCCCTACAGGGAACTTACTTTCTAATGAGCTAGACGAATAAACATATAAAAATATACAGGATGAATATAAAGTGAACAAGTGCAAACATATACCAAGTAGTTAATTGCAAAGTCATTTGGGAGGGAGAATACCAGCAATGAGAGCCATCAGGAGAAGCTTTATGTAGGTGGCAGCTGAGCTGAGTCTCAAAGAGGGGTGGGGTGTCCTATCTGAGGCAGAGGCATGGAGAGAGCGTGTTCCAGGCACCAGACATTGTCAGGGCACATGAACATGGAGATGGCAGAGGGAAGTGTCATGTGCAAATAAAAGAGAGGTCAGTGGATCACTGAGTTAGAAAAGGGACCCAACAAGATTGGAAAGATAGGTTGGGACCAGGTTGCAAAGGTCTTTAAAAGCTAAACAAATGTGTTTACATTTCATAACAGAGGCAATAGGGAACCATTACTGTTGATTGAATAGGGGAGTCACATGGTCAGTTCTGCACTTAAAGAAAATTACTTTGGCAACAGTGTGGAGGATGGACCACAGTGGGGAGGCACTTGAGGTGGGAAGACCAATTAGGAGGCTGTTGTAATAATCTAGGCAAGAAGTAATAAAGGCCTGAATCAAGCAGGAGCTGTGTGAGTGGAGAGGAGAGGTCAAATGCAGGAGACGTTGTGAACTAAGTAGAAAGAGCAAGACTCAGCAATTGATTACAGGGGGCTGACAAAGGTTCCTTGAAGAAGGAAAGACTGGTTGAGACTTGGAAGAAGCCAAGGAAGCCAGGAGGAAGAGGTTAGGAGGGAGAGCATTCTTGGCATCAGGGATAACCAGTAAAAATGCTGGGAGTTGAGAGATAGAATAACCTTTTAGAAGAACAGCAAGGATGCCGGTGTTGCTTAATATGTCCTAATTTCCAGTGGGAGAGCTAATAACTCAAAGTTAACAGGGAAAGGCTCCTATAAGGAGGTAGTTCCCAAGCTGAACTTTCAGGGAAGAGACTCAACCAGGTAGTGGTGAGAAAGGAATATGTTCCAGACCTGAGAGATGGCCTGAAGTAAATAGCTAGATGGCCAGTGAATTGGAACAGAGAGTTCATGAAGAGGAGTACTGTCAAATAAAGCAGAAGGGGAAGTGGATGCCGGATTGTGAAGACCCCTAATTGCTAAACTGAGTATGTGATACTTGATCCTGTAGGTGATAAGGAGCCATGGGAGATTTTTAAGTAAGGAAGATGACATGGTTAACACTAGGTTTTAGAAATATCAATTTAGAAGTTGTGGGTTAGAGTGGAGAAATACTAGAAGCAGGGAGGCCACAAATTGGGAGACTGTTGCAATAGTCTAGGCAAGAGGTAAATGAGGGTTTGTACTATAGTAGAGGTTAGGCGGGTGGAGAGAAGATTAATGGGAGAAATGTTGTGAAGATAAAATCAATTGGATTTGGCAACTGATTTGATATGGGGGAGTCTGAGAAACAGAGAATTGTCAAGGATAACATGACCAGATCCTCAGTGTGGTCATGACTATGTGATCTCTAAATTATGTTTCTAATCCAGAACTAAACACAATATTCTGCACATAGTAGGTGCTTAACTATATTTCTTTAATTAAATTAAGTCCTTTTCCCCTCATTCCTCCCCTTCCCCCCCCCCCCATTTTCTCCTATACATATAAACCATGGCCTAGCCCAATATGGACCTTGAGGTGGTGCAATGAATAGAGTGCTGGGCCTGATGTCAGGAAGAATCATCTCCCTGAGTTCAAATCCAGCCTTAGGTACTTACTGGTTGTATGACCCTGGACAAGTGGCTTAACCCTGTTTGTCTCAGTTTCCTCATATGTAAAATGAGCATCAATGGCAAACCACTCCAGTACCTTTGCCAAGAGAACCCCAAAGGGGTCATAAAGAGTTGAATGTGATTAAAAATGACCAAACAATTATAGTTCAAGACATTGTTGGAAACTATGTCATATCCATTTCTGGGAGCAGGGATCAGCCCAAGGTCTTTGGTTTAGCGAAAGTTAGGAGTGTACATTAGGGCTTGGGGATTCAATTAGACTCTAAACCCTGGAGTCATCTTTGACTCTATCTTCTTCATCCATTTCACAGTCACCCTCCCTCACCTGCCCCAGTCATTCAGTCATCCAGTTCTGTCATTTCTTCCTTTTGAAAAGTTTATCAGATTCACTCTTTTATCACTGTTTCCCTAGCTACAACCTTAGCTCAGGCCCTCATCTACTCTCCCCCAGATCTTTGTCTCCACAATTCAGTCTTTTCCCCTCCAATCCATCGTGTCCATAGATACTAATCTCCCTAATGTATGAATTCATCATATTCCCTCTCCTACTCAAGAAACTAGTGTCTCCCCCATTGTCCATGCCTCTTTAGTCTTTGAGGCCCTGCTCCATTAAATTCCAGTGCTTCTCCCACTCACTCTTTTAAGGTATGTAGTTTTCCTACTGGTCCCCAAATAATCACAGCAACACCTTTGTTCACTTTGTTCCCTCCTACCTGGAGTGCTCCCCCACCCTGCTCCTTTTCTACTAAATCCTCCCCAACAGTCAATGGCCAGCTTAACTTCCACATCCTCTAGTAAGCTTTCTTTGACTAGAAATGTCAGATCTGGACACAACCTCAGATGTCATCCAGTTCACCTTCTCACCCAGTAAAGAAATTTATTCTATTGTCTCCCTAACAGGATCATTGAACTCATACTCCCACACCTCCAGTGATGAGAAACTTACTACCTATTGAACTGGCACAGTTCACCATTGTATAGCTTTAATTGTTTTGGCTTTGTCTTGTTTTAATGTTTTATTTTTCCAATTATATGTAAAAACAATTTTTAACATTCATTAAAAAAAATTTTGAGCTCCACATTCTCTCCGTCCCACTGTCTCCTCCCCCTCCCATTGAGAAAGCAAGCAATTTGATAGAGTATACAAGTGCAGTCATGCAAAACATATTTCCGTATCAGTCATGTTGTGAAAGAAAACATAAGCCAAAAAAAAAACCCGAAGAAAAATAAAGTTAAAAAATGTGGTTTGATCTGTATTCAGACTCTATCAAGTCTGGGGATGGATAAAATTTTTCATCATAGGTCCTTTGGAATCATCTTAGATCATTGTATTGCTGAGAATAATGAAGCCATTAACAAATGATCACCATACAATATTGCTGCTACCATGTATAATCTTCTCCTGATTCTGCTCATTTCATTTTGCATCAGTTCATGTAAATATTTTTAGGTTTTTCTAAAACCATTCCCCTTGTTGTTTCTTGTAGCACAACAGTATCCCATCACAATCACATACCACAAATTGTTCAGTCATTCCCCAAACGATGGGCATCCTCTCAATGTCTAATTCTTTGCCACCACAAAAAGAGGGGCTAACAATATTTTTATATAAATATGTCCTTCTCCTTTTCTCTGATCTGTTTGTGATATAGACCTAGTAGTGTTATTGTTGGGTCAAAGGGTATATGTAGTTTTATAGCCAGCTCTACTTTTTAATAAGAACCATAGTAATAATAGCTAGCATTTTCATATTTGCAAAGCACTTTACTTATGTTAACTCATTTGATCTTCATAACACTATGAGGTAGGTGCTTTTGTCCCCATTTTACAGATGGGAAAACTAAAGCACAGAGAGATTCAGCGACTTGCCCTGGGTTGCACAGCCAGAACTCAGGTCTTATAGGAACTCATACTCTAGCCACTAAGGCACTCCTAAGTTTTAGGAAGTTCTTCCTTTAAGAAGCAGAAACTTGCCTTCCTTTAATTACTTATTGCCTCTAGTTCTCTCCTTCTGCTACCCCAGGCTGCAGTCTGTCCTTTTTCTGCTGTTCCCTGGTTGTTCCTAGGAACAACCTAGTATCTATGTCGTGAGTTCCCAATGGCGTTGGAAGCTCCTTGAGTGAGGTACCATATTTTCTTCTGAGGCTGAGCACCTAGGAGGTACTTAATTAAGATTTTTTTCTATTAACTGATCCAGATGAATAGAATTCCTGGCTTGGGGACTTCTCACACAGCAGTATGGCTCAGGGTTCAGGAAAATCAATGATCAATCAAAAGCATTCAATAAATCCCTGGTAGGTGCCCAGCACAGTGGAACGTACTGACTTACAAAGACAAGAACCAATCTGCCTTCAAAAAGCTCAGTTTCTATGGGATGGGATTGGGGAAAAGAGAGGTGACCCCCTGGCCCAGATAAGTTGATCCCAAATAGATACAAAGCATACAAGGTGGCAACCTTCAAGAAGTTTGTTTAAAGGAGACAAATAGTAATATACATTGACGGCATTTCTTTTTCAATTTCTTAAGTATAAGGAGTTAGGAGAGCTACATGCTAATTGATGAACAAAGGAATCAGAAGACTTTTTACACATTTTAGAGCCATCCCAACTCAGGGTGACTGTGTCACACAATTTTATGGTCTCCATTTGTTACCCTCTATGTGTAAGAAAGAAGTTCCTTGATGGTAAATGCAAATTGGCAATAAACAGAGCAGGGTCTATTTACATTTTATGGCCTCAGGATGTCTGCTTTTCTCCCAAGATAAGGGGAAATCCTATCTCCAGCCTTATCTGGTCTCTGAAGTTGCTGATACAGAAGGCAAGGGAAAACTGATTAATTCAGACTTTGGCCAAAATATGATATTTAATGATTATCAAAGACAATACAAAGTACTAGAGTGGGGAGGCACCAGGAGTAGCAGCTGAGCTGGACTTTGGAGGAAGCTTTAATTCTAAGAGGCAAAGGTGGGGAGGAAAAACATTTTAGGTATGAAGGTGGCCAGTGCAAAGGCACAAAGACTCAACATCCTGTGGGAGGAATAGTAAGGAGGGAAGTTTCACTGGGTCCTGGCGTGTGTGAAGGTGAAATAAACCTGAAAAGGTGGGCAGGAAACAGAATGTGATTGGGTTTAAATGGCAGAAGATCATGTTTGATATTAACATGCATAAGGAGTGATGGAAATGTCATGAGCAGGGGAGTGATATGAGCAGACCTGTTCTTTGGGAACAGCACTTCAACAGCTGCATAAAGAGTGGATTGGCTGTAATCAATCAGTTAATCAACATTTATTAAGCACTTATTGTTTGCTAGTCATTGTGCTAAGTCAGTGGTTCTCAACCTGTGGATCGTGACCCCTTTGGGGGCCTAATGACTCTTTCACAGGGGTCATAGGGTCGCCTAAGACCATGGGAAAACACATATTTCCTATGGTCTTAGGAACTGAGACACCGCTCCTCTATCCCTCTCCAGGTGGGTCCACCCACATGCAGATATGCCCACATACAAGTATTAAAGGGTGTTGGCATTAGGAAGGTTGGGAACCACTGTGCTAAGTGCTAGAGATAAAAAGACAGTCTCTTCTACTCTCGAGGAGCTTACCGTCTAAAGGGGATATAACATGCAAACAACTATATATGAATAAGTTATGCACAGGATATACTGTTATATATCTATGTGTGTTATATATCTCTATCTATCTATCTATCTATCTATCTATCTATCTATCTATCTATCTATCTATCTATCTATCTACACTGTTATATTGGGTGTTAACCAAAAATAAAGATTCCACAAGATATGAATGGTAACTTGACTTATTGAAAGAGAAAGGCACATGCATGTAGGAAGTCATTATACCAAGGAGCCAGCCTTACAGACAATGCTGTGCATATTTATGGGGTACAACAAAAATGAGAGGTCTTATGGGAGGAGGGGAGGGCAATCATCTCACAAATGGGAGGAGGAAAGGAGTAGCAGGGGAGGGGGAGTGAGAGGACCACAAGCGGAGGGAGGATGTTCTGCTTATTTGAAAGGGTCCCAGATGCACAAGCCTTTCATCAGTCCGGACAGACTGGCCTGAGTTGACTTGGCTTCAAGAATACCGAAAGTTTAATAGAATTCAGTTGTAAAAGATCACTGTTAACTTAGTTCAGAGGGGTTTCATCTCTGGAAAACAGGGCAATTCAAGAAAAGTTCAGGGGTCCCCTTCACACTGGAGATACTCCACAGAGGGAAGGTATTAACATTAAGGGAGATCAGGAAAGGCTTTCTGTAGAAGGTGGGATTTCAGTTGGGACCTGAAGGAAGCCAAGGAAGCCAGGAGGCAGAGATAAGAAGGCAAGTGTATTGCAATGACAGGGACACTAGATGCATGCGATTGCCTCCGACATTCATTAAGTTCCTACTTCGTGCAATGTCTTATTGAATGATATACTAGAAATATATATGTATTTGTCTCCTGGGACACAGTATCACTCAACAGAAAGGGTCCATGACAGAGTCAGAAGAACTAGGCTCTAGACTGGGCATCATTGCTAGGTCCCTGTGTGACCTTTCACAAGTCTACCTCTCTACGCCTCAGTTTCCTCCTCTGTAAAATGAAAGGATTGGTCTTTATGGGCTTTCAGATCCTTCTCAGTTCTAGTATCCTTTAATAAGGGGAACACTTTAACCCTTCATCCATATCCCTCTATTCCCTCCACTGATGCAGATCCTAACTCCTCCATGGTTTGGTAGATAGCCATCATGAATTTCTGTAACCAAGGAAATCTATCTTGTGGTCTCCAACCTTTCAGGAATGTGCTTGTCTGTGCTTAGCCAGGCTCATAGACAGACAAGCCTATGCTCTGTGTCTGGACCCGGATTTGAAATCTTGCCAGCTTGGCAGGGTGTTACCTGGACTTTGACTTCACTAGCAGGGACCTTGATTCATCCTGGAGTCATGCCCACTCCATGAGAAGGCAGAGGAAGACCTCAGAGGAAGGCTGAGGGAGATGATGGTGATCAGGTTGTCAAGAATGACACCTTTTTAAAGTAATTTTGTGTGGGGAGGTGGAGAGGATACCTGATTTGGAATTAGCAGGGATCAGGGTTCAAATTGTACCTTCCATTCCTCGTCATCATGTGATTCTGTGCAAGTTTCTTATCCACTCTAAGCCTCAGTTTTCCTAATATGTAAAACAGGGATAATACCTGCATAAATTATCTTATGAATTTTCTGTAAGCACTTCATAAACCTTCAATCTTTGGAGAAATGGGAGCTATTTTAATCAGAATTTAAAGAGCATTTATATACATTATTGCAATCTATGTATGTTTCTATGATTCTAATTGCTGTTTGATTAACTGATTGGTATTTTTTTTTAAATACTACTTTTCTTTATAGAGAAGAGATAAGAAAATGGGGAGGAAACCTTTTTCCTTTCCTTTCCCACCTTCCCAATGAATAGTTAGCTGTCCAACCTCTGCTTAAATGCCTGCACTGATTGGGAACTCATTATCTTATCAGGCTCCCTGTTGCATTTTTGGGTAGGTCTCTCTATTTCAGTCATTCTTGCTCCAATTTTCATCCACCCCTTCATTTTCTTTCTTTTTTTTTCTTTTTGGATAAAATATGCAGAACAAAGTCTACTAGCTCTTAATTATTTCCCTTGCCCCCTTCAATCTAGTTCTATAGATCAGTAATTGGCTGTAGTCAACTGTTCTTTGAGAAGTCATTCAGACCAATTTTGGGACATTACAGAATAGATCTTCCTGCATTAGAAAGATTCAAGCTTTGCACACATATTTAAAGAAACAATCACTATCTCCTCAGGAATATCATCCTCAGCAGAACCATAAATGGATGACATCTTTTCTACATCAAGTGCAAGGTGGATGGGAAGAAAGAAAAATCTAAGATTTTTGTACTCTCTGTACATGACAGCAAATTCACCAGGGAACACAACTTTGCTCATATGAAAAGGGAGCTGTAGAACCCTGTAGGAGTCAACACTTTCATATCTCTTGGTTTGATGTTATGGGTCCATGGAGGTTGTTTCTTTCCTTCTTTCACTGGAAGGTCCATCTTAGGTGGCTTGAAGGCTGCTGGGTCTTTTGCAATTCTAGTAGCCTGAACCCAAATGAACTCCATTGTCCCTCTGTAAGACTGGACACTGAAACCCCAGTCAGATTTCTGAAGGGTTCTCGGTCCAAAAAGGCTCCCTTTTTCAGATGAGGGTTTGTCTTTATCTGCGTTTCCAGAGTCCATACTGCTTGGGAGAAGAATAAGGTGTGCTACTCAGAGAAGATTGGGGAAAAGCAATAAGTTTCTCTTCTTTTGTCATTTCTCCATTTTGTAGCTTCAGTTTATGGACTGCCTCTGCCACATGGTGGTACTTGGCTTCTTCTGTGGTGAGGCCTTTATGGGTCTGTTAACCCTGCCTGCTGCTCAAAGCACTGGATGTTCTCTTGTGTCTGTTTTGTAACTAGAGAATTCGTGATGACGTACGTAGCCTTGGCCTTCACCATTGGGACCTTGTTAATTTGGTCACTGGAAGCTGAGGCACCCCCTTCATTTTCAATTTCTCCTTATCTGCTAGTCCCATTCCCTACTTCTTCCAAAAGGCCCAGATCTTTCCTAGCCTTAAAAATAAACAGTTCATGTGACCATGCCGTGACAATGCTTTCAAGTCGTCACCCTTTAAGCTTTTTCTATTTTATAGTCATCTTCCTAAAAAGAATTATCTCACTTTGGAATAGTGCAGAGAATGCTGGATTTGAAATCAATACACTAGAAAGTTCACATCCCTCCTTGGAGTCTTACTCACACAAAGCGTGACTCTAGATAAGCCACTGGTATGTTCTGAGCCTCAGTTTCCCCAGCTGTAAATAAAGGATGATATTTGTGATCTTTTGCAAGGATCAAAGGAGATTTTTGTTTCCAAGGCATTCTACAAGACTGAAAACATCACATAAATGTCAGATTTTATTTTTACTCTGACAGTCTCTATTTCCTTACCTCCTCATTGCTTTCTCAATTCTCTGCAGTCTGGCAGCAGATCAAAACACTTGTCTGAAACTGGTCAACAAAGATTACATAAAATCTCTAACTATTAAATCCAATGACCTCTCCCTAGTCCTCAACCTCTTCAATTTCTCAGCAGCATTTGATATATTAATGACCCTTTTGTCCTTGTTGAATTGAAAGGGATGGAATGGAAAGAAGACAAGTGTCTAAGGGAAAAGAGCCTAGGCTTAGAGTCAGAGGACCTTGGTTCAAATACCTCCTTAGGCTTGGGAACTTGGAGTAGCTCCTTAACCTTTTTTTTTTGCTTTTTTAGGGGGAGGGCAGGGTAATTGGGGTTAAGTGACTTGCCCAAGGTCACATGGCTAGTAAGTGTTAAGTGTCTGAGGTTGGATTTGAACTCAGGTCCTCCTGACTCTAGGGCTGGTGCTCTATTCATTGTGCCACCTAGCCACTCCCCTTAACCTTTCTGTACCTCAATTTATCCATCTAGAAAATGAAAGGGTTGGAAGAGGTCCTTAATAAGGTCTCTAATAAAGACCCATGATCTTATGATTTTACAGACCAGGACACGGAGAGGTGAAAAGGAATGACTTGACTGAAGTTATATAGTGAATGAGAGGCAGATCCGGGAAGAGAAGCTGGAGTATTTTCCTTCCCACCATATCTATCTACCACACCTCCCTGGCCCTTCATAAATGTCTAGCAAATACTTGTTGGATTAAATCTAACTGAATTGATGTGATCATGTCCATTTAAAGGAGAGACAGCATACTGCTGAGAGCCTTGGACAGAGTCAAGAGATCTGGGATTGGGTCCCAGTCCTGCTGATGAGGTGTAGGCTCTGGGACTCCCCCCGCCTTTGAGCTTTCCTTAAATTTTTGAGGGACATATTCTGGGAAACTTCTTCGAGTCTGATTGTCATTAACTCCACCTGAAGTACTGGAGTCTGATTGTCATTAACTCTACCTGAAGTCCCTCTCCAAACTCATTACTGGAGTCAGACCTCATTGGCTCCTCCTGAAGGCCTTTCCCCACCTCCTCCTCTGAACCACCCCTAGACTCCTCTGTATATAAGACCCCATCTTTCCTCCATCTTTATGAGAGTGCTGTGGTTTGGCAGAGACTTCCCGTGTGAGAGAGCCACAGAATGCCCTAGCAGAGACTCTAGGTGAGAGTGTCTTAGGATAGCTTAGCAGAGACTTGCTCTGTAAAAGTCTATCCCATATCTTTCAATAAGCTTTACTTTTTCTTTAGCTAAGAAGACTTGAGTGGAATTTTTTCGGCAGGACCTGGCGTGTTGGTATTTTGGGGTCTCAGGCAAACCCTAACCCTCTTTGGGAACCTCTTCACTGCCTCTAACTAGCTCAATGCCTCAATGATCTCCATTCATTTGTTCATTTATGAGGAAGCAGCACAGTGCAATAGAAAGGACACTGGATCTTGAAGTCAAAGAACTGAGTTCAAATCCCAGTTCTGATTCCGATTGATCTACCCTCTCTGTGCCTCAATTTCCTTACCTAAAAAATGAGAAGTTAATCCAGGTAACACGTGAGGCCTACATCTACAATGCTGCCATGAGCACGATGCTACGTGTCTAGCTCATGGACAAATGCCACTCTAGGTCATCTAAAGCTCTTGACAGCCCGGCCCCACCCTACTTCTCCAATTTTATTTTCCTTTGCTTCCCTCCCTGTACTCTATAATCTAGCTAGGTGGGCCCAGCTGCTTGTCACATAAGACAATTAATCTTTTAGCTCCGTGCCTATGCTCAAGCTACCCTCCACACCCGCACTGAACTCCTTCTACCTATAATTCTCAGAATCCCTGGTTTTTCTTCAAGACTAAGCCCAAACAACACCTTTTACATGAAGCTTTTCCCTGTTCCTTCTAAGCCGATGGTTCCTTCCTGGCCATTAATTAATTTAAAAAATTAACTAATTAATTAATCCATCAGTCTATTTATTTTCTTTTTTACAGACAGACGCATGTGCCTATTGTCTCTCCCATCAGAATGTAATCTCCTTGAAGGCTGACGTTGTTTTTGCTTTCCTTTGTATCCTCAGTGCTTAGCACATAGGAAACAACAAATCTTGTTGGTTGTTTGAGCCTCAGTATTTTCATCTCTTAAATGGGGATAACTCTTCCCTCACAGAGCTTAGATGAGATCACACCTGTGAACACACTTTGTCCTTAGTAACTAATCAAGCACTGTGGATATCTGAGAGAATGGTATTACTGTTATTGAGATTTAGGCTAATGATCCATGAGTAATCATGTTCTTCCACTTAGGACCATGTAATCAGGACAGAAATGGGAAGGAAAGTAACAGGTTTCGTCTGCCTGATCTCCCTCTGAGTGATTAAGTTCAAGGTTCAACTTGTTTCCTCTGGTTAACCTTTTACTAGTACATATTCGTTCTTGTGACTCTGGTACAAGAGCTGAGTTATGGAGTTACAGAAGACTGTGTTCTCTTATATAATCAAAGGGAGGGAGATACTTCAGCTTGTTTTTCCCTTATCATTCTTTTAGGGCCCCACCTCCTTTAAAGCCAGGCCTGCCACCTGGCCCCAGAGAGTTCCAGAAAACTCTGAGGGGCTTGTGGGAAGCTTCTCTTCTCTTCCATCACCACTGGGCTGTGCTCATCTCATTTATTAGGGGCCTGTGACTGGTAATCTAGTTTCATTAAACCACTTAATATTGGGTAGCTTTTACAAAGGGTTATCTATGAGTAGGCTCAACTTAGTTTAGTTCCTATGTAGTATTGGTCCCTCTAAGTTCATGTCTAGAGGCAGTTTTGATGCCAGAGCAATCCTTGTCTCAGTTATAGTCATAATGTATAGGGGGTGAGTAGAGAGGGTGCAGCTAGGTGGCACAGTGGATGGAACTGTGTGCCCAGTCAGGAAGACTTGATTTCATCTAGCCTGAGACTCCCTGGAGAAGTTACTTAGCCTCTGCTTCAGTATCCCCTGAAATAAATGAATGAATGAATGAATGAATGAATGAATATCTAGATAAACAAATAAACAAACTAATGAATAAATGAATAAATAAATAAATATCCCCATTGTAAAATGGGGATAATAATAGTACCCACCTCCCAGGGTTGTTGTGAGGACCAAATAAGATAATAATTGCAAAGCATTTAGCACAGTGCCAGGCACATAGCAAACATTATATAAATGTCAGCTTACTATTTTTTTTTCTTGTATGCCATATTTCCAGGGGGTATAGCCTCAAGGGTGTGTGGTTCAAGGTAGACCCTAGTGGTGGGAAGAAGGAGGGAAACCCTGCCACACAGGGATGGTTCCAGCCCTTTGAAGGCATGGTTTGTGAAAGAGGGGCTGCCACCAAGACTGTAGGTCTCATCCTGGATCAACAACCAAGACTTTCTAAAGGAGAAAACTGGTATGTGTATGGAAGGCAGAGTACCACAAGATGGAACAGAGGGTAAGATGGAAGCCAGCAGAGAGAAAGGCGAGCAAGCAAACAAGGCTTACTGAGGGGGATGGGACACAAGGTGCTAGTCAGGGAGGACGGAACTTAGGTCCACTGGGGTCCTCAGTGGAATCTACTGCTGACACTATTAAGCTCAGTGAGTTTTTAGGGTTCTGATCTGGGTCAAATAGCACCAGATACATGAGGGAAAGAGCAGTGAGCCTAGACTGGTGTTCAGGGAGCTGGTACAAAGTCATGCTGGGATAATGCCCGAAGAATCACCAATGGGAAAAGAGACTTGGGGCCATTCTTACAGCCCTTCCTTTGGCTGGGTAACTTCTTTGTCTAGTGAGTTGGGAGGCCACTGAGATCCTTATATTCCTGAAGGTCACTCCTTGCTCCTTGAGGCATTGATTGATGCTACCTTGCTGGCTGTCAATTTGAATTCTGGAAAGCCAGAATGCTGGTGGAGGCTCCACTCCCTTTATGCCTCAGGGCCATTAATGTTATACTGCCAATCCAAGCTCTGGGAGATGGGATGTTGGACCATTAGAGTTCATGAAGTTGTAGGCTACACTCCAAGAATCCAAGTTCCCCTGAGAACACTGGAACAAAGAAGAGCAGTCTGAGGCAGACAGATCATTTTTAATGACTACAGCCCAACAAGGAGCCTCCTTTCTAGTTGACTAGAACCATCTATGGAATGCCTACATGTGCTTCAGCCTCCTCAAGAAACTTCTCTTGCATATCATAATGTAGTTCTCTGTAAGAAGGCTCCCTGTTTGTCTAAGGGGGTAGATACTGTACCAAGTGCTTGGTGTGTGCACCAGTCAGTCCCCTCTTCTTCAGTCACTTCAGTTGGGTTTGACTCTATGACCTCATTTGGGTTTTTTTTGGTCAAAGAAACTGCAGTGATTTGCCATTTCCTTTTCCATCTCATTTTACAGATGAGGAAACTGGGAAAACAGGGATAAGTGACTTACCCAGGGTCACACAGCCAGTAAATATCTGAGGCAGGATCCTGACTCTATCTGCTGTGCCACCTAGTTGCCCCAGTCCTCTGTTATACTATCTTAAAGCTCATAAGGTTGTGAATCCAGAAAGAATCCAGAAAGAGACTTCAGAAGTCACCTAGTCCAAAATAATTATTTTCCAGATTGAGAAACTGAGGCCAAGAGAGAGTAAGGGCCTAGCTGAATGTCACAGAGGGAATCACTGTCAGAACCAGGACTCGAATCCAAGCCTCTTTACCCCACACCAGCATTTCCACCAATACATGGCTTTCCCCAAGCAAACCAACCACAGACCCTCCCTGTTCCTGCTTTCTTCCATTGAAACCAACCATAGACTTTTCAATTCCCTTAGTCTTACCACAGAAATGAACAATAGGCCAGCCCTCCTTCCTCCTTTTTTCTCCTGCTGAGCCAACACTGACCCCCCCCCCCATGTCAATCAGTCAATAATAATTTCTTAGGTGTCTGCTTTATATTCTAGGCTCTGGGGAAATGAATAAAAAACCAGAGGATCCCTGGCCTTAAGGAGCTCGCCTCATACTTCATCACTGCTCCCATTTATGTCACCCACAAGTCTTAGCATTTCTGTCCCTTTCCTTCCACTGAGGCAGACTGAACTCCGTCCTGTGTCTTTGTCTCTCCCACCAAAAATCCTCCTCTTAAAACGCCTGCTTTTGAGACTATGCAGACAAACTAATCTACTTTTTAATTATCTCCCCTCAGGCCTGGTTATGAGGATGCTGAGTTGACCGCTCTGGTCCCAATCTTATTATTTTTAATCTCCTTCCCAAGCCTGGAGGCCTCCCTACTGGAGGAGAGAAGATGTTTTGGTGCCTATGGATCATACCTGTATGAGGGCGGTATGGTTCTAGAGTGATAGGATTTTACAATGAAAGGGATGTAAGAGACCTAGGTCAATCTCCCCATTCATTTAACAGAGTGGGAAACTGAGGCCCAGTCATGCAATTTGTGAACAGTAGAGCTAAGATTTGAACAAGAGTATTCTGATTCTTGGTTCAGCTCTTTCCCTTGTCCTGAACTGCTTTATAATAGTCAATGATTTGGTGCCTGCATATTCCCTACTCAGAAGGCAGTGTATGACTGGCTATCGAGAATGTTAGTGCTGGAGTCAGAAAATCTCATTTCACATCCTGACTCTGTCACTGATGAGCTGTGTGACCTTGGGCAAAGCACAGTTTGGCCTATACGACTTCTAAGACCCTTCTAGTTCTAAATCTATGATTTTGTATCTTCAGTGCCCTTCAGTAATGAAACTAAACCCTTGGTGTCTGAGCTTCCTTATGCCTGAAGAGAATATTCTGAGATGGATCCTTCTGGGTCTGAGTTATTCTCTGGAGCAGCATCCCTCAATGTACTTGAATGGGGTAAGGAGGAGGCAGGAAATGTGTGGCTGCTTGGATTATTTGGGAAGGGATGGAAATTGGAATGACTGAATTTCAGGCTGGGCTCTGCCACTCATGCATGATGTGTCTTGGAGAAAGGTACTTATACCTCTCTGAGAATCAGTATCCTAATTTGTGAAAGGGCAGTCAGAAGAGAGGCTTTGGATGCCTGGTGGGGCCACAAGGTCAGATGGAACAATGAACCAAAGTGTAAGAATAGAGGTTACATGGGCAAGATGGAAAGAGCCTTGGAATGGGAGTCAAGAGACTTGATTTCAAGTCCAAGCTCTACCATAGACCAGTTGTATGACTGTGGACCAGTTGCTTCCTTTCTCAGGGCTTCAGGGGTCTTCTCTATAAGGTGAAGAGTTTGGACTATCAGATGATAAATGCTCACTATAGAAATATATATGTATTTGTATATGTATATATAAACAATATGATATAACAAAATATAACAATATAATGTAGCACAATATGATAAAATGTAATATATGATTGAATAAGATAGAATAGCTATTATTTCTTTTAAAATTTTTTGTTTTTTATTTTATTTTTTCCAGTTATATATAATTTTTTTAACATTCATTTAAAAAATCTTTGAGATCCAAATTTCCTTCTTCCCTCCCCTCCACCTTCATTGTGAAGATAAAACTTGATATAGGTCATGCATGTGCAGTCAGGTAAAATGTATTTCCATATCAGTCATATGGTGAAAGAAAACAGACCAAGAAAAATAAAGTTAAAAAAAAAAGATTTGATCTGCATTTAGACTCCATCAGTTATTTCTTTGGAGGTGGATAGAATTTTTCATCATGAGTCCTTTGGAATTGTCTTGGATCATTATATTGCTGAGAAGAGTGAAGTCATTTAGAGTTGATCATCATACAATATCGCTGTTACTGTGTATAATGTTCTGATTCTGCTCACTTCATTTTGCATCAGTTAATGAAAGTTTTTCCAGGTTTTTCTAAAATCATCCTGCTTGTCATTTCTTGTAGTGCAATAATATTCCATCACAATCATAAACCACAGCTTGTTCAACCACTTTCTAATTGATGGCTATGCCTTCAATTTCCAATTATTTGCCACCACAAGAAGAGTTGAACAACTACTATTTCTAAGTTTCTTGCTACATTTGATAATAGTAATAGCAACAATTAGAGCAATAACCACTCCTAAAGTTTTCCTCCCATTGCTTATCATGAGTAGAAGCAAACTTGGGTCCTCAGAGATAATGGTAAAGAATGCAAGCTGGGGCAGGTCCAAATAGGCTAGGAAGGCTTTGAGCATAGTCTTGGAGAGGCACTCTTGTTTCCCTAGAAGCAGACTAGCTAGGCTCTGAGAAGGTTATTGGCAGGCTAGTTACAGACATTTGAGTTTTTCCTGCTGCAGCAACTCTCCAAGACTTTCTGCAGTGACTAGTTTAGAGAAATTGCAGTCTGTATCACTGGGGATGGAGAGAAGCGTCTCCTGCCACTGAAATCTCCAATTTTCCAAGTATCAGAATGACAATTATGGCTCTAGTTTCCAACACTTCCCAGTTTTCAAATCCCTTTCCTCAAAACAAACCTCTGAAGTGAGCAGTGCAATGATCTGTACCTTCATTTTACAAATTAGGAAACTGAGGGTCAGAGAGAGGATATACCTTGCTGTTGTTCACCTGACTCCTTGACACTTCGAAGTGTCAGAGCTGGGATTTGAACTCAGGTCTCCTGACTCCTGGTCCAACATCGCATATTTTCCACCATAAGACACCAACTCTTGTGTATTTGTCTTCTGTTTAAAAAATGGTAATAGAGCAGGAGTTCTTCACCTTTTTTGTTTTCTGTACCCCTTTGTCAGTCTGGGGAACCCCAGGAACCACTTCTCAAAATCTCGGAATATCTTCATAAATATATAAAATATATGGGATTATAAAGGAAACCAATTATGTTGAAATATCATTGTTTAAATATTAAAAAAATAAACAAATTCACAGACTCCAGGTTAAGAACCCCTGTCATGGAGGGATCCTTTGGAGGTAATTTTATCCATTCCCCTATCTTCAGAACTCAAATAATACTGGGTTAGTGATTTTATTCCCTACCTGTCAGATTTCCAAAGCCTTTGGCCAGACAAGCACATTTCTATGAAGCCAAGCATCTCTCTCAAAGCCCTGGATGTACAGTTCTGATTAAGAACCTTGAGGATGCAGGAGAGTCTCCAAAGAAGCCTCCTCTGCAGGGCCACCCCCACTTCGCCACCCCATTCCGACCTCGACTCTTTTCCATAATTAAACAGGAAGCGCAAGTCTTCAGCATTCACAATTAGGCAGAGCAGTCAGAGGGCTCTGGGTTTAATTAGAGTTTGCCTGCCCAAAGGCCCCAGGGACCTGACCGTTCTGACTGACTCTCTCCTGTGCCCTCACCAGTCTCCTGGCAGAGTAGGGAGCTGCGTGCTGGAGGGATGAGATTGGAGGGGGTGGAGAGAAGGATTTATTACATCGTCAGAATTGGCCCTAGGATATTGTAAATTGTAGTGATTATTCTGTTTGTGGTACTTTGGAATCCTTGGTACCATGTTAGTGGTTTGGGCGGTGACTCTCAAAGACCGGTTGGACTCTCCAAGAAGGAGGTAGCTCTGACAAGCTGCTGCTCCAAACGAATCTTCATTGTTTAGACTCATAGACTGTCAGAATGATAGAAGTCTGAAAGACACCCCTTTAATAATCCAGTAGGTTTGGGATCTCCCATATGGGCATCCCCTCCGTTTGTGCTGTTTTCAACCCATGCACATCTCCTCTTCCTGTGAGATTCTTGCGTCTGTTCTCCTGTACATCTGTCATGGAGCATACACACCTTACTAATGTGCTGGAAGTCTGTCTCTAGTGATTAGTATTCTGTAGGTACCAGTGCAACCGTTGGACATTAAACATTTCTACCCCCTTCCTCTCCTCTGACAGGTAGCTGGCTTCATTTTCTGACCCAGATGATAGATTTAATGCTACTTCCTTGGGCACATTAGTAAGATACTGCAGACCACTTGTGATCATCATGTGCCCCTCCACTGCTCTTTGGATCACAGCTTAAACCTTTGGGAAGAATGATGTTCCAAGGTTTGTGAATATACCAGGTTATCAAGAGGACATATCTTTAAAAGTTAAGGTTGAGGTTTTTGTGCTTGATCGTAGTTTTGTATTGTCAAAAATGCTAGAAAATGTCCCCAATTCAATCTCATTTAATCTTCCTCTTATTCAATTCTGGACCCAAATCATTGTTTGAAAGAAGTATCTGTCCCAAATATATGTGCTAACAATGGACTAACCATCCAATTGCATGTTATAGTCTTCATAAAGAAGCATTTTCATCCATTCAGTTTTTTCCATATAAATTGTTAAGCTAATCTATTTTTGAATCATTATAGATGGCAATGAGTCTTTGTAGGTCCAGGGGCTTCTTGCAATGAGCCAAATATCACTCTCTAAAAGGAGGATCTGGAAGCTTACACACCTACTGGGAGTCTTCCCTATGTAGGACATCTGGAACGGGGGGGGGGGTCCACATTTAGTGGCCTTATTGCTCCCTATTTTATGCCTCAATTAGCATCAAAGATTAAGTCACTGAAAAATTATCTTTGAATTTACCAAGGACTTTTGTATCAAATATTAGTGTTGGAGAATATATTTTAAGATAATATTTTGTTCAACCATTGAGTCAAGTAAAATGCTTTTCTTTTTTTTTGTAATTTAATAGCAGAATTTTGTGTTGTCTGAACATTTCAAGCAATGCTGTGATTTAAGGATATGGTCTGCTGTAGAAAAGCCTGTCTGTTCCACTTTCATAAAGCATACCCTTAGAACATACATATGTGTGTGTTGTGTGTGTGTACTTTTGTCACAAAGATTTTATAAAGATGAGACAATAGTCATCTGAGCTGGTAGTTAATGATGTCCTCTGAATCACCTTTATTTTGTATATTAATATCTGCTGTGATTCCTCCTCCCCTCCCCCAATACTATTACTCTCTTCTCCTCCCTGACATAGTTCATTAAACAATTCCTCCCTGCTTTCAAGACTGGGTCACGTTCAGCAGAGGTGTCTTCAGTGTGTGTGTGTGTGTGGTAAGATGCAGTTGTTCTTGTCTTTGGTTCAAACACAGTGGTTTTGTTGTCATTCATAATGAAAGCCATTATAGAGAAGATGCATGGGTTCCATCTTTAATTTGTGACATCTTCGAATATGCTTGGAATGATGAAGCCTATTTAGATCTCATGCTGATCTTTCTAGACATTGGTTTTGCTTCTGCAGCTTTTCCCTGTTTCATGAGATATTGTTTATGATATTCTGCCATTCTAATCCATTGTGTTTAAAAACGAATTTGTATTCCAAACCAATGTTACTCTTGTCTTTCTTCTCTTACCACCTGGCAGTGAAATAAAATAATTATAGTCCTAGACATTTTATATGCCCTTTTGGCCTCCTTTGCATGATGATTGTTTTTACATCATCTAAACCTGCAGGAAAACACAATGATTGCTATGTTCAAGGCAATGAGTGCTATATTCAATTTTCCATTGGGAGGCATTGAAAACTTTTATTTTGTCTAGTTGAAATATTATTATTGCTAATAACACCTTCTAATCGTTAAACTTGTTATAATTTGATGCTGATTTTGACCCTTCCCCTGTCTAGTTAGATGGTCTCCAAGCACCCAGACAGCTGATTCTACTACAGCTCTCACTTCAGTAGCCAGTCATTTCCTTGATCATTATAATGTTGTCAATATCATTTTTGGAGATCATCATTGTTTGTCATTCTAGATTTCTTCTGCAAAAAGGTATTCATTACACACACACACACACACACACACACACACACACTTGAATAGTTCATAAGCCTTTGACTTCTGTTTCTCAGATCTGTGCTACATTTTTCAACATACCTTTTGCTATCCTCCTCCTGTGCCAGATCATTGTGTTGGAGTCACTGGGCATCGATGTGAATGCTGACTTGGTTTATAGAATTTTGTGAAGTTCTTTACTTTCTCTATTTTATCCTCAGCAAAAGATGGTCTTTTTTTTCTTTTTGGAGGGGGGAAGGTAGGGCAATGGGGGTTAAGTGATTTGCCCAAGGTCACGTGGCTAGTTTTTTGTGTTAAGTGTCTGAGGTTGGATTTGAACTCAGGTCCTCCTGACTCCAGGGCTGGTGTTCTATTCACTACTCCTCCTAGCCACCCCAGAAGATGGTCTTTTTTGCTTATATTTATTATGAGTTCTTTAAGGTGAGATGACCAAGTGTCCCATGAAATGAGATTTCTTCTTTGGTGCAAAATGAAACCAACTCCATCAGCTTCTTGGTTTACCTCTCCAATCAGAGCCTGTGAACTATCTTTCCATGTAGCTGCAACTGTCTTTTGTCTCTTGGTTTTATTTATATTGAGAATTTCAGAACTGATGTGATTCAGTTTATCTAATGACATGGTGATTGACTGAATATTTGACAAAGACCTCACATTTAGAGCACTAACAATTAACTTAATGTTCCCAGACATTCTAAAAATGGTGTCATTCTTGGCACACTGTCTGTCCTCTTTCCTATCATTATGGTATTATCAATTCAGAAGCAAAAGAGGGTCATTTACATTTTTCCTTTGCTTCATGGATTGCCATGGCCAAGGAATTCCTCACCTGACGGCCAGCTTGCTGATGATTGGCTTTTATGCACCTGTATAAGTGGGTTCTCCAACAGAACATTCTGTCTGACTCTGGAATTGTACTCTTAGGGAACAGTCATTAGAATAACAAAATCTTTGGCTTTTGAAACTACAGAATCAGAGAATGTTAGAACCAAAAACTTTGACATTTATAGAATCAGTCAGTATGTTAAGAATAGAATGATTAACTCTTAGAGTCAATGCTAGAATCACAGAAAATTAGAATTTTAGAATCTTAGATATTAACTACTACAATGCAACAAACATTTGTTAGTTGTTTTCTTTGTATAAGCTACTCCATATCCCAACTCTAGGAAGTATCATTCCTTGCACACATGCCTGGAATTCTTTCCCTCCTTGTTTTCACTTGCTGTCTTCCTTCAAGTCCCAGCTAATATCCCACCTTTTATAGGAAGCCGTTCCCAATCCCCCTCAATTCCAATGTGTTCCCTCCATTGACTAGCTTCAATTAATACTTCATCTAACTTGTTTTCACAATGTTCTCTTCCTATTTACCTGACCACTAACTCTCCCTCTCTCCTTCTCTCTCTCTCTCTCCTTCTCTCTCTCTCTCTCTCTCTCTCTCTCTCTCTCTCTCTCTCTCTCTCACACACACACACACACACACACACACACTCTTGGTGATGTCATCAATTTCCATAGAGTTTAATTATCATTTCTATTCAGATGAATCTCAAATCTCTTTCGATACTAGCCAGTCTCTATCATCTTTAAGACTACTCTCCCCAACTTGGCCTCTTACTCATAGATGGGGTCTTTAGTGAACTATTATAGTTTGTGAGCCATCTTAAGTATGGTTCTCATTAACAGTCAGCCAGCAAACAATTAGTTTTTAGCAGCAACATTTACTAACATGATATATAGTAAGAACTGTTGGTAAAAGACAGTCTCCTAGAAAACCTGGAGTAGATTCTTTCTTTCTGTCTCTTTCTCTGTCTCTGTCTCTCTCTTGCATTCTCTCTCTCTCATGTGAATGTGCACACACAAACACTAGCATGGGAAGAGTGGGCTTAAATTCAAAGTATAATGTGAAGGATGTACATATGCAGGCTAGATGGGTGCCAAAGGGCGCACCACAGTTCCTAGTACTTCATGGTCTGAAAGTCCTTACTTGAGGGTCATGCTCCTTGAAGCTGATTCCTCCCTGAGTGACTCTGTATTTGCATCTGTCCTCAGTGTGTGGTGTGTCTTTCTGGACAGAGACACAAATACTGAAAGCTAGTTACCCCAGGGAGGAAGCAGCATTATCTTCTACTGGTCCAATATCCCCAATGACATGAAGACATTGTTAATGAGGGAAAAGGAAAGAAAAATCTCTTCTCTCTTCTCTTCCCCCGCCTCGCAAGAAAGGTGTTCTCTCTCTGAGTCTTGGTCCCCTGCCTTCCCACCCCTTGCTGGCTTTAATTTTCCAACTTGGAGTCTCTCCCCTCCCCCATTGGCTGACACCTGGACTGACTTGCTATTTTTATACACAAGCCCAGCAGCACATCTGATTCTCATAGCCAATAACAAAATGTTCCCTGTATGGTGTTATACAATGGTCAAAGCTCTATAACCTTCTGGAGCTGATTCAGGGCTTATTCACACATATTGTGGTGGAACTATAAGAGAAGTCCTTAACACCTGGTTTCTCTGGTTGTTATATTCTGGGTGCATTGATTGATTGATTCTGTGACCCAATAAAAGAGTCTTGGAACTTGGTAAAGGTAACAGGGCCTAGAGTACCTATTTACACAGGGCTCATGATGAAAAATGCAATCCACCTCCAGAGAAAGGGCTGATATTGTCTAAATACAGACTGAAGCATGCTATTTTTCACTTTCTCTTTCCTTTTTTTGTTCAAGTCTTCTTGTACAAAATGACTAATACAGAAATGCTTTACATGATTGCACATATACAACCTTTATTGGATTGCTTTACCATCTCAGGAAGGGGGGAGGGGAGGGATAGAATATGGAACTCAAAACTCAAAAAAAAACCAAACCAAATGCTGAGAATTGTTTTAACTTGTAATTGGGAGAAAAATGTAATCTTTTTAAATTAAAAACTTCATCATGCTCTTGAACTCATTATATTAAGTGAGGCAGGGGAGGACCTTTCCTCCCATTCCACTAACATTTAGGGAGAGAGCTTTAAGATTTGCAGAACACTTTATGTCTATTATGTCAATGGTCTCCTATACTCTAGTCCCACATCAGCTGCCTATTGGACATTGCAAACTAGATATCTCATAGATGTCTCTAGTGTAATGTGTTTAAATGCCACAGAAACCATTGTTTTCCCCCAAGTGTGCCCTTCTTCCACTCCTCACTATTTGTCCTCCGGGGACCCCTATCTTTCCATTCACCCAGACAACTTGCACAGTAAGCTGGATGCACTAGCAGTATGTCCTGCTTTCTATGTTCTAGGGTCTCATCCTAGCTTAATGTTCACTTTTCTGTTTTCAAATTCAATGTCTCTTCCAGGTCCAACATTCTCTGCTCTAACTTTCTATTTCTGTTTCTATGGTCTAATTTTCTGTTTCCTAAAGTCACTTCTAATTTGGACCAGCTGTGTTCTAGCATACTAAGACAGAATGTCCTATCCATTGCTCCACCTCCGGAGCATTGAGTCACTCTCAGCCCTTTGCATAAACCTGAAAGATCTATCGATCCCTCCCTCTCATCACCTTTCAGCAGCTGGCAAATCTCCGCATTACCCCTGGCCTGTCTTTCCTTCTCTCCTTTCTTCAGTGGGCCACCTGGGCTAATGTTCAATCTACTTCCCTGGAGGTGAACTTAGTTTATAGAAACTTCTATCCTTTTTCTTTTTTTTCCTCCTCCAGAAAGATAATTAGACATATGCAATACTGAGCCCTTTGTCAATATTTCATCACCCTCTTTCTCTCTTTGTCTCTGTGTTACTCTCTCTGTCTCTCTGTGTTTCTCTCCTTCTTTCTTTCTTTTTCTTTCTCTGTCTCCTCTCTTTGTCTCTCTCTGTGTCTGTCTTTCTCTGTCTCTTTGTCTCTCTCTCTCTCTGTCTCTTTGTCTCTCTCTGTCTCTGTCTCTCTGTCTTTCTTTGTCTTTCTCTCTCTCTCTCACACACACACACACACACACACACACACTGACCATTTTCTTATTGGGAGAAAGAATTGAAGGAATTTATGGATGCTTAGCCAAGAGAGGAAAAGATTTAGAGGGAGACACAATTCATGTCCTGATGTATTTAAAAGTCTACCGAGTGGAAGACATGTCATTGCCCTGCTTATCCCTAGGGTAGCAGAACTAGGAGTCACAGGCGGAAGGTGAAGAGGAGCATCTTTGGACCTCACCACAAGGATGCCTTTGCTTTTGCACAGGCACGGTGGTCCCACAATGCAATGGGCCTCAAAGAGCCCCATTGGGGCTCCACTGGGCAGTGGAGGCATTCATTCAAGCAAAGGATAGATGACTACTTATTAGAGACATTATTGAGGATATTATTATTTGGTTAGGGAGTAAACTACCTGGCCTGTGAATTACCTTAAAACTCTATGAATCCATGATATTATTAAATCTTGAAGAATCAGTCAAAAAGAAATAATAATATTAGCTTTCACTTATAGCATGCTTTATGTATCATTTTATTTTGTCTTAACAGTCCTTTGAAGAAAGTAGTGTATTATTATTCTAATCAACTAATCAATCAACAAACATTTATTAAATGCCTATAATACACCAAGAATTGTGATAGCCTTCTGGGAATGTTAATACAAAGAATGAAATAATTCCTACTCATAGGGAGTTTAAATTCTGATACATTCCCCATTTTACAGATGAGGAAGCTGAAGTTTAAAGAAAAGAAGTGGCTTGTCACAGAGCCAAGCCTCCAACACAGATCTTCTGACTCCAAACCCAGTCTTTTTTATTCTACAACATGAGGCCCGGTTATTATTTCTACATAGAGAAGTACTCAGAAATTATGGATTTAGGGTCATATATTTTCCTCCAACTGCTCTGAAAAATTAGGGATATTCTTCCCATTTTACAGATGAAGAAACTAAGGTGTAGGGAGGTAAATTCCCCTATAAAAAGACATGATGGGGGGGTGGAGCCAAGATGGCAGCATAGAAGCAGCAAGGTCCTGCAGCTCCCACACCACCACCCTAAACACCCATTAAATTATGAGCCCAGATAAAGTCTAGCAGTCTCAGACTCACAAAAATACAGAGAACCCATCTCTCACTGAAGGCAGCTCAGCAGCAGGGGCTCATCACGGGGCGGCTGGGAGCAGAGACTGAAACAGCCTGAAGCCAA
>CM053596.1:94639350-94683290 GCA_028646575.1 Pseudocheirus occidentalis
GTGTGTGTGTGTGTGTGTGTGTTTTGAGCTTGAGGCTGGGAGTCAGGAAGCCTGGGTTCTAGAATTAGCTCTGCCATTGACTTGTTATGTGAACTTGAGCAAGTCCCTCCTTCCTAAAGCTGCTTCCTTCTCTATGAAATGAAGGATGGTTGGCCTTGATAATCTCTAACAAGTCTCTCAGCTCTAGCTTTATCTGATCCAGGCCTATCACTTCTCCTCTTGTCAACTGTAGTATCTGTTTAATATCAGTGGTTCTCAATCTTCAACCCTTTAATACTTGTATGTGGGCATATCTGCATGTGGGAGGACCGGCCTGGAATCAGATAGAGGAGTGGTGTTTTGGTTCCTAAGACCATTGGGAATATGCATTTTCCTATGGTCTTAGGCAACCCCTGTGACCCCAAAGGGGTTGCCACCCACGGGTTGAGAACCCTGGATTGGTCTGCCTGCTTCCAGGCTGTCCTCTCCTCAATCTATCCTCCATGCAGCTACCAAACTGATATTTCTAAATTTCCTAAAAAAGTGATATTGGTCTGACCCTGTCACTTTCCTCCTCACAAAGCCCCAGTGGCTCCCTATTCAACATTTAAAGGCCTTCATAACCTTGTTTGTGCCTAACTTTCCAGGTTTAATTCTCTTTAGCATTTTCTATGTTTCAGAAAAATTGACCTATTATTATTTTCTATAAATGGCATTCCCTCTTCCATCTCCAGGCCTTTGCATAGGTAGATAGTTCCCTAGGCCTGCAATGCACTCTCTCCTCATGTCCTGCACTTAGAATCCCCAACATGTTTCAAAGGTCAAGTGAAGTGTTACCATATACAAGAAGGCTATACTGATGCCCCTGATTACTAGTGTGCTGCCCAATCCCTGAAAACTACTTAGCATCCACTTTGTGTATTTAGCATTTACTTTTCTGTAAATATCTCATTCCTCCAACAGAACATAAACTCCCTGAGGGCATGGACTGGTGCTTTGTTTTGTTTGACCTTATATCCAAACAACTCCCACAAATGCATCTTTAATAAATTCTTGTTGAAGGAATATTCCAAAGTCCCATTCAGATCTAAAATTCTGTGCCCTATTTACGACTTAAATTTCATTTAATTAAATGAAATTTTATTTCAATAAATTCATTCATTTATATAGTGTTATTAAGTATAAACACACACACACACCTATGAACTAAGTACATATTATTGGCCCCATTTTACAGATGTCATACAAGTAGAGGTTGTAGTCATACCAGCTACCCATTAGTATCTCTTGTTCTGCTTTCTTTAAACCTTCGATATTAATGTTAACCGCATTAGCTATGGTCCACCAGGTGGCACCATACTCAAGCCACCAACCACAGTCCAAGAGGTCCCATAAGAGTTGCTCTGGTACCTCTTAAAGAATAAAGCCAGTGCACAGTTTCTCACTTTGGTGCTGACCAGGTTCTGAATTTGAGTTAGGAGATGAAAATGAAATATCACTCCAAAATATTAAACCTAAAATTTGCACCCACCCTGTATCTGAAATTTTTTTGTCATGGGTCAAAAGACCCACTCTTTCCATCCCCCTATCCAAGAACTTAGTCATTCAATTTACTGGGGCTACATAGACTAATAGATATGGAAGAAAGTGAAAGAGACATAGGCCAAGAACTCTGAATGTAACATCTACTCGGTCATCTCCTCAAACTCCTCCCTCACCTACAGGCTGTAGAAATGGAATTAGGGAGTCAGCTGATCAATACACATTTATTAAACTCCTACTGTGTTCCAGGCACCATACTAAAGTGCTGGTGATACAAAGAAAGATTAAAGACAATTCCTTCTATCAAGGACTCCCAGTCTAATAGAGGAGACAACATGCAAACAACTACATACAAATAGAGTATATACAGAATAAAATGGAGATAATCACCAGAGAAAAGGTGCTAGAATTAAGGGACATCAGAAAAGACTTTCTATAGAAGGTGATATTTTGGTTGGGACTTGAATAAAGCCAATGAAGTCAGGAAGGAAAGGAAAGGATAAGGGAAGAGGCGTGTGGGTGCATGTGTGTGTATGTGTGTGTGTGTGTGTGTGTGTGTGTAGACCCACATCAATAAGAAAATGAGGAAGAAAAGGGGAGAAAGAGGGTGAATAAATATGTCTTCCTCTCAGTCTCTCCAACTGAAGAACTTTTCACAAACTGTACTACCTGGCTATCTGTCTAGCCTCATTTCCACATACCCAATCTGATCCTCTCATTCTCTGGTCCAGATTCTCCATTAGGAAAGCTGAAGAGGGCATTCCTGCACTGGGTGGGACAACATGGACTAAATCCCTCCCAGTTTCCCTCCTATCCTCATATTCTACGTTTCTGGCCACCCAATCCATAGGACTTTCCCCTCTCTGTATTTTTAGTCCTTAATACTTGCACCACACATTTGGCTAAGTGTGCCTTTTCCTAATTAGTAAAATTTCTTATTCCGATTTGACTAGGTTTATTTTGAGAAAGGACTGTGTTACACTTCCTCAATTGGAGAATTCTGAGAGCTCTTTAGAAACAGTGAAGTAGTTAAAAGATTTCTGTATTTATAGTCAGGAGAGATCTGGAGTCTAGTGTCTGTTACTAGCTGTGTGAGCAAGTACCTCCTCAGAACTTTGGTTTTCTCACTTAAGTCTGAAGTGTTATAAGTGGCTTCAGAAACCATCTAGTTTAACCATAACTTAAACATGAACCTCATCTACAAACACAACATTTTGGTTGAAATTTCCAGCAAGGGAGCATCTACTCTCCCTCCCCCCAGGTATTAGGAACTGTTTGCTTATATTGCAATCTGCTTCTCTGCATCTTCCACTTGTTGCCTCTAGGTCAGTTCTCAGGCACTAAACAGAATAAGTTTAATCTCTTTTCCATAGAAACAGGTTTTTCTAGTCATAGGAGTCATCAGTGTCATTTATTCCACTCCCCCTAATAAGTCATCAAAGTTAATATACAGCAAACCACTTAGACCCACCCTACATCTCTCCATTGCATTATGTTTTGTGTTCTAAATTTTATTTTTCCAAGATCATAGTGTTCTATGATTCATGGTTATGTAGCATCCCCATGAGAATAATGATGTAAAGATCTAAATTTCTGTGGTATTGAGGAGATTGGAATCAGCAAAAATACTGCCCATTTTTCCAAATAAGCCCAAACCCAACCTTCTCACTATATAAGCCATCTACACAGCCTGTTCAGTATATATTAATAACCATATATACAAGGGAGGGGCTGCTCGTCCATTTGAACTGTAGTTCAAATACAATCAGAGTTCTTCATTCACTTCTATACAGAGTTCTTCATTCACTTCATTTTGGGGGATCCTTTTTGTTTGTTTTGAGGGAGGAAGGCATTCACTTCATTTTTTTTGTTCCAGTGTGAATATCTTGATTTAATTCAACAAACATTTATTAAGCACCTATTATTCACAAATCCCTGTATGAGCACTGGGGAGCCAAATGGGTAGAGGAAGGAAGGAAGAAAATAAACATTTTGATATAGCATATATTATGTGCCAGGCACTGTGCTAAAGCATTTTTTCCAAATTATTTCATTTGATCCTTACAATAACCCTACAAGGTAAGTGCTTCTTCTACTCTCATTTTGGGGGAAAAGAAACGGAGGTAAACAGGGATTAAGTGATTTCATCTCTGGGATCACACAGCTAAGTCAAAACCTTAGACCAGATCTGAACTCATCTCTTCATGACTCCAGGCAGAGCACAGCCTGTTAACAGGTAACACAACAGTGAGGACTTATACTGTTAGAAATGCAGTGTTACAGAATTGCCCCTAGGATCCAGGATAGCAGTAAACACTTTGGAAAGCAACCTATAAATGTGACTGTAAATGGAGGGAGGCACCTTGGAGAGTGCTACATGTATTAAGGGTATTAATCAGGGAAGTCCTCAGATCAACTTAAAGAACTTAAAGAGTAATGTGCATTTGTTTTAAATTTTGTCTCTTTCAATGAAGGAAATGCACATGTCCATTGGGGACTAGGGAATTTCATAGGTCTCATCTGTTGGGGATGAATTGGTTGACTCAGGATGTTATGAATTGAAGTCACTCATTTGTACTGCTTCTCTGTTTTTGTCTGTTTTTTTTTTAAAGAATACATTGGGGGGCGGCTAGGTGGCAAGGTAAATAGAGCACCAGTCCTGGAGTCAGGAGGACCAGAATTCAAATCTGGCCTCAGGCACTTAACACAAAAACTAGCCGTGTGAGCTTGGACAAGTCACTTAACCCCAATTGCCCTCCAAAAAAAAAAAGCAAAGAATACATTAGGATGGGGGTCAATTGCAGAGTTAGCCCATTTTCTTTTTCAGAGACACAGATCCTTAAAGAGCTGAGAGCAAAGACCAGAGAGCAACAGAGCCAAGGAGAGATCTGGATCCTAGGTGGTAAAAGTCCATGGATGTTCTGTGCCCTCCTATCAGCCACCATGGAGAATGAGATTGGTGAATCTCTAGAGCTTGGGATTTGTGAGCTATAGTAGACTATGCAATTGAATCTGTCCCCAGTGCAGTGAGTAAAGGGACAAACTAACTCAAATTGGGAAAAGAGCAGATCAAAGCACCTGGGCTGACCCAGAGTGGGATTAAACCCAGTGAGTACCCTTTGCATCCTGGACAAGTTGAAGAAACCCAGTGCTTAAAACAAAAAATGTCTATGGATAGTGTCAAGCCTCCTCTCCAGGGTCAACTGTTGGCTTCATTACAGCTATTACACAGTAATTACTATTACTGGTTACTGGTGCTCCAAACCACAGGATTACAGAGGAAAGGAGTACCTGGACTCTGAAATCCTAGATCCATGAAAAGATAGTAATGAAAATACTTAGCCCAAGAAATAGAAGCCATGTTATAGGGAACCATGTGGCCAATTAGTGGGATTGTTCTGAACCCCACCTTCTTATGTAGACAGGACATTTTTTTGGGGGGAGTCAAGTTTCTAAAGAGTTTCATAACCCTGTTGTGTAAGATAAGAGAGTTTAGAGTCTGAATCTGAGGTCAGAAAAGATCTTTATTCTTTCTCATGAGAAAGGACTCTGCCCCTGTCACCCACATGGTGTCTGCCAGGGAGAGAGCAACAGGTAGAAGCAAGCCCATGGTTACATAATCTTCTAATGCAGAAACCCAACCCCCTCAATTGGACTTCACTCTTATTGATAGGGAGGCTGGCTCACAACCTAAGCACCAGAATCTATCTCTGAGACAAAGGACCCGGAAACATGTGGGTGTCCAATGAAAGGCCAGGGTTCCTTATTTGGCATATCTTGTACTGAGGGGGCACTGGGGAAGGTCTCCATTGCTCTAAGCCCCAGATTCCTGGAAGGTCAGGTGACCTCTAACCCTAGGCCTAATGAATACTAAAACCATTCTAGACTTGATTTTTCAGAATGGAGAAACTTCACAATAAATTATCCCTCACGCTGTCTCCTGGATAAGAGAGTGCAAGGGAAGTAGTAAGGGATTTTCTGGTCAATGTCTCAAATGTCCTATTCGTGAAGAATTTGGGGATCTAGTCTTTTAAAATATTTTATTCCTTTTTTGTTGTTGTTGCATTTTGAATTCTAAGCTGTCTCTCTCCCTCCAAACTCTGCACTAGAGAAGGCCAACATCCGATACAGATGTACATGTGAAACAACACAATATATGCTTCCATGTATCAGTTCTTTCTCTGGAAGTGGATAACATCTTCCTTCATAGGTCCTTTGTACTTGATTCAAATATTCATAGAACTCAGAATAGCTTAGTCACTCACAGTTACTCTTTAAACAATGTTGCTGTTACTGTGTACAATGTTCTTTTGGTTCTGTTCATTTCACTCTTCATTATTTCATGCAAGGCTTTCTATGGTTTTCTCATCATTTCTTATAGCACAGTAGCTTTCCATCACAATCATATACCACAATTTGTTTAGTCATTCCCCAAAGCCCATCCCCACTCTTCAGTTTCCAGTTTTAGCTCAAAGAGAGCTGCTATAAATATTTTAGAATGTATAATTTCTTTTCCTTTCTCCCTGATCACCTTGGAAAACTGACCTAATAGTGGTATTGATAGGTGAAAGGGTACTCCCAGTTTCACGGCTCTTTGGGCATAATTCCAGATTGGTCTTCAAAATGGTCGGATCAGTTCACAGCTCTACCAACAGTGTATTAGTGTCCCAATTTTGCCATTTCCTTCTCTAGTGACCACTGGATTGGAAAAGATCAATTTATATCCCAATCCTAAAGAAGGGCAATGTAAAGGAATATACAGATGACCTTACAATTGTGCTCATTTCACATGCCAGCAAGACCATGCTTAAGATTTTGCAAGTTAGGCTTCATATGTGAACAGAGAATTACTAGAAGAGTAGACTGGGTTTTTTTTGTTTGGTTTTTTTGCTTTTTGGAGGGCAGTTGGGGTTAAGTGACTTGCCCAAGGTCACATGGCTAGTTTTTTGTGTTAAGTGTCTGAGGCCAGATTTGAACTCAGGTACTCCTGACTCCAGGGCTGGTGCTCTATTCACTGCGCCACCTAGCCGCCCCAGTAGACTGGTTTTTGAAGAAGCAAAGTAACTAGAGACCAAATTGCCAATATTCGCTGGATTATGGAGAAGCAAGGGAGTTCCACAAAAACATCTATTTCTGCTTCATTGACTAGACTTCAGTGTACCACTTTAGCCTTTGTGGATCCCAACAAAATGTGGCAAATCCTTAAAGAGATGGGACTACCAGATCATCTTATTTGTCTTCTGAGGAATCCGTATGAGAACCAAGAAGCAAGTTAGAACCAGAAATGAAATTATTTAGTTTAAAAATTGGAAAAGGAATACAACAAGGTTGCATATTGTCACCTTATTTATTTAATTTATATGAAGAGTATAATTGTGTAAAATGCCAGTCTGTATGAATCAAAAACTGGAATTAAGGTTGCTGGGTAAAATATCAATAATCTCATATATGCATATGATAGCACTCTGATGGCAGAAAGTGAAGAAGAATTAAGAAACCTCTTGATGGGAGTGAAAGAGGAGAGTGGAAAAACTGACTTGAAGCTTAACAAAAACAAAAACAAGATCTTGGCAACTGGTCCCATCACTTCCTGGCAAACAGAGAGAGAAGAAATGGAAAGTGTCAGATTTTATATTCTTGGCCTCAAAGATCACAGCAGATGACAACTACATCCATGAAATTAAAAGACACTTGCTCCTTGGAAGGAAAGCTATGGCAAATGTGGACAGCATACCAAAGAGCAGAGACATCATCTTGCTGACAAGATCCATATGGTCAAAGCTGATTCCCCCAGTAGCAATGTATAGGTGTGAGAGCTAGCCTCTAAGGAAAGCTGAGTGCTGCAGAACCAATGCTTTCAAACTGTGGTGCTGGAGAAGACTTTTGAGAGTCTCTTGGACAGCAAGGAGATCAAATCAATCCATACTTAAATCAATTCAGACTATTCACTGGAAGTTCAAATATTCAAACTGAAGCTTAAATACTTTGGTCACATAATGAAAAGATAGGATTCATCGGAAAAGACCTTGATGTTAGGAAAAATTGAAGGCAAAAGGAAAAGGAAATGGTAGAGGATGAGATGGATAGACAGTATCATGAAAACAATGCACATGAGCTTGGACAGATTTTGAGAGATAGAGGATGGAAGAGTATTATGCTATGGTTCATGGGGTCACAAAGAGTAAGACATATCAACAACAGTCCCAAGTTTTCCACAGTTCCCCCTTGTCATTTCCTCCTTATATCATGTTAACCAACCTGATAGGTGTGTAATTATATCTCAAAACTGTTTAATTTTGTGTCTCTCTAATCAATGGTGACTTAGAACATTTTTTCATATAACTATATATAGTTTAGATTTCTTTTTCTAAAAACTGCCTGTTCATATCCTTTGACCATTTATCAGTTGGCAAATGACTTATATTCTTAGCAATTTGACAAAATTCTCTAGATACTTAAGAAATAAGACCTTCGAGGCTATAAATAATTGCATACCCTTTGCCCCAGTAATACCACTTCTGGAGTTGTATCCCAAAGAGATCATAGAAGTGGGAGGAAGACCCATATGTACAAAAATATTTATTGCAGCTCTCTTTGTGGTGGCAAAAAAACTGGAAATTAAGGGGATGCTCATCACTTGGAGAATGGCTACACAAGTTGTGGTATATGAATATAATGGAATACTATTGTGCTTTAAGAAATGGGGAGGAGATGGACTTCATATTTACCTGGAGAGGTTTATACAAACCGATGCTAAGTGAGAAGAGCAGAATCAGGAGAAATTTGTACACATTGTATGTGTGATGACCAACTTTGATAAACTGGACTCCTCTCAGCAATGCACAATTATAAGACAATTCTACAAGTCTCGGCATAGAAGGAGCTATCTACATTCAGAGAAAGATCTAGAAAGAACAGAGTTTAAATGGAGACTGAAGCAATCTACATGCTATCATTCTTTTCCATGTTTGGTTTTGTTTCTTTTTTCCCATTGTTTACTCCATTGGTTACAACCCTTCTATACAACCAGACTAATGTCCAATGTGAAGGTATCTGCAGATCCTATACTTGATTGCATGCATGCCACTATAGGAGCGGGGGCAGGGGGTGAGAAAATTTGAAACTCAAGGTATTTTGGAACTGAATCTTGTAAGCAAAAAGTAATAAAATCAATAAAATAATAATAATAGTAAAAACCAAAAGACATTTAAAAATTAAAAAAAAGAAATAAGCCCTTTGAGAAACCATCTATAAATTTTTTTCCTAAATTTTCTGCTTTCCTTCTAATCTTGGCTTTTATTTCTACAAAATGTTTTTAATTTAATGTAATCAAAATAATCCATTTTTATATCTCACAATGCTCTCCCTCTTATTTACGCATAAATTATTCTTCTGTTCATAAACCTGATAGGTAGTACGTTCCATGTTCTTCCAGTTTACTTATGATATCTCCTTTTATGTCTAGGTCATTTTTTTTCATTTTGGTAAACGGCATGAGATATTGTTCAATATCTAGTTCCTGCCCGACCGCTTTCCTGTTTTCCCAATTTTTTTTTTACCAAATAGTGAATTGTTATCCATAAAGTTTAAATCTTTGCATTGATCAAACACAAGGTTGCTGTAATCATTTACTATTGTGTATTGTATATTAACTCTATTCCACTGATCTGCCATTCTCCAGTACTAGTTTTTATAATTACTGTTTTATAACACAGCATAAGATCTGGTACTGCTAGACCTCCTTCCTTTACATTTTTTTTCATTAATTCTTAAATTATTCTTGACCTTTTGTTCTTCCAAATGAAATTTACTTTCTTTTCTAGCTCAATAAAATAGTTTTTGGTAATTTAATTTGTATGGTACTGAATAAGTAAATTAAGTAGAACTTAATTTTTTTATTATTTTTTTTTATTATATTGGCTCTGTCCACCCATGAACAATTAATATTTCTCCAATTATTTAAATCTAACTTTTTTGTATAAAAAGTGTTTTATAATTGTGTTCATATAGTTCCAGTGTTTGTCTTGGCAGGCATATCCCCAACTATAGTCTATGGTTATTTTAAATTCATTATCTCTTACTATCTCTTCTTGCAAGACTTTATTGATGGTATATAGAAATTCTGATGATTTATGTGGGTTTATTTTATATCTTGCTACTTCACTAAAATTATTGTTTCAATTAACTTTTTAGTTGGATCTCTAGGATTTTCCAAGTATACCATCACATCATCTGCAAAAAGAGATAGTTTTATTACCCCATTGTCCTTTCTGATTCCTTCCATTTCTTGTTCTTCTCCTATTACTATTGCTAGTATTTCTAGTACAGTATTGAATAATACTGGTAATAATGGGCATCCTTGTTTCATTCCTGATCTTATTGAGGCTTCTTGCTTATCCCCATTACAAACCTGCTAATGTTTTAAGGTAGATGCTTCTTATCATTTAAAGGAAAAATCCATTTCTACTTATGCTTTCAAGTGTTTTTAGTAGGACTGTGTTGTATTTTTCAAAAGTTTTTTTCTGCATCTATTGATATAAGCATAAGATTTTTGCTGCTTTTGTTATTGATAGAATCAATTATGTTAATATTTTTTCCTTATATTGAGCCAGTCCTACACTCCTGATATAAATCCCACTTTGTCACAATGTTTAATCTTTGTGATATATTGTTGTAGTCTCCTAGCTAGTGCTTTATTTAGCATTAGTGAAACAGGTCTATAATTTTTCTTCTCTGTTTTTGCTTTTCCTGGTTTAGGTGTCAGCACCATATTTGTTTTATAAAAGGAATTTGGTAGGACTCTTTTTCTGACTATCATTTCAAATAATTTATTTAATAATGGAATTAGTTTATCTTTAAATGTTTCATTAAATTCATTTGTAAATCCATCTCCCTCATGCTTTTTTCTTAGAAAGTTCATTTATGGTCGGATCAATTTCTTTGTCTAAAATAGGCTTAGTTAGATATTTTATTTTTTTCTGTTAATCTGGACAATTTATATTTTTGTAAGTATTCTTCCATTTCACTTAAATTTTTAAACTTATTTATGTGTAGTTGAGCAAAATAACTTCTAGTAATTGCTTTAATGTCATCTTCATTGGTGGTGTATTTATCCTTTTCATTTTTATACTAGTGATTTGGCTTTCTTCTCTCTTTTTAATAATATTAATCAGTGGTTTATTTTTTTCATAAAACCAACTTCTAGTTTTATTTATTAATTCAGTGGTTTTCTTACATTCAATTTTATTAATCTCACTCTTAATTTTTAGGATTTCCAATTTGTTGTTTAATTGGGGATTTCTAATTTGTTCTTTGTCTAGTTTTTTTGAAATTGCATATCCAATTGATCTGCTCTCTTTTATTTATGTAAGCATTTAGAGATAAATGTTCTTCTAATTACTGCTTTTGCTGCATCCCATAAGTTTTGGTATGTTGTCTCATTATAATTCTCTTCAATAAAATTATCATTTTTATGACTTGTTCTTTAACCCCCTCATTTTTAAGATGAAGTTATTTAGTCTCCAATTAATTTTTACTGTGTGTTTCCATGGTATTTTATTAAATGCAATTTCTACTGCATTATCATCTGAAAATATTGCATTTAATATTTCTACTTCTCTGCATTTAACTATGAAGTTTTTACGCCCTAATATATGGTCAATTTTTGTAAAGTTAACATGTACCACTGAGAAAAAAGGCATGTTCCTTTTTATACCCATTCAGTTATCTCCAGAGGTCTATCATATCTACCTTATGTAATATTCTATTAATCTCCTAGACTTCTTTCTTAGTTATTTTTTTGGTTAGATTTCTCTAATTCTGAGAGGGGAAGGTCAAAGTCCTTCACTATTATAGTTTTGCTATCTATTTCCACCTGTAACTCATTTTCCTTTTCCTTTAAAAAATTTGGATGCCATAGCATTTGGTGCACAGGTATAGACAGATGATAGATTGATAGATAGATAGATAGATAGATAGATATAGATAAATAGAGATACATATATATATTATATATAATATTGATGTGTTCATTACCTATGTTACCTTTTAACTTAATGTAGTTTTCCTGTTTATCTCTTTTAATTAAATGTTTTATTTTAACTTTGAAATCATAATTGCTACCCCTACATCAGTTGAAGTCTGATAAATTCTACTGCAGCCTTTTATTTTATTCTATATATGTCTCTCATTTTAAAATGTGTTTCTTGTAAACAGAATATTGTCAGGTTCTGGTTTCTGATTCATTCTGCTATCCATTCCCATTTAAGGGTGAGTTCAACCCATTTACATTCAAGTTGCCATTATTAATTGTGTATTTTCCTTATTGTCTTTTTTTCTCTCCCTCTCTCTCTTTTTACCTTGTCCCTCCTCAGAAGTCTAATTTTCTTCAGATCTCTGCCTCCTTAATCCACATACACTTTTAAGAGTTCCTCCCTTATCCTATGTTCTTGCCCTCCTATTCCTCTATAAATTAAGAAGACTTTTATACTCTACTAAATGTCTATGTTTTTCCTTCTTTAACCCAATTCCAATGAGAAAGGTACTCATACTACTTGCCTTTCACCCCCTTCTCTCTTCCAGTGTAATAATAGTTCTTCAATTTATGCCTCTTTTGTTTGAGACAATTTGCTTTATTTTACCTCTTCTGACCCAATTTTATTTTTTAGGATCATCCCATTATAATCAACTCAATCCCAAGTCTTATATCTATTGTGTGTATGTGGTGTTCAAGGAAGACTAGCACTTGTGGTGTGAGGGCTTGCCAAGTCCTTTTCAGGGGCTGTTCATCCACCTTTGGTATCTGCCTCTCGCCCAATTTCACCCGTGATTCCAAGAAACTATTCCATGCACAGTAAACACAATCCAGTAAAATGATCTTGGCAGATGGGCTAAACCAGGTTGAGGGTAACCAATAGGCCTCCAACCCTGTGAGTTGGGGATATATATATACCCCAAGCAAGTGAAGACTTTCTCCATCAGAGTGGCCAGATGAGAACAATTTGTTCCAATGAGCCATGGAGACAGCTGAAACAAGGGCTGTGGGACACTTAGAGCTTGGTCAGACATCAAAGATGCCAAGGTCATCCACAGCATCCTGAGCCATCACCAGTCATTCTGACTTTTGTCTTGCTACTGAACTTTGACGACTCTAGAAGAAAGAGAGAAGGTGACAACTTTGTGCAACTCTGCCTCACTTAAATACAATTCACTCACAAGTTAAGACATCAGCCTGTGATATCACTGGTCCTCTTCAGAAACAAAGGACAAGCAATAATGTGCTAGGTAACACTACAACCAGTGTGATGTCTTGGGTACAGAGAATACCAAGGAAATGGTCACAAGCAGCAACAAAGGAATCTAGGGAAGCTATTAAGCAGAGATGATGAGAGAGAATATTTCAGGGGCAGGGTGGTGGAAGAGGGCAGCCAGAGAAAATTCCTAGGGCCAATGGAACAGCAAGGAAGCTGGTGTCATTGGATCAAAGAATGCAAGTGGGTAGGGAGAATGTAAGGCATAAGACTAGAAAGGTATGTGTGGCGCAAGGTGGGTAAGGAATAGGTTATGAAGGGCTTTGAGGAATTTGTATTTGATCCTGGAGGTGACAGAAAGTCACTGGAATATATTGAATATAAGGATGACATGTTCTGACTGCTAATGAGAATCTAAGCTCATAGGGTATTGCCATAGACAGGAGTTCTTCATAGTCCCCAAGTATGAAAATGGAATACACTAGAACTTCATGGGAATGCCTTTGTAGCAAGTCTATTTTCCTTCAAAGGGTAGTCCCAAACCACAGGTGCCACTGTGATTGTAAGGGGCTATATAAGTTAACAAATCAACAAGCATTTATTAAGCACCTACTATGCACCAGACATCATATTAATCAACGGCGGATACAAAGAGAGGTCAAAGATAATCCCAGCTCTCAAGGAGTTCACAGTCTAATGGGGGAGATAACATACAACAACCATATGTGAATAAAATATAGACAGGATAAATCGGAGAAATTTTGGATTGGAGAAATCTTAGAGGAAAGGCACTAGGATTATGGAGGACCAGAAAAAGCTTCTTGCAAAAGGTAGAGTTTATCTGAGACTTGAAGGAAATCAAGAAGTTGAGATGGAGATGAAGAGAAAGACTTCTAGGTTTGGGCCGGGGAAGGGCTGGGTAGTAGGGCAGGCCAGTGAAAATGCAAAGCTGAGAGACTGCAGTGTCTGATTGGAGGAAGAACGAGGAGGTAAACACCACCGAGTCTCTGAATACATGGAAGGGATTAAGATGTAAGAAGATTAGAAAAATAGAAAGGGACCGGGTTATGAAACCACACGGAAGATTTTGTATTAGCTCCTGGAGGTCATAGAGATCCACTAGCGTTTATTAAATAGGCAGGTATTGTGGGCAGAGCTGTGCTGTGGAACTGTTTTTCCCCAAGGGAAAGATAAGGTTCACAAGAGAGTGGGAATAATATCAACTGCTTATGTGTTCATAAGAATCCTTTATTTTTCTTCATTTCTCATAGAGTAAAAAAAAAAAAGGAAGGCTATCCTTTTCATGATATTTCTTGTTGCCTTGAGTGCTTAAGTAGAATCATCTGACCTTTTTACACATCTGTGGAGGCCTAGACAATAGCTATATTCTGGGGTTCCCAGAAGAATCTCTGGGTGAGGACAAAAATGAGAAAAAGAAAAAGGATTTGGGGAACTACACCCAAGATTAGGTCCAATCCGTATAAGCCCAGTAGGCAGCTAGGTGGTGCAGGGGACAGTGTGCCCAGCCTGGAGTCAGGGAGACTTAAGCTCAAATCCAGCCTCAGATACTAGCTGTGTGGTTCTGGACAGGTCAATTAATCCTGTTTGCCTCAGTTTCCTCATCTGTAAAATGATCTGGAGAAGAAAATGGCAAACAACTTCAGTTTCTTTGCTAAGAAAACCCCTAATGGGATCAGGAAGACTCAGACACAACTGAAATGACTGAACAGCAACATATAAGCCCAGAGGTCCATGGGTTATGTTATATGTCCTATATTCTGTGCTCAGGTAGTTTCTATACTGTCCTCAGGGGTGCCCCAGTCTAAAGAGGAGAAAAAGCCCCTGGCTCCTGGGTGGGGGCAGGGTCATGGTCTGAAGGGTCCTTGCTCTCAGGGAGCCTGCAGTGGGAGGACACAGACCTTCTCTTTTCCTCCCCTTTGAGATTACTGCTGATGAATTCCAGCTAAAGAGCACCAGATGTTTGTGCCTGTTTGTTCTTGCTGGGGTCTTTCTCTCTGCTCAATGAGGGTGATTGTCCCAGTGTTCTGATCCTCACATCCTAATTCTATGTTCTAATTCTCAAATTCTATTTTTACATTCTGATCCTTGCATTCCATTTGTTACATTTGTATACTTGAATCCGAATTCAACATTCTCATACTTTGTTTCTATTTCTTATGATGTAATTCCCACTTTCAAATCCTTATGTTCTGATTCCTTCCAGCTGTGGTGATAACCAATTTTCTGGCTTCAGTGACTCTGTTTATGTGTGTGTCTGTGTGTCTGTGTGTCTGTGTGTGTCTGTGTGTCTGTGTGTGTCTGTGTGTGTGTCTCGGTGTTTGTGTGTATGTGTGTCTGTGTCTGTGTGTCTTGGTGTGTGTGTCTGTCTGTCTTTATGTGTCTGTCTCTGTGTTTGTCTCAGGGTGTGTGTGTGTGTGTTTGTGTGTCTGTGTCTGTGTTAGTGTTTCTGTGTGTGTGTGTCTGTCTGTCTCTATGTGTCTGTCTCTGTGTTTGTCTTGGGGTGAGTGTGTGTTTGTGTGTCTGTGTTAGTGTCTCAGTGTGTGTGTGTGTGTGTGTGTGTGTGTGTGTGTGTGTTGGAGGAGGAGGAGGAGGAGAAGAACAGCAGAGAGGGTGGAGGAAAGCACAGCCTCCCAGGGAGTTTCATGACTACTTCCCTTGTTTCAAAGGCCCCTGCCCCCTTCCGCAGTTACAAGTAGCTTTTGTGATGGAGGTTTTGAGCTTCTGAGGACAGAAACAGAAGGAGAGGTTGGGTTTACTGAAAATGGAACAGCCAAAATTATTGGTCAGATGCAGGGCTGGGGCAGACCTGGAAACACTACCCTTGACTAGAGGGCTCCAACTGAACATCTCAGGGTGGGAGGGGGCAGGAAGAGGAAGCTGGTGTTACTGGGCCTCCTCCCCTGGGAACAAAATACTTCCCTCATCCATGCATCGTCAAAGCAGGGTGGCAGAGGTGGCAGAGCCCAAGGGTAGAGGTCAGAGCATTTGAGTTTGATGTCCAGCTCTGCCCCTGGCTCAGTCTATGACCTCAAGGGAGGCATTTTCCCTCTGTGGGCCTCAGCTGGAGAGTTTAGACGCCACGACTTCTAAGGTTCCTTCCAACAAAAAGATTCTTGGACTAGGCGATGGTGGTGTTACGGGTTTGCTGAGAAAGGGTCATTGCTAGAAGAGAGACCAGAAAGGAGAGGGTTTTCATAAGTCCATCTGGAAACGATCAGGGCCCACCAGCTCCCTTCCCCCCACCCCACTTCCCCTTCCCCTCCTTCACCCTGCCTCACCCCTGACCCTCGTGCACCAGGCATCTGGCCAGGGAGAGATGTCAAGGACTCAGGCATTGACATTTGGCTCTTCCCAGGTCCTGCTTCATCCTCTTTCATACAATGGCTCACACACAGAAGACCAGGATGCTAAATTGAATAAAATAATCCGATTTAAGGTTTCTCAGGCTGGAACTGAGTAGAAGAAACCTGCAGACATCCTCATGCATAGGTGGAGGTCATGGTCATTATAGGAGAAGGTAGCAAATATTCATTAAATGCCTACTGTGTGCCAGGCACTATGCTAGCCACCACATAGATATTACCTCATTAGATCCTAGCAACAGCCTTATGCGGCAGATGCTATTATTATCCCCATTTTACAGTTGAGCAAACTGAGGCAGAGGTTGAGTGACTTGCCCAGGGTCACACAGCTAGCAAGTTACCAAAACTGGATTTGAATTCAGCTCTTCCTGACTCCAGGCCCAGCACCGTGCCACCTGCTGAAACGTCAGGACCCAAAGGAATTGTAGAAGCCACCTTCACAGCTCAAAGAGACCTTAGAGGGCGGCTAGGTTGCGCAGTGAATAGAGCACTGGCCCTGGAGTCAGGAGTACCAAATCTGGCCTCAGACACTTAACACACACACACACACACACACACACACACACACACACACAAAAACTAGCCATGTGACCTTGGGCAAGTCACTTAACCCCAACTGTCCTACCTTCACCCCTCCAAAAAGCGGAAAAAAAGTGTTAGGTTTATAGTCAAAAGACAATGTTCAAATTCACTACTTCCACTTACTACCTGTGTGACCTTTGATAAATCGCATACCTTCTCTATGCCTCAGTTTCTTTACCTGTAAAATGAAGGAATTTGAACTAGATGACCTCTAAGGTCCCTTTCAGTTACAATTCTGTGGTGCCAGATCTCCAGTTCTATGTCTGTGGTCTGTGATCTCCCTTGAAGCTCCCTCCAAAAGCGTTGATTGCAACCAGGATCACTTTCTCATTCCATGCAATTCCTGTTTGCATTCTCCAATGCACTAGATCAATTCATTAAAGTTCTCTATGACTTTTCAAATATAGGGAGTACAGCCTTTGACTCAGTGAGGAAAGGACCCTAAATATTTCCTTGGTCTAACTGTAGAATGCAGGCCTTGAACACAATGTCCTGGGAGGACCCTTCTAGCTTTAAATGGATGAAACTAAAAAGCTAAAAAAGTGAACTCTTGCCAAAATAATTAGTATTATGGGTCCAGCTTATTAATAAGAAGGCAATAGAGATTTGAAAGATTATCCAATAGAATTATATTAGAATATACTTGGGGGAAAGTATGCTGGTACAATAACATGACACAACATAACACAATGTAACACATATTTGTGAAGGGTCTATGCAGTGTAGAATACTGCACCAGGAATGAAGGGAGGTACAGTTTAGATAAAATGGGGGGGTCTTGCCTCTGAGGAGCTTATAGCCTGATATGAGAAGATACAGATACAGATACCTCTACTACTCAACATCACATGAGTGAGGGGTAAACTTTCCTTTGTCAGTGATGAGCAAAATAATTAAAATTTAGAATAATTTTCTTTAACTAAAGCCATAAAATGGATCAGAAGTGGGCTGTGTGTGTTTTCCAACTAATCTTAATACTTTGAGACTCAACATGGGTATTAAGTAAAGGGCCAGCCTTGGAATCCATGAGACCTGGGTTCACATAATACACTTGGCACATTCTGGCTGGGTGACCCTGGACAAATCATTTATCCTCACAGTGCCTCAGGCAGCTCTTGAAGGTTAAAACTGCAGAGAAGTCACTCATCTGCACTGGCAGAGGGAGTTTCTTCAAAGAAAGTTCCCTCTACCAGTGGACCAAAAGCAAAAAAGCTAAAACTTTGCATCAGCAGTGAAACAGCCAGAATGACATTGATCTCTATTTGAAGGTTGGATTTTTTTCAATAATGCAGCTGGTTAACTGAGTCAATTAGAGAACAAGGACAGGGTCACAGATCCGAAGCTCTGTGTAAGCTAGTTCAGTATTGCCCTGGCCCATAGCCACATACTGTGGATGTAATCCCAGGCTGCAGGCTGGCTGATGCAAGTCCTCGGTCACAAGGGCATCCAGATGAGAGATTGGTGCAATCCCATCCCCGAATTTGGCAAGGTAGATCAAGGGCACCAAAGATGAGACTATCAGGAATATCATCTTATCTTCTTTCTTTTTTTTCCAAATTCCAGATTTTTTTCAAAGGTAACTTTGATCCTTATTCAAAAAATATTTTTACCCAACGGAACTTTGAAATTTGTTTAAAATATAAGTAAAAGACTTCTGGGTCATATGACCAACAAAATAGAGGACTAAGATATTTTCTTCAATTCTTACTATCTCTCAAATTCTCTCTAAAATAGGGATTATTTATGAGAGAATACTTTTTTAATTGAGACAATTAAAGGCTCATGGTTTAAGGCACGAAGAACCCTAATGAAATAAAAACTTGATGGACTAACAGCAATGACAGTTAATGCTAATCTTTAAGCTTAAAATGTTCACTTAGCACCCTCTTCCCCACCATTCACCACATTTTGGCTAAAAACTAACACTGTAGCTTTCAACAGAACTCAGCTCCCCACCCTTAATCCCACTCCCCCCAGAAAACCCAAAGACAGGAGCTTGTCCTGACTTGCTGGGAGAGTAGCATGACTGCATTCTGTGCTGCAAGAGCTCAGCCAGAGAACCCAGAGAACTGGAGGACAGGGGGAACTGGGACGAGACACTTGTATGTAGTTGTGGGGTACTCTCTCAGCTGATAGAAAAAGCCAGCTTCTAGCTGGGGCCAGATTTGTCCCTCCAGAAGTCACTTAGTGCAGAAGCTGAAGCTGTTGAAATGAGAAATGTCTGGTGTTGGGGGAGGCTAAGATGGTTTTGAAGTCCAGCACTCAAAGAAATCACCATTAAAGGGAAAGAAGTCAGAAAGTGAACAATAGGGGAATATTAGGAAGCAATTTTCACCTAAAAAGACTGAAAAGGCATGGACTCAGGAAGGAGATTTCATGGCAAGTGGGAAAAATAACAATGTGAAGGGGGAACAAAGATAAATAATAAATTGTATAACCAGGGATGCAGGAAAGCTCCATGATGATTAGGACTATATACTTTCTCTCACTATTAGGAACTGGTATTTCTAAAAGTGAAATAAAACAGAAAGAGGGGAGTAGGAGGCAATACGAGGCAATAATATAAAAACTATTTGGAAGAGGGAACCCAAAACATGTCCCTTAGAAGCTTTAATTCCATAAGAAATAAAGATTAAAGAAGACTAAAAGAAAAGATCCAAGGGCCATGAATCAAAAAGTAGACATCTAAACCAACAACAACAATACAGGAATGTAAAATAAATAATAAAGATATTGAAGGAAAGAAATTAGTTTTAGGAAAGGGCAAAAAAATTAAAAACTAATGAAGAAAGCAAGTTAATAGGAAAGAAAGGGAAATATTATTGACTACTTAACTGAGAAGAGGAAAGGGGGAAGAATTAAAACAATGAGGTAAAAAGAAAATTCTAAAACTGAAACAATTCAACAAATGTGGGAGGACTTTAGGGTAAAGTGGGAAAGAACTATTGGGAACAGAGTTGCTTTAAAGTAGATTAACCTAAAGTAACTGAAGAGTCAAAATGCCATGTACAGAGAAAGAAGGGAGAAATACTAATTTGGAAAGAATTAGAGACAAATGGAGGAAAATATCAACTTAATTCTCATAACTTTAAATGTGAGTTAATTAAATTCATTAAAACAAAAAATGTCAACAGATTGGCTAAGAAAACAAAATCCCACAATCTGTTGTTTACGACATACACCACTGAAAAAACAAATACATATAAAGAATAAAAATGAGGGGCTGAAAAATTTTACTATGAAGGAGGTAAATAAAAAATAATACAAAAGGAGTTGAAATCATGCTATCAAACCAAACAAAAACAAACATTCAAAATATAAAAAGGGATAAACAAGGAGATTATGTTATGTCAAAGGAAAACATAAGCAATAAACTAATATTGATATTAAACTTATATGCTACAAAGACCACCACATCTAAATTCATAAAGAAAAAATCAACCAAACTACAAGATGATATAGAAAATAATAAAACTGGCAGAAGATGTTAATGACCCTTTCTCCTTTTTTAGAGAAGACTAATAGTAAGATAAATAAAAGAAATGAGTAAAATAGAATTGAATAAATTGCTCAAGAAAGTAGAATTAAAATGCTTATGGTGCATTCTAAATGAGATTAATATAGAATATGCATATTTATCAGCACTAAATAGAACTTTTTTAAAAATTGAGCATGTATTGGGCACAGAAATATTGCAAATAAATGCATAAAGGGAGAAATAGTAAGCATATACTTTATAGACCATAACACAATAAACAAATCATAGAAACAATATATATATTGCTTTTTGGAGGGCAGTTGGGGTTAAGTGACTTGCCCAAGGTCACACGGCTAGTGTTTTGTGTTAAGTGTCTGAGGCCGGATTTGAACTCAGGTACTCCTGACTCCAGGGCCGGTGCTCTATTCACTGCGCCATCTAGCTGCCCCCAATATTTTTTTTTAACAATGATGATAAAACATCTTGTCAAAATTTCTGGGGTGTAGCTAATTCAGTCCTTGGCAAAAGTCACATATTTGAAAACATATATTAAAAAATATAAAAAGAGAGGATTATGGAATGAAATATGCATTTTTAAGAAAGTCAACCAATAAACAAACCTAAAATAAACACAAAAGAGGAAATATTAAAAATTAGAGAGAAAAAGACAAGCTGGAAACAAAAAAAAGCCTAAAGAAATGATAAAGTCATAAAGATAAGTAGTATTAGGATAAAACTATCTTTACTTGCTGATAATACAACGATTTACTTAGAAAATTCTAGAGAATCACCAAAGTTGCTAATCATGACAAAAATGTCAACAACATTGTAGGCAATAGAATAAAACTTTAACTTTAAAAAAACTACTTTTCCATATAATAATGATAAAATGCAAGAGGCAATAACAGAAAGGGGAATCCCATTCCAAGTAACTACAAAATGGATAAAGTATCTGGGGATCAGACTATCAAAGAATATAAAAGACTTACATAAATATAATTATAACATGCTCCTTAAAGAAATACAGAACTTAGATATCTGAAGGAATCTGCAGTGATCGTGGTTGTACCGTGACCATGATAATAAATATAATGATAATAATAATATCATAGTAAAAAATAATAATAAAGTTAATTTATAATTTTAATACTGTACCAGACTACCAAAGGGATACTTTATATAACTTAATAACATAATAACAAAAATCATTTGGGAAAATTAAAGACCTAAAATATCAAGAGAAATAATGAAAGAATTAGGGATAAAGGGAGCATAGGAATTCCAGAATAAGGCAGCAGTCATCAAAATCATCTAGTACTGGTTAAAATAATTGACAGGTAGACAAGACAAGGAAAGATCAGCAACAATGGAACTCAATAACCCAGTATCCAACAAACAGGAAATCACTAATTACTTAGGAAAGAGCTCCCTACTTGATAGAAGTTGATGGAAAAACTTGGAAACATTCTGCAAAAATTAAGGTTAGACCAACACCCCTTAAACCATATTCCACAATACATTCTACCTGGATACATTGGTTGGTTGTTGTCCATTCTCAAAGAGGATCAAAATGACATCACTATGTTGGAGTCAAGGTACATTGTGTCCAACTGTGGCTGATCAGAGCAATATGAGCTCAGAAGGCTCTACTGCAGGTTGAACACAAATAGTCCATTTGAACATGGATACATGAGCTTATTATTAAAATCACCCTAAAAATAGAAAATTAGAACTCTCAATTATAGGTGGGAGATGTTTTGTTGTTCAGTTGTTTCAGACTCTTCATGCCCCCATTTTGGGATTTTCTTCAAAGATACAGGAGTGGTTTATCATTTCCTTCTCCAGTTCATTTCAGAGTTGAGAAACTGAGGCAAGCAGGATTAAGTGACTTATCCAGGGTGACATGGTTAATGAATATCTGGGGTTAAATCTGAACTCACTAAGATGAGTATTCCCAACTCCAAGCCCAGCACTCTGTACACTATGGCGCTCCCTAGCCGTCTAGGGCAGGTGATGCATTCTTGATCAAATAAGGGATAGAGGGGGAAAAAGCAGCCGGATTAACTTTGATTACATGAAACTGAAAAGCTTCTGGAAAAGTAACATTAATGTACCTAAAATAAAAATGGAAGTGGTTAAGTGGGAAAAAAATATTTGTGTGCTCTCTGACAAGGGTTAAATTTCCAAACTATATAAACATTTAACATATATGTTTGTGTATATATACACTATATATAATTAACATATATGTACATATACACACATAGAAACTGTGTGTAATGTATACATATATGCCATATGTGTGGTATGTATTTCTATGTATGGTGTGTGTGTGGGGGTGTATAATAAATAAAACAGGTGTGTGCACGAAGAGGAGAAATGAAGAGTTCTTAGGACAGAGTCCTTGGGGCCATCCACGATGGAGTAAGTATGACCCGGAGGAAGACCCAGCAAAGGGGATGGGGAAGGAGCAGCCAGACAAGTAAAGGACGTGCAGGGAAGAGGAGCGTTTCCAAAGATGCTGGAGAAGAGGGTGACTGACGCTGTCAACGGCTGCAGAAAGGCTGAGAAGGATGAGGACTGAGAAAAGACTGAGGGATGTGGCTGTAGAGGATTAAGAAGAGAGTGAGAGAAAAGCAAGCAGGGTCCCCTGTTTTAGGAGGCCTTCTCAGAGAGTTTACCCTCAAAGGGCAGAAGGTGTGGATATGGAACAATCATTATCAGGGATGGGTGGATCAAGTGGGGATTTTTGAGGATGGTGGAGACATAGGCATGCTTGTAGGCTAGTCAGGGAAAAGCATCGAGATGACGAGAAAAGCACTTGGCCTAAAATGAAGAGAATCTGGCTAAAGTTGTGGCAGCCACACTTGTGACATTGGATGGGTCACTTAGCATCACTGAGACTCAGTTTCCTCTTTTGTAAAAATGGGGCAGTAGTGCCTACCCCACCCACCCCTACAAGGATGTTCTGAGGGAAGGCACTTTATAAACTGTAAAGTACCATGGAAATTGGAGCCTTTGTGTTACTGAGATTTGTTTCAGAATAATTTGCAATCAGTCTGGGCCAGGTGCCAGGATTAATGACGCTGAGGAGTGAGGCTGCTGGAGGCCTAAGATTGCTGGTACAGGTTGCCATCCATTCACAAGGTGAAGAGAGGACTCCCACACTGGCAGTAATCAGCAGAACAGCCTGGGGCCTGCTCCCACCGAGCTCTGCAAGCCCCAGCCTCCGGCCTCCCTCACCCTCCCCTGCAGGAGGCAGCACATTAATAGTCCAGTTCCTGAGAAAACACCTGCAAATGAATTGGATTAGATTCCATGTTCAGAAATAGAAGAAAGCCACTGCAGCCTGCCTGCCTCTGATGGCATCAGGCCTGGGAGGCAGCTATGGCTTAATCAGAAGTCATTTGTCCCTGGACTCCAGAGCTGCTTTCTCTCTGTCTCTGCCTCTCTCTCTCTGTCTCTCTGTCTGTCTCTGTCTCTGTCTCTTTCCATCTCTCTCTATCTCTCTTTTTGTCTCAGTCTCTCTGTCTCTGTCTGTCTGTCTCTCTCTCTTTCTCTCTCTATCTCCCAGGGAGTGCCTTTCTCACCTCCTTCCATCTTAGAGAAACAAGCAAGTTCTAGTTAAAGAACAATATGGGTTTGAAATTTTAATTTTTCCCCTCTCTTTCAGTCTGTGATAGTGAATTAAAGGTCATAGAATCCAAGAATCATAGAATCTTATTGTGTGGGTTGGGAGAGAGGGTGCTTTGGTAAGAACATCTCTGATCAATTGTTCCCCTCATTCTCCTCCTAGTTAACGACACCCCAGAAGTGCCATGTAACAGAGACAACCAGGTGTTAATGTTGGGAAGAGAGTACAATTAAATAAAATGCAAGCTGAAGCTACATCTCAGTTATCTTCCAATGAAGTAGAAAAGTGTTTTCTCTGATGAGAGTGGAAGTCAATTTGTTATTGACTGGAGCATGATTGGCCATGCACCTGATGGCATTTAAAAAGCTCTGGACACAATTGCCCCTGGCAACAGAAAAGAGAACCAGCTGTGGTTTCAAGAGAGAATCAGCCCTGGCTGTCAAGAGTAGAGCAGGCCCAAGCAGCCCAACAAAGCAACTTGCCAAGCAGAGATGTTTCACCTCAGAGAGCAGAACTATTAGCACACCACGAGAAGGGAAAGCCCTGCAGTGCCCAAGGCATGAGATGCCTTGCTCTCCTGTGTATACCCCGTGTGTGTGCCTCATTACCAATATTCCTTATCTGTACTAGTAACTCTTCCCATTGAAAATGCATATTCATGGAAAAGTGTGCCGCAGATTTATGAGAGGAACTTTTTTGTTGCTATTACATTTACTATGGGGAAGCTAGGTGGCATGGTGAATAGACTTCTGGGCCTAGAATCAAGAAGACTCATCTTCCTGAGTTCCAATGGGACCTCAGACCCTTTTTAGTTGTGTGACCCTGGGCAAGTCACTGAACCTTGTTTGCCTTAGTTTCCTCAACTATAAAACGAGCTGGAGAAGGAAATGGCAAATCTCTTTATTTTCTTTGTCAAGAAAACTCCAAATGGGGTTACAAAGAATTTTTAAAAGGACTGAACAAAAATACTGTATTTATTTATCTTAGTAAATAAATGCCTTTGCGTTGAGTTATTTGCATCTATTGATTGACTATTGAAGGTTAAAATATTTGCTGAACACTCATGAATTTGGACTCACAGAGTATCTCTGAACCCAACTGGGGTCAACATTCCAGGGGACACATGGGGGTGAGTTTTGAGGAGAAGATTCCAAAGGGGTTGCTACATTAGAATTAAGGAATCATATAATCTTAAAAGCATGGAATCATGGGTTCTAAGAATTGCAGAATGCAAGGGGAGTTCAGATCATCTCACCCAACCCACCCTAGCCTTGCACAAATAACTTCTGCAGCATCTCTGCCTCAATTTCTGACCTCTCTAGGTAGACTTTTTACCAAGAGACAGCTCTGATTGTTAAGAAGCTTTTCTAAATTTTGATCTGGAATCTGACTCCCTGTAATATCAACCTCACTCCCGCCTATGGGAATCTGAAGATCTTCCCTGCCCCTAGACCCTTGCTTAAGTGGTTTGGGTGGCTCTGAGAATCTTCCCTGATTTGAAAGTATACTCTGCCCCCTAATAGGCTGAATGTGGTAATGTGGAGACTGTGGCGGGAGGCTTGTTTTTTGGGAATGCCAGCGCCTTGTTGCTTTATGATTGGTCAGTGGGTCAAGAGGGCTATGACATTCTCTGACCCAGGAGAAGGCTTTACACACACACACACACACACACACACACACACACACACACGAGGTTTTGCTTTGGGGCTCACTTTGAGAAGAGTTGTGTGATTTGGCCAGACGAGACTCTGGGAAGCCGTTGAGCCCCCCTAGGTTTGAAAAACTCAGATGTTGATGCTTCCCTCTCTGGTAACTTGAATAGGTATGGATGTGATGGTTGGAAGCCCCATCTGCTGATCAGTTTCTTGGTCTGCTTGTAACTTGTGCTTGTAACTTGTGTTTATATTCTCTGAAGTTCAGAGTGCTGACTTTTCCCTCTGAACTAAATAAATGATATGTGTTTGATTGGTTAAAGTGAGATTGTTAACCCATCTTGAGTTGCTTTCCTTTAGAAAAGCAGATCTGAGAACCCGTGCTAGTAGCTGCCCTAGGTATGCTAGGGTGCTTGCTGATACAACCTCCCACCACCAACTGTCCCAAGTCTTACCCTCTCAGGTTAAACAGACAACCCAAATCCCTCTTCTTTCTCATATATATTCTGATATTCCAAATAATTGTCATACTGTAGCATAGTTAACATGAAATATGAGTTCTGTCTCTTCACTCTGGTAGAACATGGTTTAACAGGGTGACTAGGTAGTACAGTGAATAAACAATGGTCCTGGAGTCAGGAGGACCTGAGTTCAAATCTAGCCTCAGACACTTAATGCTTACTAGCCATGTGACCTTGGGCAAGTCACTCAACCCCAATTGCCCGGAAGGAAGGAAGGAAGGAAAGAAGGAAGGAAGGAAGGAAGGAAAGGAAGGAAATGGTTTAACACCAAATCGTCTGCACTCATCTGTTCCCCTTAGTAATAAACTGTACCCATTGATGAGTCATTATAAGTACTACAGTCTCAGACAAGGAAGGTTCAAAGCTAATGATAGGACTGGGCTGAAGGATCACTCTGTGATCAGGTTCAGGGTTTAGTGAGAGAATAGTCTATTCAGGGACTCAAGGTTTAATCTGTGGCTAGGGTTGAGGCTCATTCTAGGGCAGAAGTTCTTGCCCCTTTTTTGTGACATCAGTCAAGTATAATCTAAGACTCCTTTCTCAAAATTAGATTTTCTTAAATAAGCAAAATAAAATGTAGATCACAAAGGAAACCAAATATATTGAAATACAGTTATTTTAAAAAGCTTTTTAAAAAAACTTCACATGCCTTGAATTGAGAACCCCTGGTTTAGGATTAAGACTCAGTTTGGGGCTAGTCATGACTAAATTTTGAGCCAAGGTCGGGTCATTATCTGGTTCTTGGACAAATTGGGTCAAGGGTCAGAATTCAGTCTAAGGACTGGGAGTAAGGATTTAGTTACCAGAGTCAGGATTCAGCCAGGGACTGGGGGTAGAGCCGGTCCAATGCTCAGACAGAGCTTTCACTCATTCGGAAGCAAATTATCCTTCCCATTTCTTAACCTGGTTTCTCCATCTGTACAATGAGGTGATTACTGTGATCTCCCCCTAAGGTTCCTTCTAGTTCTGATATTCAGTGTGATTCTGTGATTCTGAATATAGTCAGATTAGCGGCCTTGGCCTTATTAGCTGCCTGCTGTGAGCAAACGCAGGATTAGAAGGGGGGTCCACCCCTCTCACTTCCTGCTCAAAGAGCTCACTCTCACTCCAACAGTTCAAAGATTAGGAAGGCACAGTCTATCCTCTATGAGGACTGCCCAGATCAAAGCTTAACAAAGAATGTCTTTTAGATTCTTCACCTAATGAGACCCACTCTTTGGAAAGTACTCTTAATTCTAGAATGTCAGAACGGGAAGGCATGTAGAATACAAACCCAGTCCTAAGTCCCAGCCCAGCTCTGCCAACCCTGTCCACTGAGGCTTCTGTCAGCCAGTTTGATCATTAACAAGCATTCTCTCCTTGGAGACCCCTTCCTCTCAGGGTCCTTCTGTCTTCTGACATTTACAGAGATCTGGCTCCCCATAGAGGATACTGAATTCCTGGCCATCCTTGCCAGTATAAGTCGCACCTTTTCTTACCTTGCTCCCTAAGGTACTGTTTTAGGGAAATGCTGTCGACTGCCTTTGGGGAGTAGGAGGAGAGAACTCTGCCCCAGGGTCACACACACAGGACTGACCCCAGCTCCCTGGCTTCCTTCAAGTTCAGTTAAAATTTCATTTTCTACAAGAAACCTTTTTTTAATTTTAATTTTTTTTTTGGAGGGAGGAGAGCAGGGCAGTTGGGGTTAAGTGACTTGCCCAAGATCACGCGGCTAGCAAGTGTTAAGTAGTGTCTGATGACGAATTTGAGCTCAGGTCCTCCTGACTCCAGGGCCAGTATTCTATTCACTGATCCACCTAGCGGCCCTGAGAAGCCTTTCTTAATCTCCCTTAATGTCAGTGCATTCTTTCTAGTGATTGTCTCTCATTTCTTCTGTATGTGACTTTTTTGTACAAGTATGTGGTTAGAGGGCAGCCAAGTGGTGCAGCAGGGAGAGCACTGGGCCTGGAGTCAGGAAGACTCATCTCTGCAAGTTCAAATCTAGCCACAGACACTTTACACACACACACACACACACACACACACACACACACACACACAAACCTAGTTGTGTGACCTTGGGCAAGTCACTTAACCCCAACTGCCCTCCAAAAGGCAAAAACAAAAACAAAATGAAGATAAAATTAAAAGGTCTCATAATAAGACCAAAAAAAAAAAGAACTCTTCAATGCCTTTGTCTAACCTAGAACCTCCTACTATGCCTGTCTTCCCTTCTTGTAGCTCTTCACATACGTGCTATTTCCCATCTCCATGTCTTTGTCTGGAATGTCTCATGTCTGGAACGCACTCCCTCCTCACTGCTGCCTCTTACGCTTTTGGGGTGTCCTGCAGAGCTCAGCTACTAATGCCTCTACTCAAAATTACCTTGTATTGTGTGTATGTGTATATGTGTATACGTAGCATATATATACTTTGAATTTAGTGTGTATATGGAGTATATATAGTATAGGCACATGTAGACCTTGTACTTAGTGTATGTGTAGATGTGTAGTATATATATAATACATATATATATACCTTGTATTTAGTGCATATATGGAGAATATACAGTATAGACATAGGTGTATATACCTTGTGTTTCATATATATGTTGTATATACAGTATATACATATATATCTTGTATTTAATGTATACATGTACACACTAAATACAAGGAAATTTTTAGTGAATACATATACACATACATATATGTATGTATACATATATGTGTGTATATATGTTGATATATCCAGTGTCTATCCCCAGGGCCTGACTCAAGCACCTAATAAATGCTTGCTAATCAATTGACTAGGTGGTAGATACCTTGGAACATAGAAGAAAGAATGTCAGAGCTGGGAAGAATCTACAAACAAAGGTTGAAATATATCACAAGAGCCGTGATCCTGTCAATATGGGTACTCCCTCCATGGGTACAAATTACAAATAATTCATGCCTTCTTATCTTGTAAAATTATTGTTCTTATTCTCCTATAAAATCTCATGAAAGAATATACCAGGCTAGGTGGTTCAGTGAATAGAGCACTAGCCCTGGAGTCGGGAGGACCTGAGTTCAAATCCAGCCTCAGACACTAATACAAAAACTAGCCATGTGACCTTTGGCAAGTCACTTAACTCCAACTGTCCTGCCTTCCCCTCTCCATATATACCCTCTCTGGTGTACATATATGTGTGTATGCATGTATGTCTATGTATGTATGTGTGTATATACACACACATGCCAGACCTGCTGGAGTCTTTCCTCTAGGTTTGATATTCTAGTTTTCTCCCTCCCATTCACAATTTGACCAGCTACACAACCTTTTACAACAATCCATTTCCAAACTGATAGCCGTATGCTACTTCTTGTGTGTAAATCATTCTTGGATCATGTACGTACTTAAGCTCATTGTATGTTTCTCTATTGTCTTATGGGTGCCTATATTACTGATCCTTTGTATTTGGAGCCGTCTGTGATTTGTGGTCACGTACGTTTCCTAGATAAATCATGATTAAATGATGAATGTGGAGATTCAGAGAGAAGCTTATGTTGTGATCCCAGCCGAACATGGAACTCTCCAGGGCCTCAAGAAGATTCATAACAAAACAAACTAAGAGATAATTTAGACCAAAGTCCATAATCTCTTTTTTTTACAGCATTTGGTGAAGTCTATAGATTCCTTCTCAGAATCATGTTTCTACATGCATGAAACAAAATCAGAGGATTAAGGGAAAGTAATTTTAGTGAAATACAGTTACCAAAATATTTTCTTAAAAAACAAAGGTCCACAGATTCCTGTTTAAGAAACCTGATCTAAATTAATGCTCTCATTTTACTATGGATGGGGAAAATGAGGCCCAAAGACAAGTAATTTGCCCATCAGGTTGCTGTTTGAACCAACTAGAATGGAGGCCTCTTGACTTCCATTCCAGGATTCTTCCCACTAGCCCAGGCTGCCTTCCCTGTTCTTGTCATATTTTTTTCTTCTCCTTCCTTTATGATAGGGTTGGGTGCCGTGGGGACACACTTCCCGGGCTGTCCCCGAATACCTTGTGAGACCCAGTCCAACTTCTTCTCTAATCTAGCCCCAGCACCAGAAAGGAATAATATTTTTCCCCTTTTAACTTCATAAAGCATTTTGTTTGACCCTAATACACCTATCACACAGTTTAGGATATTATACTAATGTGTATATGTATAGACAATCACCTAGATTCAGGAGCTGAAAGCTTACAGGTTCTCCTCCAGTCCTCACGGATGAACACCTCCCAGGTCCTTGTCCTCTGCAAACATCAGTTTCATCCAAGGGGAAGCCTTTTCTTCATTTTGACTCTGGGTGGTCTCTCTGATTCCCTGGATCCCCTTCCCTGGTCCCAGCTCCCTCCTAAATCTGCCAGACAATCACCTAGATTGTAATATGTAATATCCCTTACTAGAATATAAGTTTCCATTAGGCCAGGGACTTCTTGATCTAGAAAGAATATGGTACAGTGAAAAGGATTCTTAATTTAGAGTCAAAAGACTTGGGTTCAAATCTAGGTTCTGCCTCAACTGTAAAATGAGAGAGTTAGAAAAAAATCACCTTTTAGGTCTCTAGTTCTAAATCTATGAACCTACACTTTGTGTATCTTCTAACAATTAGTCTAGGACCCTACAAACAGTGGCTACTCAACAGATTTGTTTAATTGAATTCTCTAGAACCCTGAAAAAATTCCAGTACACCCCAGCAACTTTCCAGAGAACCCTAGCAAGTTTAGGACAAATATGCTTGAAAAATAATGCATCAGGTAAGCCTTCTTCCCCTAGTCAGGCTCCTCTCTTCTGAACAAGAAACAGGCAAGCCTTGGCAGGTCCCAGAGGAATGGTGACTGAACTTTTTTTTTTTTTTGGTCTATAACTTATTACCTCATATTTTCTACATTCAAGTAAGGTTCAACGAGATCCCTGAAATTTCAGCAGAGGCTGAGCTCAGAATGTACTGTTCCCAAGGCTGAGCAAACAACCCCAAGTTCATTTGACCTTTGAAGTCATTGTTGGAATCATCAGAGAACCCTGGTCAAAAGGGGTCTCAATTGGAGGGGATGGAGTCCAGGTGCCTACGGCCAGGCATACGAATGATCCAATCCTCCATCTTTTGGGGTGGGCTTTCAGTGTGATTCAAAGTCTTAGATCTGGAGTCAGAAGCCTTGGGCTTCAGATCCCAGAACAACTCATTACTACTTGAGTAGTCTTGGGCAAATCCTCTCTAAACCTCCATTTGTTCCTCTTTAAAACAGGAATAATAATACCTACCCTCTCACACACAGGGTGGTTGTGAGGAAAATCCTGGGTAACTTTAAATACTTAGAGAAATTTAAATTTTTATGATCCTAACTTCCTAATAACATCAATGTGTATTACTAGTGCCCTCAAATAAACCATGAGGACCCTGAAGTCAGGCACTGTACCTTATTCCTCTGTCTACTATATATACTCAGGTAAGGTTGGATACAGGTTATAGGGCTTCAGGAAGAGGTACCTGAAGAGAGAGAAAAACTCTGGGAAGAAGGTGACATGTTCAAAGTGTCAGCCTTCATTATATAACCTTGAACCCAACCATCCATTCCTACACACACACACACACACACACACACACACACACAGACACACATGCACATACGCACGCACACACGCACAGCCAAACAACTGTCCTCGTGCTTTCCTTCCTTCTCTGTCTCTTCCGGGAGTTTGCCCTATCAATCATTCTCTCACCTGCCTCCATCCTTTCCCTCCCTCCTTTCTCTCCCTTCCCTTTCTCTCCCTCCCCTTCTCTCCTTTCCACTCTCCAGTTTCTCCCTATATCTTTCCCACTTCTCCAAATCTATTCAGTTTTCCTCTATCCTTAAAACAAAACCTTCACTTCACCCTGTCATCCCTTATCCTTCCACTTTTCCAAAGGCAAACTCCCAGAGAAAAATCATCTAAATTTGCTGTCTGTGCTTCCCATTCATTTCTGACCCCATGACTGAATTAACACTGCCCTCTTCAAGGTAACTGAAATCCTCTAAACCAGCGGTTCTCAACCTTCCTAATGCCGCGACCCATTTAATATAGTTCTTCATATTGTGGTGACCCCCAACCATAAAATTACTTTCATAATTTTATAATTATTGTTAATATTCTAAATTATATAATTTTATAATTACTTGTTTATAGTGTATTATAATACATTGTATATAACTTAATAATTATAATTCATAACTGTAATTTTGCTGCTGTTATGAATTGTAATGTAAATATCTGATACACAGGATGTATTTAAATTGAGCATAACCCACAGGTTGAGAACCACTGCTCTAAACTGAAATCCAAGTGATGTTTTCTGACTCTTAGCCCTTTACCTCACAGCACCTTCTGACAGTGGGCTGTCTCCCATTCCTGGATACCTTCTCCTTCCTGGCTTTCTGTGGGTGCCGTTGCTTCTACCTTGTTCTTCCCTTACCTGTCTAGCTGCTCATTTATGACTTCCTTTGTTCAATCATCCCCATCTTTTGCTCCCCAAGCATGGACATTCCCCAAGGCTCTGTCCTGGGTCTTCTCCTCTTCTCTATACTGCTTTTTCATTCATTCAAAAAGCATTTCTTCATTGTTTCAGTGAGCTCACCAGTTCACATGGATTCATGTTATCATCTTTCCCAGAGTTTACATAATATGTATATATATATAGTATATGTAATTTATATACAAATATTAGGTTATATATAATACATGCTATATGCATAACTTCTTTTTTCTTTCTTCTGTGTTCCAGGCTATCTACCAGCTATTAATCAGCTCGTCAAGGAGCATTTATTAAATGCTGGGTGCTGGAGACACAAAGACACAAGTGGAACAATCCTTACATGTGCATGTCAGAGTATATATGAAAAAAAGGTTCTATAAAGGAGGATATGTAAAAATGTACATTAAATGCAGGGTAATTGAGGGGAGAAACACAGGAGATGGGGGAGGAGGACAGAGTCAGGAAGGGCTTCCTGCAGAAGACAGTGCTTGAGCTGAGCTGTAAAGGAAATTATAGACTACGTGATGCAGAGCTGAGGGGAGAATACATTCTAGGTATGGGAGACTATACACACATATACACAGACATATACATATATACATATCCATATGTACATATATACATATATAAACACAGTATACATACCAGTGGGTATTGTACACATATATTATATAAGTGAATATATTATATTTATGTATGTAGAGTATAATATACATACATATATTATGTAAGTAAATATATTCATAAATGTAGATTATAACACTCATACATATGTATATATATACTATATATAATCATAGTCTACATTTGCTGCCCTGATCACTCATCCTATCTCACAAATGTGTGCTAGATGTCTCTGATATCACTTCAAACTCATATCTAAAACAGAATTCATGATCTTCGCATACACACACACACACACTCACACACACACACACACACACCCCACCTGCCTAACTCCAGTCTTCCTCCAAACATCCTTATTCATGTCTAGGGTATCACTCTCCTCCAACTGGGTTTGCAACTTCATCATCTTCAATCTTCCTCCCCAAATCCAATCAGTTTTTGTTTTGATTTTCTTATTCTCCTGCCCCCTGTGCCAATCATCTTTCTATCAGACCCCCCCTGTTGTAGCACAGGCCCTTCTCCCCTCCTATCACCTTTACTTTCTCAGTAGACCCCTTTTTGGTCTCCTTGTCTCCAGTTTCTCTTCTCTCCAAACCACATAACTGCCAAAGTACTATTTTTTAAGTCAGAGGTTACATTATTCCTGCACTCAAAAATGTTCAGTGGACAACATGACTAGTATAGAAATAGATTTTGCACAACTGCATATGTATTATCTTTATCAAATTGTTTGCCTTTCAATGAGGGGGAAGGGATGAGGAAGGAGAATTTGGGATTCAAAGTTGCAAAAAAAAAAGAAAGGTTACAAATTGTTTTCACATGTAATTAGGAAAAAATAAAACATTTTTAAAAGATGACCAAAAAAACCTTCAGTGAAGGAATGAAGGAAGGAGGGAAGGAAGGAAGGAAGGAAGGAAGGAAGGAAGGAAGGAAGGAAGGAAGGAAGGAAGGGAGGGAGGGAGGGAGGGAGGGAGAGAGGGAGGGAGGAAGGAAACATGCATTAAGAACATATTCTGTGCCATACATTCTGCTAAATGCTTTACAAATATTGTAAATCATTTGATTCCCACAACAACCTCGAAAGACAGGTTATTATTATCATCACCATTTTACAGTTGAGGACATTGAGGCAAATAGCAGTTAAGTGACTTGCCCAGGGTCACCCAGCTAGTAAGTGTCTGACACTAAATTTGCACTCAGTGTGCTAATTTCAGGCCCAGTGTCCTATCTCCTGCACCACGGAGTGTCTCCTTTTTGTTTCTGGGCTAAAGTACAAATATCTGGCATTTAAAGCTCTCTATAATCTGCATCTAATCTAATTTTATGGATTTATTTCATATTATTCCATCATACCAACTAAATGCCAGTCAAATTGGCTTCCAAAATCAGCATTGCTTCTCCTGTCTCCGTGTTTGCTAAAGCTCTTTCAAAGGCTGGAAATTCATTTCCCCCTCACTTCTGCGTCTGAGAACTCCTATTTATCTGGGTGGGGTGACTGAGCAAACCAATTAAGTGTACTCATCCCACTGAAAATAAGTGATAAGATAATCAATCTCAATCATAAGCTAAGTGTGAAAAGTCTTTGAAAGCCATTAGATGAAGTGAAATGATTCCAGACAGGAATCTGTTCCAAGTAACTGAGGAATTCCATCATGCATCTGGGTCCTGTATAAAATTATCAAACTGGTTACAAGAGTTCCAGCAAGTGAATAGCAGGAGAGAGAGTGCTCCCCCTAGAGGCGAGCATGGTAAAGGAGAGGCTAGCTCTAGTCTGAGCCTAGGTCTCTTCCTGTGCTTAGATCTCCTCTACTTACTTTACCCACTTTGACTGAGGGAGGATTTTACAAGCTTCAAAGGATCCAGAGAATGTTGGATTTCCCATCCTCTCATCAATATCCTAGTGGCATCCCTGAATCAGCTTCCAGACTGTCTGCATTGGGAGCCAACGACAGACTGGACATTAATTCATAGTTCCACAAGGAGCTGGGCAAAGAAACTACACCATATATATATATATATATAAGGTCATTGCTATATTGGGAAATGTTAACAAGTAACTCCCTAAAAAGAAAAAGGTTAATTTGCATTATTATTTTCTCAAGTCTAGACAATTAATAAAATTAATCAGGATCTGCAATGTTTGCCAATTTCTGAGGTATAAATGTTCACATTGAAAATTTAATAAGTGGCTCTTATAAGCTGGTTCAAGCTGACTCCAGCACACCCCTCAGGGTAAGGTGAATTTCTAGAGCACCCTACAAGTGAGAGAAAAGGCTTACCAACAACCAGGAGCTGGGAATTTAAAACTTGGGTTTTAACACACTTTCTCCTAGATTTTATGTGATTATAGGAGAATGTGTTAGATTTGGGGGGAGATATTTTGCACCAGTTTTTCTTATTCTCCCATCTTAGTAAATACTTCTTTCTAAAAGCTACTTAGAGTTGACTGACTAAATTGTTTCTGAACTGATTATCTTGAGTGGTGGTAGGGATCATAGGTATTGGGATTTGAGCCAACGGCAGTTCCTCAGAGCTATCCCCTGGGACCCTGAGGAGGAGATGGAGCCTTGCTCAAGAATCTGAGACTCATCCGTGAGAACAGGAGTTGGGAAAAGCCTTTCCAAAGCTTAAATGGGCTACTAGCCTCCTTCAAAGCTCAGCTCAGGGGCAACCTCCTACCAAAATGTTTTTATTTACTTATCTTTACATATGTTGTAACCCCTAGAAAAATGTAAACTCCTTGAGGGGAGGGAATATTTCATTCTTATCTTTGCATCCCCTGTGCCTAGTATGATGCCTCCAAAATATTAGGCTCTACTACCATCCTCCTCATTCTCCCCATTGCTTTTCCATCAAGCCTTGGAGTCAGCTCCTGAAACACTGATGTCTGATAGGAGAGCTCACTGAGAACCAGGCCTCTAGCTTGCTTCCTGGCCATTCCTGTTCCTTTCTGTAGCTCCTCTACATGTTGTCTTACTGGGTAAGACTCACCCCATTAGAATGGAAGTATCTTGACGGCAAGGTCTGTCTTGATTGCTCAGATTTGTGTTTTCGGTGCTTAGCATAGTGTTTGGTAGATAGAGGGCACTTACTCCATGCTTCATCATTCATTCATTCATTCCTGGAACAGCCTCCCTCTCTTGGCTCTGGGCATTTTCTCTGGCATTCTCCCCTGTCTAGAATGTTCTCCCCCCTCTGCCCAGGCTACCGACCTCCCTGCCTTCCTTTAAGTCCCAAATAAAATCCCACCTTGTATAGGAAGCTTCTTCCAACCCATCTTATTTCCAGTGCCTTCACTCTGTTAATTTTCTCCTACTTTGCTTTGTATATATTTGTTTGTATGTGGTCTCCCGCATTAGACTGCAAGCTCATGGAGGGTAGGGATTATATCTTGTTTCTTTTTGCGTGCCCACTGCTTAGCACAGTGCCTGGCATATAATAAATCCTTAAGAAATATTTGTTGATTGAACATGGAGAGCTTGCTGTCTCCCAAGACAATCCTTTCCACTTTAGGTCAGCTCTAATGATCAGGAAGTGTCTTTTTCCTTAACGAGGAGCCGAAATCTACTTCTCTTCAATTTCCACACATTACTTCTAGTTTGGCCCTCAAGGCCAAGTAGAACAAATCCAATTCTTATGTTAGAAGCAGACCTGTAGGCATTACATGAAGGCAGTAATACTGCATCCTCTCCCAGGCTCCCAAATTCCCAGCCAGATCTTCCTTTCTCTAGGATAAGTATGCCCATTTCTTTCAACTGATTCTTGGATGGCCTGGTGTTGTCATTATGATTTCTAAGCCCTCTTCTGGTCTTAGAGCCTTTGAGCACTATGAAACTATCTGTCATCTTTAAATCCTCTTGTGAACTATAAAGCATTTTAGAAGCCATAAAGGGTTTTGTAAACTCTAGAAGGCATCACATGTGCTGGCCACTGTTGTTAATACCCTAGTGAAGCCCTAAGGATAGCAGAGTTTGCCACAGAGGCATCTTTTCCCTCCTGTTCTTGTCTGAGGCTACCCAGGGAGGAGAGGACATCCAGGAAAGGGTTGATGTCATCCACAACAGTGACACTCCCTTAGCTGTTTTTAGGGAACTCCTTCTTTAAGTGGAAAGATGCCCATTTGAGAAAACTTTGTCCTGACCTAGCATGAGCAAAGGACTCTGTCAGAGCTGGCTCTGGTTCCAGGGTCAGATATCTCTGGAGGGTCTATGAGATAATGCTCCTATCCCTCATCTACATCCTAATTCTGAGATTCCTTTGAAAAGGAACAGAGATTTCTATTCCCTAATGAGAGGTGAGAACAAAGCACAAGCATCCCATAAGAGACAGTGAGCTCTAGTCCTGCCTATGTCACAATCCAGCCATGTGGCCCTCAGCATGTCACTTACTTCTCTGGGCTATCTGCTAGATGAGAAGATTAGACTAGATCAGCAGTTCTCAAATTTTGGGGTTGTCAGGACCCTTGTACACTCTTTTTATTTTTTTATTTTAATTTTTTTGCTTTTTTTTTGGAGGGCAGTTGGGGTTAAATGACTTGCCCAAGGTCACACGGCTAGTTTTTGTGTTAAGTGTCTGAGGCCGGATGGTGGTCTATTCACTGTGCCACCTAGCCGCCCCCCTCCTTGTACACTCTTAAAAATGATTAAGGATTCCCTCTCAAAAAAGCTTTTGTCTTATATCAGCTATATTTATTGATATTTACTATGTTAGAAATTCAAAGTTTTATTACAATGACACTAGTTTTTGACTCTGAGGACTCACTGACAAGGTCTCAGGGGTACCTGAGCCCTGACACCACACTTTGAGAACCAGTGGACTAAATGACCTCTAAGTTGCCTTCTGTAGTCTAAGAACCCCAAGGGCACTGACATTTTCTGTTCTCTGTTCTAAGGTCTCTCTCAGTTCTGACATTTCTCAGTTCTCTGATTTACCCTCTGGGAAAGAAGCACAGAGATATGTCATCTCATAGCCTTTCCTGAAAACAGACTTTGATGGGGGAGGCAAGAGAGGCCAAAAATGGTCCTCAGGGCTCAACAGGCAGAGGAAGTGGGAGGCCCTGAAGTCAAACTTGGCTGATTTCCTCTTCTTTCCAGGGCTGGCCAATCCTGGTTCTCCCCACCTTTCACTGACCTTGAGCACTGGAGTTTCAAAGACTGAAAGTGTTGAGAGCTAGAGTTCAGACCCCCAAATATGTAAGTGGAAAGGAGCCTGTCCCTCTGGCACTGGTGGGACAGAATATGCTGGCTGTGAAAACAGTCACATGGATACACACAGAGTCTTGAACCCCTCCCCCCCCAGACTCTACCTCATCTGTCAAAACGTTGTACTGGAAGAGGCCCTGCAAATTTTACAGAAAAATAGAGGATGTGGGAGGTGCAGGGGGTACATCGAGGAGGAGGAGAGACAGAAAGAGGCCAAAAGAGGAGGAAAGTAGGAAACAGAGACAGAGATAATACAGGGACAGAAACAAAGAGGAACCCACTTTCATAGAGACCAAGAGGGAGGGAGAGAGAGAGAGAGAAGACAGAAGCAGAGAGGAAGAGAGAGAGTTAGAAAAAACAGAGGGCACGGACAGAGGAAGAGGGAGAGGCAGAGGGAGAGGCAGACTAGAAAAGACAAAGTCAGCGACAAAGAGAGGCAGAGACAAAGAAAAAGGAGGAAAGACAAAAAGTAGGAGGAGAGGCCAAGAGACCATAGCTTAGATGTTATGGAGCAGTGATTCTTACACTTCTATGCAACATGGAACCCTCTGGCAGCCTGCTAAAGCATATAAACCCCTTCTTAGATTAACTTCAGTTAGAAAGAAGTTAGTGTATTTTTGCCATCCAAATTCACAGACCCTCTGAAATCTACCATGGATGCCAGAAGAAGAAGAGGAGGAGGAGGAGGAGGAGGAGGACGAGAAAGAGGAGGAGGAGGAATAATGGATCCATCGATGGACCTCCCAGATAGAGGGACTGAAAAATTATAGGGGAAGAGATCAAACATCTTTTGCTGAAAGCCCTCAGCACCTCATCTCACCTCTCCTTTGGGACTAGCTTGTCACTTGCTCCTCTGGCCCTCAATTTTCCCAGCTCTGAAATTCTGTAAGATCCTTTCCTATGCTAACATTTAAGCTTGGGACCTTGACCACCCTACCCCAGGTGAAGTCACCCACTTTAGCCTCAACCTTCTGCCCTTAGCTGAAGCTCCTCAGCCCATTCTGGCCATTTCCAAACCATGTTCTTTTCCAATGATTGCTTTCATCACCTAGTTCCCATGACCAAGAACCTGCAGTGCTTCCTAATTAAATTGAAATAAGTCCAAACAGCTTCATCTGCCTAATTCCATCAGTGACTTACTGTGTGCCCTTGGGTGAACTCTTTTCCTTCTTCTGGCCTCAGTCCATTCTTTTGTTAGACAAGGGGCTTGAACTAGGTGATCTCCCAGGTTCCTTCTGGCTCTAACATTCTATGCCCCAGAATTCTGTCAGCCAAGGGCTTTCTGTATGCTAACATTCTATGTTCTGTGTTCTAGCATTCTATGTTCTAAGGTCCCTTCCAGTCTATGAAATTCACTAAAATCCCTAAATCTTCTTTTTCCCATGTAGAAATGCCTCCCTCACCCTGTCCAGTTCATTTTGAATTCTGTGTCCTATGATTCCTTTCAAATGACATTTGATTATCTATGCTGATATCATATCCTAAGGTCCTATGTGTATCCCATGATCCTGAGAGGGAGTATCATGGAAAGACCACTGGATTTGGAGTCAAGGGACCTTTCATGTTATGGTTTGAATACTTATTAGCTATTAGACCTTGGTTAAGTCACTGCTTCTATAGCCTAAGTTCGACCATCTGCAAAATGGGAATTATAACTAGTACTAACTCACAGCATAGTTGTAAGAAAAGTGTTTGGGGGAGGCTAGGTGGCACAGTGAATGGAGCACCTGCCCTGGATTCAGGAGGACCCAAGTTCAAATCCAGCCTCAGACACTTAACACTTAGTAGCTGCTTGACCTTGGGCAAGTCACTTAACCCCAATTGCCTTGCCTTCTCCCCTCCAAAAAAAAGTGTTTTGTATACCTTACTGTACCACAGAAATAGGAGCTGTCATTGTGAGCCTACTTTTCCTGAAACTAAGGTAAGCTAACACTAGGTGGTGAGAACATCTCTTTGTTGCTGTTTGGTTGTTTCTGACTCTGTATCTCCCCATTTGAGATTTTCTTGGCCGAAATACTGGAGTGGTCTGCCGTTTCCTTCTCAAGCTCATTTTACAGATGAGGAAACTGAGGCTAACAGGGTAAAGTGACTTTCCCAGAGGCACATAGCTAATAAATATCTGAGACAGATTTGAATTCAAGAAGATGAATCTTCCTGACTCCAGTCCTAGTCCTCTGTCCGTTGAACCTCCTACCTGCCTGATAATGGTTCGTTCATGGAATATAGAGGAGAGGGAGGTTTCTATAGCTAGACTTCAAAAATTAATGGTAATTACTGCTGCAAAGAAAATTTCTCACAGACCAGGTGCAGAACTTTGGAGGGCTTTCAGGGATGGGGCAGAGCTTCAATCAGGAGAGAAACAAATGTCTGCCTTTGCCTCAAGCCCACTCTACTATCCCTGTCATTCAGCCACTCACCATTACTTATTGAGCTGCCATGTGACGAGGTCATGTTAAATGCTTTAGGGAGAGAGACAGAGGCAAGAGGAAAAATGGCCCTTGCCTCTGGGGAACCCTACTTTCTGGTCAAAGCCAGGGATTCCCCAGGGCATCCCTCCTGCTAGTTCCCATGGTCCCTATGATCGTTCCAACAAGAGCCTTCAGAAGACAATAAATTATGTCTTCTTCTTCTTCTTCTCCTCCTCCTCCTCCTCCTCCTCTACCTCTTCCACCTCCTCTTCTTCCTCGTCCTCGTCCTCTACCTCCTCTTCCTCCTTCTCATCCTCCTTCTTCTCCTTCTCTTCCTCCTCCTCCTTCTTCTTCTTCCCCCAAATGGACCTATGATCTCATTGATTTGCTAATTTCCTCCAGTGAGGCACCTCCAATCCTTCCATGCCCACCCATCTTGTTCAATTCTTATCCATAAATTCCATAAAATTTGAAGAGGGGATCCACCAAATATATTGGGGGCCTTCCTTGCTTTCTCTTGACATTACAAGGGTACCAAATGGAGTGCTCTGACGGAGCACCATCATTTTTTATTTTTGTCACATGACTAGACTTTCTTTTCTTCCTACCATATAATTCCATTACACTTATTCTTTGAAGCTCTTCTTTGGTTACATGTTACAGCCTGCTCACATCTACTACTCCACTGCTCCCTCTGTGATACTTATCTTTAGTCCCTCAGAAACTGTGGGGTTCTACATCTCACTGCTATATAGCAACACTGGCAAAATGTTGCTTTGGCTTGTCTGGGAAGCTTAGGGCCGCTAAAAGAGTTTTGCAATTTCTTAAAAGCAATCCTCCTTTTCAATTCTGAGTCTAGCTCATCTCTCCACCCAAATTGTCTGTCCTGGGGTATAGACTGTTGGATAACCTCTTTAAGGTGTCCATCCAAATGCATGCTGAAATCTGGGCATCAACTTAGCTTTTCCTTTGTGGATGGTCAGGCCAAATTTATCTTCCAGGAGACTCTGTAGTATCCTAGGGGTTGGTGCAACCAGTGCAGTCTTTCACAAATAACAGCAGTTGGAGGAACCTCATCATCCATCAGAAATTCCATTCAACCTGGACTCTGCGTTGGATCTCCTCTGTTACAGTGGCAAATACTTCTGTCTATCAGACAATCTGATTTGTGGTCCTCCTGGTGTTTATTAACAGAAGGTCATTGAACAGGGTTATTTCAGTCATCCCATCTTCCAAAAAGTCCTAAATGATCTTGATACATGGACAGGAGACATCTTGTTACCACTTCACTTGATCTGTTTGTCTCAGTTTCCTAAACTATAAAATGAAGGCAATAATAGCACCTATTATTATATTAATAGTACTATGCAGTACAGGGTTCTTGCAAGGATCAAATGAGATAATATTTGTCAAGTATTTAGCACTTAGCCAAGCACATAGTAGGTGCTATGTAAATGCCAGCTATCATCATCACCATCATCATCATCACCCTTCCCTTTTGTTTCCCTTTCTTTGACACTGCCATGTGTGCAGTTTACTTTATAATCATTAATTGATTGCCTCATAATGTTTCTCCAGCTCAGGGAGGGAAGAGATAGGGGGAAAAAGGGAGACGTGAAAGTATGAAAAGAAGACAGAACATCTCTGGATCTGAAGGATTGCTTTCCTCCAAGCCAGCCAGTGAGTCAGCATCAGAATTCTGATGAAAACAGGAGTGAGACATTGGGTTGAACCAGGGTGTGGCTCCCTAAGATTTATCCTGCCTCTTTGGCTTCCTGGGAATAATTACGAGTAGGCCTGGGAGAAGATGGATTAGGCAATCCACTTGGACAAGAAAATCCCCTCCTGTCACATAACATCTTCCCCCATCCATCACACCAGCATTTGAAATTTCATCATTATAGAGTGATTCCTTTGGTCTGATGAGCCTTCTCAATGAGAACAATAAAGCTTCCATGGGAGGTGCACCACATTCTATTAGGATGAATGAATTCAGCAATTATTAAGTCCCTACCTACTAGGTTAAAAAGAGCCCTGAGGCATGTGCTCTAAGAGAAAGAAATTTCCAATGAAATTATTCCTACCCACATAGAACATAGAGCTTATAAGAAAGGCAAGACAATAATAACAAACATTTATTAGGCATTTATTATGTGTTAGGTGCTATGTTAAGCACTGTGGGTACTGAAGAAAGATGAAATATGGTCTTACATTCTAATGTGCAGCATGCAAACTCTATGTACAAATATCTATAATACTCAGCATCATGTAGACTCATGGATTTAGAGCTAGAGATAGTAATGGACTACATAGGCCATCAAGGTCAAACTTATAATTTTACAGATGAGGAAACTGAGGCCTGGAGAGATTGTTGCCTTGCCCAGGGTCACAAAAGTAAAAGCAAAGCTGCAATTCAGGTCCTCCAATACCAAATCTGGTTTTTTTCCCACTGTCCCAAATATAGAACAAAGAATAGTGTTACAGATGTGAAAACAAAGTACTGTCTGAGTAAGAACAGGGCAGATGTGTGTTCCTTTCAGAAAAAAAGAGCTGGTGCAAGAATATTTTTTACTGTTGCTAACATTATTAACAATAGCTGACATTTTTGTAGCACAATTTGCTTTGAAAACTAAAAGGCATATTGTGAATGCATCTACTGTTCATTTGAGCACTGGGGAAGCCATGATTTCATCACTGTGAATAGCCCTTCCAACAACCCATCCACACCTTCCTATGCTATGCAGTCCTCATCCATGCTCTCCCAAGAACCTTCCTTAATGGATCTCCTCAGTGACTTGGAGACCTTCCTCGAGGACTCTTACTAATCCTTCAGTACCAAGATGGATGACCATTTGCTGATCTGTCTTAGAGAAATTCTTCTACAAGTATGGGCTGTACTATGTGTCCTCTGGGGTCTCTTTTACCGCCCAGATGTTGTGATGCTTCCTCTGAGGAAGATTGCACAGGTATTGGATAGAGAGCTGGTCTCAAAGCCAAAACGATCTGGATTCAAGTCCTAACTCTGACATCTAGGGGCTTTGTGACCTGGTCAAGTCCCTTCACTATTCCAGGCACCTTTCTTTTTTAAAATTTTATTGACTTGTTTGTTTACTTTTAGTTTACAAGATTCAATTCCAGAATCACTTGAGTTTCAGATTTTTCTCC
>CM053596.1:94683790-94697006 GCA_028646575.1 Pseudocheirus occidentalis
TTCCCCCCTCCTTTCTCCCATTCCTTTCATTTTTTTATCTACTCATCCATTTCCCTTTTTTTCTCCATTTCCCCCTTCTCTTGTGCATATACTTTAAAACTGCAAGAGGTTCCCAGCTCCCACCAAATCCTTACATTATAGATACCTCTCAGGGTTGAAAAGGTTGCTGACCTCTGAGTAAAACATTCACCTGCCTGAAAACATAGCCTTGGGTCAGATGATCCATACTGTGAGACCCCTTCAGTTTCAAGGATTCTGACTTCTGAATTTCAATGTTCCTGGAATTCCAGGGTTTAAAGTTCTAGGATGCTAAGATTCCCAGAGTTTAGAAGTTCATTTAGTGTTTTAGAAAATGATCTCTGATCACTGCAGACCTAAAGGACAGACTGATTACTCAGTTCATAGCACACTGCCTAGGTACAGGTTGGATTACTCTATGGCTCCAGAGCTCTTTTCTTTCTCTTGGTCTGAAAGCAGTCTTCTTTCAGGGAGGAAAATTGCCATTCATGATCACATATTCTTCTAGGTTTCTAGTTAAAAGAAGATTGTAGTGGACCAAAATTAGGTAATTTGGGAAGGAGTAAAACACTTTAGGGAATGAAGGATCAAGGTCAAGGTATTAGGACTTCAGTTTATGCCTTTGAAATAACCATCAAAACTGGATTTGTCATTTAAGTTTTGGACCAAGAGATTATAAAGGAGAGCTGCAGGAGGCCATTCCAGAATCCTAGAGTTTTAGAACTGACCCTGAGTTTGATAGGGAATGCTCTAGGTGCTGCTCCCCTGGTCCCATGGGAAGAGCATTGACTTTGAAGTTTGAGAGCCTGAGTTCAAATTCCAGCTCTGCCACTTACTATGTGCAATGTTTCTTTTCTCTGGGCCTCAGTTTCCTTCTAAAGTCCTTCTGACTCTAAATCTATTATCCACATGTAAATTCCTGTTCCATAAAGACAAATACACAAACTCCATAAAGACACCCAGCTCTCTCACGAGTCCTCATCTTTGCCCTTTGCCAGCCCTAGAACGTCCTGCCTCCTCTTTCATCTCTGTTGAATTTCTGACTATCAAGTAAAATTTAACCCAAACGCTGGGTCCAGAAGTCTTCCCTGATCATTCAGGTTGGTTGCAACCTTTTCCCTCAGTCCTTGCACAGTGGTCTGTTTATACCATTCTCATGCATATATTATATAATATGATATATTATAATTAAATTAATATCTATGTCTTTCCCAAAGCCTAGCAGAGTGCTGTGCACACCATTAGTCATTAAAGGATGTCTATTGTGTTGTATTTGTTGGACTGTTTTGTAATCACACTGATATAGATGATTCTAGGTAGCCCCATCTGAACTCTGTCTCCAGTAGGGGTTCTGAATCTTCTCTGTGTCTTATACCCTTTGACAGCCTGCAGAAGTGTAGGGACTCTTTCCCAGAAATGTGTTTTCAAATACATAAAACAAATACTCAGGATTATGAAGGTCACCAATTACATTGAAATACAGTTATCAAAATAATTAAAAACTAAGTTAAGCTTCTCTGTCCTCAAGGCAATACAGATTACAGAGGTCATTCAATGTGGACCTGGAGGACTTGAGTTCAAATCCTGTTTCTGCTACTTACTGCTTTGTGTATACATGTGTGTGTTTTTGTGTTTGTTTCTTTGTTTTTTACATAGGATAAGTCCCTTTCCCTCTCAGAGCCTCATTTTTTTATCCAAAAAGATTAAGGATCTACATTGGATTCCTAAGATCTTATAGAATTATAGGTTATAGAATTATAGAATTCTAGGTTATAGAATCTCTAGATTCTATTAGAATTGTATTCCCAGAGAACTCTTCCCCATGGAAACCAGAGGGGGTTGGCAGAAATCAAAGAAAGAAGACACAAAGACAAGGCTAACATCTCCACAGAGAAAGCACAGGCTTCAAAATTAGCAACCCCTCGGATCATATGAAACAGCAGCTCTGGGGGTGACAGATAAAAATCTTGTCCTGGGAGTCAGGTCCCAGTTCTGCCAAACCTCCGTGGGATGTTGGGCAAATCATGCTTTTCTGTGGCCTCAGTTTCCCCACTTATAAAATAAAGGCACAATCCTTTGACGTCCTTTTGGGATATCCTCTGTGCAAAGGTGCCTTCCAGCTCCAACATTTTATGTCCTTTGATTATAAGCTTTCATGTTTTATAATAAATGTAGGCTATTAATATGTGTTAGCATCCAATCTTCTCATCTGTAACATCCTCTGTTCCATATTTTAAATTCTTTCCTACTCCAATATACTATGCTCAGTCCAAAGGTTCTTAACCTGTGTCCATGAATTTTTTTTCCATTTTGATAGTATTTAACTTTTTCCCAATTACAAGTCAAGACAATCTTCAGCATATATTTTTACCATATTTTGAGTTCCAAATTTTTCTCCTTCCCTCTCCTCTTCTGAGAATGGCAGGCAATTCAATACAGGTTATACATGTTATCATGTAAAACATATTTCCATATTAGTCACAGTTGTGAAAGAAGAAACAGATCAAAAGGGAGGAAAACATTAAGAAGAATAAAGTGAAAAAATGTGCTTTGATCTGCACTCAGAGTCCATCAGTTCTTTATCTGGATATGAATAGCATTTTCCTTCATAAGTCCTTTGTACTTGTACTGGATCATTGTGTTGCTGAGAAGAGCTGAATCATTCATAACTGATCATCACATAATGCTGCTGATACTGTGTACGATGTTCTCCTGGCTCCGCTCACCTCACTCTGCATCAGTTTGCACAAGTCTTTCCAGGATTTTCTGAAATCTGCTTTCTCATCATTATTACACAACAATATTCCATCGCATTCACACATCATGATTTGTTCAGCCTTCCCCATCTGATGGGCAACTCCTCAATGTCTAATATTCTACAACCATGACAAGGGCCACTATAAACATTCCTACACATGTAGGTCCATTTCCCCTTTTCATGATTTCTTTGGCATACAGACTAACAACGGCACCACTGGCTCAAAAGATATGCACAGCTTGGTCACCTCTTGATCATAGTTTCAAATTGCTCTCCAGAATGGCTGGATCAGCTCACAATTCCATCAACAATGCGCCAGTGTCCCAACTTTTCCAGATTCTTTCCAACATCTATCACCTTCCTTTTCTGTCGTACCAGCCAACAGGTCATACCACACCAACAGGTGTGAGGCACTACCCTAGAGTTGTTATAAATTTCATTTCTCCAATCAAAAGTGATCTACAACACTTCCTCATACACTACAGATAGCTCTGATTTCTTCATCTGAAAACTGCCTGCTCACATCCCTTGACCATTCATCAGTTGGGGAATGGCTCGTATTCTTATAAATTCAATTCAGTTTTCTATATATTGGAGAAGTGAGGCCTCCATTGTTTCCCAGCTTTCTGCTTGCCTTCTAATCTTGATTGCATTGGCTTTGTTTGTACAAAAGCTCCTTATTTTAATATGATCAAAATGATTTATTTTACATTTCATACTGCCTATAACTCACTTAACTTCTCCTTTAAGAATTTGGGGATGGGAGGTGGCTAGGTGGCACAGTAAATAGAGCACCAGCCCTGGAGTCAGGAGGATTTGAGTTCAAATCCGGCGTCAGACACTTAACACCAAACTAGCCTTGTGACTTGGGCAAGTCTCTTAGCCCCAATTGCCCTATCTTCCTCCTTCCAAAAAAAAAGCAAAAAAAATTTAATTTGGGGATGCTATACCACTTGGTACATGTTTAGTATTGATGTTTCTGCATTGCCTTCCTTATCTCTTTTAATTAGACCTATTTTTGCTTTTACTTTGTTGGAGATCAGGATTGCTATTCCTGCTTTTTTTTTTTACTTCAAATGAAGCATAATAGATTCTGCGCCAACCCCTTACCTTTATTCTATGTGTGTCTCTCTGCTTCACGTTTATTTCTTGTAAACAACAGATTGTAGCATTCTGGTTTTTTGTAGGATTCTCTTCTATCTACTACTTTTTTTTGGGTGAGTTCAACCCATTCACATTCACAGTTATGATAACTAACTGTACATTTCCCTCCATCCTATTTTTTCTCCTGCTTTTCCTCTCTCTCTGTTCACCCTTTCCTTCCTCACCAATGTTTTACTTCTGTCAACCATCTCCCCCAATCTGCCCTTCCTTCTGTCGGTCACCCTCTACCCTTTACTTCATCTCCTACCCTCCTACTTTCCTGTCAGATAAAATAGATTTCTTTGTTTGAATGATTGTGTATTTTATACCCCCTTTGAGCTAAAAATGATGAGAGTAAGGTTCAATCAATGCCCATCACCAACCCATCTCTCCCCCATAGGTCATTCATGCCTCTTCATATGAAATAATTTATCCTATTCTACCTCCCCCTCCCTTCTGCACCCAATGTACTCCTCTTTCTCATCTCTTAATTATTTTTTTATGTCATTCCCTCAAATTCACCTTATACCTGTTATCTCTGTCTATGTGTATTCCTTTTAGCTGTTCCATTGGTGACATAATTTTTAAGAATTATGTGTATCATCCTCCCATGTAGGGATATAAACAATTTAGTTCTTTCAAATGCTTTATGTTTTCTTTTCCCTTTTTACCTGTTTATACTTCTCTTGGGTCTTGATATTGGAGATCAGATTTTTGGCATAATTCTGGCTTTCTTCTTGTGAAAGCTTGAAATACTCTGTTTCACCAAATAATCATTTTTTTCCTTTAAAGTGTCATGCTTAATTTCACCTTATAGGTGATTCTCAGTTATAGTCCTATCTCCTCTGTCTTCCAGAAGATCATGTTCCATGACCTCCAATCTTTTAATATTGCAGCTGCTAAGTCCTGTGTAATCTTAATTGTGGCTCTTTTATGTTTGAATTGCATCTTTCTTGCCACCTGCCTAATTTTTCCTTGACCTGATAGTTCTGAAATATGGCTATAATATTCCTTTGAGTTTTTTTTAGGATCTCTTTCCTGAGGTTATCGGTATATTCTTTCTATGCCTTTTTTGCCCTCTGGTTCCAGGATATCAGGACAGTTTTCCTTGATAATTTCCTGAAAGATCCTATAGAGGTGGTCCTTTTGATTATGGCTTTCAGGTAGTTCAATGATGCTGATATGTTCCCTCCTGGATCTGTTTTCATTTGGTTGGTTTTCTTTTTCATGAAATTTTTAAATATTTTTTTCATTCTTTTAACTTTGATTGATTCATGATGTCTCATAGAGTCATTAACTTCCACTTGCCCAATTCTAACTTTTAAGGAGTTGTTTTCCTCAATTAGTTTCTGTACTTTCTTTCCTATTTGACTAATTGTATTTTAAGTCATTTTCTTCAGTGATTTTTGTATTTCCTTTTCCATTTGGCCAACTCTACTTTTAAACAGTTGTTTTCTTTTTCCAACATTCCCTTGCATCACTCTCATTTCTTTTCCGTATTTTTCTTCTACCTGTCTTACATGATTTTAAGTTCTTTTTGAGCTCTTCCATGAGTTCTTTCTGGGTTTGAGACCACTTCTCATTTTTCTTTGGGGTTTTGCCCATAGGTGTTTTGACATTGTTGTCTTCTTCTGAGTCTATGTCTTGATCTTCTCTATCACTATAATAACTTTCTATGGTCAGCATGTATTTTGGTGGGGTTTTGCTCATCTTTTTTGGTCTTTCCTCTTTCTTTTAAATTTAATTTCTGCTCCCAGGGTAGAAGGGGCACTGTCTCAGGCTTCTTGTGTCAGGGGCTATAGGCCCTGGCTGTTTACCTGGTACTGTACTGATATTGCCCTGAGGTCCACATATGACCCTTATTCTGATGCTGTACTGAGAGGGGAGGGGAGGGGAGGGTTGCTGGTGCTGCTGGAGGCCATAGGAGTCTGGAAGCTTACCTGGTACTGAGCTGGCATCCTAGTGTTGGTGCCTGAGGTGTGATGAGGCTTTTTTCTGCTTCTCCTGGGAATACACTGAAGCTTGTGGTGGTCTGGCCTCTGGTAGATCCCTGTTTGCCAAGGGCTACACTGGAACAAGTGGCAGATCTGGAGCTGGTGGCTGCCTGTTTACTAAGGCACCCATAGAGTTGGCATCTACCTCTTTACCTGGTGCTACATTGAAGCACGTGGAAGTCTGGCCCCTGGAGGTTGCCTGTTTGCCCAGAGCTGAAGCATGTGGAGGTCTGGTCACTGAAAGTTGCCTGTTTTCCTGGGGTTATGCTGAAGCATGTGACAGTTCTAAGAGTTGGAGTATGCTGGTTCCCTGGCTATGCTGAGGCATGTGGCAGGTCCTTGTGTTGGCATTTGCCTACTCTACTACACTGGGTCTCGGGGTCTACCACTGGTTTGCTGAGATGGGGCTTACTGATGTCTTGCTGGGATTCTTCCTGTCCTGGACTACACTCCCCTTGCACTTCCCCAAGTGAAATAGACTTTTCCTGCCAATCTTCCAAGTTTCTTGGACTCAAAGATTGTTTTACCCCATCTTTTTGCTGGTCTTGCTGTTTCAGGATTTGTTCTGGGGTTCTGCTTTATGGTTGTTTGGAGGTGAATATCTGAGTCTGTGAAATTTTTAAAAAAATATTTTGATAACTATATTTCAGTAAAATTTATTTTTTTAGTAGTTATATATATTTTATTTTATTCATTTAAAAACATCTGAGAAGAGGTCCATAGGCTTGACTGGACTGCCAAAGGGATTAAAAGGCACTCCTCTAAAATCACCTGGAGCCCCAACATTAAATCTTCTAAGGGCAAGTCAACAGTGCAACTGAAACTGCATTTGCTGGAATCTCTGTCTTTTGGTGAAGAATGAAAGAACGTTGGAGAAAGCAAATGTTGCTCCAATTTTCATAAAAGGGAAGAGCATGTGGTCTATACACTATAGGCCAGTAGTTCAACCTTGATTTCTGGCAAGATTCTAGCACATATGATTAAAGTGAGGATTAGTGAGCATTTAAAAATGGAAACAGCTATCACAAGAAGCCAGTATGGATTCTTGAAGAACAGGTCATGTCCAACTAACCTTGTTTCTTTTTTTTTTTTGGCAAGTCTCCTAGATTGGTACAACGAGGGAATGCTGTAGTTGTAGTTTGTCGAGGTCTTAGAAAAGCATCTGACCAACTTTCATGCTTTTCTTGTGGATGATATAGAAAGGGGAGACCAGATAAGAGCACAGTTAGAAGGATTCAGAATTAGTGCAGTGGCCAGATCCCAAGAAGGGTTCAAGCTTTTAGGAGAGTAGTTATGTGTGTGACCTGTGCCATGGAATGTTTTTGTCAGTGACTTGGGTAAAAGTATAGATGCAATTCAGTAGTTTCCCAGTTGTATCTGATTCTTCATGCCCCTATCTGGTTTTTGGGGAGGTTTTTTGTTTTGTTTTATTTTTTGGCAAAGATACTAGAGCAGTTTGCTACTTCCTTCTCCAGCTCATTTGATAGATAAGGAAACTGAGGCAAACGGGGTTAAGTGACTTTCCCAGAGTCATACACCTAGTAAGTGCCTGAGGTTGGATTTTAGCTCAGGAAGATGAGTCCTCCTGACTGCAGGATCAGCACCCTATGCACTATAGTGCCCCCTAGCTGCACAGAAAGGCATAGGTGATAAGTATTTACAATTTGGGGATGACACAAATTTGGGAGAATGACAGAACCAGGATCCAAAACACTTTTTATTGGCTACAATGCCAGGCTAAATCAAATGCAATGAAATGTAACAAGAATTCATTTAACGTTAAACACTTGGATTCAAAAAGTCAACTTCACAAGTATAAGATCAAGGATGCTGAGCTAAATAGCAGTTCACCTAAAAATAGATTTAGCAAATCAAAAGTAAATGTTGCAAAATTATGAAGAACAAGAATGGCATAAAAGAAGAAAAATGAGGAGATACTCCCACCCTACCCCTCTGCAAAAGTTGGAGACCCATACGTGTTTTCCCATTGCACATATTTTCTGATTTTTAGATATAGCTATACTGATTTTTCCTCTTTTCTTTCTCTTTAAAAAGTACTATTTGTTACATGACATGGGGTGGGGGAAAAGATGGATTTGGGGGAAATATGGTGATTTTTAAAAAGACATCAATAAAAAATTTAAAGATATTTATCAGAATAAAAATTCAATGGAAATCAGCCATGTAATATAACAGTCAATAAAGCTAATGGAAACTCAGATTCCATTAAGATAGGCATAATGTACAAAACTGTGAGCCATATAGCATCACTGAAAAAAATATTGTTAAATAGCTGGGCTTTTCCTTCAGGGAGAAGTTCAGAACCATTAAAAACAACATACAATTTCCTAAAGGCAATCCAGATCTATATCCTTCCCTTGTTCAGTTCTGGCCCGGGTCATTTTTCAAGAACAATGTCTGTACAAGATAAAAGTACTGATTAGATTGATTCTATGGATTACCCATCCAGCTGTATAACATAATCTGTATAATAGGAATTTTCATCCATTTGGTTTTTCCAATGTGGATAGTTAGTTTTGATTAATTATGGATTTCATTGAGGAGGCTCTGGCATTTGTTATGATCAACACAATGCTATCTGCAAACAAAAAAAAGCTGGAGGACCTCACAAACCTTTAAAAATCCCTTTTCCATCTGGACTCAGTCAATAAACAAACATTTATCATGTATCTATTGTGTGCCAGGCACTGTGCTCAATACTGGTGTACAAATTCAAAAGTGACCATCTCTGCTCTCAAGAAATTTGCATTTTACTAAGGAGATATGATATCTTCATAAATAAATCTATAAATCAATAAATGAATGAATAAATAAATAATGGATATACATGTAAATATATAAAGATAAAGTTAAGTTGATAAACGTTAAGTGCCTACTATGTGCCAGGCATTGTCCCAAGTTCTGAGGATACAAAGAAAGACAAAAACAGTTTCTGCCTTCAAAGGGCTCACATTCTAATCGGGGAGACAACATGCAAACAACTATATACACACAACATATAGACAGGAAAAATTGTAGGTAATCTCAAGGGGAAAGCATTGAATGAAGGAAGATCTGCTGGAAAGTCTATTTTTCTCATAGAATTTTGCCTGCGTTTCCTCTTTGCTCTTGGTTCATTTATTGTTGGACCACAGTTCTTTGTACACAGGCCTTCTCCTGCACCCTGTTAAATGGAATAGGAATTCCCTATATAGATGGTAAGCTGCTCAAGCTGTTCCCGTTTGTAGATGACATTATACTAACTGCGTGAAACTATACATCCCCCCAGAGAGCCTTTTCCATGAGCTCATAAATCACTCAAAAGTGACAAGTCTGACTCTGCTCACAGAAAAACTCCAATGACCAAGGATGCCTCTGGGCCACATTCGGACTTGCAGCTAACAAGCAGCCCCTTGCATTAGTACAGTCAATACTTCTACCTGGGATGGACGTTGCAGAGAAAGAAACAATCATCTGAGTCCAGAATCACAGAGAGGGAAGAGAACAAGCTGGATTGCACATGGGATATTGCACAATCCTTCCCTCAAGGATCTCAGGCTGCTCCTTGCTGCAAAAAGTCTTCTTTATAACACTGATGTTCTCCCAGTAATGTTGTACTGCTGTACATCCTGCAACATCACAATCTCTAAAGCTGAGGTCCATGAATTTTGCTCTTTAAAAAAAAAGGATTTTGATAGCTTCTTCAGTATAATTGGTTTCCTTTGTCATCTTATGTGTTTTATTTTAGGTATTTAAAGATATTATTCTAAGAAAGCATCCATAGGTTTCACCAGACTAATGGCCAGAGGGGGTTCATGACATTCATACAAGAAAAGGTTAAAAATCCCAGCATTAGAGATTCAAAACTACAGGCTACCCAAAGGGGAAAGAAAGACGCATCCCAGGCAGATAAAGCAGACTACAGTATGGTGACATGTGCATAAGAAGTGGCATTTGAAAAATGATCATCGAGAAAATAGGTAATTGGAAAAGGTAATAGACCTAGAAAGATGGAGGGATGATCTGAGGACAGCCCAAGTGCCACTTTGAATTAATGAAATATCAAAAGACCTGGAAGAAAACACTTAGCACACTGGATGACTTTTCTGTGTCTCATCAATGGGAGCTGTGGGGAATCTGTGGACACAACAACTGAACAGCTTAAGAAAGAATGAATGGAACCTTATTCTCATTGCATTTGGCTTAAGGAGGAAATAATATGCATGCTCAATTGGGTACGGAAATCTATCTTACCCTAAAGGGAAGTAGGGGGTAAGGGGACAAGAGAGGAGGGCATGATAGAAGGGAGGGCAGATTGGGAGGGGGGAGTAATCAAAAGCAAACACTTTTGAGAAGGGACAGGGTCAAAGGGGAGAGGAGAATAAATAGGGGGGTGGGATAGGATGGAGGGAAATATAGTCAGTCTTTCACAACATGACTATTATGGAAGTGTTTTTGCATGACTACACATGTATAACATATATCAAATTACTTGATTTCTCAATAAGAGTGGGTGGAGAGGAAGGAAGGGAGAGAATTTGGAGCTTAAAGTTTTAAAAACAAATGTTAAGAATTATTTTTACATGAAACTGGGAAATAAAAAATACAGGCAATGGGGTATAGAAATCTATCTTGTCCTACAGGAAAATAGAAGGGAAAGGAATAAGAGAAGGTGTGGTAGTGATAGAATGGAGGGCAGATTGGGGGAAGGGGTCATTTAAATGCACTCTCTCGGGGTGGGAAAAGGGAGGGAGGGGGAGAAAATTTGGAACTTAAAATCTTGTGGAAGTGAATGTTAAAAACTAAAATTAATAATTTTTAAAAGAATATAATGAATTCAACATGTAAATCTCAAAAAAAAAGTATGAATGTGTTAGCAATTGCACATGTAACAAGGAGGGCATGAATACATCAAAGGATTGACTGACAACTCCTACAGGACAGGGACTGTATCCAAGAGTGTGCTGGAGCCAGCTCACACCTATTATTCAGAGCCAATTGCTAAATGTTCAGTGGGAGCATTTATGCCTCAGAAATAGGCAAATGCTACACAGCAGGGTTTGATTGATTATTTTATTAGTTGTCTGGACTTAAAATGATGGTGCAAATGTCAATGATGTAGTTTAAAATGAAAAGTGTGTCTCACAAACAGGATGCTCTCAGAAAAAAACCTTGAAGACTGACATGAACTGACGCAAAGTGAAATGAGCAGAACCAGGGGAGCATTGTACACAGTAACAGTGGTACTAGATGATGGTTGACTGTTAATGACTCGGTTTTTCTCAGCAATAGAAAGATCCAAAACAATTCCAAATGATTCATGATGTTGTCTGAACGCAAATCAAAACATACAGTTTTTTAACTTTATTTTTCTTGGGTTGTTTTGTTTTTATGTGTGATTTCTTTCACAAAGCGACTAGTATAGAAACAGGTTTTGCATCACTACATATGTACAGCCTATATCAAACTGCTCGCCTTCTCAATAGTGAGTGAGGGGAGAGAGAAAACTCAACATTTTAAAAAAACAAATGTTAAAAATTGTTTTTACGTGTAATTGGAAAAAAATAAAATATTTTTTAAAATGTATCTTACACACATTTTCTCTCCTGGAGAGAAAATGTTGTTAAATATTTGCTGTTATTTGTTATCAGGTATTTATGTTGTTGTTAAATATTTAACGGCATACACCTGATTTTACAGTTTATACCCACAGAAGGGACAGCAAGGCCCACAGATCAGGTAAGAGTAGATTTAGATCTCAAAGGAACTTTACACATCATCTCCTAGTCCAACACTTCCATTTTACAGCTGAAGAAATCAAGGCCCAAAGTGTTTAAATGACTAACATTCATCCATTCTTTAGGTTGGTGATTGGACTAAGTAAGGGATTCTTAACTTTTGTGTGAGTTGCCTTGTGGATTCCTCAGCAATCTGGTGAAGACTATAAATCCCTTTTCAGAAAATAAAACATAGTTTTAACTGCACAAAAGAAAATATAGGATTACAAAGGTAGTCATTTATATTGAAATAGTTATCAATTTTTTTTTCAAAAAACAAGTTGACAGATGCCAGGTAAAGAACTCCTGGATTAGATAGACCCTAGTACTGGAGAATGCCAGAATGCCAGCCAGCTCTTCCCCTTGGTGGTGTTGGCCTCACCGGTGGGCTGTGAAATAGAACCGTAACTATGACAGTGCCCCCACAGAGCTTTGTCCCAGGGCAGGGCAGTGGGGGAGAGGGGGAGGGACCCAGGAGGGCCAGTGCTTTACAAACCCAGCAGCAAATTCCTGACCCAACTGAAATGAAGTTGCCAGAATCACTCCTTGTGTTATTTTCACATCATGAATTACAGAGTTGCTCTGAGGGAAGTTTCCTACTCTTCCCTATCCCACCACATTACTAAATTTCTTCTGTTATGAAGGGTATTTTTCCTGCTCTCAGACATCTCCTTTAAAGATACCTAGAATCCCTGCATTCCCCAGACTTATGAAAGTAGAAAAAGCATTGGACTTGTCAGCAGACTGATTCTAGTCCCATCTCGTTGCCAATCTCTGCATGACTTTGGGCAAGTAATTTTCCTTGCCTGGGCTTCAGAATGGGAGTGTCCATAAGAAGTTGGCCAGGATGGTGAAGGGTAGCAAGTTCTTGTTCTATAAAGAACAGTTTAAGGAACTGACAATGTTTAAACTAAAGAAAGAAGCCTCAGGGGGAACATAATAGATGTCCTCAAGTAACCGAAGGTCTGTCATGTGGGAGAAGGACCAAATAAATAGATCCTGCTCAGTCCCAGAAGACAGAACTGGAAGCAGTGACGAGAAATTGTTCAGTCATTTTGGTTGTGTCTGATTCTTCCTGACCCCATTTTGGGTTTTCTTGGCAGAGATATTGGAATAGTTTGGCATTTCCTTCGATAGCTCATTTTAGAGATGAGCAAACTGAGGCAAACAGGGTTAAGTGACCTGACCAGGGTCACACAGCCAGGAATTGTCTGAGGCTGGATCTGAACTCTAGAGAAAGAATCTTCCTGACTCCAGGTCTGGCTCTCTATCCACTGTGCCCAAGAGAAAGTGACAAAGAGGCTAATGTTGGCTCGATGCCAGGGAATACTTCCTATGGCCAGAACTGCCCCAGAGTGGAATGGGCTGCCCCATGGGGCAGTAGCGTTCTCCTCAGGCCTTCAAGTACAGATTGGGCAGCCACTTACTGGTTGTGCTTAGAGGGGATTCTTTGGGTGGTATGGGTTATGCTACAAGGCCCATGAGGCTCCCTTACCATTCTAAAATTCTGTGATTCCGTGACAAGA
>CM053596.1:94703450-94716736 GCA_028646575.1 Pseudocheirus occidentalis
ATAAAAAAGTAAATAAATAAAAATTTAATAATAAAAAAAGAGTCTACCCCCATATGGCAAACTTTTAATGAACTTTCAATAAACTTTGCTTTTCTTTGGTTGATAAAGAAAAGAGTCTACCCATTATGGCGAATCTTTAATAAACTTTGTTTGACTTTGACTGAGAGAAGGTTTTCGAGTCGAATTTATTCAACGGTACCCAGCATGTGGATATTTTGGGGTCTTGAGCACCCCTAAACCCTAAACCTCAATAGTCCCATGCCCCATCATGAGGATAATTTTAGCCTCAGTCTAAGATGGCATCCTCCTGGCTCAGTTTCCCCACTGTGTTCCTTTAAAAAGGAATGTTATTCACCTGGCTGTTCCTGAGTCTAGCTATGAAGTGGAATTGATGAATTGGGTCACTGCTTTATCCTTTTATAGCCAATTTCTATAGTCATAGCAAATGGTCAGTAAAAGATATAAGCACAATGCAAGTGGGTGAGATCTTGCTGTTTTGACCTGCAATCATTCCATATACCAAAACAACCAAAATTAAATCAAAAACATCTTCAGTTTGGCTTGGGAAGAGAATTTCAGTACAATCAGTTTTCTCACAGGGAGGTAACCTGTTTGACCTAGTCATTACTTAAGTATCCTCCCAAATCTTTTGTTATAATTGGAGTAAAAGTCAGTCTCTGGCAAATTCATTTGTGTAACAATTGTACCAGCAAAAGTGCTGTTACTTCCCAATAGCATCTGATCCTCTTAAAACAATTGGAGTCTGAGTGGAAACTTGGGAAAGTAACAAGATCAGATAACCCTGTAAGTCAAACGTAAATGATTCTAATGGGGCTCTTCCTTTCTTTCTTTGTTTTCCCCCATTCTGACATCACTTTTACTTCTCATTATATTTAAGCCCAACATATTGAACTTGCTTGTCAGATTTTTGTCTTCTAGACTAGTGGCCATTCACCTACAGTTGATAGCAAACAGTGGGTACTAGCCCATGTCCACCCAGCTTCCCCTGGATGCAGCCTATGCTCAGTTCCAATCAACCACTTTCTTTGGACCCTCTCCAGGCAGGGAGAGCTCTATGGTCCTTGCCAGCAAGAAACAGTTTCAGGAGCTGAGACCTTTTACCTTTACCCCAAAAGATTTTGGTTCCCATCTGTTTGAGGAAGGAATGATGGGTGATGGGACCTGGACCCCTAAAAGGAAAAGAACATGTCTTTGCCCCTGAACTTTCCCACACATTTTTACCTAGATTCTCAATAATCCTTTTAGCTGTGCCCTACCACTTAACTTTTGATTGTCTGCACCTGGACCACCCCAGACTACTTGCCACTCCTTAATCCCATCCAGATCTTCCCATAGGTTTCTTTCTTTCTTCCTTTCTTTCTTTCTTCCTTTCTTTCTTTCTTCCTTCCTTCCTTTCTTTCTTTCTCTCTTTCTTCTTTCTTTCCTTTTTGTTATAAAGGTATCAGTCCTATCATCATCAAATTCACAGACTTACTAGAAATCTTGCCCATCTGACTGAAAGAAGGCTTGAGTTGTTGAATTCTTTCAAGGCAGACCCATCCTGTACCCTTGCATTCTGGGGTTCCCAGCACCCAAAATAGCAACAGCAGGAGGCTAGTCTGAAGGAGTTGGAAAGCACAAGGAGGCTGAGGTGAAGGAATATCTACACCTCAAGAGCTGACATTTCTTCACTGTGGGTGGCAGGAAATCTCATGCCAGCTGCCCCAGAAGCAAGGCCTTAGCCACTTCTGCCCTTTTCCATCCCAGCTGGGAATCAGGAGGCCTCAAGAGCTGGCCTCATTCACCCACAACCTTCTCTGTGTGAGGGCGGTGCCTTATCCAGTAACTTCCCAACAAAAGAGCTCTTTGGAACAGCCTTTGCTCCAGCTGTGGGACCCTCCCTTCTCATTGTGCCAAAAAAGGAAATGGGCCAGAACCTCCTTCAAGGTTTCCACTGAGTGGGGGTAGAAACACAACACCCCTCAATATGTTTCTGCAAGGGTGTCTCCCACCCCCACCCCCTGCTTTTGTCTGCTTATCTGCTCCCAACCCTCAACTGAATTCCTTCCTCTAACCCTTCCTCTTTCAACCTGTCCTAAAATGTCCCTAGGAGGGACTTTAGGACATAGAATGTTAAACATGAAATGAACCTTAGAACAGATTTTTAGAACTATGAGAAACCTTAGAACATAGAATATTAGACATCAGAGGAATCTTAGAACCAAACTCATTAGAGCTGTGAGGAACCTTAGAATGTAAAATGTTAGACATGGGAGGAATCTTAGAACAGAAATAATTTGAACTGTGAGGAACCTTAGAACATAGAAGTTAGATGTGGGAAGAACATTAGAACAGCTTGTTAGAGCTGTGAGGAATCTTAGAACATAGAATGTTAGATGTGGAAGGAACCTTAAAACGGAGCTTCTTGGAACTATGAAGGAATCTTAGAACAAAGAATGTTAAACATGGCAAGAACCTTAGACTAGAGATTATTAGAGCTGTGAGGAACCTTAGAACATAGAATATTAGACTTGGGAAGGACTTTCAAACATAAAACTCAGAATGTCAGAGCTCAAAGAACATAGAATATTAGGGCACAAAGCAGCCAAACTGGAAGGAACCCTACAAACAGAACATGAGGTCTCTAGTCCAACCTTTTCATTCAAAAGTGAAAGAAACGGAGCCAAAGAGAGTTGAAGAGACTTGTTGAAGGTGACATATCAAACGAGATGATATATGTTAAGCATAATGTAATATAATATATGTAAAGCATTTTGCAAACCTTAGAGTGCCATTAAACATTAGGAGAAGTAGGAACAGCTAGAGTGGGAATTGGGACTTTGAGTTAGGAAGGCCTGAGTTCAAATTCTGCTTCACATACTTACTAGTTGTATGACCCTGGGCAAGTCACATAACCCTGTTTGCCTCAGTTTCCTCATCTGTAAAATGAATTTGAGAATAAAATGGAAAACTATTTCAGTATCTTTGCCAAGAAAACCCCAAATGGGATCACAGAGAGTCAGATACAACTGAACTACAACAAAAAAAAAATGTTAAGAGAAGTAGAAACCACAAAAAGAGGAATGAGGACTTGGAGTTAGAAAGACTTGAGTTCAAATTCTGCTTCACATCTTAATAGCTATGTGACCCTAGGCAAGTCACTTGACCTCTATTTGCCTCAGTTTCCTCAGCTGAACTTGGGATTAATAACAGTACCTTTCTCCTAAGTTTGCTGTAATGAGATAATATTCGTAAAGTGCTTTGCAAACCTCAAGCTGCTATACAAATCTATCTGTTATTAGTGGTAGAAGTAGTAATAGCTGCAGCATGCTGTAATGGCCAGAGAACTGGCCTTAAGGCTAGAATTTTTTGGCCTGGGTTCAAATCCTACCTCAGACACATATACTGGCTGTATGAACCTGGGCAAATGATTTAATTTCTCAGTGCTCTCCACCACTCCCTAAGAGTTGCAGAGAAGGTGCCAACCTGAATTGGCAGAGGATAGAGCTTCCTCACCTGGGAATTGAGTTCTCTATATTAATGAAATTACAGGTCTAGTCTCTAATCCTATTATTATTAATGACCTACTTTGCAGTTTGGCCTGGGATTGGTCTTGATTGTAGTAAAAATGCAAATAAAGTCCCAGTCAGGGAAAAGGGAAGGGCTCTATTTAATTGAGCTATTTGCATGCCTTGGCCTTTGGACTAGAGCGATGATATTACTCCCTCTCCTTTTATAATTATGTATCTTACCTCTAGAGAGAAAGCATGGTGACCTGGGGAAAAAGGACCTTGGAGAAAGGCCCTGGGAATCAAGCTCAGGCTCCCATCTGGCCAAGGAAAACTTTGAGACCCTGAGAGAAGAATCATATATGTGGAATCTAGCAACATCGGTCAGATTGGTTCAAATTAATTAAACTCTCTTTATCCCTTCTATCACTGGTGCCTCCAGTCAAAATGACATATATGCTGGGGCCTCCTTTTTCCTGCCTTTGAATTAAGTTCCTTGAGAGCAGAGACTCTTGGTTTTTTCTCTGTACCCTTTGTCTAATATAGTGACTGGCACATAGTAGGCATTTAATGTATGCTTTTTGAATGAATGATTGAACAACTGAACTAATTGATGAATAGATAGACTAGCCTTGGAGTTAGGAAGACCTGAGCTGAAGCTCTGCCTCCTACTCATACTGATCATGTGATCTGGAGTAAGTCACTTAAGAGTATCTCTGGACAACTCTCTAAAACTGTAAATTCCTGAGGAGTCACTAATATGAATTAGTAAGAGAAGTTTCTGCCTCAAAGAGTCTCCTCCACCTGTGAAATCAGAGATGCAGACCCAAACAAAACCCTTATCTGAGCCTCATACCAACCCTATGAAACAGAGAGGGATTATCATCCCATTTGACAGATGAGAAAACTGAGCCTCAAAAAAAAACAAATAGTTTGTCCAAAATCATAGTGATTTTACCCCAAAATCAAAACTATAACCTAGGTCAGGGGTGGGAACCTGTGGTCTCCAGCCCACTTGTAGCCTTCCAGGTCCTCGGGTGTGGCCCTTTGACTAAATCCAAACTTCACAGAACAGATACATTCCCTGAAGTCTGGATTCAGATAAAGGGCCACACCTGAGGACCTAGAAGGCTACATGTGGCCTCCAGGCTGCAGGTTCCCCACCCCTCACCTAGGCCTTCTCATTGCTGCCCACTCCGGGCTCTTTCAGCTATATTGGGCTGCCTTAAGTACATTTTGATGATTTGACTCTGGGGGATTGTACATGATATATAACTGTATACAACAATAACAGTACTTTTGTTAGTACTTTAAGATTTGTGAAGCACTTTATACATGTTATCTCATTTGGCTCTCACAAACAACCACATGATGTAGGCCTATCATTATTCTCATTTTACAGATGAGGAAACTGGGAATGAGAAAGATTCAATGACCTGCCCAGGGTCACACAGTTGGTTAGACAGGATTTGAACTCTGTCTTCCTGACTCCACATCCAATATTCTTTCTCCGTCACCACCCAGGGACCTGGACCTTACAAGCACTTTCTCTCACCTTCGCCCCTGCCCAGTCCAGTACCACTTGACAACCACAGGAGTCCTTTTCTATGGTCTTCATCCCAACCATCTAAACTTAAGCTGGGGTCCGCAGTCTGTGGAGAAATTTCAAGGGGTTCATGAGTTTAGGTGGGGAAAAGAAAGTGGAATTTTTATTTACACTAACCTAGAACTGAAATGTAGTATTGCTTTCAGGTATTCTGAAAAGCGGTCTCTGGGCTTCACCAGACTCCCACAGGGGTTTGGAACACCTCAACAAAGGCTAAAAACCCATGCCCCAAAAGGTGCCAGCACCTCCCTCTCTTACCTGCTGAATCCTTGTCCCTTTTTGTCTACAGTGGAGCTAATTCACTGCCTGCCGACAACGTGAGGCCTTGTAACATCTCTGGTCCTCCATATTGGGAGGGTATCTTTCCTAGATAATCTGTAAGGTCCCTTCTAAATCTATACTCTACAAACATGATGTTCAAATGAGGCATTTGTTAAGAAATTCACAAGCCTTAAGGTGCCATATAAATACTAATTATTTTCAGCAAAAGCTCCATTTTAATCAGATTACAACTCAAAATACTAGCTCCCTTTTCAATAGTGGTTTATAGTTTATCAAGCACTTTTTTCACAACTCCATGAAGAAGCCCAAATATGCCCGTTTTACAGAACACGAAAACAAAGCCAGAAATGGAAAGTGTATTGCTCAAACTCACTCAACTAGTAAATGGTGACTGGAGCTGGGGGTTCGAATACAGGTCTCCAAGGCCAGGGGTCTTTCCTCAAAAACAAGAGTACAATGGATAAAACATGGAAATGAAACATTTTAACCCTCTGATGCATAAACTAAACACCAGCACTTAGAGCCATACAGATGATATGCTTCTGACCAGTCTTCCTCTCCCACCTTCCCCACTCCTTTTTTGTATTATTCACTCTTCTTACACTCTGTTAACTTCACACCTGCCAGACTGGTCTGACAGCTAGAAAAAGAAAAATGGGCAGAGATCTCATAACTTCATTGCAATACATTGGATGAAGAGAGCTTTCTGGTCAGTGTTTGACAGCCAAGACAAGGTAGATTTGGAGAGAAAAGCTAACAAGGGAAGCTATTTAACTTCCTACAAACACAGCCAATCAGGAGGTCTGTTAGAGCAGTCCAAGCAAATTAAAGCAACTGGTTTCTCTGTGTTGCTCTGAAGTTTACAGACTTGGCTCCCAGTAACCCTAATGAAGGAGGAAGAGGGTGCAGGTATAATTATCCCCTTTTGATAGATCCTGGGCAAGTGTCAGAGGAAGGATTTTAAACTCAAGCCTTCAAGTTCCAAAGAGCTATTTCCACTATAATCAATGAGGAACCTGAGGCTCAGAGAGGTTTGCATGACATGAATTCATACCTTTCTCCTAGTCCCAAGAAGGGCCCATCTAGATCACATGTCTCCAACCAATTAATCTCATTGAATGTCTAAACTGAAAAAGGCCTTAGGACAGAAGATTGGGGTGGCAGGGGAGAGAAATACCAAACATTGGATTTGAAGTCAATGTTTGGTTAAACTACTGGTTTTTCCGCCTGTGTGTCCCAAGTCACATCCTTCACTCTTGCCTGACCAGTTTCTTCATATATAGAATGAGAGGGTAGAGCCATGTGATGCCCAAGGCCACTTCCATTTCTGTGATCATCTTCATGTCAGGGTTAGAAGGGGCCTGAGCATGTAGAACATCAGAGTCAGAAAGGAGTTTAGTACATTGAATGTGAGAGACAGGAGGGGTTTTAGACAGCATCAGTTCAAACTTTAAAAAACATGGAAACCCAGAGAGGGGAAACAAGTTGTCCAAGGTCACACATCCAATTGGAAAAAGACGCAAGACACAAACTGAAGTCGCCTGACTTCCAGCCTTCCCCATATGCTGGTGCCTTGATCTTCAATTCAATCCAATTCAAGGAATATTTATTAAATGCTTACTACACAGTAAGATCAAAGCAACTAGGTAGGTCAGCAGATAGGACACCAGACCTGGAGGTAAGAAGACCTGAGTTCAAATCTAACCTTAGATATTCACTAGCTGTGTGACCCTGGGCAAGTCACTTAATCTCGGTTTGCCTTCATGTACTAGGGAAGGAAAGGGCAAACCACTCCTGTATCTTTGCCAAGAAAACTCCACAGACAATGCTAAGGTCCACAGGGTCATGAAAAGTTGGACACGACTGAACAACAATAACGTGGCAAGATATTGTGCTAGACTTCCAAACTCTGCTGATCAATTTATTATAATTTTTTTATTTTATTGATATAGTTTGTTTTAACATCATCTTCATTTCCAAATATATCCTTTTCCTTCCCCTACACCTCCCCCACTCATAAAGGAACCATACTTTGTAATGAAAAAAGGAATAAAAAAGTTCAGCAAACTAGCACATAAAATCAAAAAGTATTTATTAATCACCTACTATGTGCAGGACAATGTGCTAAGCTCTGGGAAAACCAAGAAAGGCAAAAAACAGCCTCTGCTCTCAAGGAATCCACAATCTTATTGGGGAGATAATATGCAAGCAATTATGTATGAATAAGATACAGATATCTAGATACCCTTGATATTATTTTATATGATAAATGAATAAGATATATACATGAGACATATATGTACACAGATATATTTGTAAGACATATATAATCATACATATCATCTGAATAACATCTATTCGTATCTATATTATCCATATATATAAAATATTACCTGATAAATTGAAAATAATTTCAAAGAGAAGGCATTAGCATTAAGGGGAACTAGGAAAGGTCTCCTGTAGAAGATGGCTTTTTAGATGGGATTTGAAGGACACCTCGAATGCCAGGAGTCAGAGATGAGGAAGAGTACTCCAGATATGGGGGAGAGCCAGAGAAAAAGCCCAGAGCCAAGACATGGCGTGTCTTCTACATGGAACAGCAAAGGAGGCCAATGTCAGTCAAATCTGTCAGTATATGAATGTTCCCCACCCACTGACCAATTTATTATTAGCTATGATGAGCAGTTTACTTGCATATGGTGAAAAAGAAAGTGCTTCACATGTATTGCATCATTTGATCACTTCTGAACTTTATAATGAGGTTCCTCTTGCCCAAATGGAGCCAGGAGATCCCTGCTTTGTGTTGAGACCCCTGTTATTTCCTTCCACATTACACAGGAGCCCTTCAGAGAAGAGTGGAGAGAGGCCGGGCTTCCTTTTCCAGAGGAAGATTCTACAGACAGGTGTCAGGTTGATGTAGGCCTGTGGGTTTCTCAGAGGTTAATGGATTTAATGTGGTTGACTTTTTTCCTATTAACATTTTTTCTTCTTACCTTTCCAATAGCTCAGAGCTTCTTACTAAGATTACAAAGGATACTTCAAATGATGAAGTTAGAGAACTTAAGTTCTAGGAATAGGTCAGATAAAAAACATTGCAGAGTAGTAGGAAGTATCCCAGGAATTACAAACAGATGATCCAGCTCCAATACTTGCTACATGTAGGAGCCTCTCTGAACCTCAGTCTCCTCATCTAGAAAATGAAGATAATGACAGCACTCTGTACCACTACCCCCAAAGTTGTCATGTAGGTCAAATAAGATAATACAGGTAAGGCAGTTCACAAAGGTTAAAGCTATATATCAATGTCAGCTATTTATTGTGGTTCTAATCTCATGATCTTGACCACAGCCCTGAGACAGCAGGCACGTCCAGGAGAACAGGGCAGGCACACCCAGGGAGAAAGGGTGCTGTGGAGGACACTACCATGCCTGACCTCGTGACACAGAGTCATCATTGCCCAATTCTCTGGTGTATATTCTTCTCAACCCTGAATCTCAGGAGGAAAGTACAGCTCAGCCCATTGTCAACTGTTGTCCAACCTCCAATCCCCTGTCTCTTTGTAGGAAGGAAGGAAGCAAGCAAGCAAGCGAGCAAGCAAGCATTTATTAAGTACTTGCTGTGTTCCAGACACTGGGCTAAGTACTTGACAAAAATTATTTCATTTAATCTTCAAAATAGCCCTGTGAGGTATGTGCTATTATTATCCCTATTAATAATAACATCATTGTTCTCATTATAGGGTTGAGGAAATTGAGGCAAAGACTAAGTGACTTGTCCAAGGTCACACAGGTAGTAAATGTCTAAGATGGGATTTGAACTCCTGTCTTTGAGACTTTAGGCACAGCATCCTATCCACTATACTACCTAGCTGCTTCCTTGTGCTCTCATTGAAAGGGACACCAGCAGCCATCTAGTACAATCCATACTGAAAAGGATTCCCTGCTATAAAATACTTCACAAATGACCATATAGTTTCTGCTGACATACCTTCACTGAGGAGGAACCTTCTATCTCCTGAAGTATCCTGTTTCATTTACAAGTCACTCTAATTGTTACCACATGTTTCCTGACACCAAGTCGACATCTTCCATTTCCTGGTTCTGCTTTCTAGGGCTATGTAGAAAGAGCCTAATCCATCTGCCCCAAGACAAACTTTCAAGCATACTTCAAAAGCTACAAAAGATTGAGAGCCAAAAAGGATTTTTAATTTGGGATCATCTAGTCCAAACTGCCCACTTTCCAGATAAGAAAACCAAGGCCCAAAGAGAATAACAAAAGTCACAAAGGCAATATGACAATATGACAAAATTAGGATTCCAAATCCAGTGCCCTTTCCCCTGTCCTGCATGGCTATTGACTGATATAGATACTTCTTCAAATGAATGAATGAAATAAAGCATTTATTAAGTGCTTACTATATGCAGAGAGTGCTTACTATACATAGAGTGTTGTGATGTAAATGGAATATCTAATGTCTGCTCCCAAGAATCCACATTCCACTGGGGAAAATAACATATAACTAATGTAAATCAATCTCATAAAGGGAAGAAAAGGTTCCATCAACCTCCTCAATCAATACTTATGGAAGGTTACAGCTGCAAATCCAGTGGAAAAGTTCCACAGTCCTTTCAAGTACAACAGCAAAGGAGGCAGGAATGCTTCTTTAAGGTCATTTCAAGCTGATCAAATGATATAATGGCTGGTGCTGAACCATACAACAGTGCCAAAGACTGGTGGCAAGAATGTTCTTTTCTGGATTATCAGTAATTGTAGCAGTAGCACCTACAGTAGTGATTGCCAGGCTATATTTGCACAGAAAGTACTTCCCTGATCAATGACTAAAGGCTGGGTTGGCAGCAGGACTGCTGATTGGGGGTTACCGCCCTTCCCAGATGTCCTGTGCTTATCTGCCCGTGGTTGGCAAATGCAAGGTGGGCTGCTTCTCCACAATGGTTTCTCCCCTCCATGATAGTGCTAATGTTGTGATGAGCCCTCAATCGCTGTTGTCCATCTTTTCTCACCTGTATCTTCAAGAAACTCTATCATGCACAGCAGCAAATCCTAGTAAAGCATCTTGGCACACAGGCTAACTCAGGCTGAGGGGAGCCCATGGGCCTCAACCCCATCAGTGAGTTAGGGGGATGTCTACCCCAAGCATGTGAAGACTTCCTACAGAAGAATGGGCAGATAAGGATAGTTTGTTCTAATGATCATGAAGGCAGCTGATGCAGGCACTCTGGAATGCTTAGAGCTTGGCCAACCATGGAAAACATCAAGGTCATCCGCTGTATCTTGGGTCATCTCCAGTCCTCCACTGGACTTTGATGACTCTGCAAGAGTGAGGATGAGGACTTTGAGAAACTCTGACACACTTAAATCCAAGTCACACTCAAGGCAAGATATCTCCCCCTCCCCCACAATGTCATTGGTCCTCTTTGAAAAAGAAAGATAAACAACAAAGCAATTGTATGATGTGTTAGTTGATGTAGTGCCTTAAGATTGGAAAAGTATCTTATGTACATTGTTTAATCTGATCCTTACAATAACCCTTTGAAGTAGATACAAGTATTTTTCATTTTACAGATGATGAAACTGAGATGAAGAAATTAAAATATTTGCCCATGATAATAAACCCAGTCAGCATTGGAGGCAAAATTCAAATACACTTCTTCCTTGCTCTAAGACCAATATTACATCCCCAGTGCCAGGCTCTCTCTCAGCTAGTAATAATTATAGTAAAATCTTGTATTCTCAGCACCTTTCCTTCAACGATGTGACTATAAAAACATGGTCTGCCAGAGGGGATCATTTGTGAAAGCCTTCTCATATTCTCACCAGGGAAAGTAGGCAAATGGATCATTAGTTATTGATTTTCTATCACTTTTTATCTGTAATAATGTTTGAAATTTTTTTCCAACAGTTTGTTACCTCCTGTCTTTAAGATATAAGGGAAATCGATCCCTCAGTGCCCTCAAAATTTAATTCCCTCTAGCACATATCTCTTCTGTGAATACTTAGCCTAAACCAGCTGCTTTTCCCTTCTTTGTTTAATGCCATCTCTGCTTCCTCACATAACTCATCAAAGCTGAGATACAGTAGCCCCACTGTCAATGATGGGTGAAAAAAAGCTTGCTATAGAAATTTTGACAGATTTCCATTTTTCATCTTTTTTTTTGTCTTGCTTTCAGTTTTCTCTTAAAATGGTCTCATGAAGATATGACTTAATTGGGTCTCTCATCAAATTCTCTGTAGATTTTTTTCCCCTGGTTTGTTTTTGCTCCTGCATCACACCTCCATAAGCTTTCCCCATTCTTCTCTGTAAGACTGTCATAGTTCATCACCCATTAAGATATCATTTATTTGTTGACTTAGGAGGTTTGTAGACTCCTTTTTCCCTCTCAGAAACTGATTTACATTGGTTAAACTTCTTAAGAAATGGTGATAGCCCTTGTCAATATCTGGTTTGTTTGGAGTTTTTTTTTTGCTTTTTGCTTTTTTGTTGTTGTTGTTGGCTTTTTGGAGGGGAAAAGGGAGGGCAAATTGTGGTTAAGTGACTTGCCCAAGGTCACACGGCTAGTAAGGGCTAGTAATTGTTAAGTGTCTAAGGTCAAATTTGAACTCAGGTCCTCCTGATTCAAGGACAAGTGCTCTATTCACTGCACCACCTAGCCACCCTTTTTTTTTTTAAATCCAATTCCCATTTTTCAGGGTCAACAATTTCATTAAATAGTTCGGGTCAAAGTTAATTCAATTGTATATCATATCTTCTTAATCAATAGCTTCTCTTATCTTAGTTGAATTGGTTTTGTTAATGTAAAAGCTTTTTAATTACATGTAATCAAAATTATCTTCTTTTGAGACTGTTCTATCTCTCCTTTATAAGGATTCTTTTCTAGCCATAGTTGTAAAAAATTCCTAATATTGTTCTTTTCTAATTTTTCTATTGTATTCAGGTTGTACATTCACTTTGAACTTATTGTGCTGTGTGGTGTAAGCTGCTATTTTAAATCTAACATCTTCCAAATTGCTTTTCAATTTTCTCATCAGTTTCTATCAGATAAGGAGTTCTTCTCTAGGTGATCAAATTAACTCTTTTCTGGTTCTTTCTTATCTAATCTGTTCTACTGATCTGTTTTTTTATTTTTTAACCATTCCCAAATTGTTCTAATAATTTCTGCTTTAAAGGATAATTTGAGGCCTAGAAGTGCTAATCTCCCTCCAGTCCTGTTTTTCTCCCATTATTTCCCTTGTGGTTCTATGTTTTTTATTCATCCAAATCAATTTTGTTACTATTTTGTCTAGCTCTTTAAAGTATCTGCTTGGTAGCTTTGTTGCGTATATTAATTTAGTTAGAATTTTTATTCTATTTGGATAGCCCCAAAATGAGGAGTGGATGTCCCTCCAATTATTGGAATTATTCTTTATTTCTTTAAGGAATATTTTTTATTATATTTAGATAATTCTTAAACATGTGTGTCATATCTTCAAATTTTTAGTTCTTCTAATTTGTTATTGACTTATCTTTCTTCTGAGTCAAGAGTCTGACTGTGCATAGACAACTGATTTGGAAGTGACTCCAAAATCAATAACCAAAGATTTCCTTTCCATTAAAATATAATCAATTTTAGAGAGGTTTTATGATTTTACTTAGTATTTGCCATTTTCTGTGCCTCCTGACTCTTGTAAGGAATGTATTAATGTCGCACAGTTGCGAAACTTCTGTATAATCTGCAACCTAGTGGGCTTTCTCATTTCTTACTTCTTAACCATGTTTTCCAGTTTTTTTCCCATCTTTGCAATGTATCACTTAATATTAAAATATATGTTCACTTAATTTGGAAGGTCCTATAAAGTTCTTCAAAGAATTTCTCTACCTCCTCTTCTTCTGA
>CM053596.1:94716836-94752098 GCA_028646575.1 Pseudocheirus occidentalis
GTACATTTTGAATTGTGTGCCCCGTGAATTTTCTTACAACTCTGATATTTCATGGCCCTATGAAAGCAAAAAGAATGACAATGACAAGAGCTGAATCCCCTGCTACCTTGTTGTTTTGCTTTTTTTTTTCTCACCTTGGTCCTTTGTACAAAACCAACCTTTTCAGTTTGCTGGGAAACACAAATCTCTACAGTCACAAACTGGTTTATACAAATATGCTTTTGTTTGATTGTATTTAGCCCAGCAGGGGGCACTGCTAAGCACTAGTCTGATTCAGCTCCACAAAAACATGGCTCTGAATGGTCCCATATTCTGTCAGGCGATTATGTGCCTGAACAAGCAGCAGGGGAATTGTTAAGCCTTGTATTATTCTCACAGAGCTTTAAGAATCTCTGTACCCCTGTTCTATCTCTCTTCTGAATGTCAGTGTTCATTTTCTTAGTCTAAGGTTTGTGGTCTATGTGGATTTATCAAATTAAACTCTTGGCTTGAGCCCATACGCTCCAGGAAAACTCTGTCGTTCTCCCCCTTCATGCTGTGTTTCAATAGATCCAAACCCCCAAGAGAATGCCATAATTGAGTCAAACATAGAAGCATAGTTTAACTGTGTCCAGTCTTAACTCATTACTAAAGAAATAAAGAGAAAGATAAAATTAGATATAAATTAAAAGAATTTCCCTATGGCTTTTTTCAGACCTAGGCTGGTTTTTAACTAATACAGTTTTAACTCTAGTCCTAATCCAAGTCAAAATATAGTTATAACCCAGTCATAAGTGTAGTCCAAACCCAAGAGTTCATTGTGACCCATCATTCACTGTCACCAGAAGAAAGTCAATATCCACATTTCTGGGTTTAGCAAACATATCCCCATGTGCTTTTCCATTCTCAATGTAGAAGAGTCAAGGTCATGAGGGTGGGGACTTTTTCATTTTTATCTTTGTTAAATAGGAACTCCTTTGTGACTGAGACCATTTTCAATTTTACTGGTCTTTACATCTTGTACTTAGCAAAGTGCTTGGCATATAGTAAACATTTGATTATTGCTTGTTGACTAAGCCAACAAATGAATAAATGAAAGGTCTACTAAGACCAAGGAACTTGGGAATTGGAATTCACTCCCAATGCTGCTCCTTTTCCCCTTGAAGCTTTATTACTGGAAGCAACTCCTGATCCTGCCCTGTGACTTCTCTTAAGTGTTTCATCGTATAGGCAACATGAGACTGTTGGATACTTTTGTCCTGTTCAATGCTAGTAGAATTGTGGAGTCAGAGGCAAGTCACATACAGGAAGAAACTCCTCTGGCTATAGTCTTCCTTCCCCCACTTAAACTACCACTCCTGGCATAGTAGCCTGGTGGCTGGCATGTCACATCATTACCAGTTCTGAGCTAGTCTCTTAGCATAGTTTCTGCTTTCTGTTCAGGGCCTACCTGGGCTTAGATTCAGGAAGGCCTGAGTTCAGATTCTGCCTCAGACACCTACTAGGTGTGTGAGCCTAAACAAGTCACTTAATTTCGGCCTCAGTTTCTTTATCTGTAAAATGAGAGTGTTGGACTCATTGGCCTCTACGAGCCCTTCCATCTCTAAATCTGTGACGTTCTGTAACATGGGCCAGTAATGGCTCTTCAGATAAGGAAGAGAATAAGTGTTTATATAATGCCTGCCATGTTCCAATCTCTGTGCTAAGAGCTAAGGCAAACAGAAGTTAAGTGACTTGCCCAGGGTCACACAGTAAGTGTCTGAGGCTGGATTCGAAGTCAGATCTTCTTGTGCACTATGGTGTCACCTACCACCCTAAGGTGAGTAAAGCTAAACAGGGCATACATATACCTAGATATGGATGACGGAGCGTAGATATTACATACCTATTATACCTAGAGCCAGGATGTAGATATTACAGCTAGAGTATAAATATATCCAACACACATGTACCCATGTGCGTGTGCATGTGTGTACACACACACACAATCTTATGGAGTTAGTAGTTCTAATATTATAATTTCCATTTTACAGATAAGAAGTTGAAATCAGCAGCAAAAATGTCAGGCTCAAAGGCACATGACCTGTCAAGAAAAGAGCTAAGGCTCAATCTAGAGCAGTGGTTCTCAACCTTCCTAATGCTGTGACCCTTTAATCCTCGTATGTGGGTCTATCTGCATGTGGGCGGTCCCTCCTGAAGACAGAGGAGCGGTGTCTCGGTTCCTAAGACCATTGGAAATATGTGTTTTCCGATGGTCTTAGGCGACCCCTGTGACCCCTGTGAAAGGATTGTTCGACCCCCAAAGGGGTCGCAACCCACAGGTTGAGAACCACTGATCTAGAGTCTTCTGACCATGAGATAGCATTATTTTTGCTAGGATTTGTTGTGCTCTGCTGTTGCTGCCCTATCACTATAACAATCTGGGACAAGTAGGCAAAATAATGGGAAGCATGTTAAACTTGTAATTAGGAAGACCTGAGTTCAAATCTTCCCTCAGACATTTACTAGTTGTGGGCTTTGGGCAAGTCACTTAATTCTCTCAGGCTCTGCGTTTCACCTACTTCACAAGGTGAAGGTCGTTGTAAGGACCAAATGAAATATTATTTGTAAATGTCTTTGGAAACTTTAAAATGCTATGTATAAATGTTGTTGAACTGTGATTGACTCCTAATAACCCTGTCTGGGGTTTTCTTGGTAAAAATACTGGAATGGTTTTCCATGCCCTGCTCCAGATAAAGGAAACTGAGGCAAACAGGGTTAAGTGACTTGCCCACCCAGGATTATAGACTTGAGAGCTGGAAAAAAAAACAACTGGTAGCTCTAAACCCCTCATTTTACATAGGAGAAAATTGATGCTCAGATAGGAAAAGGAATTTGCAAAAGGCCACACAGGTAGTATCTAAACCCCTACCTTGTGTGGAGCCCTGTGTTATCACAGAAGATACCAAGAAGATGCCTAGGGTATAATTTCAAAAACAGGAGAAAGACAAATTATTTTAAATGGGAAAAAAAACATAGAAAGAAAGGATATGGGAAGATATGAGAAGGGAAGGAGTGAAATTGTGGAAAAAAGGTAGACAAAAGACAGGGACAGACAGACAGAAAAAGTGAGAAAGATGAAGAGGAACAGAGACAGAGGGTGAGTGATAAAGGAAAGAGAGAGCATAAAAGGAAAAAAAGGCCAGAAAAAAAGGAAAGAGAAGGAGAAATAAAGAACATGCCTATGAGAAAGAAAAAGAGGAAAGAGAAATTGAGGGACAGATAAGAGCGGGAGAGCTCATTTCTGGTCAACAAGACAGGTTTTCCTTGTCCTTTATCACAAACTAACAAAATAATGACAATAATAACAATAATAAATAATAATAATAAATTAAAGACTCAGATTATCCTGAGCTTAGTGAATGCTCCTCAGTTCCAAGCCCCTTATTAGGCTGGCTAAGGAAACTACTTTCTTTGTTCTCTGTGAAGCAAATTCATTTTTTTTTTCTGCTCTGAGTAGGGATTGTATATTTTTCTAGTCTCTTCGTGTCTTCCCTAACATGCATTCATACACACACATACAAATGGAACAGATAGACAAAGATCTCAAAAAAAAAAAATCCTCAGCATTTTAAAGATCGAAAATAGGGAAGGACCAAAAACCAGTCAGGCTCCCTCATACATCATTGGAACGCTAGACTCTTAAAAGGGTGTCTCAATCCAATGAGGAGGCAATGTCTTTAGTCCTAAATCCTTCTCGATTTTAAAAAGAAAACTGTTTCTGCCTTTTGTTTTTTTTTTACACCTCGAGCAGTTCCCTAAACCCTCCCCCGCCCCGCCCCCTTGCAGCTCTGATTGCCTGCCAGCCTTACAAGCTCGAGTGGGAAAGAGTGGGGGGTTTGGGAGTCCAGAGACCTGGCATGAGTCTTGCCTCAACCCAGTTAAGGGTGCACGGGAAAGTCTCTACATGTCAGTTTCCCTTTCTATAGGAGGATGATGGTTTTTGCACTACCTGGCGCACGATCTAACTGGGAAGAAACGGCAGTCTTAATAAGGCTGTTCTAAAGTCAGTCAGGCTGTAAAGTCTTTGAGACCGTGTTCAGTTTGCGTGGATACTCGCACACACTCCTTCTAGGGATTTTAAGAGGTCTGGGTCTCCTTCGGGCGTGCAAAAAAAAAAAAATTTAGACATTTTAAACATTGTATTTCTGATTCCAAAAATCCTATTTCTGCCTAAAAGGATGTGTGTGTGTATGAGGGTTGAGGGTGGTGATCTGAACTAAGTGAAATGAAACTGGAAACCATCCAACACACACACACACACACACACACACACACACACACACACACACACACACACACACACCTCTCCAAGCAAATCGCCTCAAACAGCCAGATGTTCTCAGAGCTCGTAACCATCTGTTGAGATTTCTCCAGTAGCCCAGGAAGGGGTGGGGGGAGCTGAGGGGAGGGGAGGAGGGAGACAGGGTGCTGACGGCGGGACAGCGGAGGAAAGCTTGGATAAAAAGGAAGGAGATAGACTGTCTTAGGACCAAATGGGCTGCACCGGAGGGGAGAAGGAGCTGAGCACTTTTGAGACGCTCCCTAGGGTGGGAGAAGCTGGGCTGCTGGGCGGAAAGAGGCGGGACCGGGGCGGGCCTGGAGGGGAGGAGGAGCGAGCCCGGGCTCGGGCCCTTTCACGACGCTCCCTGGAGCTCCTGGGCAGCTGTTCCGCTGTGCCTGCGGGTAGGAGGGAGGTGGCAGCAGCGGCCGCCGCCAGAGGAGGAGAAGGAGGAGGAGGAGAACACAGGCACGCACGGAGGAGATGAGAGCCCCGCGCTCGGGCTAGGCGGCGGCCGCAGGATGAGCAGGGACAGGCTGGAGAAGGGGCCGGCGGCCCAGGCGAAGGACTGAGCACCGCGGGGAGGGCAAGCGCAGCTGCAGCCGGCAGACTAGACAGGAGCGCTGGAAGGTGTGTGCGCGGCGGGGCCGGGGCACAGCAGAAGGACGAGGGGGGCTTGCATTCATTCTCCCGGTGCATCCGATTGGCATTGGTGGGGCAGCTGCTGTCTCCTGGGCGTGCGGGCGCCGGGCACCGAAGCCCTCCCTCCCTCCTTCCCTTCCTCTTTCCTTCCTTCCCTCCCTGTCGGGGCCCCAGCTCCCTGCCTTTCTCTCCTCGCCCTCCCCCCAGGAGCCCGCCGGTTGCTGACTCTCCCCCCTGCCTCATTCAAAGCCCCGGGCTACCTCCTAAGCCTCGCTTTGCCTGCAAAGTGCTTTCCTTTCTGCAGCCCCGGCCGGAAGGCTGGAAATCCGGGCTCAGCTCCTGTCCCCTCTCCTCTAGCTGCCTCCTCGGATGGTCATCCTTGCATTGCCAGCGGTCAGAGCTGCCGGCAAGAAAGCGCTCAAGGCATTCCCCCTTCTAGAAATGGGAACTCATGGGTACCCTCATATTTTACAGACAGGGAAACTGAGGCTCAGAGAGCAGAAAGGTAGTTTGCCCCAGAGTCACCGGGAATGATCAGTGACGGACCAAGCTGGGTCAAGACGGGGTCTGCTTGCGTCCTCTGTCCAGATCCAGGCTTTTTCCACCGCAGCACGCGGCCTCCTGAACTTTTCTCCAACTTCGAGCCCACCCCCCCAAACCCTACTTACAGCCCCCGGGCTGGGTTCGAGACTGGGTGTGGATTTACTCGGCACGCTGGGGCCAGGGCGAAAGGTCTCTGGACCAGCCTCAACTTTCCCTTTTTCCTCAGGCTAGTGGCTGCACTTTTGGCTGGGGGGCTCCGGGAGTGGACTGTCGGCTTCTAATGTGATTTTAGCCCGGAAAGCGAGGTGGAGATAGGGTGGGGGCGAGGAGCCAGGAGAGGAGGAGAAATGTGGATTCCCAGGTTCACACAGGCTCTGGAAGACAAAGGGCAGTGAGGGGTTGGTTTGAAAAGAGGTGGTCTCGGCTTCATCCTACTGCTGCTGCCCGCCGAGAGGGAAAGGGGAGTGTGTGTGTGTGTGTGTGTGTGTGTGTGTGTGTGTGTGTGTGTGTGTGTGTGTGTGTGTGTGTGTGTGTGTGTGTGTAGATGGAGAGGTATCGGGATTTCGAAGCAGAGGGCCTGAGTCCCGGTCTCTGGGCTCTTTCTATGTGGCAGTGTGACCTTGGGCAAGTCATTTATGTCTTGTGGGCCTTACTTTCCTCCTCTATAAAAGAGGGCAGGGGTAGACTTATAGTTTCTCAGCTTCATAGGTACTACAAATCCTACGACTCCGTATGCTTGCTTGTGTATGTTCTGGGTTAGGCTTTCGTCCTTCCCACCAGCCCTCTTTTCCCAGGATGGGAAGGAGTGTTGTGATTCCACCGAAACTTTATACACTTTGGAGGGGGAAGAATCAATCCACCACTACCCCTGTGAGGGGGAGAAACTAAGTCCCCTGTGAAAGATATAGGGGAACCCTGTAAGGGAAGGGGTCCTCGATTTACTTGAGTGGAGGTCTGGTTGTAAGAGGGGCAGAAGAGTGTCTCGCAAACGGGAGACCAGAGCCTTCTGCCAGGTCACTAACATCCTGGCTAGGTCTCCTCCCTGAATGTCTGCACTTGGGGGTTGGGGGGGTGGCAGAGGGACTGACCGCCTTGCCACGGCTGCAAGTCCAGCAGCCCCAGCGGCTAGGAAGGCTCTGGTCCCCGCCCCAACAACCCCACACTTCGGAGTTGGCTCCGCCTCCCCCGATTTGGTCGGGCCCTCCCTCACTCTCTCCCTCTCCCAATCTGGAAAGAGGGGCTGTAGGCTAAGAGGGTCTTCCACAGCATCACCCCCAACCACCTAGTTAGCCTGGGACAGATCTATTTCCAAACTGGGAGGAGAAGGGGGCATGACAGAGGGAAGATGAGATGAGGGGACCTTATTTTTCGAATGGTTCAGAAGTTTCTCCCTCCTCCATTCTGTCTGGATCAGCCCAGACATGCCAGCCAGAGGAAAGACTAAAACCTTAAGAAAGGGGGAAGTAAGGGGGTGGGGAGTGACTGGCTCTGGGTTGTTTCATGGTCAGAGCTGGGAAGCAGCCCTGCACACAGATAAGTGGGGACAGAGAGGGGGCAGTTTCTCAGCCAGGAACAGGATAGAAGAATAATGTCTGTCCTCAGCCCGGCAAACTCCTCTAACCCAGAACTTTGCTGGAGCCAAAGGATCCCCACCCCTTTTCTGAATTACAGATGCTCAGAATTTATTCTATTTCTTCCTCTTCAGCTTCTCTCTGATCCCTCCCCCTGCTCAGTAGTGATGTTACAGAGTTTCTTAAGTGCCCATCCCCAAGTTTAGAGAGAAGATTGAGGTTGAGAACCAGAACTCCTTAGAATGACAATAGGAACAATGAATGGTAAAGCTGGTAAGGGACCTTAGTGGTACAGTGAAGGAATATTAGAGTCTAAGGATGGAAGTTCAAACCCCACTTCCACTACTTAGTAGCTAAGAAACTTTGAACAAAGCACCTTCTCTGTAAAATGAGGAATTTAGATGATGTGGCCTCCTTTCCAGCTCGTCCACAGTATGAACTTAAGAACACAGAAGACAGATCATAACTGGAAAAGACTGTAGAGCAGAGGTTCTTAACCTGAGTCCATGGACCCCTACAGATTTCAGGACCTCTATGAACTTGGATGGGAAAAAATGAATCTTTGTTTTCACTAACCTCTAACTAAAATTGATCATATACTTCAATGAGGAATTTTTAAAGAAATGATTCTGAGAAGAGACCTATAGGCTTCACCAGACTTCTAAAGGCATTCGTGACACAAAAAAGGCTAAGAACCCCTCCCTTAAAGACCTTTGGTCTTATACCCAGAGCCCCTCCCATCTTACAAAGAAAGAGACTGAGGCCCACAAATAGGAAAAGCAGAAGAGACCGTTGACTGTAAGGCAGGATACTTGGTATGCTGTTTTGACTTTTTTGTGACCTTGGACAAATTGGTTTCCCCTTCCACTGCACAGCTGCCTTGACCCTGAAATGTAGATAGTAATTTCTGCCTTGCCCAATTCCAAAGGCCCATTGTAAGGATCAAGTTACCCTTACTGGACAGGAAAGTACTTTATAACTACTGAATACTACACAAAGGTGAACTATTATTATTGATTCTGGCATCAACTTGTATGTTGTTGTTGTTGTTTAGTCATTTCAATTGTGTCCGGCTCTTCAAGACTTAATTTGGGGTTTGGCAAGCTACTAAAATGGTTTACCATTTCCTTCTCCAGCTCATTTTATAGATGAGGAAACTGAGGTAAATAGGGCTAAGTGACTCGCCCAGGGTGATATAACTAGAAGGTGTCTGAGACCAGATTGGAACTCAGGTCTTCATGACTCCAAGCCTGGTGTTCCATTCATTGTACCACCTATCTGCCCATTAACTTGTATAACCTTGGGAAAGTCGGGAAAGTCTCCTTACTAGGCCTCAGTTTCTTTGTATATACCATGAAGGAACTAGACTATCTTGATATCTGAGATCCTGTCCCACAGACAGAGCTGTCTGGCTAATTGGCAAGGTACATTGAAGGGTCCTGCTTTGTACCCTCCAGCATTCAGAAACACAAAAGAGAGTCATTTCTTCCATTCCCTAACTCTCAGAGCACTCAGTCTATAAAAATCATGATATTTTAACACTTGGATGTGTCTATGACCTCAGCGATGTGGGCATGCCCTCCACCAGTGTAGATTACAACTCATTCATTTAAAACTCACCTGTATAGAGTGAATTACAAAACAGCTGGCATTAATAAAGTGTTCCAAGATTAATGGAGAGAGCACTAGACTTGGGATCCGGAGAACCTGCGCTGTCCTGGACTGTGACACCAATCATGTGACCCTGAGTAAGTTACATAACCTCTGGATCGTAATACTTATAATCTCTATCTCATAGAGGTTTTGTGAAACTAAAATGAGACAATGTATATGAAATGCTTTGAAAATTAAGGAAGGCAAGTATTATTGTTCCTATTTTACAGATGAAAAGACCAAGGTTTGTAGACATGGAAATGACTTGCCCAAGATCACCAGTCTTATAGCCAGGCCAGAGTTCTCTTCACCACAATGGCTCTCTTATGGCCTTTGCTGTATTCTCTATTGCTTTAGCTAAAACTGGCAAACATTAAGTAAGCCCCTATTGGGTTCAGAAGAGCACTGTGCTGGGCAGCAAAGAAAACACAGAGTTTAGAAAAACATAGTTCCTACCCTCATGGAGCTTACAGTCTGATAAAGGATGAGACACAGATAGAAATAACATATAAAATAAGAATATCAGAGAGGAGCACATCGAGTGCCCTGCAAATCCCAGAGGCAAGATTATTACCAGCCAGGGGACGAAGTAAACCTTCCTAGAGGAGGCAGAATTTGGATTAGACCCTTTAAGAGATAGTTAGGACAGACAAGGGAAGGAATTATTTGTGCGCTCATCTTTTCTGCCAGATCGTTCTAGGAAGGGCATGGAGTTCATCTTCCACCTTCATTTCTTTATCTTTCCCAGTACCAAGCAAGGCCTTGCCCAGAATAAGTGCTTAGAGCATCCTTTTTTGAACTTGAACAAGAAACCTTCTTGGAATGGAAAACTGGCCAAGAGAAGAAGCCCCTGGTCTTTCCCCAACCTGGTGGAGCTGGATTGGGAGGTGGTAGATAGTGCTGATGACCTAATTGTGTAGCCATGAAGGGAGTGAATCCCAGGCGTGACCTGAGGGGAGAGCGAATCTTAGTAGAATGTGTGTGTGTGGTATATTATACATATAATATACACATATGTATGTACATAAAGTGTGTGTGTGGTATATTATACATATAACGTACACATACGTATGTACATAAAGTGTGTGTGTGTGTGTGTGTGTGTGTGTGTGTGTGTGTATGGTCAGCCACCTCTAGTCCATGACAGAATGTTGGATGGGATTTGTCATCCTTTTGGTGTATTTTTTTTTAAAGAATAAGTCAAATCACCTTTGCTAAGAGCCTGAAAAAACAGTTGACTCTTTGCTGAGAGAAGTGACGAAAGTGGAAAATGTGATATAATGGGAAGAATACTGCATTGAGAGTCAAAGGGCCAGATTTCAATTCTGCCAGTGACTTACTACCCAAGTGACCCTGGACCAGTCACGCTAGCCCGTCTCTCAGAGAGGGGGTGGACAGATCAGAAGCGTCAACCCAGTTCTATATCTATATTTATCATCCTAAGGTTCTTCTGACCAGAATTCTCCAGCCACTATTGGAGGCCACATATGGGCTAAAGTATGTCTTATTTACAGTCTGATGAATAGGATACCAAGAGACCTACTTCTTTTCTGGTCAAAGAACATAGAATCTTTAGATTGTTAGAGCTGAAAAGGATGTTAGAACACATAATAACAATGATAAGTAGCATTTGTACAATGCATTATGGCCGCAAAAATGTTTTACAGGGCAGCTGGTGGCGCAGTGAGTAGAACATCAGCTCTGGAGTTAGGGGGACCTGAGTTCAAATATGACCTCGCACACTTAACACTTATTAGCTGTGTGACCTTGGGCAAGTCACTTAACTACAATTGCCCTGCCTTCTCCCCCACAGAAAGCAAAAAAAAACCAATTTTTTTTTTACAAATATTATCCCATATGATACTCAACACAACCCTGGGAGGCAGGTACTGTTATTTAAGCTCCACTATACAGATGAAGAAACTGAGACCAAGAAAGGTTAAATTATATTCCTGGGGTTTAGACAATTAGTAAGTGTCAGAGGTAAGTTTTGAACTCAGGTCTCCCTGATTCCAAGTGTAACACTATCTAAATATATCTGTTGGATAGATACCTATACGTCACAATACCGAGCTGGCTGAGGGGGAACAGGGACCTTAGAACACAGAATGTGAGAACTGAGAAGTACCTTAAAATACAAAATGTCACCACTAGAAAGGATCTTGCAACCCAGAGCATCCGAGCGGGAGGGTACCTTAGAAGAAAGAACATCAGTTTACTTGTCTGAAAAATGGAAGTCATACATACCCTAAGTCACATACACACCCTAAGTCACAGGGTGCTGTGAGGAAAGCAGCTTGTAAACTGCTCTGTAATTACAGACTTTACATAGAACAGGAAAAGAATTTCCATGGAAGTCAGACTTATAGCTCTAACAGCCCCTCAGTTTCCCCATCTGTCAGTAGTAGCAGGGGTAATTCTGTGAGTCTTGCCTGCTTTCTTGAGATTGATGGAGATAGAGACAGGGCCTGTGTCTCTGATTTCTTTAGCATAGGGAAGTCCTGGGTGAGAAAGTCCTTTCAATCAATGCAAATCAGCATCCTCTCTGCAAGTTACAGTCTTGGAACATTACCTGGAGTGTTGAGGGGTGGAGAGCATTTAGGAAAATTAAAGAGCTGCCCAGCTGTAGAGAAAGGAGTGACTTTCACAGTCATCTCCACAAAGTTAGGGACCAGAGTTCGTTGGCATGAGCCTTTAGAATGTAGGGAGTTATTTCTTCCACGTCTTTAGCTCTTCCCACGGTTGACAGCTTCCAGAGCTTACCAGGCAGGGTTGGAGAGAGGGAAAAGGGGGAGGGACAGATGAAGAATCAGGGATTCCATTCGCTTCAGAGTTCACCAGATCATGAGCCCCAGCATCTAGCCTGTGAAATACCCAAACCCTCCCTCCTCCTATAAGAATCATCAGGCTGAGGGAGGAAAGGCAGGGAGTTCCTTCTGGCTGTCTTTCAGATCCTGAAAATCAAGCTGACTAAATCATTCTCCCACCAGAGGATTTCTTGTTGGAGGGTTGGGCCATCTGGTAATTCCCTGAGTGGGAGAGGAGGCAACAAGGAGGGGGAACATGGGCCTATTGGAGCCAGGATCGCCAAAGAGGAGAACAGATTGCAATAGTAACAATAGCTCACATAACTCTACCACTTGATGCTTATAGCCTATCTCACAATCATTATTATCTCATTTGGCCCTGACCGTCACCTTCTGAGACAGGCTAGGCTAGTATTATCCTTCCCATTTCACAGAGGAAGAGACTGAGGCCTATAGAGTAGATGTGATTTGTTCAAGATCATATCAATACTTAATAACAGAACCAAGACCAAAGCCGTGTTTTCTTTAAGACCTTGTTCTCAGACTTGGAAAGGAGCTCTGAAGCTGTCTGGTCCAACCCCTATCTGAAGCTTGGATGCCCTGTATAAATGCTGGTATTGTGAAAAGAGTACTGGATCGGGAGGACCTGGGTTAAAATGCTGACTCAGCCACTTGTTATCTTCATGACCTTGGGTAATTCATATTCCTATTCTGGACCTCTCCATTTTATTTGAGTATTCAATGAGAAGGCTTGACTAGAAGACCCTTCTAGACCTAAATCTCTGACAAGGAGTCACCCAGTTTGGAAACTGCCAGTGATGAGAAGTTCTGTACTTTCCAAGGCAGTTAATTCCATTTTTGAATAACTCTCATTGTTAGGAAATTGCACGTTGCCCAGTGGATAGAACAGTGGGCCGGGACCCCAGAAGACCCAAATTTAAATCCAGCTTCAGATGCTTCCTAGATGTTTGAGCCTGGTCAAGTAATTTCATCTCTGTCTGACTGTTTTCTCAACTGTAAAATGGGGTGATAATATAAATAACCTGCCTCCCAGAGTTGTTGTAAGGCTCAAATGAGATAAAATTTACAAAGCATTTAGTACACACATAGTAGGCACTATAGAAGTGTCTATTCCCTGTCCCCTCCTTCCCCATTCCTTTTAACCTTCCTCTCATTGATCCCGATTTCTTTCAACCCTCTGAAGACCCAGCAGAAATGAGAGACATTTTGGAATAGTGAAAAGGGTGTTGGCCTTAAGACAGAAAGTCTGGGCCTCAAGGTCAGACTCATTTACTAGCTAAATGAGGAAGTTAGAGAGGATTCCTAAGGTCCCAGCCAGCTCTGGTGGTCTGTGAGTCTGAATCTGTTTGTGGGACTCATCTCTGTGTCATGGGTTAGTAACTCCCTAGCACTTACCTATCAAGTCATCCAAAAGTCGTGGTCTTCTACAGGAGAAGAAATCACCCCACTGTGAGTTCCCTGTCTGATGAAATGGCAGATGCCTTTTTTGTGAGTATCTAACCCAGCCCTTCTTCCCTAGGACAGCCCTTTACCCACTTAAAGGCAACAGTCCTACCTCCCAAGTCATCTCTTCTCTGGACTCAATATCCTGAGTCCCATCAGCCAATCCTCATAGGGCATGGTTTCAAAACATTTAAATTCATTGATTCCAAATGTACCATGTACTGTCAATTAGTATTTGGAGGGAGTCACATCAGTCTTGAAAATACTTTTTCCTTGAGATTGGACTAATGGTCCTTGTACCCTATATGTTGTCCACATGCTTGAAAACAGGGTGGGAGCCATGTGCCTAGACATGTGCCACACACTGTCTTTGGTGTAGTAAAAAGAGCCCTGGTCCAGAAGTTAGAACACCTGGGTCTGAGCCCTGATTCTAACTTTATCTAATTATATGATCCAAACCTTCTATATCTCCCAGCCCCAGTGTCCTCATCTGTAAAATAGAACAATAATAATAGGTCCATTCTCTTTTTAAAAAATAATTTAATAATAATAATTTTAACAATAAATAAATTTAATAAGTTAATAATAATTGTAATAATAATTCTCTTTAATTTAATAAGTTTATAAACTCATAGGATCATTGGTTCAGAGCTGAAAGGGACCCCTGGATGTAGGTAGTTAGGTGGCCCAGTGAATAGAATGTTGGACTTGAAGTCAGGAAGACTGAGGTTCGAATCCTGCCTCAGATACTTATTAGCTGTGTGACCCTGGGCAAATCACACTCTCTGTGAGCCTCAGTTTCCTGCAAAATGGAGATCATACCACCACCCGCCTCATATTGTTGTGAGGTTCAAATGAGATAAGATGCATAAAGCAATTCTAAATATTATTGTTATACAAATGCTCATTACTCGGGTTATTATCTAGGCCTACCCTAACAGGTCCATTTTCCAAAAGACTTTCAGATTTCTAAGTCACTTTCTCTACAACAGTCGCGTGAGTCTGGAAGTACAGGTGAAAGGCAGAGCAGGCTACGCGAGTGAAAACCTGGAGTTAGGAAGGGCTAGATTCAGCTGTCGCCTCAGACTCTCTCTCAGAGCTGGACAGCAGTCTGTTTCCTCTTCCTGGGGCCTCGTTTCCTGATCTGAAAAATGGGTATGATAACACCACCTCCCAACTCCCTGGGAAATTCCATTTTCATCAAATGAAACAGTGGCTATAAAGCAATTCGCCAGCCTTCAAGTGCTAAGGGACCCTGTTGAGTCAAATTGCCCGCCTTTCTCCAGCTTTATTAATTAGTTTATTATTTTTAATTTATTTATTAATAAATGTATTATAATTAATTTAATTAATAGAAAATAAATTTATAAATTAAATTTAAATAAATTAAAATATAATTTAATTTAATTTTAATATATTAATTCATTATATTTATATATAATATATAATAAAAATATATAATTAAATTATAATTAACCCATTAATAGAGGACATAACAATTTCAGCAATATCAGCTGCCCCTGGTGGATACTTTTCTCATTTACCCATGGTACTGAGTAACTTGTGCAAACACACTTCAAGATATGGGGTGAGTCAGACAAATATTTACTGAGCACAGCCCCACCCAGGCACAGAGGGACAGTGTGCCCCAGCATAATTGAGACCCTGCCTTCAAGGAGCTCCCTGAGTAATTGGGAGAATGGGACTAATACATGAAAAGCTGACTAACAACAGAGGCAGTGTGTGATAAAAGTCCTAATGATTAGCAAAGCCAAGGGATGGAGAGAGGTTGGAGAGACATAGAGAGAAAGGGGGGAGGAAGGTGAGAGAAAAGAAGAGGAAGGAAATGAGGGAAAGAGGGAGAAGATAGAGAAAGGAAGGAGAGAGTAAAGAGAGAAAGGGAAAAAAAGAAAGGGAGAGTGTGGAGAGAAAGGGAAAAGAAAGGAAGGGGGAGGAAAGGGGAGAGAGAAAGGAAGGAAGAGGGAGGAGACAGAAAAGGAGGGGGAAAGAGAGAGAATGAGAAAATGAGAATAAGCATTTATGAAGTACTTACAGCTCTTTGCCAGGCACTGGGGATACAGACAGAAGCAGAATGTGTGGTGGGGTGTCTGGTGTGGAGAAGTCCATAGAAGTGAAGCTCTTGGTGAAAGGTGAAATCTGGCCAATCGAATCCCAGGGTGGTTCCCTGGGAGTTCAAGCTCCCCTGAGGAGGATTTGGAGATGGCCTTAGGGAAGGCCTGTATGTCACAGAGATGTGGGAAGGGAGGAAGAATTGGAGACTCAATGTAGGGTCCCCAGGGATTATCACCTGGCCTGCCCTTTCTGACCAGCATGAGCTTGGGCAAGTCATGTAATTTCTCTGAGTCTTACTTTCCCTCTCTGTAAAATGAGAGGGTCAGATGACATAATGTGAGTGAAGGTGGGGAGGGCAGTTAGGGAGCCACTGGAATAACCCAGGTGAAATGTGATGAAGTGTGTCTTCTGTGAGCTCTCCTTTGTGCTAACCTCTCTAGAGAGCTACATGTTTGTCTTCTCTCACTAGATTGTGAACTCCTATCAAGGCTGCCCATCCTTGGGCAACTTTCCCTGTTACTGAGCATAAATCTGCCTCCCTCTGATCCTGGTTTTACTGGAAACCACACAAAAACAAGTCTGTCTCCTCTGCTCTGTGACAGGCCTTCAGATATTTGAAGATAATGATCAGGTCTCTTCTTCCCTGCCCCCCCCACTCCCACCCTTGCCCAAGGCTTCTCATTTCCAAACCAAACATTCCTAGCTTTTCTATCCTTAAAGAATTCTGAGCTCCTTCCCCAAGCTCCCTTGTCTACCTCCCACTTTATGAGCAGGGTCAGATCCAGAGGGGTTTGGCCGGATGTGCAGAATCTGGGACCTCGGTACCCAAACAGGCAGGGCCAGCTCATTAATATTAATATTAATGATGATAATGATAGCAAGCATTTATGCAGCACCTCCTCTGTACCAGGTGCTGTGCTAAAATGCTATACAAATATTATTTCATTTGATTCTCACAACAACCTTACAAGGCAGGTTTTATTATTATCCTCATTTACAGACAGAGGTAAAGTGACCTTGCCTAAGGTCACCCAGCTAATAAGTATCTGAGGCTGGATTTGAACTCAGGTCTTCCTGACTCTAAGTCCAGGAATCTATCCACTGCATCGCCCAGCTAGCTCCATTACAATGGGGTGCCTCCAATCCTCTCTTTACCTTTCTTGCTAGCCTGACCACCTCTTGTTTAACCTGCCAGGTCCACAGTAGAAATCTAGACAGGACCTTACTGCCAACCCGTGGCATTTCTCAAAGTCCAGAAAGAATGCCCTTGAGGGAACCCTTTAGTCAGCAGAGGTTTTAGTAAGCTTCTTCTGTGATTGTTATCTTGAATGGGACCTGAGGACATAGAATCTTAGATCCCAGGATGTAGGATATAGGTTTCAGAACCAGAAGGGATGCATCCTTAGCTGCCCAAAGACTAGAGGAAAATTCTACTTCTCAGAAGAAAATCAAGCTCAATCATGTCCTAGGTTAGATGTTTGACTGACTAAACAGGGAGGGGAGAGCCTTAGGATGCTACCTGTGATCAACCCCTGGAATCTGGGGCCTAGAAAAGAGTGAGTGGAAATGCTGACATTCTTTGATACCTCCGGTTCTGTCACTAAGGTTTATCTTATACTAGTTTGGGGATAGGGTGAAAAACGGGGTCTGTGGCTAGAAGAGGAAACACCAGACAGCATCGGATGCTGTAGAAGTGAGAGGGAAGGGAAATAGCATGACAAATCCCCTTAATAAAAAGATTTGTTCTGTAAAACTGGGACTCAGTATAAAAGGCCGCACCCAAGCTGGAAGGAAAGGGGAGTTTCACACTCACCCTTAACCCCCAAACAGGCCAGAGACTGCCTCTATGATGTAGCATTTATATATTGCTTTAAGAGTTGCAAAGCACTTTTAAAATATCTCATTTTGTCCTCATAACCACTGTAGAAGGTAGGTGCTATTATTGTCTCCATTTGACAGATGTGGAAACTGAGGCAGACAGGTTAAGTGATTTTCCCAGGGTCACTTGGTTAATAAGTGTCTAAGACAGGATTTGAACTCAGATCCTCTTCCTGACTCCAAATCCAGTGCTCTATAACAACAACAACAACAAAACCCTCCTGGACCCTCACCACTCTATTACTATGGCATCTAAACTGGCACTTTATCAGTGTGCCCCAAAGGTGGTACCCAGAAATGTTTACCTTTCTCCAGATGGCATCTGACCAAAGCTATCTATAACAGGACCATCATCTCCCTTATCCTGGATACTTGGCCTTACCCCTTTGTACCTCTCTTTCTCCCTCTCACCCTATTTTTCTGAAAATAACAATGCCTTTTAGCTTTCTGTCAATCATTTGGGGGGGAAGGAAATATAACACCTCCCCTCCCCCCAATGAAATCTACCTTGTAACCACAATTCTTCTCAATGTAGCTGAAGATGGCATTCTCTGTATTGACTTGAAAGGCATCATAGCCTAATTATAGGTGGGGGAAACCTGAGTACTCAAGGCCACATGTGGCATTCTACATTCTCAAGTATGTCCTTTTGACTGAATCCACATTTCACAGAACAAATCCCCTTAATAAAAAGATTTGTTCTATAAAACTTGAACTCAGTCAAAAGGCCACACCCAAGGACCTAGGAGGTCGCATGTGGCCTTGAGGCCACAGGTTTCCCACCCCTGCACCATTTGCCACTGAAAACAGGAAACTCTGGTTAAAATCCTACCACTGATGCTAGCTACATGGCCACAGGCCAATTATTTAAGCTCTCTAAGCCTCAGTGTCTCTATATGTAAAATGTGAATGGCAATATCAAGTATTTGGCACACCCTAGACATGTGGGATTCCTTCAGTGTTTGTCAAGAGACATGTCCTTTGTTCATCCCCTTTCCCCTCTCCTCTCTGTTGTTCATTTGTTTCAGTCATGGCCAACTCTTCATGACCCCATTTAGGGTTTTGTTGACAGAGATATTGGAGTAGTTTGCCATTTCCTTCTCTAGCTCATTTTACAGATGAGGAAACTGAGGTAAACAGGGTTAAGTGATTTGTCCAGAGTCACACAGCAATGAAGTGGCTAGGACCAGATTTGAATTCACAAAGATGAGACTATCTGACTTCAGTCTAATGCTCTATCCACTGTACCACCTAGCTGCCCTCCCCCTTTCCTCTTTGCTCAGAACAGATATGGAAGACCACTTATCTAGCTAGAAGTGATTTTTCCATAATCTCACACTGGGAACCTAACACTTTTGCTTTGTATTGAGATTCAGTAGTGGCAAAAGGAAGGAGGGTGGCAAGGATTAGCCCAATGCCTTCTGGTACCAGGTGTGATCATAGGTGGCAGAGCTAAAGAGGACATGAGAGGCAACCCATGTAATCTAGTGGTGGGCTGAGGTTGGAGCCCCATCCACAATATTCCCACCAACTGGCCACCCACCCTCTTAAATATAGCTATTGCCTGGGAGCTCCTTTCCTCCTGGATCAGCCCATTCCTTTGTTGGGCAGCTCTGAAACAATCCTGAAGAATCCTAGGATTCAGAACTGGAAAGACTCTTCAAAGTCATCCGGTCTAACCCCCTCACATTTTACAGACTGACCCTTCTAAGGTACAGAGAGAAATGACTTACCCAAGGCCACACAGCTTTCTGTACATTGAGCTGAAATTTGCTCTCTCTAACTTCTCTACAGTAGGTCCTAGCACTGTCTTCTGGTGACAGAACAAACCTCAACTCTTTTCTCTGTGATAGCTCTTTGGGTATTTGAAGGCAGGAAAAATGTCTTCATTTCCTGTTCCCAAATCTTCTATCTCCCAGTCAAACATCACTGGTTTCTTTAGCCAGTCCTAGTAAGTAGCAGAGGTAGGATTCAAACCCAGGGCCGCTGATTCCAATACTAATGTTGTTTCCTCTGTACTATATGGTCTGTAGTCCCTTCACTATTCTGGTCACCTTCTCTGGATTCTCTCCACTGTTTCCTGGAAAAGACCTTAGACATAGGATTGTAGGAGCAAAGAGTCAGAGCTGAACTGGTTCTTTGAGGTCATGTTACATGTAGGGAAACTAAGGCTCAGTGGTTTGATCCGGGAGCCCAAAACGAGGCCCCAGAGCCAAGCTCTGCCCTCCAGATGGGGTCTGACCAGGTCAGAGGACAGTGGTGGCTATTGCTTCCCTCCCTCTGGATGTTGCCTCTCTGAAGGAGGCGTAAGACAGAGATTTGGCTCTGGTGCCACAGGGTCAGCTCAGAAAATGAGGCACCCATTTGTAACCTTTCCTTGGTAGAAACCTGAGGAACTGTGCAGAGTAACAGATATACAGAGAGCAGCTTCCACCAGGAGTCTGGAGATGGATCCTTGTAGTCTGCCCTTAATTACTTGCACATGGCATCTGAGGCAGACACATCCAGCCTCTCTCCTCCCTGACTTTGCTTGTATTTCTTTGTGATTTCTTCTCTATTCCCCTCCTTGTTCTTCTACTTCCCCCTCCTCCTTTAAGAAAAAACAAAAGAGGGCAAAAAGCCATCTTTGGAGCTGGGATCCCAATGAAAGAGAGCCTGTGGATATCCCTCCCCATGAAATCAAGTTAGTTCATGGGAAAGGCTGGGTGGGAGAAAAGATGCTTGTTCAGATACTACCTCTTCCTAGACGTCCTAAAACAAAGACTAGATGATTGACTACCTGTGGGTAACTTGAAGAGGGCATTCTCCTTCAGGTAGGGGTTGGACTAGATGTGTGGAGAGGGCCAATGAACTGCACCCCCCAAGGGGGTCATCAGATGGTAACTTTAGAGCTGAAAGGGACCTTGGAGGCCATCTGGTCCAGTTCCCCTTATTCCTCAGATCTGAGGCAAAGAGACATGTAACTTGCCCAAGGTCACACAGTAGGATTCAATCAAAATGGAGAGTATCAGTCTTGGAAAGGATTTTACACCATAGGATCATGGAAGCACAAATTTAGATCTGGACAAGTTCTTGAGTTTTTTTATATATGGGGAAACTGAGGTTTAGAGCAACTTAGTAACTTACCCAAAGTCACATAGTGAGTGTCAGAGAGGGGATCTGAACCCAAGTCAGAACTCCAAGTCCAGTTCTCTACCCACTACCCCAAGCTGCCTCTAACATTAATCATAAGATCTAGATAGGACTTTAGAATATAGAAAGTCAAAAGTGGAAGGGGAACTTAGCAAACAGCCTTTCAGAGCTAAAAGACCCTTAGAACATTGAATGTGGGAGCTAGAAGGACTTTTGAACAATGGTTTTCAAATGTTTTAGTCTGAGGACCCCTTTATACCCTTAAAAACTACTAAGGATCCCATCAAAGAGCTTTGATATTCATATTTGCCTTTATTTTAAGTTGTATTAGATATCTACATTAGAATCCATATTTATCTACATTTACTATGATTAGAATTTATATTAGATATTTATATTATTATTATAATCTATATTAGATATTCATTAAGATCCATATTAGATATCCACATATCAATCTATATTAGATATCCATATTAGAATCCATATTTACCATTAGTAGAAATTAAAATATCTTGATATTATTATGAAAATAGTTTTACTTCGGGTACCCCCTAATTTGCTGTACCATACTTTGAGAACCACTGCCTCAGAGAATTTGTCTTAGTATTCATTCCTTTCAACATATTCAGTTTAACCAGTGAGACTAAGTTACCTACTTCCTATCTGCTAGGCCCTGTGGTAGAGACACTTTAGTGACTGGAGATTTTATCTTCAGTGATACAGCCCAGAATCTAACCACACTTTCTCCTGCTGTGTGATTCTTTTCCATGACCATGTCTTCTTATAAACCCTCCAGAGACAATCTACCAAATACGCTAGAGATCTTTCTCTAGGCCTTTCCACATTCTTGGAAGAATAATACGGTGTTTGGACTTGGGATGCAAACGTGAGAAAAGGCCCTGCACCAAAATAATCTCAGGATGTAGTGATAACTCACTTTTCTACACTCCTAGGGTAGTTGGTATGAATATCATTCTCAAGATAGAGAAGCTTAAGTCCAAATAAGGGGAACTAATTTGATTTGCTTAGAGTAATTTGTTATTGATCAGTCACTTTCCAATCATGTCCAATTCTTCATGACCCCATTTGGGGTTTTCTTGGCAAAGAAACCAGAGTGGTTTGCTATTTCCTTCTCCATCTCATTTTTCAGAGGAGAAAACCAAGGTGAACAGAGTTAAGTGACTTGCCCACAGTCACACAACAAGTAAGTGTCTGCGGCCAGATTTGAACTCACCAACAAGAGTCTTCCTGGTGCCAGAATCAGATGCTCTATCTGCTACACCCTAGTATTCCTGCTTGGAGTAATAAGACTGGTTAATGACAAAGGCAGGATTTGAGCCCAGTTCATATGACTTTTCAGTCTAGCACTCAGTGGATCCTACAACCAAAGTATCTCAGTTTAGTTCTTGATTAGGGAGAAAAGTAGAACTCCTGGCAGCCAGCGAAACATGAGATTCACATAATGAACATGGAGTCAATGCAAAAATTTGAATTTAGCAAACATTTATTGAAGGGCTCTAAGGTGGCTGTATGTCTAGGGAGTTAAGAAAGAAGAGAAAGTAAATTCCTTGCATTCAGAAAACTGGACTAGTAAGGTAGCTGTGGCATGGGTATATCCCTAAGTCTTGGACAGCTAGGTGGCACAGTGGATAGAGTACCAGGCCTAGAGATAGGAAGACCTGAGTTTAAATCTGATCATAGAACACTTACCAGCTGCGTGACCATGGGCAAGTCACTTAACCCTGTCTGCCTCAGTTTCCTCATCTGGATAATGAGAAGGAAATGACAAATCCTTCCAGTTGTCTTTGCCAAAGAAACCCCAGATGGGGTCACAGAGAGTTAGACATGACTGAATAATAGCAACGACACATACATACCTCCAGTACGATATATCACAGCAACTTCTATTTCCGTAGCATTTTGCAGTGTGGAAAGCATTTTTCCTTGCAACAGCTATGTGACATAGGCAAGCATAAATAAAAGAATCCCTGTTTTACAAATGAAGAAATTGAAGGCCAGGAAGAGGAAATAAAGTAAGACTCAGTTGACTACCCCATGTCACAAGTTAGGTTGTCTGTGTTTGGAGAAGAGGATGTCAGGTCCTTCAAGTCTTCTCTTGTATGTGACCTCTGGGCTCAGGCAGCAATGCCCCCAGAGTGGGAAAATGATTGTGGAGTTGTGAGTGGAAGAAGGAGACTTTTCATTTTCAGGAAATACTTTCTCTTCTGTGAATTTTCCTATTCTCCTCCTCCTTAAAATGTCATCACTCTCTCCTTCCAGGCCCATCTGGAAATTGTCCTTCCTGAGTTCAAGCCAAAAGCGTCTCTTTCACTTTTGATTCCTTCCTGAAGCAGGGGAATAGTCCGGTCCGGTCAGTTTCCTTTGCCCGGTCAGCTTTCCCAAGTGGCTCTCTAGTCCCAGCTGTGGCCCCCATGAACGATCTGTCTTCCTTCTTTCAAAAGGAGCCCTCTGTTAGGCAAACCAACCCTCAGCCTTTCTTCATGCTAACAGCTCTCTGATGGTGATGCAATGCTGAGCAGAGGTTGAGAAAGGAGAGGGCCATAGAATGTCAGAAGAGTACAGGGAACTTTGTGCCTGGCACACAGTGGACACTATATAATAGAATGTTAGAGCATAAGCTTGGGATGTCAGAGCTGGACAAGGCCTCAGAGGCTAGGATGTCAGAATATGTCAGATGATCAACGGGCACTTATTATTAAGTGTTACTGTGTGTCGAGCCCTGTGCCAAGTTCTGGGAATAGAAAGAAAAATGGAAAATAGCCTTCAAGAAGGTTGTATTCTAATGAAGAAGACAACATGTACATAGATAGGTATATACAAGGTTCATAGAGTAGACACAAGGTAACTTTAAAAGGGAAGACACTAACAAGTAGAGAATTTCAATGGTACGATAGGTAGAGCACTGGACCTGGAGTCAAGAAGTTCTAAGTTCAAATCAAGCCTAGACATTTACTGGCTGTATGAACCTGGACGAGTCATATCACCTATTTACCTCCATTTCTCAACTGGAAAATGGTGGGCACCCACCTCCCAATAAGATAATATTGTTGCTATTGTTCAAGTCATTTCGGTCATATCTGACTTTTTGTGAGGCCATTTGGGGTTTTCTTGGCAAAGAAACTGGAGCGGTTTGCCCTTTCCTTCTCCATCTCATTTTACGGATGAGAAAACACAGGCAAACAGGGTTAAGTGACTTGCCCAGGGAAGTGTCTGAGGCCAGATTTGAATTCATGAAGATGTGTCTTCCTGATTCCAAGTTCAGTGCTCTATCCACTGTGCCAACTAACTACCCCTCAGATAATATTGGTAAAATGCTTATGACAGTGCCTGGCACATAATGTTAATTACTATTACTAGCTAGGGGGAAAGGCCTCCTGAAGAAGGTGCCACGTAAGTTCTACAGAGTACAGGATGTGAGGGCTGGAAAAGGACCCATGAGACCATCTAGTCAGTACTTACATTTTACAGAAAGAGTAGCTGAGGCCCAGAAAGAGAGATGTCTAGAAGAATCAGCAGCCTTGCCCATCTCAGTAAACACCAGAGACACTCTAAGGTCAGACAGCTTTTTTTGCAGCCCAAGGTTCAGGTGAAAGCTAGACTAGACAAAGAAAGCTGATGGCAACAGAAAATAAGGTGCTTGATTTTGATTATTTGCAAGTTTGATGTTTGGACATATTTTTCCCAAGGCTAAAACTTCCTTTTTCTTGTCCCTCGTATGTATACCGGCTTTCATGTCACTGAGCCTTTTTTTTTTTTCCTGTTTTAAAAGCCTGGATAGCTGACAAATTCTCATTCCTGCCCCTTGTCAGGACTTAATTTCTTATTTCTAAAGGAGATTTAATGCATTGCTTATTTACTCAGCATCCATTAATGTCACTTCCCCAGACCTCCGACCTAGCCAAGGGCAATTCACAATTCTTGAGAACATTTCCTTCTCAGTCTTACCCAGATTTTCACTGAAGTAGTGATATAGCTCAGCTTTGAGGCCACTTCTCACTGCTAGTCTAAAGAGCTTTATTTTTTTTAATTAAAAAAGTCATTTTTTAAATCAATAGACACCTTTTTTCTGTCCCTCCCACCCCCATCCTATTAAAAAGAAAAGGAAAACTCATTTCTTGTAAGAGAGATGTATAGCCAGGCAAAAATGAATTCCCCCACTGACCACATTCAGAAAAATCCATGTCTCATCCTGCCCCCTGAATTGTGAAGCGACCTGTCAGGAGGTAGATAGCATCTGTCTTCAGGAATCATGGATCACATTGATCAGGGCTCTTCCAGCTTCCAAAGTGGTTTGCCCTTACAGTTGAATTGTTAATGTTTAGACATTGTTCTCTTAGTTTGCTCATTTCTCCAGCACTACATTGATCCCCCAGCCCACCCACCACCTTACTCAAAATATTATTTTCATGCAAGTCACCCAGGAGGAGTCCAAAGTTCATTACATGTGTTCCCCTTAGTTCCCAGAGGTTTCTGTTCTATCCTTGTCACCCACTTTTCAGCACTTCCAGAAACAACATGTCAAATCCTTGGAACACAGAATGTTAGAACATTGCCCTTCTATGTCCTAAAGATTGGGTGTGCTTAGATGATTTGTGGTTCAACTCCCCCATTTTACAAACTGGGAAACTGAGATCTAGAGAACAGAAAAAGGACTTGCCCAAGGTCACAGAACAAGTCAGTGATCAGCCCAGGTTTCTTAAGGTCCTTGGATTTAGAGCTAGGAAAGATCTTAGAATTTATTTCATACAATTTTATATAGGAGGAAACTGAGCTTAAGAGCTGGGAAGTGAATTGCCTGAGATCCCAGGCGTTGGTTGGTGATAGAGTCAGGAATAGCACTTGAATCTCTTAACTCACAATTCTGGGTTCTTCATACCCCTGCATGCTAACCCTTCCAGTTTGAACTCAAGGCTTCAAAATCAAATCCCTTTTTTACTATACCATTCAGCCTTTTTGCAACTATTTTTGGAGTCAGGAAGACCTGCATTTGAAGTCTACTTTACCTACTCACTAGTTATGTGACCCTAGGCAGGTCTGTTAGCCTTCCTGGGCTCATCTGTAAAGTAAGGGGGTTGGAGTCCATGACCCCAAAGGGCCCTTCCAAGCCCTACACCTGTGGCCCTGTGAACAATAATGCAATACAACTGGGGCAGCTAGGTGGCACAGTGAATAGAGCACCAGCCCTGAAGTCAGGAGGACCTGAGTTCAAATCCAACCTCAGACACTTAACACTTAATAGCTGTGTGAACTTGGGCAAGTCACAGAAGCCTAATTGCCCTGCCTTCCCCCCTCTAAAAAGCAAAGTCAAACAAACAAAATAATGCAATATAACAAATATTTCTTAAGAATTGCTTCCACTATAGAAGTACAAGATTTAACAAAAAAACAAAAACACTATCCTTTCCCATAAGGAGTTAGTAAGGAATTTAGAGTTTAGAAGAGAAGTTATTTTCCCTCATGGGGCCTCTGTAATAAAAAGATTGCTTTGCATTGGACCTTCTCTAGGGTCCCTCCAAGATTCAATTCTAGCTGACTTTGTGACCTTGCACAAGTCATTCTCTGCTGGGTATCAAATTTTCTCCCAGAAGGCAGAATGAAGGCCAGTGAGTGAAAACTGCCAAAAGGCAAGTTTGGTGTTGAACTGCATACTATCAGAGCTATTCCAAAGCAGTGTAGGATGCCTTGGGAGGCTGTCCTTTCCCTCCTGTTGGAGGTATTCAGGCAAAAGCTGGATGACCACTTCTCTGGTGTGTTACAGAGGGTTTTTGTTTTTTTTTTAAGATTCTGTATCTCACCCAGGCAGGACATGCAGTAGCCTCTCATGGGTCCAATCCTGCTATTGATAGGTGTGGGAACTGTGACCTGCTCTATTTCCAACCTGGGCCAATTCACCCTTCTGTAAGCAAACAGTGCCAGGACAAATAGTATGAACACCCAATCAAATTAGCCCACTGCAGCTCAGAACTGCTGAATTCGAGCCAGCTCCCAGCCTCAGCCTCATTAGTAACAGGGATTATAGGTGTGGGCCTTCCCTCCTGGCCCTCAGTGGAGATTCCAGTTCAAGGACAAGTTGAATTAAATGAATAGCCCCTGAGGTTCCTCCTAATCTTGAGAATGTGATTTTTCCATACAGTAAGAAAATTGGACAGAGTCAGGGAATTTCCACCTGGAAGTGACCACAAAAAATCATCTACTCTAATCCCCTTCTTTTACACGTGGGAAAATGGAGGTCCCAAGCTAAGACGACCTCCCCAAGATTTCACAGGTCATGAAGAAACAGGATTCTCCCCAGGTCTTCCAAATGGTAGTCTCATTTCAGTGCTCCTATCTTTAATATTTCTTCCATTTCTTTCCAATAATCTCCAAGGTACATTTTCCTTTCTTTACCCTGGTGGCTAAGTCAGGCTCGAGTTGGGCCTTGTTGCATAACCCAAGGTCTGACAAAAGTGGCTGTTTCATATTTAATGCCCGCAGAGTTGTATAATCACCTTGGGTAACTAAAGAATAATCTCTGGGGCTGTCTCTCTCATCTTGCTTTCTTAAACCTTTGGAACGGGTCTGTGTAAGAAGAGCCGAGCCTGGCAGAGATGCTCAGACCATTTGGATGTAATTAATAGTATGCGCAGTAAACAGTCTGGAATACAATATGGGGCTTAGGGTAACTTTTTTACCCCCTTTGTTTCCTGAAATTCTGAACACCCTGGCCCTCCCAACTAGGACTTGACATGAAAGGCACCTGAACAGGCTTTAATCTGAAAATTGGCCTATGTGAAAGGAACAGGAGGCCAGCGATGAGGGGAAAGGGGTGGAGGATAGGATGGATGGGTTTGAGGGACTGGGTACAAGCCAGCTATGTTTGTCCTTACCCTGTATCAGAGCCCTGGGCAGATAGAGTTGCTGCCCCTTTAAATGTTTCATGGGAGCAAAGCCAGGGAGAGGGGGGTGAGTTCAAGAGCTGAGGGTTGTCAGGCTGAACCAGGCAGAGTGCTTGGGGAGGTGTGATAGGCTTATCTTGGAATCCTGTGACTAGTCCTTGTACCAAAGTGCGAGGGGTGACATAGGCACTGGGCTCCTACCTGACCGGAAGGGACTTCTTTTCTTGGGTAAGTTGACATTGGTCAAACTCCTTTGGAGAACTGCATCCAGCTCTGTGTATCATGGCTTAGCCTAGACATTGGTAGACTAGAGAGAAAGACCTGGGCCCACAGATAGGGCACAAGATTCGAAGACCAGGGGACCCAGAGTTTGTGACCTGGGCTGAATCCACTTTGCATCTCTGGGCTTCTTTCCTTTTCTGTAAGATGAGACTAGATAATACCTACGGTCTTTTGCAGCTCTACAGATAATGAGCATATGCAAAGAGGTATAATCTGCTAGGATAGGTAGAAGGAAATGAGGATGTTTAGCCTGGGGAAGAAAAGACCTGGGGGAAAAAAGGACTTCATGTGCCTGAAGCACTGTCCTAGGGAAAAGGAAATTGACTTTTTCTGCTTGATCCCAGAGGAGGGAACCAGATTGGGATAATGCACAGGAATGAATTTCCTATCTGGACATTTTCAATCAAAGGCTGCATGACCATGGCTTAGATATGCTATAGATTTTTAAGAAGGGGCTAGACTACACGCCTTTTGAGGTGCCTTGTAAATCTTAAATGTGATTCCATGACTAGGCAGATTTCATCTCTATATAAGGAAGGAAACCCTAACAATCAAAGCTGGCCTATAATGAATTGGGCTGCCTTAGTAAGGAAGGAGTTCCCCATCACTGGAGGTATTCCAGTAGAGCCTAAATAACTACTGGTTGGAAACATTGTAGAAGGAATTAGTACAGGGGTTGGGGACTGGACAGGAAGAATCTGAGGTTTCTGTCAGGGCTGGAATTCTTGGTGCTGGCCTGAGAGTCAGAAGACCTGAATTCTAGTCTTACATGTGCTAGTGACTCATGGTGTCACTTTGGACAAATCTGTTTCCTATAAAATGATAGTGTTGATTTTGGTCATCAATGAGGTCTCTTCCAGCTCTGACATTCTGAGTCTTGAGGTCTTCCCAGCACTGAAATCCTATGGTTTTATGAAATCGCCTTTCATGGTGGGTGTTGACATCTCTCAGACCCTGACCCTGACCTTGCTCTTTTTGCCTTCCAGGGTACACAATGCTGTGGTCCCTCTGGCTTCCTCTCCTGTTCCTGGCCCCTTGTGCCAGGGCCATTCACCCATGTTTCCCAGGCTGCCATTGTGAAGTGGAATCCTTTGGCTTGTTTGACAGCTTCAGCTTGACCCGGGTGGACTGCAGTGGCCTGGGCTCCCACATTGTCCCTGTCCCCATCCCTCTGGACACAACCTACCTGGACCTGTCCTCTAATCAGCTGGAGACAGTCAATGAGTCCATGCTTACAGGACCAGGTTACACCACTTTGGTGGGACTCGACCTGAGCTACAACCACATCACCAAGATTTCTTCCACCACCTTCTCACGGCTTCGGTATCTAGAGTCCCTGGACCTGAGCCACAATGCCCTGGCGGCCCTGCCTGAGGAGAGCTTTGCCAGTTCTCCCTTGAGCGAGATTGATCTGAGCAGTAACAAATTAACAGAGATCTCCATGGACACCTTTACTTCTCGAGGGCAAGGGAAGCCCCTCAATGTGGATCTCTCCCATAACCTCCTTACCCGGGTCATTCAGCCACACCTGGACCGCGGCACCCCCAACATCCAGAGCCTAAACCTCTCCTGGAACCAGCTGCAGGAGGTGCCTGACCTGCAGGGTCTCCCCCTGCGCTACCTCAACCTGGATGGCAACCTCCTGAGCAGGGTCCAGGCAGGGGCTTTCGCAGGGTTGAAGGACCTTATTCACCTGTCACTCAGCAGCCTCCGCTGCTCTACAGAGCTCGCCCCATTTGCCTTCCGTTACTTGCCAAGCCTCCAGGTTCTGGACTTATCAGGCAACCCCAGCCTTCAGTCAGCCAGCGCCGAGGTCTTCTCCAGTTTGAACTCTCTGCAGGAACTGAATCTGTCAGGCACAGGGCTAGCAGTCCTGCCAGACAGGCTTCTGAAATACCTCCCATCTATCAAAAGCATCACCCTGGGGAAGGACATCTGGTGCGTCAAGGTGGTCAAAGAAGGCCAATACCGACGAGAAATGAGCCAGACCAGAAAGGAAGTCTTGTACTGCCATGATGGCCATGGTGCCGTGGCCAAAGCCCCCTATGTATTATGATGGACATCACAGATATCACCAGGAGAGGTGGAAATAGGGAAGGCCCCTGGAGGGTCTGGGGAAGGGTAGGACCCACGTGGAGGTAGAGGGAGGAAGAAAAAGGTACACCTCCATTACAAGTAGATACTGAGGCCTACCCTCATGCCATTTTTTGGTAAGCCTGTCAATTTAACTTATATTTATATGTGCCAATACCAGGTCCAACTCCTGAGAGAGAGAAAGAGTGCGTGCGTGCATGTGTGTGTGTGTGCGCACGTGTGTGGTGTGTGTGTGTGTGTGTGTGTGTGTGTGTGTGTGTGTGATGCTTTTCCATCTATCCTGCTATTCCTCTGCCTGGAGGCTCCCCCCTGAGACCACTCTTGGTCTTGCCCTAAACAAAAATTCCCAAAAGGGAATTTCTATCTCCTAGTCTCCTGGGTAGCACCTGGGACCAGTTAGAGAATATTGAGAACCAGCCATCAGAGCTGAGGTGTGGCAGGAAAACATTCCTGACTCCAACATGCCCCTGACTTGGACATCTTCCTTCTGGACCCTGAGGAAAGAGATGGAAGTCCTTGGGAATACCCCTCCCCACCCATGGGTCTGGGGAGGAGACATCTGAGTTTAGCCAGAAGTTCAGGACAAAGAAGGAACTTCTCCTAGGCAAACATGCCTGAGGGCACGTCCTCTCCAGCTTAGATATCTCCTGTCCCTACCCAGCATTCCCCAGCTCTGGTCTCCAACGTTGCCCTCATTCTTGACTTAGAGATCCCCCACCTCGGACATCATCCCTCACCCCCACACCCCATGCCACCCACAGCCATGTAATGTAGCCCGTGGCTCGTTTGGTGCCAAAGTGGGCCCCGAGCCCATCTCTGCCTATATACCCTTGGTGTTTTTCCCAAAGTGCCTTCCCCCAATGCCTTGACTCACACTGTGCTCAGGCATCTTTCTCTTAGGGGGGTTTGTTTTATTTTGTTGTTTTTGGGTTTGGTTTGTTTTTTTTTTTAAATAATGGACAAGCTGAACGGATAAATCAATAAAGAAGGTAGTCATACTGAATAAATGTTTTCTCATCTGTACAACTTCTGGGGTGTGAGGGGCTGCATACATGTGTCGTATTGATTCATTGAGGACCCTTCCAGCTTTTTCCTCCCCCTCCAGTTGCATATTTGCCCTGATTTATTCTTTTCTTTTAAGACTTTTCCTTTAAATGCCAGTCAGTGGATAACTGAGGAGGATACTGATACAGGAAGAAAAAAAAAAAGCATTGCTATCTAAGCACCCTAGGGCTTCGAGTAGACTTTGAGGTTAGTATGAGTCAATACTATCAAATGGAAAACCACAAAATGAATGAAGTCTTAAGGCACACTGAGAGGCATGACTTCCGGGTTGAGAGAGATGATCATCCCATGGGGTGGTGACCTGGGTACAACACGTCAGGAGCAGATGCCTGAGGTATGTGGGGAGGAGGAGGTGGAGGCCAAGAAGAGAAACAGCTTCCCCTCTGCCCAGTCTGCTCAGTTCTAGGTGCCACATCTTGGGAAGGACATTGAGGAAATGGAAAGCATCGAGGAAAGGACCCCACTGATGGAAGTAGGGGTATTCAGCCTGGAAAAGGAAAGAGAAGACTTGGGGGAGTATAGTAGCTGTCTTTGAACTATTTGAAGGGAATATGGGAAAATACGGGTCTCATGGGAAAAGCCCCATAGGGCAGAACTGGGAGCCAGGGGTGAAAGCTGGATCAAGGCCAATTTAAGTCTGATGTCAAGAGAAACTTCCTAACAACTTGAGTCCTCCTAGAGGGGAGCAGGCTGTACAGGAAGATAGTGGCGGTCCCCTCCTTAGAGGCTTTCAAGCAAAGGCTGACTGACCCCTTGCCAGGTAAGCTATGGAGAGAAGTCTTTTTCAGGTATGGGTTGGGTTGCATATCCACTAAGGTCCCCCCAGTAAAGAATTTCCATGATGAATGCTGTCACTAGATCTGTCTGAGCCTGAACCCATCACTATCCTGAGCTAGGTCAGTTTCCTCAAGTCTAAGTTAAAGTGGGTGGCCTAGATAGATAAAAATATATATGTATATCTGTGTTTATATGTACTCACCCACCACACACATGCATGTACATATATAGTGAAATATATTTGTGTACAGATATATGCTAAAATGATGTGTATATGTATGTATACATGCATGCACACATGTATGGTTATTGTACGGTCATATCAGTCATGTCCAACAGTTTTTTTGGCAAGGATACTGGAGTGCTTTGCCATTTACTCCTCCAGCTAATTTTACAGATGAGGAAACTGAAGGAAACAAGGCTAAGTGATTTGTCCAGGGTCACATAGCTAGTGTCTGAGGCAGGATTTGAACTCAGCTCTTTGTGACTCTAAGACTGGCCCTCTGTCACTGCATCACCTAGCTGCTATATATATACATATATACACATACATATACATGCTATATATACATATATATGTATATATAAAATTTTCAATATATTTGATTTCTTTTGTCATGCTATTTATTTTATTTAATGCATTTTAAAACATAATTCTGAGAAGTCCATAGGCTTTATCAGACTGCCCAAGAGTTCCATGATACAACGAAAGGTAAGGAAGCAGTAGAACAGAGAGCCTCTAGAACCCCATTGGGGTAGATGATCCATCTCTAGGCCCCTTTCAACCTCTGATGGCTTCTGACCTTCTTGACCTGCTCTAATCTTCTGGAGGTTTTCCAGCTTCTTAGTGCCCCTCCTAAAAGGCAGCACCCAGAACTACACTCTGCTGGTGGAGTTTACAAGGGCAGTGGGTCTCGTCTGCCTCTGCTCTGAACACTGTAACTAGCCACGAAGTCTAAAATCCCATCCTATTTTTGAAGTTGTCCTATCACATATTCAGTCATGCTGAGCTTGTGGCCCAAGAGCTTCCAGATAATTCCCCTAGAGACAGCTAGGGCTTTTTGTTCTTTCCGAAGCCCAATGAGGGCCTCCATGTGTACGAAGGTTATTGACCTGAGACCCCAACTAAAGCTGCCTTCACTCTGCCCAGACCTGTCTAATGAGAAGAGATGAGCTTCAGCTGTGGTCTCTTCCCCAGTTTCAGGCCATGACTCGCCTCTTAGGACTCAGGGAGGAATTCAAGGCACCCTTTAAGCCTTTAAGTTTGCCTTGGTTGGGAATAATAGCTACCATTAACATTGGAAAGCAGCATGGTGGTATAGTAAAAAAAAAAAAATCCTTGGACCTGGAGTGGGAGGACCATCCTCCCCACTGCTCATACTCCAGCTAGAGGAACAATATTGAGAAGCTGGAAAACAGTCTGAGGCAATGAGGAGACTTGAGTTTATTCAATTGAAGGAATTGGAAATATTTAGCCTAGAATAAAGTTGGAGAGAGACGTATGTTACAAGGGGAAAGGGAATTGTACTCGTTCTCCTTGACCTAAGAAGGGCCAGGAGAAAGTGGGAGAAGTTATGAAGGGTCTGGTTTAGCCCTGATGTCAGGAAACGTTTCTTAACCCCCTAGTGGAATGGGCTACCTCAGGAGATGGTGGACATCCCATTCCTAGATGTCTTTGGCTTCAAAAAGCAATATGACCTCTGGTTAGCCATGCTAAGTGGGGATTTCTCTGTGCTGTGGGTTGAACAAGATGACCCCTGAAACCCTTTCCAAATTTAAAATTCTGTGACCTGGGTTCAAATCTAGATCTGGCACTAATTATTTGGTCTGTGTGGCCTTGAACAAGTTGTGTGACTTTGTTTAAGACTGACTCTCTGTAAAATGAAAGGGCAGGCGTGAGTGACATCTCAAGCACCATTCAGTTCAAAATCCTAGCTTACACTTAGACTTTAATGTTTGTTATTTGGGGAAAGAGAATGTTTAGTCTGAAGAAAAGAAGACTCAGGGGTGGAAAGATGTCTTTGAAGGGCCATCGTATGGAAGAAAGATAAGACTTGTTCTGTCTGGCTCCAGACAGCAGACCTAGAAGCAATGAATGGAAAGGGAGCCTGATCAAACCCTCGGTCATTTACTTCTTAAGTATTGGACCCTGGGCAAGTCAATTAACCTCTGGTTGTCTTTACTGTCTTCATCTGCAAAATGGGGACAAGAATAGCACTTACCTGCCAGAGTTGTTGTGAGGCAAAAATGGGGTAACATATGTAAAGCACTTGCAACCCTTAGAACACAGAGCTGGAAGGGGCCTTAGAACGCAGAATGTGCTGTCAGAGCTGGAAGGGGCCTTAGAACATAGAACGTGCTGTCAGAGCTGGAAGGGGCATTATTTAAGCAGGTATATGGAAAGGCAGTGACATGGCACAGTGGATAGAGCACCAGGCCTGGAGTGAGGAAGACTTATCTTCACGAGTTCAAATCTGGCCTCAGACATTTCCTAGCTGTGTAACCCTGGGCAAGTCACTTAATCCTGTTTGCCTCAGTTTCTTCTTCTGTAAAATGAGCTAAAGGAGAAAATGACAAACCTCTTCAGTATCTTTGCCAAGAAATCCCCAGACAGGATCACAAAAAGTCAGTCAGGCATGACTGAACAACATATGAAAGACGGATGGGAGGGAAGAAAGATAGCAATTCAGCACAACTCAGCAAACATTTACTGATCCCTTAATGTTCCACACACGGCAGAAGGGACTGAGCATACAGAAATAAGCAGGAGATGGTCTCTGAATTCAAGAAGTTTATTAGGAGACTGTGATAATCATCAAGCCACCAATAGGACACCTGTCATTTAGAAGATGGAGCATGGAAGAAACTTACAAGCCTGGATTAGAACCCTGGAATCAGAGACCCTAGACTCTCAGAAACACTGAGAAATACATAATATCTGAGGCTGAAAAATCAGAGAATATTAGACTCATAGAATCATGGGATCTTGGAATAGTGGACTCTAGAATCATAGACTCTCAGAATTATGTGATCAGAGAATCTTAGAACCTCAGAACTGGAAAAGACTCTTAGTTGGGGCAGGAGAAGGTCTCATCCAGTCTTTTCTTTTCATCCAGTCTTTTCTTTTTTACTTTTTTCACTTTTTGGATAGGGAAAGGCAGGGCAATAGAGTTAAGTGACTTGCCCAAGGTCACACGACTAGTAAGTGTTACGTGTCGGAGGGCGAATTTGAACTCAGGTCCTCCTGACTCCAGAGCCAGTGCTTTATTCACTGCACCATGTAGCTGCCCCTCATTCAATTTTTTCTTGTAGATGAAGAAGAAGAATGAGCTGGTATATGTAGAGAAAAGTGAGGTGAACGAAGAAACGTCAGGAGGAAAGGATCATTTTCACCCAGATGAGGCAGGATTAGCCAGATGTGAGGACAAGAGTGAGGGAGGAGTCAGGGAAGGCTGCTTGGAGGAAGTGGCATCTTGAATTAGCTCATTGAAGAAGGGGGGGGGGACTTTAATATGTCACAGGATCAATTTCACACAGGATGACTGAGAGATGGAAGGGGCCTTAAGGACCATCTAATCCAAGTCCCTCATTTTACAGATGAGCAAACCAAGGCCCCTCAAGCAGAAGTGATTTTGAGCAGATGAACACTTTTTCAATGGAGATAGTGTGTGCATGTGTATGTATGTATGTATGTATGTGTGTGTGTGTATTGTGTATGTATGTGTATGTATTGTGTGTATGTGTATATGTATGTTGTACATTCCAAGCATAGGAGCTCAAACAAGCAAAGGAATAGAAAGGGTAAAACAAAAAAGGGGGATGAAGAACATGTTGGTTTGGCTGGAACATAGAATATATCAAAGGGGCTAGTATTAGATGAGGATGGGCAGGTAGGCTGGATAAGTCATATTGTAGATGAATCCTCCTCCCTCCTTCCTCTGGTCCTGAATGGGGTCCCATCTCTCTGTTCTCAACTCTTTCCCTCTTTTCCAAGGAGTTGTTGTTGTTCAGTCATTTCAGTCGTGTCTCACTCTTCATGACCCCATTTGGGGGTTTCTTGACCAAGATACTGGAGTGCTTGG
>CM053596.1:94752598-94763369 GCA_028646575.1 Pseudocheirus occidentalis
AAAAAAATACTTCTGGGGACCAAGATGGCAGAGTAAGCAAGAAATTGCTGTAACTCTCCCATAGTCACCTCTAAACAACCATAAAATTGTGCCCCCAAAACAAATCATTGAACAGAAGAACAAGCAAAAAGACAGGGTGAAACACTCTTTTTGCCTAAGAAACTTGGAAAATTGGCAGGAAAGTTTTGTCTCACTAGGGTAAGGGAAGCACAGTCCAGGACAGGAAGGATCCCAGCAAGCCAACAACAAGCCCCACCTCAGCAAACCTGTGGAGATTCTGAGAGCTAGTATGATGGAGCATCCAAATGCTAAGACCAGGACCTCCCATGTGCCTCAGCATAGCCAGGGTAGCCAGACATCAGCTCTTAGAACCACCCATGTACTTTAACATAGCACCCAGGCAAACAGGCAGCCAGCTGCCAGAATGCCAGGTACTTCAGCGTAGCCCTGGGCAAACAGGTAGACACCAACTCTACAGGTGCTGAAGCAAGAAGGCAGACACCAGCACATATAATCCAGCATAATCAGGCAAACAGGCAGCCACCAGCACCAGGACCCCCACTTTTTACATGCTTTCATGTAACCCTGGGAAACAGGCAGACACCAAGACAGAAACACCCCTTTAGGGCCTCAGCACACATCAGACACCAGCACTAGGACCTCACCTCAGCACCAGGTAAGCTGCCAGATCCCTACAGCCTTCAGCAGCACTAGCCACCCCACCCCCATTGCACCCTGTCTGCATAGTATCAGACATCAGACCATAAGCTTCAGTGCAGCACCAGGTAAACAGCTAGGGTGTATAGCCCCTGACACAAGAAGCCTGAGACAATGCCCATTCCAACCCTGGGGGCAGAGTTCAAATTTAAAAGAAAGGAAAAAGGCCAAAAAAGATGAGCAAAAAATAAAACAAAACAAAAAAAATTATCTAACTATAGAAAGTTATTATAGTGACAGGGAATATCAAGACACAAACTCAGAAAAGGACAACAATATCAAAACACCTATGAGCAAAGCCCCAAAGAAAAATAAGTGGTTTCAAGTCCGGAAAGAACTCAATGAAGAGCTCAAAAATGAGCTTAAAAATCAAATAAGAGAGGTAGAAAAATTTGAAAAGAAATGAGAGTGAAGCAAGAGATTTATGAAAAAAGAATCAACAGGGGCAGCTAGGTGGTATAGTGAATAGAGTACTGGCCTTAGAGTCAGGAGGACCTGAGTTCAAATCTGGCCTCAGATACTTACTAGCTGTGTGACCTTGGGCAAGTCATTTAATCCCAATCACCTTGCCTTCCTCCATCCAAAAAAAAAAAAGAGTCAACAGCTTGGAAAAAGAAAACAAATGCTTAAAAAGTAGAATTGACCCACTGGAAAAGAAAGTTCAAAAACTAACTGAGGAAAACAACTCCTTAAATTTGGAATTGGGCAAGTAGAAGCTAATTTCTCTACAAGACCTCAAGAATCAGTCAAACAAAATCAAAAGAGTGAAAAAAAAATAGAAGAAAATGTAAAATGCCTCATTGGAAAAGCAATTAACCTGGAAAATAGATCCAGGAAATAAAATGTCAGGATCATTGGATTATATGAAAGCTGTAATCAAAAGGAGGACCTGGACAGCATCCTTCAAGAAATTATCAGAGAAAACTGCCCTGATATCGTGTCACCAATGGGAAAAATATGCATTGAAAGAATCCACTGACCACCTCAGGAAAGAGATCCCAAAATAAAAACTCCAAGGAACATTATACCCAAATTAAAGAACTATCAAGTAAAAGAAAAAATACTGCAAGAATTGAAGGTCATAGAATATGATATTCCTGAAGGCAAAGGAGCTAAGACTACAACCAAGAAATCAAGCATAAAAATACTTTAAGGAGGGGATGTAGTCATTCAATGAAATAGAAGGATATGATTTTCTTAATAGATGCTGAAAAAGCTTTTGATCTGTTTCTTCTTTCATGACTATGACTAATAAGGAAATACGTTTTACATGACTGCACACATATAACCTATATCTAATTGCCTACCATTTTAGTAAGGGGGGAGGTGAGGGAGGGAGAGAGGGAAAATTTGGAACTCAAAATCTTGTAAAAATGAACACTAAAAATTTGTCTTGACATATAATTGGGGAGGAAATATAATGCTATTTTTAAAAAAGAAGCCAATGCCAGAGGAAGATGGTCACTTTCTGTGGATGGAAATCATTATCACCATATGTAAAAAGATATAATTTTACTCTTCTGTTCACAAGCCCTCAGTGGCTCCCTACTGCCTTCAGGGAAAAGCTCAGGCTCCTCAACCTGGCATTCAAGGTCTTACAGAGTTAGATTCAACCCTTGGTTTCCCCCCTTATTACATGTCACTGCTGCTAAGAAACTCAACTCTCTATCCAAATGAGAAGACACACTATTCCTCAAGCATGCTTCATACTTTCCAACTCCTTATCTTACTACAATTACTCCTAAGACCTATCTCTGATTCTTTGTGTTATTCAGATTAAGCTAACACTTTCCAAGTGCCCTTTTAAGGGCAATTAAAAGCTGAGAACGTTTGTTAATTATATAAGCTAGTACAGAAGAATGGTAAAGATTAAGAAGTCAGCAGAGAAATGGATGCATGTGGTGCTGATATTCCTGAATGGACCAATGGCATCAAAACCTACACTCCAGAGTCTCGAATTACATCTAACTCATGGATTTTCCCCCTCACATGCTTTCCTGTCAGGTTCCCATCAGACTGTGCCCATTCTTTCCTACAGCTGTTGAGGATATTGGTGGAAGAATGTGGTCCAGGTTAACTTGTGAATTGTGATATAGTTTACTATTCATGCACTTACTTTAATATATGAGTATCTATGAGATTATGATTTCTTTTTCTTTATTGTAAAATAAATGGTTATGTTTGAGACCCAACAGTGTTGTTATTGTGAGTGACTGGTTCTGTAAATAGAAATGTATTGGTAGGAACCTTTAGGAGTGCTTTAGTGGTGAGTAGCAACAAAAGCTGCCTTTAGGACTCTGAAAAAATTTGAGTATAATCATATAGTAGTTTATATCCCAGGGAACCTAGACATGCCAGAGTGAAGTCAAATTGGAGTGAGTGAGCCAACAACCCAAAGAATGAGTTGGTATCCACACACCCCAAATAAGGGATGATGTTGCACTGGTTCTCCACTTAAGCCTTACATTGTAGGCGGTGGTCACTTCACTAGCATTTCATTATGTACTTAGATCTGTTATATTACTGTACCCAGTATGAGTATTGTAGCTAATATGAGGAGTATGGATTTCAAATCCCTTAAATCAGTGGTTCTCAACTTTCCTTATGCCATGATCCTTTAATACTCAGATGTGGGCATATCTGCATGTGGGCAAACTGGCCTGGAAATGGAAAAAGGAGTGGTGTCTCAGTTCCGAAGGCCATCAGAAATATGTGTTTTCTCATGGTCTTAGGTGACCCATGTGACCCCTGTGAAAGGGTCGTTCGACCCCCAAAGGAGTTGTGACCCACAGGTTGAGAACTGCTGCCTTAAATACTGGTGGTTAGCAGTTCACTTAGGATATAATAAGAGAGTTCATTAATATTCTTTTTATATTTTACTTTTAAGGGGGCCTAGATCTTGTCTTGTCTGTGATACAAATCCAGATGCCTCATCTGATACTCTTATGGAATGTAGATCTATTAGTCGAGGCAGGCCTGTTGGGGTACCCAGTGTTGTTGCCCAGAGTCAGAGGAGTTGCATAGCAGTGAACCTGAGCTGTGAGAGTTACTTCCAGAATGGGGGTTGAGGTGGATAGAGATTAGGTGAAGACAGAGAAAAGTGACTCATTTCCTACGTGGACAGAATGCTAGATCTTTGTTTAATTTGGTTTGGTTTGGTTTGGTTTGATTTCATTTGATGCTTGATTCAGCCCAAAGCAGAGAGGCCTTTTAGCAGAAGGTAAGGACCTTGGTCTTCCCTAGTGCTAGTGGGTTAATGACAATACAGAAACACTAAGCCAAATGGGTTTAGCTTCTCACCTACAGGATAAGAGGATGACTTACAGTCAACCTCAGGTCCTTAATCCCTGGGGAGAGAATCATGCATTCTGGAAGCTCTGCAGGGCCTAGTCTTTCCTTCTGATACAGAGAGTTTGATTTCCTTTCTTGTTTTTTTCCAAAAGTTTATTGCCCATGCATTTGGGAAAGGTTTTGTAAGCACCAGATAGTTCCCTTATAAATACTAAGCAAGCAGTAACCCTCTGATAAGTTTAAATGTGCTTCATTTGTTAGATCTACATAAATCTGTCTTTGGAGATGACTGTGTTTTCTGCCTCTAAGTTTGGGATGATATGAGATCTTTGTCACCTGATCTTTATTGTGACTCTTTCATATAAGATATTGGGGAAGGCACTTGAAATTCCCATCTCTGAGCCTCCCAAGCACCCCAGAGGTGTTTTCTAGATTGAGGATATGACCACTGAGTTCAAAATGCACCCCAGGTGCATTGACTCAGGTGAACATTCAATAGGGGGAGAGTGTAGCAGAGAGGGATTATCCTAGAAAGGCCAGTGCTTGGAGGGTGCATGATACTACCTGCCTGGCTTCAGTCAAAGTAGAAACTGGGAATCAACTTGTTTCCATACATGAATGATTGAGAGACTGGTACAGTATAATGATGACACATCTCCTAATTGGCTTCATAACCAGTGACTCAAGGGCTGCTGAGCCAGAAATGAGGGTTCATACAAAGGGGGTGACCTGCCCATCCTTTAGTGTCTTTTCTTTCATTTGCAGCCACAAGCAAGGCAGAACTATGTCGAGTTGATCCAGAGAGTTGGGTGAGTCCAGGGTGTGAACCCAGTCTCCCACCTGACATCGGTGGCTGCCAGTCCATGGCTCCCTCTGTCTTTTTTTCATTTATTTTTTCCTGATCTCAGGTGAAAGAATGTTCTGAGATAATAGTGCCTGGGCAACCTTGTGAGTTCAGGAGATCCGAAGATCACATCAGAAGTCATACTGGTGGCTGGCAGTGCAGAAGAGGCCCAGTTTAGAAGTAGATCATCCATTCCAAGAAACATGCCACACTGTGCAAAAAGCCAGCCCACCTGAGCAGTAAAATATTTATTGTTGATTGTATACTCCATACCATACTCAATAGGGATCTCACAAAGGGGAAAAGGACTTTCAGGGCCAGGAGTTGTAATGGAATGGCAAGCACAGAAGTAGTTCACACCTTGTTTCAACTATTGAATTAACGCCTTGTTTCAGTTCAAGTTTCTTTTGAGCCTTGTATCAAGTCTGTTAAGAAACAGAACATGTGAACCCCACAACTTGTGAACCCTAGAACTCATGAACTCCTGCAACAGGAAGGGGAAGAGCTAATGACCATATATAATGAGAGGCCCAGGCTATAGAGACAGCAGAACTGAGAAGAGGACTCTTGTGGTGGCAGAGTCAAGGAGAAAGCTTGTGGTATCCTGGAACTCTGTTTGTCTGTTTTCTTTCTGTGTTGATGTTTGTTTGTGATACTTTGTACAGAAGCCCTGGGACCTTACTGGAAGCCTTAAAAGAGGGTTTTCTGGTTGTCTGTTTACAGAAGTCCTGAAGAAGGGTTTTGGAGGTCCTGGGACTTTACTAATGATTTGTGCTGACCTCTTAGACCTTGTTTGTGGGTCTGTGTTAATTTTTATGTTGATGATTTGTGTTGAGTTCTCAGACCTTGTTGGTGAATCTGAGTTGATTTCACAGGCGGAGAGTGAATTGATGATGGTGCCAGCAATGTGTATGAATATTAAAGCTCTGCTGAGCTTTATCTTCCCAGAAACAGGAACTGTGAAGGACTTGAGGTGAACAGGACACTGTGAGCTTCAATATAGAACGTGAACCAGACAAAGAACTGGACGAGAAGCTGGACAAGGAACTGGGAGCTGCCTGCCTTTGAACCCAGGTGACAGTTGGAGGTGGGAACCATGGAAGCTGAGAGTCAGCCTCGAGTCAAGCTGAAAGAAAACTTTACTTGAATACTGTGTACTGACTGAGAAGATTATGATTTACTGTGACCTAGGGGTGAAGAACTTTGACTTTCGTACTGTGTGCCCCTTAAAGAGGCAAGTCTCCTTAAGGATGATTGAATGATTGAGTTACTAAATGACTGTACTTTGTTGAAAACTATGTGACCACTTTGGTGAAAACTACGTGGCCATCTTAGTGATAAGTTGTTGAGTTGTGATAGGGTGAATGCTGTATTTTGATTTTCTGTGATAAATTATAAAATTGTGAATGCTGTACCTTGATTTTCTGTGAATGTTTTGCTCTGATTTGTTCTTGAATAGAGAGTTCGCTATACTGTGTAATCAGAACCTTGAACACTGTTCACAGCAGCAGTCCTCTGGAAAGCTGCTTGTGCTTGGCTTTACAGGAGTTCAGAATTTCTTTGCCATATGTATTCTCCCTGCCTTTGTATTTAAATTTGACCCTATTCTCCCCAAGGATCTTATGGCTGTAAGAGACAACATGTGGGGGACATGTTTTATACCAACTCTTCTTGCTATAAATACTTAATACATAAATGTTTTTTCTTAGGGAAGAAAAAGCTAATTGATGTCTTGTGGCTAACTGTTAATGGGAAAACACCAGTAGGGGCTCATGAGTAACAATATTAGTCACCCAGCCCCTGAGTTATCCCTCAACTATGAATTTATAGTCAACTACCCCCCTAGGGACCCCAACCAAAGAGTCCAAATGTAATACTCAAGAGACAATGCTACATAAAGAAATATAACAAGGCCTTTAAGAAATAACACAAAGTGGGTGAAAAAAATGAAGAGAACCAGAGCAGGGGATGGCTAAGACCATATAAGAGGAAAGTGAAAGAAAATAAATGAAAGAACAAAGAATTCTGATGGAGACTTCAATGGAGTGACTGAGAAGTGGTTATGAGATTTATGTGTTGAAATTCACTTAATTAAATTTACCTAGTGCCAAAATAAGCTTAATTGGTTACATTGATGTTCAACCTGAAATTTATGAGTCATTAAAAAAAAATAAGATTCTAGCAAAAATTATTACATGCCCCTTAGGGAATATTTTTTATGCTACTCCTAAATAAAATAGCAGAAATATTTCAGAGGCAGTGTGGTGAATTGGAAATACTCTGGATCTGAGAGCAGAAGTCCTGGGTTTGAATAAAATCTGTGTATCCTGGAACAAGTTACTTCCTTCTCCAGGCTTCATTTTCCAGGAAGAAGCATAACCTGAAATAATGATGAAATAACCATGAACTCAGAAGACTTGTGTTCACACCATGGTTAATAGCTAACCATAAGTTAGCATTTGTATTAGGGGCAACTAGGGGGCGCAGTGGACAGAGGACTGGACTTGGAATCAGAAAAACTCATCTTCATGGGTTCAAATACAGCTGCAGACACTTGCTAATTGTACGAGCCTGGACAAGTCATTTAAACCTATTTGCCTCAGTTTCCTCATCTGTAAAATGAGCTGAAGAAGGAAATGGCAAACCACTCCAGTATCTTGGTCAAGAAGACCCCAAATGGGGTCATGAAGAGTCTGACACGACTGAAACCACTCAACCACGATATGAACAGGGTGGGGAGGGGATAGAAGGTACTCCCTGGGGTCATGATGGAGAGAGTCTGGAATGTGTTGCTTTCCCCAATTAGACTGTAAGCTCCTTGAGGTCAGGGGCTATCTTTCTGCTTGTATTTGTATTGTCAGTGCTTAGCACAGTGCTTGGCACATGGTAAACTCTTAAATGCTCGTTGACTTGTTAAGTGTAAGGGAGAATGAATTATTATAAAACAGAGAATCTTAATTTATTTATGTCATGGAACCCTTTGGCAGTCTGGTGAAACCCTCTCAGAATGTTTTTAAAATGCATAAAATAAATACATAATTTTATAAAGAAAAGCAATTACAGTGAAATGCACTTATCAACATGTTTTTTAAAAGCAAGTTCATCGACCCCAGGTTAGGATCCCCTGCTGTAGTAGCCTAAGGGAATAACCTTTCAGAATTGGAAGGGCCCTGGGGTACATTTAGCCTAATTCAGGGCATCTGGAATCCCATGGCCTGTTTATTTGCCAGAGAGGCCTCCCAGGGACCTCCTCCAGCACTGAGTGCATCCTGGAAGGTAGCATCTGGATTATTATCCTCCTTCACTGATAGAACATGTCTCTGCTTCCCTCTGAGGGGGAGCCCTAGAGAGGAGCTTGGAAAAGAGGAAAGGAAGGGGAGTGGGAAATGGTCTGGGTGGATCAGGTTGGGGATTTCCTTAGGGGACAGAGGAAGAGAGGGAGGAAGTCACAGAGTACAGTCTGTTCTCCCCATATTCCTACTACAACTCAAACCTCCTCTTCCCTGACCCTTCAGTCAACATCTGAGTTTGTGTTCCCTTCTACTTTTTTAAAAAATTGCAAGGTTAATTTTTTGTGTGCTCTCTAAATTTCCCATCATGGGACAAAACCAGAGGTAACCTGAGCTGGTTACAGCCCTTCCCCATTAGATTGTGAGATCTTTGAAAGCAAGCACTGTTTTTACCTCTCTTATAGCCCCAGCTCTTAGCACATAGTAAGACCTCAATAAACTCTTGTTGACTTGACTTTCTAATACTATCAGGCATTTTGCAATCCCTGGCCACATGGGTTCCACAACACTGAGGAGTGCAGCCTGCACTGATTAAAATGTTGTTCCTATCTGATTTGAACAGCTTGATATATTAATAATTTTTTAAAAGAAAATATGTAGCTTGCGGTAATATTCCCACAACCCCACCCCCTGCTTCCCCAACCCTCACTATTTGATTTTGACATCACTGGTCTAGACATTCAAGAAATCAATAAATCACATCCCTATTTGCAGACTTGCTGTCAAATTTGTAGGTTTATTTCTTACCCTGAAAATGTAGCAGTTGGCTCTCTCCAGGCGTTATGAGCTGGTTCCAGAATACCACTGGTCACAGGGTTATGTGATGACTTTTCCAAAAGCAATGGTTATATGAACTGTTCTCAAAGCAGGAGCAAGGGATGGAAAGAAAGTGAAGCGTGAGAGATGGAGTGATTGGGGAGCGGATGCAGAGCAGAGGGCAGGGAGACTAGGTAGGCCTTGGTTCCCTGCTGGATGGACAGATGGGCCAGAGAGCACTCAGAGAATGCATCATCACAAAAGCAGGTGGGAAGTCAGCCTGGGAGAAGAAAGGCCCCAGCACATCAGCTAGATCCTGGGCTGAAGATGTAGAGGAGATGGTAGATAGCACTTGTGTAGGATGAGAAGGTGTGGTTGGGGAGATGGAGGGAATAACCACATCCAGGAGACCATAGGATCTATGGGGTATATCATTATTGTTATTATGTAATTTAGGAGATGAATTATAAAAACAACAGATCTGGAGGCAGAACCTTTTTTCACAACACCTTTGAAAAGTCATCCAATGTCTTAATGAATATTTTTACTGATAGGGAGATTGCTACCTTCAAGGCTTAAGTCTGTAGAATGTACCTAAACCTTCCCTCATGTATCAGGCCTTCAAACATTTAAAGATATCCATCATATTCCCCCTCTGTCTTCTTTTCAGCCTGCTAAATATTCCTAATTTCTTCAGTCTATCCTTGTGTGCCCTCACACTCCTGAGTGCCACCTCTGAACTTGCTGCAGAAATCTCTGCTTTATAAAACATAATGCCAAAGCCTTTGAATTTTGATATCTTCCTCTCAATTTCGGACTCAAGTTTATCATCTCGGCTAAACGAAAGAGAGCAGGGATGTGTCCATGCAAAGATAGAGAGAGGCCAAGGTTTGGAGGTAGGGATGTGCTGGTAAATGTTTAACCGCTGGCTCTCTGGAAAGACATGTTTTCAAGTTTAACCTGCTAGGTGGCGCCATAGGGGCAGCTATGTGGCGCACTGATAGAGTGACAGACCTGGAATCAGAAAGACCCATCTTCCTGAGTTTAACTCAGACACTTAGCAAGCTGTGTGAGCCTGTGCAAGTCACTTGACCCTATTTGCCTCAGTTTCCTTATCTGTAAAACGAATTAGAGAGGGAAATGGCAAACCACTCCATATCTTTGCCAAGAAAACCTCAAATGGGAGAAGCTAGGTGGCTCAGTGAATACAGCACTGGCCCTGGAGTCAAGAGGACCTGAGTTCAAATCCAGCCTCAGACACGCAACACTTACTAGCCATGTGACCTTGAGCAAGTCACTTAACCCGAATGGCCCCCTCAAAAAAAAAAAGCAAATAAAATACTTGTAAGGTGCTTGGCACAAGGTTTAGCACACAGTAGATACTATTTAAATGATTATTCCCTTCCCTTGATGCCCATAAAGGGGAAATGACTTACCCATTCATAAATAGCTAGAAAGTAACAGAAGAAACAAGAGTTAGAACCAACACCTTAGGTTCCAAATCCACAGCTCTTCCTCCTACATTACTCAGTTTCATCATCTCTAAAAGAAAGGTGGTAGATTAGTCAGAGGTGAGGAACCTTCTGCCCCAAAGCCACATGAGGCCCTCTAGGTCCTCAAGTGTGGCCTTTGCTGAATCCAGGCCCTCAAGGTCACAGGTTCCCTTCCCCTTCCCCCCTCCCAATAGATAATACCCAATATAATACCTTTTCAGCTCTAATATTATATGACTTGTAGGAGCATAAATTTGAAGCTAGAAAGAACCTTAGAAGCCATAATTTGACAGATGAGGAAACTGAGGCACAGAGAGGATGACATGCTGCAGGCTGTGGGTGGCAGCATCAGGATTTGAACTCAGGGCTTCTGACTCTAA
>CM053596.1:94764566-94846683 GCA_028646575.1 Pseudocheirus occidentalis
GAAGGAAAGAAGGAAGGAAGGAAGGAAGGAAGGAAGGAAGGAAGGAAGGAAGGAAGGAAGGAAGGCCTAGAAAAATGTTTTGAGTTTAGAGTCAGAAAGCTGAGTTTGAAATCTCAGTTTACATTCAACCTAGGCAACATTAAGCAAATCATTTCTGCCTTCTGGGACTCAATTTCTTCCTCCATAAAAGGAAGGAATTGGAAGAGATGATTGCTAAGGAACCTTGCTAAGATTCCTTTCCTCCTTAAATATGTTAGGTTGATCTGATGAAGTCACTTGCCTTCTATCAGTCATATAACAAATGAATGTCAGATCCAAGATTGGAATCCAGATTTCTTATCTCCCCTCCTCATAAATTTCCTTTCCAATATGCCAGTGGTTCCCAGTGATTTTTGTCCTTCAACCCCCTTTCAACAACAAAAAGAACTGTATTGTAAACTTCCAGGATAATTTAATATACTATTCATTTTAGATTAATTTGTTAAGTATTTGCAATAACTACAATTGTAACTTTTGCCCAAAAAAAGCTCCAAATCAAAATGTACATGACCTAATTATAAAAATTATAAAATTATAATTTATGAAAATTACAAATTAAAAATTATTTTTAAAAAGTAAGAAATTATATTCTTCCTATAATTACAAAATATCTAAATATCAAATTATAAATATATTTAAAACATAATTGGGAATTTACTGTTTACAGCATTGTTTAAGAATTCTTAGCACAGAAGGCTTAGAGCATCACTGAGAACCCTAAGCGCTCAGAAACCATTAAACATGAACCATTGCATTGTAGCTTGTTCTTTCCCCTAAGAAGCAAGTCTTTATCCTCAAACTCTACATTCTATGAGGATGGGGTGAATTGTATTTATTCACCCAACACACATTTCTTTAGGGCCTTCTAAAATCATGGGATTCCAGAGGCCAGAGCTACCAGGTAGCTCTCACCCAGGCCCAGAGTCATCTCTTTAGTCTCCTGAATGGTGGCCCAAGCAGATCTGTGAGAATGAAGGCCCCTCAAGGACACAGACCTTAGAGATAATCTATTTTGATTCCCTCATTTTATGGAGAAAGAGACTGAGTATAAGAAAAAGAAAATAAGCTCAGTGGATAGAAACTTGGACCTGGAATCGAGAAGAACTGAATTTAAGTCAGGCCTCAGAAACTAGCTGTGTGACTCTGGGCAAGTCACTCAACGTCTGCTTGCCTCAGTTTCCCTAACCATGAAATGGTACCAATGGTGGCACCACCTGTTGTGAGGGCTGAACTAGGGAAATTTGTAAAGCAATTAACATCATGACTGGCACCCAGCAGATGTTTAATTAATGCTTATTTCCTCCTTCCCTCCTTCCTTTCCTCCTTCCTTCCTTCCTTCCTTCCTCCCTTCCTCCTGGCAAAAGTGAATGGCAAAGTGGAAAGAACATCAGATTTTTAACCAAAGTCTAAGCCTTCAGTCTAGCTCTACCAGTGACTCTCAGTGAGCTGGTGGGCAAGTTGATACCTCTTTGAACTTCAGTTTTTCCATCTCCAAAATGGGCAGAATAATCCCTGCCCCTGCCTCCATCAGCAAGCTAGTATGAAAACAGTAGTATTAATCGAACAACAAGCATTTAAGGAAACTAGGTGGTGCAATGAATGGGTAGAGCCTGGGACTTGGAGTAAGGTAAACCTTGGCTCAAATCCTGCCTGGGATACTTAGTGGCTGGATAACCAAGGGCAAGTCATTTAATCTCCTTCAGTCTCAGTTTTCTCATCTGTCAAATGGGATGAATGACCTGTAAGATCCCTTCCAGCTCTAAATCTGTGATGATCTATGGAGAGCCCCCATTGTGGGGTAGAAAGAAAAAACAGGGCCCCTCATTCTTCCCCTCTAGGCTGCCCCTGATTCGTGGGTCCATGCCCTTGGCAGGCTCCCTTATCTCCTAAACTCCTTCCCACCCCAGGTCTAACCAATAAGACTTCCCAGATCTTCCCTATTCTTCATAGCCTGGCTCACTCCTTTTCTAATCATTCCTCACACCTACCATGTGAAGAGCTGTAGAGATGAGGTGGAGGTGACTGAGAGAGTCCCTGCCCTCGGGGAGTTCACAGTCTAATGATCCTGGCTCCTCCTGTCTTTTGTCTTTTTTTATATACCTGTACTTAGCATAGTGATGGGCACACAGTTGTTGAGTTGCTTCAGTTGTGTATCTTTGTGACCCCTTGGGGTTTTCTTGGCAAAGATACTGGAGTGATTTACCATTTCCCTCCAGCTTATTTTACAGATGAGGAAACTGAGGTAAACAGGATTAAGTGACTTGCCCAGGGTCACACAGCTGGTGAGTATCTGAGGCCAGATTTGAACTGAGGTTTTCCTGACTCCAGATCTGGTTGCTCTGTACGCTGCTCCACCCATCTATCCCTATGGACATACAGTAGGCACGTAATAAAAACTTGGTTGACTCGCAAGCATACAATAATAACTCCTAGGTCTCGTGCTTTTTTTTTTTAAGATTTATTGAGTTCCTCTCCAAAGTCCTTGTGAAAGACAATAGCTTACATGTCTGTGATGCTTTATACAAATTATCTTCATATTCCTATAAAGTATAGAGAGTGGGTCTGGGAGCCAGGAATACCTGAATTCAGATCCAGCCTCTTGAATTTCCTGGCTGTGTAACCCTGGGCAAGTCACTAACCCTGTTTGCCTCAGTTTCCTCATCTGTAAAATAAGCTGGAGAAGGAAATTGCGAACATACTGCTCCAATGTCTTTGCCAGGGAGACCCCAAATGGGGTCATGAAGAGTTGGACATGACTGAAACAACAGAACAAAACACCAACAGGAAAACCTGAGTTTAAATCCAGAACCAGACACTTCCTAGCAGTGTGAGCCTGGGCAAGTCACTTCACCTTTGCTGCCTCAGTTTCCTCCACAGTAAAATGGAGAGAATAATAGCACCTACCTCCAAGGGTTGTTGTGTGGATTCAATGAGACATATTCATAAAACATTTAGCACAGTACCTGGCACCCCTGCCTCTGTAAAGGGGGTTCTCTCATCCATAGTTGAGAAAGAACAAGATATGAAGTAAGAAACCTATCTTTGTCACTCCCTTCCCAGGTCATCTTGGGGAAGACATCTAAGCTCCCTAAGCCAGAATTTCCTCATTTGTGAAATGGGTGGGAGTGGCCTAGCTGGAGACAATATGACAATAGAAACCAGAGATCAAAGCTCCCACCCTGGAAGGGACCTCAGGGCTGTCCAGTCCAACTTCTTTTATTTTACAGACGGCAAAACTGAGGCATAGGATGTAACTTACACGGGGTGTAAGTATCAGAAGTGAGGCTTGAACACAGGTCCTCTGGCTTCAGGGCTACTGTTCTGTCCACTACTCCATAGTAGATGGGTATGCTGCAAGCAAATGTTTAATAATTGACTCTCAAAAAAAAAAAAGTAGTACAACACACTTAAGCTAAATGTACATTATCAACTCTCCACCCCCCACAATTTCTTAGGTCTAGATTATCAGGAAAATAATAAATCAAGCCCTGATTTGCTGCATTTATCAACTCCCAAGGCATAAACTCTTCCACTGGAAATTTAACAATCAACTCTTGAGAGCAGGTTTGAGCTAGCTCCATCACACCCCTGTCATAGTACCTATGCATGACCATGGTCATGGTAGTGGCTGAAATTGACGCAGTACTTTCAGGTTTTCAAAGCACTTCACACAGGTTGCCTCAACCCCATGAGGTAGTCAGTCAGTCTGGGCATATGAAGGAAGGAAAAAACAGTCCCTGCCTCACAGAACTCACATTCTAATATGGGAGAACAACATATATTCAGTTACATACAAGATACATATAGAGTAGAGGGAAGGTAATCTCAAAGAGGAGATACTAGCAGATGGAGGCACCTGGGAAGAGTCTCTGGCAGAAGGTAAGATTTCAGATGAGCCTTGAAGGAAGTCGAATATTGTGCCTAATTTACAGATGAAGGAATTTAGGCTCTCAATATCTTTGCCATATCTTTCCCATAATGACTTTGCTTATGTCAGAGCTGCTAACCACACCAATGAGATGGCATTTCTAGTTCTCTGGTGATTACAAGTTAAGGTGATTTTTTTTTTTTGCAAGGTTCTTTCCAGCTCTAAATCTAACAGTTCTATGAGGTTAGCTATATGACCAGCGGCTCTTCACTGAGGAGTTCTCATAACTCAAATTTATGCCTCTGGGTAGTGGATCTCAAGCATTTCTCCCTGGCTTTAATTTGCTAAAGCTGTGCCCAAATGTAAAAATAAAAAAGATTATTTTAGGGGAGATGTAGGTCTAGAATTATTGCTTATGTCATTTCTTAAACAGTTAATGCTCTTAATGCTTAAAAGAAGGCTAGCATTGTTTGCACAAAAGTTGGTGATCCCCCCCAAAATAGTAATGAAATTACTTCTGTTGAGGAAACTTTTTATGTCATCTTATAATAAAACCTGAAAAAAATCCCTTTGTTTCTATTTATAAAAAGATGCCTTTTCTATATATACCCTTGATAACAGATTTTGAAGAAATCATGTAAGCTGGTCAAGCATTTGCATGGTACAGTAGATGTGTTTAAAAATGGGGGGGTGGAGTTCAGTTGTTGAAATGGACCCTTGTTTTTACATTAAATGTTTATTTGAAATTTTTAAAAAAGTGGTATATGACCAGTAGGGAAGGATATTTGAATTCCAAGTAAGGGTATCTGCTACCAACTGCTGTTCTAACTAGCATTCTAATCTCCATGTTCTTATACTTCCTAAAAGGTTCCCACATCAGAGGCAACAGAGTGAAAGAGGCCACTGCCTCAAAGGGGATTGCACCTTAGGACCCAGGGTCTCCCCTGACAGTAACATAGACTTTCCCTTGGGCTCAGCAGAGGGTGTGAATGTGGAGGGCAAAGTAAAAGTCCCATAAAATTTGAAACTGGAAAAGATGCAAAAAAGATCTCTGAGCCCCCTCTCGATTTATGAGTCAGATGCAAGGTGAAGAAAGGAAACCTCAAAACAGGGAAGTGACTCGCCCAAGGTCACAAAAAGCCTGATTATAACCCAAGTCCTCGGATTCCCACTCTACCGGGATTTCCTCAACAGAGCAATTCTTACCCTACTGAGCGAATGGACCTTCCGCCCATCTCCCTGGCATCGCCGTAGCCACGCAGTTTGGAGCAGCCGTGGGGCTGGCTGAGCACGCCTGATTGCTTGTTCAGTTTCATTCTGTAGGGGAGCCCCTCAGGGGTGATGAGTGAGACGAAACCCCGCCGCCCGGCTAACCACAGCATTGCTCTCCCGTGAGGACAGGGCCCGCCCGGGGAAGAACTTTGCATGCCAACTCTGGGCAAGGGGATTCCAGGCCTAGCTTGAGTGACAGGTCCCCTGGAGAGGAGGCAAGGGGGTGGGGGAAGGGGATTACCCCAGTCGGACATGCTGAGAGAAGTCGAGATGAAGAGGAGAGGGAGCTCACGTTTCAAAAGCACTCTCTCCCTCTTTTTCTTCTCAGATTCCGAGAACAACCCTAGGAGGGAGACAGGGGAAGGGTTTAGAAGACAGAACTGCAAGCAACCTCAGGCATCCTCTGGTCCGATCCCTTCATTTCGCACAGGAGGAAGCAGTCTTCTCCATACCCCATGCTCAGCAAATGCAGAAACTGAGGCCCAGAGGGGGAGCGGCTTGCCTGAGTTTACATGGTGAGTTAGTGTTAGAGCTGGGTCTCCAGGTCGCTGTGTCTAGAGCTAGAAGGGAAGGAGAGATCATTTAGCCTAATCCCCCATCCACCCACCCATTTGACAGATGAGGACACTGAGGCCCAGAGAAATGAAATGGTTTTCGTGATTGGTCACTGGGGAAGTAAGTCAGAGTAGGGATTTGAAGTTAGGTCTTGTGCCTCCAGGCTCAAGACGCTGCTCCTTATACCACACTGCCTTCCTCTCTCCGGACTCCTTTCTGTGTCCCTTGCCCACCTGACACTGCCTCTGTCCATTTTCATTTTCTGGGAATAGTGGGACTAGAATTATTCCCACTTTTAAACCAGTGTTAGTCTCATCTTTGCCTCTAGAATGTGAGCACATTCAGGGCAGGGACGGTGATTATTTTTGTTTGTTTGTTTTGTGTTCTTTCCATTCCTCAGCACAATACCTGCTTCATAGTGGGCACTCACTAAATGCTTGTTGACTGGCTGATTTGACCAGCTCACTGTTTGACCTTGGAAAACTCACTTCCCTTCTCAGACTCCAGTTTCCTATTTATTGAATGAAGAGGTTTGGACTTTATGTTGTTGTTTTTAAACAATTTCACTAACCCTAGCATTCATTGTTCTAACTTTAATTCAATTTAGTTCCATTCAACACACATTGATAAAGTCTGAAGGTTAGGGAGCTCTGACATTTCCAATTGAGTCCCTCCTCACTCTGATATCTTAGGGTCTGGGAGGGAGAGAGTGTTCAGAGAAAGTGACCTAAAAAAAGACAAAACCTCATCAGTCTGGAAAGATCAGTGTGGGCTCTCTGGGCTGGAAGGGACCCTGACAGGTCCTGTAGTCCAGCTTTGTTACAGAAAAGGAAACAGGTTCAGATTGGGGCAGTGACAGAGGACGGAGAAAAGCCAGGTTTAAAGTCCCTGATTCATCCAACAAGTATTGTCTGAGCACCTAGGGTAACGAAAATGAGGCCAAAAATATGTGGCCAAACCACAAGGAGGACGCTGAGCCGGAAGAGAGGGGATTCATGCCCCCTATATTACTCACCAATAATAAGTAGAAGGTCCAGGAGTCAAACCCAGATTTTCTAATTCCCAAATCAGAAAGAGTGCTCTCTCCCCCCTCCAACCCCCCAGCCTTCCTTCCTCTCCACTAAATTGTCACTCCTCTGTTCAGCATCATAGGGGAGACGAAGTCATACAGGGCAGTGCACAGAATGCTGAACTGTAAAATGAGAGGGTCTTCTCAATGACCCCTGACGCCCCTGCCAGCTCTAAATGTGTGATCCTCTGACCTGCCCCGGGGTAGGGGAGACCTCGAGTCAGGAAGACCTGAGTCACGTGCTGGCAGGGGACACACGACCCCCACACAGGAAACACTCAGAGAAAGGTTAAGCAGCAAATGATGCAGCGCTGACCTTGGTTCACAAGGAAGTGAGACGGCGGGTTTGGCTGCTTCCTAAAAAAACAATAAGCAGCTTGAGCACTTTACCAATTACAAAGCACTTTCCTTATAGCCACCTGAGAGGGAGGGATGGCAAGGATTATTCACTTCCACACATTTGAACAGACTTTTAAATATGATTATTGATAATAGCATTTATGTAATACTTCTGCGAAGTTATTTTATTTTCATTTAATTATTAATCTACTTCTTCATTCATTCACCATTAGTCCACTTTATCCTCCCAACAACCCTGGGAGGTATATGCTCTCATTATCCCTATTTTACAGATGAGGAAACTGAGACTGAAAGCAGGTAAGTTGCTTGCTCAGGGCCAACACAGCTAGCAAATGTTACAGGTTGGATTTGAACTCGGTCTTTCTGCTCCAGGCCCGGGGTTCTTTATCCACCCAGCTGCCATTTCAAATAGCCTTCTCTGCACAAGGCATCATGCTAACAGCTGAAGGTAGAAAAACAAAACTGAATAGTTCCCTCTCCTTTGAGAAGTTTACATTCAGATTTGGGGACCCAACACATAAAAAGGAAAGTACAGAGTGTATACGAGAGGGAGAGAGTGCTAATCATTGGGGGAAGGGGGGGATGTGTATATGATTCCCATATTACAGATGGGGAAACTGAAGTGACTTGTCCAAGGTCATACAGTTAATGTGTTGGCATTGGAATTAGGGTCTCTCAGGGAGGGCAACCTTTGGCGTTGAGGCCATATGTGGCTCTCTAGGTCCTCATGTGCAACCCTTTGACTAAATCTAAACTTCACAGAACAAATCTTTGTTTACAGGTGAGGAAACTGATGCACAGACATATATTAAGTGACTTCCCCAGCGTCCTACAAACTAGTAAGTGTCTGGATTTGAATACAGGTTTTACGAATTGCCGGGCCAGTGCTTTGTGCACTATGGCGCCACCTAGCTGCCTTGTGAGGAATTGCACTAAAGTAGTAACTAGGCTTGGAGAAGAGGTTCAATCAATGAGGACCTGGATTCCCATCTTCTCTCTGTGAGATACTAAGTATGTATGTTGGGCAAGATACTTCACACTCCTTAGACCTCAGTTTTCTCATCTGTACAATTAAGGAGTTGACTAGATGGCCTTTGAGGACGCTTCTTATTCTAGAGCTATAACTTCAGAAGGTAAAATGCAAGAAATTTTTGAAGTAGAATCACTGATTCTTGGTTAATGGATTGGCTATGAGAGGGTATGGAAGAATCAAAAATAACTCCAAGGTTTCAAACAAGTAAGGGAGTAGTCTATTCTCACACAGGAAGCTACGTGGTACGGTGTATAGACAGAACCCTAGACTTGAGTTCAAACTAAGCCTCGTACACTTACTAGCTACATGACCCTGGGCAAGTATCTGCCTCTGTTTCTTCATCTGCAAAATGGGTCTCTAATAATAACACCTACCTTCCGGGGTTGTTGTAAGAACACCTCTTGATGAGGACCATAGTAGAGGTCTGGATCTCCACAAGAGGAAATGGGTAGAAAATTATTAAACAAGGAATTTCGGTTATATTAAAATTCTGAAGAACCTTGAAGAAACTGGGAATATTTAGTCTAGAGAGGAGGATATTTAGAAGAGACAGGAGAGCTAGCTTTAAGCTCTTGAAGAAATGTGACATAAAATGGAGTATAGACTTGTTTAGTTTGATCCAGAGAGCAAAAGCAGGAGCTATGGGTAAAAGTTACAAAGAGACAAGTTTAAACTTGGTATCAAGAAAAACATCACTTTAACTATTAGAGAAATCCAACAAGAACTGACTGAATCAGCTTGATATTAAGAGAGGGGAGGGAGACTGTCAACCTTTTAACAATCATTGAGCTATCCAAAAAGAGGACTGGCTGCATCTCTGCAGGTATGGAACCCAAGGCTCTAGGACCACCTGGCAGGGTTGCAGCTTGTAGAGGGATGGCTATTCCTGTATGAGTTGGACAAATGCCCTCCAAGGTCCTTTCCAGCACTGAGAGTATATTACTGATTCTGTGAGTAACAAGAGAGACTTGTAAGAAGTCACTGACTTCCCTCTGTGGACAATTATTACTCTTAATTAGACTATGCTCCTCTAGTAAAGTCATCTCTGGAGGACTCGTTGCAAAATGAAGGTGATCTCGGCCTCTTTCAGGCTGTGCCAACAGAACAGGGATTCTGACAGGTCCTGTCCTTCTGGAAAGGATACAGGAAGGGGTCTGGCAATGGCTACTGGCTCTGTTGTCTGAGGAGCAACACAGTTGAGGGGTTGGGAGGGTTATCCCCAAATAACTGGTAACTAAAACATGAATTGTCTGACCAAAGCAACTCATGAAGGAAGATCTTTTACTAAGGTGGAAATTGGGGGGTGGGGGAAGGTGTCAAGGAAATGGTCTGAGTTTGATGTTATTACATGGAATCAAGGGCACTTTAGAATATTGTTTGTATAATGCAGTGAGGCTTCCATGCCCCTTTGGTATCTATTACATACCAAGAGATGTAGATGAAGGATGGACCCTTCCCTCCCCCTCCCCTGCCCCCTTCACCCTGAACTGCCTCCCTTTCATTTCCAAGAAGACTTGGACAAAAATCATTTAGGATGAGAAAGGTCAGGAGGGGATACTATGGGGTGGGGAAGTTTATTCATATCAGTGAAATCTCAGATTCATGAAAGTATTTGCAATGAAGTGTGTACTTGCAAAGGCAAGGAGATGAAGTCTATTGCTTTTATTGGTCTGGTCTGTTTCTATTTAGGTAGCTAGACTAGAAATGATACCCTCAGCTCTGAAATGGGGGAGCTGCCTAGACCTGGGGAATGCTTGTTAGGTGATAGCAGCGTCCAAGGACCTTAAAGATTTAGAATGGGTTGGTTTCTTCCCAATGGTAAGCCCAAATCTCTCCAGATCCACTCCTTTTCAAAATTAATTAATTAGCCAGTCCCTAAAAGATATCTACTGATTCAAATACCAGCCAACACATATGATTAATTAGCTCTAGAAAGTGGTTGAGAAATTGCCAAGACACCAATCTTAACTCAAAAGAAAAAAACTTATCATTTAGAGCTGACATACAATGTAATGGGCTGACTCAGGAGGTAATATTCTGCATAATATAACATATACATAAATACATCTGTACATACACACACATACACATATATCTTTAACATTTGCGAAGCCTTTTTCTTACAATAATCCTGGGAAGTAGAGTTATTTCCCCCCATTATACAGATGAGAAGAGTGAAGATCAGAGAAATTAAGCAACTTGTGCTTAGCTACACAGTTAGTATCAGAGTCAAGATTTGAAGTCAGGTCACCTGACCTTAAATCCAGCTCATTTTCCACAGTAATGAGCTCACTGTTACAGTTCCAGGAACTATCCAAGTAGACGATGGATACTTGTCAGGGATGTTGGATTAGGGATCCCTGCATTGTACAGGGAATTGGATCAAATGACTTCTAAGGTCCCTTCCAGCTTTGAAATTCTACTGTTCTGTGATTGAGAGGCAGTGTGACATGGTGGAGGGAAACCTGGGTTTGGAATCAGACAGAGGCTGCTATTTACTTTCTGTGTGTCCCTGGGCAAGTATTACACCTCTGTGAACCTCAGTTTCCTTGTCAATAAAATAAGGAAGCTGGACTGGAGGATGGCATCTTGGGGTCCTCAGCAGCTCTATCTTCTTAGCCTTTCCTTGGTAGCCTCTTCCAGGAACCATTGGAAGTTCTACAGCCCTCTTGTTCTGTATTCTTCATTTGGCTTTAGGGTAGATTTCCTGGTATTTTATGTTATATTTTTCAGTTCCTAGGTCTGTAGTGTGAAGGGCACTTGACTATATGTCAGGAGAACCAACTGTGAATCCTGGCTCATTAATTTGGAATAGCTTCTTCCTCACTCTGGGCTCCATTCACTTTCTCCAGATGTAAAATGAGTAACATTGGAACCCACAAGATCTCTAAGCTTCCTTCCACTTCCAACATTTCCATGTCAGAAAAACCCAGTCCTCAAAGGATTGAGATCTGTCTGTCCAGCCATTCATCTATCCATCTCTCCCTTCCTCCATCCATCCATCTATCCATCCATCCATCCACCCACCTACACACACAGGCATTTTGCAAAGCCCATAACCTATGGAAACAACCCATTTGAAACTGCCTTGTGTGTTTCTCCTCCTATCTTTTTTGCTTTCTCCCATGCTGGAAGTTCTCAACTCCCATCTCCCCTGCCAGACTGCTTTTGCAAACATCCTTCCCCGCACTCAGGGGAGTATCAAGGATTCCTTTCTGTTGTCTGCCACAGGAACAGAGAATATCTGAGCAGGAAAGGACGTCTTAGATCATCTAGGCTAACCTTGTGCACCTGAAGAGACAGGTTCAGAAAGGGGAAGTCAGTGAACAAACGTATATTAGACGCCAATGATGTACTAGGTACTGTGTAAAGCAAATACTTCACTGTATCCTCGCTGTGCTGGGGATTCAGAGGAAGGCAGAAACAGTTCTTCCCTTAAGGGACCTTACAGTCTAAGGGGGGAGACAACATGCACATATAGCTACATCCAAACAAGCTACATCTAGGTGGCCAAGTGGAGAGTGCTGGGCCGGGAGTCAGGAGGACTCTTCTTTTAGTTCGAATCTGGCTTCAGACACTAGCTGTGTGACCCTGGGCAAGTCACTTAAATCTTCCCCTCACTTTCCTCATCTGTAAAATGAACTGGAGAAGGAAATAGAAAACCACTCCAGTGTCGTGGCCAAGAAAATTCCAAATAAAGTCGAAAAGAGTCAGGCACGACTAAACAACATATCTATCTAATGCAGCAATCAATCCATCTATCTGCCTAGCCCCCTAGGGTAACTCAGAAATCAGAAGGAAGGCATTAACATTAAGGAGGGTCAGGAAAGGTTTTCTTGCAGAAGTCGAGATTTTAGTTGAACTTAAAAGCAGTCAGGGAGGTTAGGAGCATCTCAGGCCAGTGAAAATTCGGAGTCAGAAAATGGAGAATTTGGTGGAAGTAACAGTGAGACCAGAGATCACTGGCAGTGACTTTCCCAGGGTTGTATACACAGTGAGAATCACAGAACCATAGAGTGTCAACTCTGAAAGAGACTCTAACAATCATCCAAACCCTTCATTGTACAGAGAAGGAAAATAAGATTGAGAGAATGTGCTTTGCTTAGGGTTGTACTTGCCAGACAGAACCGGGGCCAGACAGATCTCAGACCCAATTCTCCTTACTCCAAACCAGGCTTCCTCTGTTGAATATCCCTCCCCTTAATATCTCCGTGCTTTCCGCCCCCTCCCCTCCTCCCCCAACACCCCCCCTCCCCAGGACTGCGGCCCAGCGCTAACTCACACCCCACTAGAGGAAGATGATTCAGGTTCTGGCTGGCCCCCCAGAGAAATAGAGTCACGCGCATTTCCCTGAACGCCTCCCCCTCTAGGACCCAGCGCGCTCTCAGGACGGGGGAGGGGGAAAGGGAGGGAGGGGGATGTGGCTGAGATACTAGGGGCGTAATTTAAAGCAGAAGTTGTCCCAAGTCGGGATTACTGACTGCTCCTCTCCAGGGTCCCGGTTTTCTTGCAGTCCGTCTGCTCCCTCTAAAGCCTGGCTCTGCGAAGGGAGGGATGCTCAGAGGGTTCCCCGAAGTGAGGAAGGGAGGGTTGGGGGGAGGACGGACGTCCAGGCGCCCTAATAAGATCGGGGCAAGATGAGCGCAGGGTTTCGGGGAAACAAACGGCGCCCCTGCTGAGTAAGGTAAGCACGCAACTGGGGCTCCCTGGGACCTTTTTTTTCTCCCTTCCCCAGCGCCCCCCACCTCCTGTCTCTCTCAGATCTTAAAATCCCTAATAGTGAGAAGAGTCACTTCGGCTATGGGCTCGAAAGCCTTGCGCTTTTTGGGGGGGCGGCTGGGTGAGTGAGGAAGGGGCTAGTAAGAATGATCACCCCTGGAGTCCAAAGGTCCAGGTTCCACCTTCACTCGCCAAGTGATCTTGGACCCGTCACCTTCCTTCTAGAAACCTTCCTTTTCTCTTCTGTCAAATGAAGACAATGGACCACATTTGAACTGGACCGCTGTTGGGGGGAAGTACTTTTAGAATAGTAAATCCTACGAGGAATGAGAACTCTTCCTGAAGCCACTTCCCAGATCGGGGAGAGGAGCTGAGTCTCTCCCTGGCTGCTGGGTAGTACCCCTTCCCCAGCCAACTCTGCTTTCTTTTCCTGCTAATTCACCAATAAACCCGGTAGGAAACCCACTCCCAGCCCCTATAGACTGTGGGAAATTTGGAGGTGAAGGGCCGGAGCCAGAGCTACCTTGGGTTGGGTGAGGGTAAGGTACCCAGAATTCATCAAAGGAAACCTGATCTAAGTGGTCGAGGCACGTGACCCTGGAGCAGGTGAATGGAGGTGGGTTGGAAGCAGAATCTGTGATGCCTGGGGCCTTCGGACTGGCAGGGGACCTCCCAAAGCTAGACGACAACTTAAAATGTAGAATTTTAGGGCTGGACGAAACCCCTCGTTTTACAGCTGGTGAATTTGAGATACAAGGAGGGCAAGTGATTTACCCAAGCAGACAAGGTCATGTGATGAATTAACCTTCAAGTCCTTCCCAAGGCAGCCCCCGAACTGGTAGATGGGACAGTTGTCCAGCTTCTCTCATCCTCCACTGAACTTCGGAAAAAACATATTTTCTTTTACTTGATTCCCCCAAAGACTGCCCTGGGCCCTCTCTACCCTCTCCTCCCCAGCCTCATCTGTGACCCCCTCCCCAATACCTCCATCTTTTATTGCTTTCTAGGGTCACTCGGCCCCTCAATATCTTCAGCTCTAACCACTCCCCGGAGTTGAATCTCCAATTGATTATCCCCACTTAAAAAGAACTATGTAAGGTAAAAACACTTTTTGATTACAAAGAGCTGTAATATCCTTTGATTACAAAGAGCTGCAATATCCTTCCCACTAGTACCTTAAAATCAATATCCTCCAATGTGAACTTACCCTCTTTCCCCATAAACCCGCTTTTCCTTGCAGTTTCTGTGTTTATGTTCACGACCCACCATCTCTCCCAGACTCAAAACCTAGGAGTCTTCTGGGATTCTTTCCTCTCCCTCTCCTTGACCTTGGCTCCTCATTGCCCCGGACCTCCTCGTCCTCTGTTGTGAAATCTTGGCCGTTCATACCCAGCTCCCAACTGACCTCCTCATCCTCACTGCCCTTACTCACCTCCCTACCCTAAGCCAAAGCTGTGCTCTTGCTCACTCATTTTCCCTCTTCCTGGAATGCCCTCTCCCCACCAAGTCCTCTGGTTCAGACTCCAGCTCTTTGCCCCCTCTTCTTTCCCCTGGCTTCCTTCAAAGTGCACCTTCTGCAGGAGGTCTTTCCTTGCCCATTCCAGCTGCAAATGATCTTCCCTTCCCTCCCCCCCCCCCGCCCCGTGCCTTCCATTTAGTAGTTATATTTTATGTTTATGCCTGATTATTTACACAGTCTCTCCTATTAGAATATAAACTCCTGGGGGACAGGTCTGTTTTGTCTTTCTCTCTTTGCCCAGTGCTCCAAACCGAGCCTAGCACACAAAAAGTGCTCTATGAAAGTTGGTTCACTTGACTCAGAACTCAGCCCATCCCCTCTAGGGAGCCTTCTTGGACCAAAGATTAAGGCGTTGCATATCTGTTTTACTTCTGAACCTTCATGGACCTTGGTTCTCTCTTTTCTCCCTCCTGTTATAATTATTGTGTGTCTCTGGCTTAACACCCAATAAATTGTAAACTCCTGGAGGGCAGGGAGAATTTCCTTCATTTCCCCTCCTCCTCCCTTGTCCATATCCCCCAACCTCCCTAGGCCTGGCTTGTAACCTAGAGGTGTTTACTTAATGTTAATTGAATTGTGTTAGCCCATTTCCACTTTTGAGGACGGAAAGTGAGAAAGGCAGAGAGGTTTTAGCCAGTGGAAGGTGGGCCTCCTTTCATTATCCCCACTTAAAGAGAATTATGTAAGGTAAGAACACTTTTTGATTACAAAGAGCTGTATGTTGTTACTGGGCTGTTAAGCCTTTACTGAGATTCTGGGGTTTACAAGTGAGGAGACTCAGAAAGGGACAGTGATTTGCTGTAGGCTACAGAGCTGAGCTGTTCATCAGACCAATATCCCCAGGCTCCTTAGAGCAAGGGGTAACAAGAATACACACACACACACACACACACACACACACACACACACACACACACACGGCTTTAAAGAAAGTGTTAAGTGTTTTCCTTACCGTTTCTTTTACTATGTGAGGTCAGTAGTACAAGTGCTGTGGACTCAATTTTACAGATGGGTAAACTGAGGCTCAGAGAAAGAAAGTGACATTCTCAGGGTCTTCCAAATCCACATCTCTGTCTCTGAGGCCAGAACTTTCCCATTACATCACAGGTGATCTCTACACTCAGAAAACAGCCTTCTTTTCTGGGTAACTTTCTAGATGGGGGTAGAGTAGATAGAACACCGGACTCTGAATCAGAAGACATGAGTGTGACCATCAAAGAATCATTTCAATTCTCTGGGCTTCAGTTCCCTTATCCATTCAGTAAAATGGAGAATTTAATACTTGGAAGTTAATAAACATTTATTAAACTCTTACTATGTCAGTCACTAAGCATTTCTTTAGCACCTACTGGGTGCCAGTCACCATGCTAGGTGCTGGGGATACAAAGAAAGGTACAAGTCCCTGCCCTCAAGGAGTTCAATGGAGGAGACAACATGTAATCAAGGTAGATAAATGATAAATTGGAGCTAATCAACGGAGGGAAGGCACTTGAATTAGTCAGGAAAGGATTGCTGCAGCTAGGTGGCCAAGTAGATAGAGCAACCTGGTCCTGGAGTCAGGAAGACCTGAGTTCAAATGTGACCTCAGAACTTATTAGCAGTGTGACCCTGGGCAAGTCATTTAACTCTGTTTGCCTCAGTTGCCCACTTCTAAAATGAGCTGCAGTAGGAGATGGCAAACTACTCTAGTGTCTTTGCCAAGAAAACCCCAAATAGGGTCACAAAGAGTTGGACACCACTGAAAAATGACTCAGCAACAAGAAGCTGGAATTTGAGTTAGGACTTAAAGGAAGTCAAGTTGTAGAAATGAGGAGGGAGAGCATTCCAGGCATGGGGGACAGCCAGAGAAAATGCCCAGAGTCAGGAGATGGGGAGTGTTATCCAAGCTACTCAAGCACCAGCAAGGCAGCTGGTGTCACTGTATCACAGAGAACATGGCAGGGGGTTGGGGACTGGGTAGCGGTGGTTATGAAGGACTTTGAACACCAGAGGATTTTATATTTAATCCTGGAGCTATTAGGGAGCCCCTGGAGTTTATTGGGGTAAGAGCTCGATCAGATCTGCCCTTTAAGGTAATTTTTAACAGCTGAGTTGAGGATAGACTGGACTGGATGGACATTGTAAGGAAAGTGTCTTCAAATTTGAAGCACTATAAAACTGAAATTTTTCTAATGATTATTTTTGTTGCCTGTCATCTGTTATCCCAGATGGATAGTAGTTAGCAGGGCCAGCTCCACCTTCTCCCCACCCAACAAAAAAAAAAAGGGAGAAGACAAACTTTGTCTCTGCTCTGCTTCCCAAAGGAGGGGGAAGATGGGGAAGATTTCAGTTCAATATTAGTAAGAACAATTGAAAAATAGAATTTACTCCATATCACTGGTGGTAATTATGTTCAGACAGGGGCTAAATGATCACTTGTTGGGGCAGTTGTAGACCCAGGATGGATGTTTGGACTAACTGTGACCCGTACCTTCCCTTTTAGCTCTGAGATTCTGAAATTCTAGGATCCCTGACTTCTAAGAGTCTCTTGGTCTAAAATTCTGGCATTCTAAGTTTCCCAGACTAAAAGTCCAGCCTTCTGAAATTCTGCATTCTAGAACATGGTTGTCTTTGTTGTTACTTCTTTCAAGGACTCTTTCTTGCTTTTGCCTTAGGCCTGTGAAGCAACTTGTTTGTGGAGAACCTTAGGAGGCAAGGCTCTGCTGCGCTCTATGGAATTCAAAGTTGTTTGGTGGCTTGTTTTGTTTTTAGAGTCAACAAAAAATAAGCCCAGCCTTGGTTTGGGCTTTGTATTGTAGCCCAGCTTCAGTCACTATGTGACTCAAGATCTGCTCTCATGTAGAATCTCAGTTGTGGCAGAAAATAGGCTAGTTGGTGCAATAGATTGCTCCACCCGAACTAAAGAAGACCTGAGTTCAGATTCTGCCTCAGACACTTATTAGCCTTGTGATCCTTTTAGCCTCCGCCCGACTGTCCTTATTTGTAGTATGGGAATCCTAATAGCACCTATCTCCTAGGGTGAATGTGAGGGTCAAATGAAATAACATATGTAAACTCTGCAAACTTTAAAGTGTCGTATAAATATTAACAGCAACTACTACTGCTGCTGCTGCTGCTACTACCACCAACAGTAATCACTACTACTGTGACAACCACTACTACTGCCACCACTACCACTATCACTACTACTACTGTCACTATTTCTACTATTACTACTACTACCACTACCTTGTCTACATAAAGTGTGTCTAAACTAACATTTGGCTCAACTACAAGGTTGTCTCTACTGATTACTGCTCAGTTCTTGCAGCCTAACATTTCTAGGCTCCTTGGAACAGACAGAAAACACTGAGAGTTTCAGTGAAGAGAGGAGTGGAATTTGGATTCAGGAGACCTGGACTCAAATCCTGATCATACTATTCAGTAGCTCTGTTATCTTGTAATAAGGCCCCTTCCAGCTCATATATAAGTAAGGTCCTTGAAAAACAACCCCTCCAGTCCCACCTCCACTTTCCCTCTCCTTTTCCACCCCCCAGCACAAAAGCTGTGCAGCCCCAGACAGCAGGGGTTGGCCCCAGCAGGGTGGGTACCAACCTGATGAGTCAGGCTCCTGTGTGTCTGATGGGGCTCCTCAGAGCCAGGCTGCCCCAGCCAGGCAGAGGCTGATAACAGCTTCATGCCTCTATTCTTTCTCCTTCCTGTTTGGTTGCAAACTGTGAACAGTTTTGGTTTTTTAAAAACTGTTTGTTTCAACTATCTTCTTAGAACCCCATTGCTCATCTGTTGATGAATAAACTGAGGCCCCAGAAAGGAGAAGGGACTTACATGCTCAAGGTCATCCGACAATGCTAGAACTAGAACCCCAATTGCCTTAACTTTTTGCTGCATGCCAACTGTCATCATCATCATAACTTGCATTCATAAGCACTTTATGGTTTATTAAAAAGTCTCATTTATTTCTCATTTCCACCTACCTTTGTTTTCACTCTAACTCTAAAATTACTTTGTATTTACTTATATGTGCACTTATCCCACCCCCACTTCCTGTTGACTATAAGCGCCCTGAAGGCAGGGTCTGTTAACTTTTTGTCTTTGTTTTGTAGCCTAGCTCTGTGTTTCTTATTATCCCCATTTTATATATGAGAAACTGAGGCAGGGCTAGGTTAAGTGACTTGCTTATGGTTGCATAACTAGTGTTTGAGATGAGATGCAAACTAAGCTTTCTTGACTCCAAGTCAGCCCTCTCTGTGCGCCACATTACCCTGGCTCACATGATGCTACTTCTTTTATATTCTGCGAGATGGGGAATCTTTTTCTAGTGGATCTAAAATGACATTGAGTTGGTGGGTGTCTTTTCTGCTTATGTATAGTCTGTTGGGTTCTCAATGGTTGTGGGTTGGGAGGGGATTGGTGAAAAAAGTGTGATGGCCAGGCTGAGAAGGGTTGAGATTTCCAGACACATGGCTGAGAAACCCCTACATTCTAGTCCCATCTGGGGCCCCAGTTTGTTGTGTGACCTTAAACAAATCACTTCCCTGGTCTTGGAATCCTCCTCCGTAGAATGGAACTAACAACATCTTCACTAGTCACTTCCTAAAATTGTCATGAAATTCAGATGATACAGGAAAGCCCATCACAAAGGTCAAAACCTTATTATGTAAGTGTAAGAAATTATATTCATTGTCCTTGTTGTCATTTCCTTCAGTGGGAGAAATAAGGAAAGGGAGAGGACTTTTCTCTACAGTCACATGGAATCTGGAGGGGGGAGGAGTGGCATTGGGAGAGTACCACCCAAAGTTAAGTGGGAACACTTCCATACTGCTGCTGTTGCTGCCACACCCCCTTCTATCCTCGCCTTAGCATTCCCTGCACACACAATAAGGAGACTGTGTATGTGGACACAAACATAACTCACTTATTGAAGGGATCTTGAAATCCAGACTGTCAGAGTTAGAAGAATCCTTACACCCCACACCGTGAGAGTTGGGAGGGACCATAAGATGTAAAATGTTAGCGCACAGAACAGACTTCCAGAGCTAGAAGAAACCTTAGAACACATGTCAGAACTAGGTGGGGTTATAGAACATGGGAAGTAATATCAGAGAATACAGATTGTCAAAACTAAAAGGGATCTTAGAACGTAGACTGTCAGAGCTAAAAGGGTCCTTAAAAACAATCTGAGCAGGAAGGGACCTTAGGAAGCAGACTATAGATCCCAGAGCAGAATGTGAGAGCTGAGAGAGGACAAAGAACCAATGTAGAACACAACACATAGAATGTCTGAGTTGGAAAACACTTAGCATGTCAAACCTGGAAGGAGCTTTAAAATACAGAATGTCAAAGCTGAGTGAGACTAGACATGACCAGAGATCTAGTCTAGTTTGTCTATTCTATTGAGAGGCAAACTGAAGCCCAGACAGTCCAGGTGACCTGTTCAAAGTCTACCCTACCTCATTGTCCAATCAATCAATTAACACTTGACTCAGGGAGACCCAGGTTCAAGTTCCAGCTTTTCCTCTTATTTCACTTTGTCCTGCTAAATTTAGTTCTCCAGGCAGCTAGGTGATGCAGTAGACAGAGCAATGGCTCTGGAGTCAGGAAGACCTGAGGTCCAATCTGGCCTCAGACACTTGTATGACTCTGACCAAGTCATTTAACCCTGTTTCCCTCAGATTCCTCATCTGTAAAATGAGCTAGAGAAGGAAATGGCAAACCATTCCAGTATCTTTGCAAAAAAACACCCCCAAATTCAAATGGGGTCATGAAAAATCAAATACAATTCAATAACAAAGCTATGTAAAGCCAGCTATTTCTACTACGATCCCCCAACTTGGGGAACATAGGGAACATAATCCAGTTAGGGCAAAGTGATGACAAGTGCAAGAGAGAAGGAGATCAGGAAGACCATTTGGGTACAACCTGATTGACAGTAACTAAACCTCAGCATGGATCCCTGGGCTCAGTCCTGTACTTACCCCTGACACATCCTTTTGGTCTTGGGCAGGCCCCTTCCCTTCTGAGCCTGTTTGATCAGCAATCAAATAAGGGAGTTGGACCCAAACACTTCTAGGTTCCCTTGTGTCTCCAACATTCCTCTTCTGGGTTGGTCCAAATGCCTAGGGTTTGGTATCCCTACCCAATCTCTATCCCCTGTGGTTCTCTGCCTGCACCATCTACCTGGCTTTATGGACACTGACCCTGTGTCTTCTTGGCTTACCTCTTTGCCAACTGTCCTGGCCTTTCTGATCCCGGTAGTACCTGGGACTTGCTTTGTGGCCTTGGTCAAGTCACCGATCCTCTCTGGGCCTCAGTTTCCTCACTCGTGAAATTGGACTAGACGGTCTCTAATTTCCCTCCAGTCTCTTACATTTCGTAGGCAGAGATGTAAATTCCTGCAGTGGAGTTTAAAAAAAGCAAGCTCCAAACAAACAACTACTTGACCAGGGAGGCCGAGCTGGAAGAGTTCTTGTGAAAAAGATCTGAGGGTTTTAGTGGACGGCAAGCTTAATATCAGTCAACAGTATGATAAAGAAGAAAAGAAACAAGCATTTATATGGCACCTACTATGTTCTAGGGCAGCGGTTCTCAACCTGTGGGTTATGTTCAATTTGTAACCATGAAAATACATCCTGCATATCAGATATTTACATTATGATTCATAACAGTAGCAAAATCACAGTTATGGAGTGGCAACGAAAATGTTATGGTTGGGGGTCGCCACAACATGAGGAGCTGTATTAAAGGGTCGCGGCATCAGGAAGGTTGAGAACCGCTGTTCTAGGCACTGTGCCAAACACTTTTCAGATCTTATCTCATTTGATCATTTGCAGCAATCCTGGGAGGTAAGTGCTATCATCATCTCCATTTCACAGATGAGAAAATCGAGGCAGACAGAAGTTAAGTGACTTGCCCAGGGTCATACATCTAATAAGTATCTGAGGCCAAATGTGAGTTCAGGTCTTGCTGGCTCCAGTCTCAGGTGCTCTAGACAGCCTGTTTGTCAAATAAAAGATAACTCAGTCTTTGAATACGTAGGTAGAAGGCGAGGCTTCAGAATGAGAAGGGTGATGATAGGCCTAATTCTCTGCTCTGGTCAGACTGCACGTGGAGAATCGCGTTCAGTTCTGGATCCATTTAGGAGAGATTCAGAAAGGGGTAAGTGACCAGGATGCTGACAGACGTGGAGACCGTTCATCCCTGCGGGGATTTGGGAATGACCTTAGCACCTGCTCACTGCGTTCAGAGCTGCTGGAAGAGAGTTCGTCTCTGTTCTGTTCTGAGCAGAGACAACTTGGATCAGCAGTGTGGAGTTAACAAGCGACTGGTTCCAGTTAACATAGGGAAAAGTTACCTGACAATATTAGCTGTTCAAAACAATTAGGGGTGAGGAATTGAGTGGCGGGAAAAGTGAGAGCTCCCTCTGACTGGAAAACTTGAAGTAGAAACCTACTGATCACTCATTGGAGATATTATTATACCATCTCTGCACCTTTGCCTTGTCTGTACCCCTTGCCTGGAACACCCTTCCTCCTCACATTGCACTATTGGAAACCCTAGTTTCCTTTAAGACAACTTAAATATCTCTTCCTCCAGGAGGCCTTTCCCCAGTTCCCCTAGTAGCTAGCCCTTTTCCATCCAAGTCACCCTTTATCTGTATTTGTCTACTCTGCATTACCAATTTACATATGACATCTGTTGTTCACTTGTGTCTGACTCTTCATGACCTTGTGGACCATAACACACCAATATTGTCTATGGGATTTTCTTGGTAAAGATACTGGAGTGGTTCGCCATTTCCTTCTCCAGTGGGTTAAGGCAAATAGATGTAAGTGATTTGTGCAGGATCACACAGCTAATATGCCTGGGGTCAGATTTGAACTCAGGTCTTCCTGACTCCAGGAACTCTATCCACTGAGCCACCTGCCTTATATACATATGTGTGTATGCATAAATATATATGTGTGCATACACATACATATTAGAATATAAACTTTCTGAAGGCAGGTGCTGTTTTGACTTTCTTTGTGTCTTCAGCACTTAGCACAGTTCCAGGCACACAGTAGGCACTTAATGAATGCTTGCCGATGGATTGATTGATGGTTTGGTCAGGTGTCAGGGTATACAGTCTGAGGACTCTTTGAAGTTATCTGTACTTTAGCTCAATAACATTCTGTGCTCCTAAGTCCTGTCCAGCTTTGCCCCAAACAGTGCAATATAATGTCACTGGGCCTCAACTATCCCATCTACCCCTAAGGCATGGGGGTTGGGAGCTGGAGAGGGGTCTTCCTGAGGTTGACTAAGGCTGAGAAAATAGCCCAGGGTAAGCAAAAGGCAGGGCTGCCCTTGGTTCATACAATGCCAGGGCACTTAACTCTTGCCTTGACAATGGGACTTCCTGACTAACCTCAGCCAGGGAGCTGCCCAAACAATGGGGAAGAACCCAAGTTTCAAAGGCCAAGGAGCCTTTATATAATAGGTCCCCAGAGAGAGGAAGTGAGAGGAGGGATGCTGTTGGGGGGAGAGCAGGGCCAGGGAGGGCTGCAGGAACTCATATGGGGAAAGAAAACTTCTTGGGGCCTGTACAAGGGGTACACTCCTGGATTCAAGCACATGAGATGAAGGGGCTCCCACTTAAGGCCCCTGTAGAAGGAGAGAATGTAAGAAGGGCCAGGGAGGGGATATTAGCTGCTCCGATGCCAGCTTCTGTTGAGTTAACTCTTTGCCTCATATATCTAGCCATAAGTTTGAAGATGGCTTTGTCTGGGAAGCCCAGAGAACATTCAGACTCAGGTTGGGATAGGAGCATCATTCTCTATTACTCTGTGGTTTGGCATTCATCCAACCAGCCACAGAAGGTCAGATTTGAGAGGGACCACAGAGCATTTGGAAGGGACTGAGGAAGATGGGGCAACTGTGAGCCAAGCAAAGCACCAGGGAGAGACAGGAGACAGCATGTACCAGGCAAGCCAAACCTCTGTCATCCCCTTGACCACTACCTCTCCTCACACCTGGAAATAGCCCAGGACCCTGAATCCAACAGGCTTGGGAATATCAAGCCCCAGACCATCAGCCCTTCTACTTTCAGCCCAGGTCCCATGGTCATCATTGAGAGGAACGGTCACTGTGAAGGGACCCACCTTCCCTGACACCACCAAAACCAATTGCTGAGCAACTCCCACTGAAGGCTAGGTAAGCCTCAGAGCCCAGAAGGCAGATCACCTTCCGAATTACAGGCCCTGTACCTAGCTCAGCCCTAATTGCCAGTATCCCAGAAGCCAATCCAAGAGAGACGTTTTCTGGCCATTGCTTCTGTAACCGTGGTGACTGAAGGATCCAGAAAAGAGAGTTTTCCCCCCCTCAAATCCTCAGCCCCATCACGTACCTCAGCATCAGAAATAGGTGATTTTGTCAGTGGAATTGCTGTTACAGAAGATGCATCACCTTCTCCTTTACTGACACTCACCTAGGCCCTTTACTTGATTTGCAGCTGAAATCTCCTACATGTGTTGTCTCCTCTGATTAGAACATAGGACAGCTAAGTGGTGTAGTGGATAGAGGGCTGGGCCTGGATTCAGGAAGACCTGAGTTCAAATTTGTCCTCAGAAACTTCCTAGCTGTATGACCCTGGGCAAGTCACTTAACCCTGTTCATCTCGGTCTTCTCACCTGTAAAATGGCCTGGAGAAGGAAATGGCAAATGGCTCCAGTATGTTTGCCAAGAAAACCTCCAAAGGGGTCACGAAGAGTTGAATACAACTGACAATGACTGAACAGCAACAAATTAGAACACGAGCTCCTTGAGAGCAGGGACTGTTTGCTTTTCTCTATGTGCTTTGTATACAGTAAGCACCAAATAAATGCTTTGTCATTAATTTGTGAAAGGGGACATTAGAGCTGGACAGGACGTTAGAACACAGAATGTTAGTGCTGAGATGAACCTTCATGCACAGGCTGTCGGAGCTGGGAGGAAAGGTAGGAGAGCCAGTCCAGGCAGCTTCCAAGACTGAAGATAGTCCCCAAATATATCTATATATATATGTACATATCATGGATCCTTTGTTATTGTTTTTCAGCTGAGTCACGACCAATTCTTCATGACCTCATTTGAGGTTTCCTTGGCAAAGACATTGGAGTGGTTCGCCATTTCCTTCTCCAGTTCATTTTACAGATGCCAAAATTGAGGCAAACAGGGTTAAGTGACTTGCCCAGGGTCACACAGCTAGTAAGTGTCTGAGGCCAGATTTGAACTCACAAAGAGGAGTCTGCATAACTCCAGTCCAGTGCTATACTACTGTGCTACCTGGCTGCCCCATGGACCCTTTTGTAGCACTTCTTAAACTGTGGGTCTGAACCCACGTGGAGTTATAAGAAAAAAATTGGCAACAATGAAAGGTTTCTGAGTGCACAATGACCAGAAATTAATTAGAAACTAAACCTGTAATGAATCCGAGGTGTTTTTCACCTGTATGGGGCATCTGCAATTTTACTGCAGCCTTGGTTCTAAGCACAAAGCATGTGCACTTTGTGCTGTGCATGCCCTCAGGCCATACATCCCCAAGAAGCCCTGATTTGGGGGACTATATTTTGGGGGTCAAACAACCCTTTCACAGGGGTCAAAGGGGTCCCCTAAAACCAATGGAAAACACATATTTCCGATGGTTTTAGGAACCGAGACACCACCCCTCTATCCATTTCCAGGAGAGTCCGCCCACATGCAGTTACCCCCACATACGAGTATTAAAGGGTAGCAACATTGGGAAGGTTGAGAACCACAGGCTTTAGACCATAGTGTAGCCTGTGGTCTATGTGAGCAGTAATTCTGGTCCCTAGTGATTTGACAGGACAAATGACTTAACCTTGCTAAGCCCCCCCTCCCAACTCTAAAAATGAAGTACTTGAACCAGGTGGTCTTTGAGGTCCCATCCTGGTCTGTGATCCCACCAAGCTTTGTCACTGCTTCTAATCTAAAGTGACTGCTCAGGGCTCGGCTAATATGTCAGGAGATTAATCTTTAGTAATACATTTACAAGCAAGAGACCGTGATGCCCTAAAGGAGGGAGGACTAGTGTTGGAGACCAGGCAGACCAGGGTACAAGGGCTGCTACTGACACTAGTTGTGTGACCCTTGATGAGGCATCAAAACTTTTAGTCTCACAGGTAATTCTGAGCCCATAAATTGTAGAACAGTTATTAATAAATAAATTAATGCCCTAAGGGCAGCTAAGTGGTATAAAGTAGGTAGAGCCCTGGGTCTGGAGTCAGGAAGACCTGAGTTCTAACATGACCTCAGATAGCTACTAACTGTATGACCCTGGGTAAGTCATTTAACTTCTGCTTCAGTTTTCTCAACAGCAAGATGGGGATAATATTAGCATCTATGGGTTGCTATAAGGATCAAATGAGATAATATTCAGCAAATGCTTAGGGTTGTGCCTGGCATGTATTAGGTGCTTTATAAATGTTTATGCCCTTTCTTTTTGTTCCCCTTCCCTGCCTCTGATCTGAAATCCCAAATGGAGTTTCCCACACCAGTGAAATCATAGGTCCCACTTCCCCTCCAAAATAGTGACATTCAGAGAAGAAGGGAATTTAGGTGAAGGAAGGACAAGGATAAGAGAATGATAAATGGTATTTCTCAAGCCTGGAGAAATTCACTTCTTCCGGGAAGGCTTTCCTGACGGACTTCACCCATTCTGATTGCTTCTTTGTTCCAGACCCCTTGGTATTCCCCTCTGAATTCTAAACTTCACCCTCATGAGTTTGTTCCTAAAATGCAACGTCCGTCTTTGGAATGAGTTCTTGAATTCAGAGACCGTTTCTTAATCATCTTTGTCTCTCTCCAAAGGCTGAGCACACGGTCTTATATATAGTAGGTTCATGGAATCCCAACGGTCAGCTGGTCCTCCTCCATCCAGAGACATGAAGTGGCTTCCCTAAGGCCACGTAGTATGGCCTGGGCATGGGAGTGGCAAAGACTGCTGAGTAGCAGAGGCCATAACTCCTGCTACATGTCTGGAGCAGCCCAGGACACAAGGACCAGCATATAATAAATAGTAGGTGCTTAATAGATGCTGGTGGAACGGTGAGTGAAGAGATGAATTACTGCCATATTTATGCTCGTTACTCCAAATGCCTTTCACCAAACTTTTATGAAGCAGGTGACCTAGGTGGGAATCCTGGCTTTGCCACTTAATGTTTAGGTAGCCTTGGGACGATCATTTAAGTTCTCTGGTCCTCAGTTTCTTCATCTGTAAATGAAGGGGCCGGACTAGCTGACCTTTGGGGCTCTGTGTTGCTGTTCAGTTGTTTTCAGTCGTGCCTGACTCTTTGTGATGTCACTTGGGGTTTTTGTTTTTTGGCAGAGATACTGGAGCAATTTGCCATTTCCTTCTCCAGATCATTTTACAGATAAATAAAGCAAGGGAAATGGGGTAAAGTGACTTGCCCAGGGTCATACAGCTAGTAAGTGGCCAAGGCTGGATTTGAACTCAGAAAGATGAGTTTTTCTGATTATAGGCCTTGTACTCTATTCATTGCATCCTGTGGCTGCTGTGACCCTACTCTATACAGTCTTGTGCTCAGCTTCTGGAGAGGTACAAAGGTAAATAAGAAAAGATCTCGGACTTCAAAAGCATAACTTATTCTGGGGGCAGGGAAGCTGCAGCCTTGAGGCCACATGTGACCCTCTAGGTCCTCAAATGCAGCCCTTTGACTGACTGTTCAGAGAACAAATCCCCTTAATAAAAGGATTTGTTCTGTAAAACTCGGACTCGGTCAAAAGGCCAAACCCAAGGACCTAGAATAGACTCTCTTCTAATGTATTGACCCACTGTGACCTTAGACAGGTCACTTTCTAGTTGTCAGATCTGTTTCTTGCCTTGTACCATGAATGGGATGAGCCACAAAGGTGACTCTTCCAAGTCTCACAGTGTGTGTTCTAAGTGCCCCTCCCCAGCTCTGGCATTCTGTATTCAAAGCCCCCCCTTCCCACATCTGGCATTCTGTATTCTAAGCCCTGCTTCCCAGCTCTGATAATATTTAATCTGAGTCTATGATGTGGTTGACATTCTGAGCACAGGCAATTGGGAGGATGGTACAAATAGATTATTACATGCTTTCTCTAAAATCTGTTGATGCATCTCATTCCTTTCCTATCCCTGTCCAGAGCCATGAACCTGTGGGTCTTGCTTCTCCTGGTTGTGGTGAACCTTGGACGAGCCACCTACAGGCCCTTGGAAAAACCTCCCTGTGATATGGTAAGAAAGTCCCTTTGAGAGAGAAGACATTCCTGAATTGAGAGGCAAGGGTCAACTTTGTGAATGGGAACAAGAGGGGCTTCACTCAGGACACTTCCACTCCCCCATCCCTGGAAATATCCAAACAGACTGGATGGTCCCTTGTTAATGACATAACTAGTCAGATTTCATGCTTCAGGTAAGGGTTAGACAAGATGACTTCTGAGGTCTCCAGCTCTGTGATTCTAGATAGGGAATGAAAATATTCTCTTTATTTGATAGATTGGGAACTGAGGCTCAAAAAGGTTAAGCAATTGACTTTTGGTGGCAACTAATCATTGGGAGAGCCAGGTCTGGGATCCCATTTCTCTGATTCCTAGGCTAGTAAGTTCAATCTATAGATAGCAAAGTGTATCTGCTGTAAATATAGAGAATTCTGTGGGGCTGTATGCAAGCATCAAAGATTAGTGAGGTAAGCAGTTCCTTTCCCCAAGTGGGAACAAATGCTTTCCCTTTCTTCTGCCTTGCAGACTATCTAAACACAAATGTCTGAAACCCAAGGTCTCACAAATACCTCCTCATGGGGTTGACCACTTTATTTATTTCACTTACCCCAAGTCATAGACAACTTAAAATTCACTTAATTCTATACTTTTTAAAGTATAATATTCCTTTTGCCCCACTCTACTCAGTGACACTTCTGGGCTGGATCCCCAGAGGGCAGCAACCTTTCCCACAGGTTCTAGGGGTATCCTGTGGGACTATACTCCAAAAACCATAGCTTAGAAGTCCCCACAAGTGTGTTTCCTAGTAACATTTAGCCAGTAAACACAATTACTTCAAAGCAAAAGTATTTAAAAGATGGCATGGTAAGAAAAGTAGCTACAAACCCCCATAAAACCCAAGTATATGTTCTTCCACAAGTACACACAGCCTCTATAAGAAGACTGAGTACAAACTTGGTGTACACGGAATGAGGCATCCATGTAGGGGTCCTGTGTTCATAATCATTAAGTGCTTATTATACGCCAGGTACTTCGGGAAGCACAGAGAATGCAGGAACACAAGTACAAGTAGACAAATGATGGTTCCTGCCCTCAAGGTGCTTTCATTCCAGTGAAGGAAGACAACCCATAAAAGGGAGCAGGTTGGGGCTGGGAGGTGGGGAGGGAGGGCAGGAGGAGAAGGTGCCCTGTAGGAACATGGTATAGAAAATCTAGAGAGTCAGAAGCGGATTGTACAGAAAAGGAATGAAGATGAAGCCCAACCAATCAGAGAAAGGGGCCATGGGAGCGGAGTGGGTTTTCTCTCCTAACGGAGTCCTTCCAAAGGTCTTAATGGGTACATCATTTCAGTTGGTCCAGATGGGAAGATCCCCTATGTAGCTCAGTTCTTGATTGCCAGAGCTAACTGTCTCTTGAATCCACATTCAGCTCTCTTCTCTACTGCCAGAGATCATGCTTTTGTAAGTTATTTCCTCCCTTGAGTGACTGCCACTCAGTATTTGTATATATACATATATATACACATATACAAATATACATATATAATACACACGTATATGATGCGTGCATATGTGTATGTACATCTAATACACACATATAGTGATGCATACACATTTGTTATATACATACATGTTTGCTTATATTCACATATATTATAATACAGACATGTTTATGTATATTTATACAGAAACATATAAATATCTACATTTATCTAGAAAATCTGTTTCTTTGCTTCCTCAGTTGTGCTCCAAATTCTCCAGCAGCTGAAAATGGTGTCTCCCTCTAGACAAGTAGCTCTGATACTAGGATCTATGGCCAGTAAGATGGGGAAGAAAGGCAAATCCTGTTCTCTCCCACGGGTCATACTCTACAATTGCTCTGATCCTGGGCTGCCTTATACTCTCCAGCTGCTCTAAACTCCCCAACTCCTGAACACTTTCACTATTTCCACTGGCTCAGGCTTAGGTACTTAAAGGCCTCTAGGCTGTAGCAAATTTTCTAGGTGTGAAAACCTAAGAAGAGATCCCGAAGTATTAATCAGTTGGTCAACAAGCATTTTTAGAGCAGCTAGGTGGCGCAGTGAATAGAGCATGGGCCATAGAATCAGGAGGACCTGGGTTCAAATCCAGCCTTAGACACTTAACACTAACTTGCCCTGTGACCTTGGACAAGTCATTTAAACCCAATTGCCCCTCCAAAGAGCAAAAAAAAAAAAAAATTAAACAAGCATTTTAATACCTTGTTAGCATATTAACACTTATTAATATTAATCACCTGTGATTACATCTTGGACTACATCAGCTGAGGTGGGGAGGGAGGACCCCTTGCTTTACATAAGTCACACTTTATGGCCACTCTTCAGAAAAATCTTCCTATTTGCAGATAGGTACAAATCTCTTATTGTTCGGCTGTTTTCAGTCATGTCTGACTCTTCATGACTCCATTTGGGGTTTTCTTGGCAAAGATACTGGAGCGGTTTGACATTTCCTTCAGTTTATTTTACAGATGAGGAAACTGAGGGTTGAGTGACTTACCTAGGGTCACCCAGTCAGTAAGTTTCTGGGGCCAGATTTGATCTCACAAAGACTAGTCTTCCTGATCCCAGACCCGGCGCTCTATCCACCGCACCACAACCACGTCTGGGAGTGACCAAAGTGCTTTTGCCCCAGATGAAGAACAGTTTGCTGGTTATAGCTACGTGGAACATTAAAAAGCCGGAGGTGGCCTGTATTCCAGTGCATATAGATGACAGAGCTGGGTTTGGGAATCCAGGCCCCTTAAGACCCAATGTGCTATTGTGGCATATTCGGCTTCTCCAATACCTTCTATCCTTTTGGAGTCATCCCAAACTTAGCCTTCACCCTGGTCGCAGAGCTCTGCTCCTGGCCCAGACTGAGCTGAGGCTGGCCATGGACATACAACAATAGTAACGGTGGTGGCTAGATTCACACTGTCCCTACTATGTGCCAGACACGGGACCAGGCATTTTACTAATACTGTCTCTTTTGAGCCTCACAACAAACCTGGGAGGCAGATGCTATTATTATCCCAGTTTGAGGAAATGATGATGAAACTTAGGGCAGAGTCATACAGCTAGTACATATCTGAGGCTGTATCTGAATTCAAGTCCCCCTGACTCTGGGCCATCTGGGTATGGATGGAGTGCAGTGTTTGGAGTCAAGAAGACTCATCTTCCTGAGTTCAAATCTGACCTCAGACACTTACAAGCCGTGTGACCCTGGGCAAGTCACTTAACTCAATTTCTTCATCTGTAAAATGAACTGGAGAAGGAAATGGCAAACCTCTCCAGTATTTGCCACAAGAAAACCCCAAATGAAGTCAGGAAAAGTTGGACATGACTGAACAACAAAGACATTTCCTGACTCTAGGTCCAGCACTTTGTCCACCTAGCTTCTTCTAGAAAATAGAAGTCTTCTTGGAAGAGGTGGACTTTAAACTTGGGTAGAGTTTGGAGAGGAAGAGAAGTATGGGGGTTCCATGGGGGAGGGGGAGCAACAATGCGAGTTAAGTCTTAGAAAAAGGAATAAAAAGAGCATCTAATTCTCATGTTCAGAATTTAGAGTTGGGCAGGACCTGAGGACGTGGAATGTCATTTAGTCCAATATCCTTACTTTACCCAGAAGGAAACTGAGGCATACAGGGGGCCACATAGCTATTAGGCAACAGACTTAGAACTTCAATTCAACAGATATTTATTAAGCAAAATGTGTGTGCCCTCTGCTCAGACTAGGGATAGAAGGACGAAAGCCAATATAGTTCCTCTCTGCACGGAACTTACTCTCTACTCATGAAATATTTGGTTTGGTGCTCTTACCTCTGACCTGGAAACATTCTGAGGAGAGGGAGCGTCCAGCCTGGCCTGAAGAGAGGGGAGGCATTGGGGGAAACTGAAGAGAAGGTTGGAAAGGTCTGATGGGGGCAAATTAGGGAGGATCTTAAATGCCAGATCCAGGAACCTGGACTTAACACCCCAAATCCTCCATCAGAGAGGAGGAAGGTCTCAAAGGTTATATTCTTAATATTGATTCCTTCTGAACAAGTTCTATGTTAATTCTAAATTCAAGCAGACATCACTGATATTGGGAAACTTTGTTAGGTTTAATTACTAAGAAGTAAGATGTCTGAGTAGTCAAGGTGTTCTCCCCAAAACTATTTTCTTTCAACTCTTGGGGTTTTTTGTTTGTTTTTGCTTTTTTTGGAGGGGGGAAGGAAGGGCAATTGAGGTTAAGTGACTTGCCCAAGGTCTCACTGCCAGCAAGTGTTAAGTGTGTGAGGCTGGATTTGAACTCAGTGTCTCCTGACTCCAGGACCGGTGCTCTATTCACTGCACCATCTAGGCATCCTCCTTCAACTTTTGTTAAAAACTTTTCTCAATTTTTCAGTCAAGAAACCTGGGTTTGAGTTTTGGCTCTCCCACTGCCTCAATGTGTGACCTTGGACAAGTCACTTTTCTTCTCTCAGCCTTGGTTTCCTCCTTTCTTCATTGAAGTGGTTGGATTAGATGGTCTGGAAGGTTCATTCCCACACTGACATTCTGTATTCTGTGTTCTCTGTTCTGAAAGCTCGTCCAGCCAATATCGTGTGCCTCCAAGCCTGTGTGACAGGAGGTAGCGGGGCAGTGGATGGAGCCCAGAATTAGGAATCAGGAACCCTGGGCTTCAGCGAGGCTTCTGACTGCCCTAAACAAACGTCCACGAGCCCTTTCTCCCCTCTGGACATCATTTTCTCCTGTAAAATAAGGGGATTGAACTTCATGCGCCTTGTCAGCCCCAAACCATAAAACAGAGTTCTACAGTTTTAATCATATTATGAAAGCAGTAATCCCAGCCAGGGGCTCACTAGAGCCAGTGATGAGAAGCCACTATTAAATATTCACTGTGAGCATTTACACACGGGAAGTCAGCCAACACTCTGAATCAGGACACGATTTATTGTTATTTTGATTATCTAGACTTAAGTAGATGGCTAGGTGGCTCCGTGGACAGGGCACTGCGCCTGGAGTCAGAAAGACTCCTCTTCCTGAGTTCAAATCTGACCTGAGACATTTATTGGCCGCGTTACCCTGGGTAAGTCACTTAGCTCTGTTTGCCTCATTTTCCTCATTTGTCAAATGAGCTAGAGAAGGAAATGGCAAACCACTCCAGTATCTCTGCCAAAGAAAACCCCAAATGGGGTTGTGAAGAGTCAGACATGGCTGCACAACAAAAGCTTAAAGTAATAGAGGAAATTTTAATAAGGCAGATTAAATTTATAAATGTGTCATGGTTGTGTGTGTGCGTGTATATATATATATATATATATATATATATATATATATATATTCCCCTAGCAAACTGGCTGTTAAACATTTACCAGCATCTCATCGATCCCAGTCTTTATTTCCATAGCACTTTAATATAATAATATTATATTATAATATAATAATAATAATAACAGAGGGGTATCCTCACAACCCTGAACGATATGAAATGAGCTCCCATTTTATAGGTAAAGAAACCCATGCTTAGGGAGATCATCTGTAGTGTGTAGTCACACAGCTGGGAAACCTTCAGACTAAGACTAGAACGTGCATGCTCTAAACTCTTGCCTCTGATCATCAGGACTTGTGTCATCTTGGACCAGTCATTTGATCTGTGGGTCTCAGCTCCCTCATTGGTAAAATTAGAGGGTTAGATTGAAGGACGTCTGAGGGTCCTTTCAGGTCCAAATCCAGGATCCCACAACTGGGACTGATGTTCGTTCCCCTGCGTTGTACTGTCTTTAGGAAGATGGAGCTTATACCCTTTTGTGGAGTAAGGGGGAGGCAGGAGATCACAGAGGGAAAGGTCGGGTAGATAGTGAGAGATTTGAACCCAGGCCCTCCAACTCCAAATCCAGCGCTCTTTCCGTGGTGATGATATGCTCTATCCTACGGCCAGCTAGGAAGGAGGCGGCTGCATGCATTCGGCCATGTGGAAACGATGACCCAGCTTAGTTTATCAACACAGGCCCCAAAGGCTGAGTGCTGGGCCAAGCCTTGACAGTGGTAGAGGCCAGAGCCCCAGGGCGGGCGTGATGGCCCATCTGGCCATGCTGCCTCATATGGTTCCAATGTTCCTTCGTCTTTGACAGCCCAGGCCAGAAGCCCCTGACTCAGAAGCATGTGGAGCAGCTGTAGCAGGAGAGCCACAGCTCTGGCCTCCTTTCTCCACCAAGCCCTTCCCCATTACTAGCTGCCTGCTCCCACACATCCTGTTTCTTAAAGCCACAGATTCCTCTCTTCCTACTTTTCAGTCATGAGATATCCCTTCTCCCACACCCAAGATGCACATGGGATCATCAGATATAGAGTTGTAAAGATCTCAGCCTACCATTTCTGGGCTTCCCTTCATGCCCACCTGTAGTCTCAGGGCAGCTAGGTGGTGCAGTGGTTAGACTCCTGGCCCTGGAGTCAGGAAGACCTGAGTCCGCTGGATCCCTTAGACACTTGCTAGCTGTGTGACCTTGAGCAAGTCACTTAACCCCAATTATTTAGAAAAAAAAAGTTCTTTCTCCTTATTTCCTCCTCTTTCTTCAAGGCTCAGCCCAAGTGCTGCCTCTTCCATAAAGCCTTCCCTTACCACCACCACCTGTATTGAAAGTATATTCTTCAGTCACCCTGTACCTCATGCCATCAGCATGCATGCAGCTGTAAGCAACTTGAGGACAGGGACTAGGTCACTTTTTATGTTTATATCCCAAGTGTCTAGCCCAGCTACCTCTATATGGAAGGCAGTCAGTAGATGTTTCATGAAATGATTCCACTGCTCCAATCCCTTCTTTTTGTTGTTATTGTTTCCTTGTTTCAGTTGTGTCCGACTCTCCGTGAACCCCTTGGGTTTTCTTGGCAGACAATGGAGTGGTTTGGCCATTTCCTTCTCCAGCTCATTTTATGGAGGAGGGCACAGAGGCAAACAGGTTTAAGTGACTTGCCCAGGGTCACACAGCTAGCAAGTGTCTGAGGTCAGATTTGACCTCAGGTCTTCCTGACTCCAGGTCCAGCATTCTATCCACTGTACCACCCAGCTGCCAATTGTTAATACTAGCTCTCATTTATTTAAAATTTTAAAGTTTACAATCCAATAACCGTTTATTAAGCACCTATGATGTAAGAGCTGGGAATACAGTTAATAAAAACAAAATAGACAGTCCCTACTCTACAATTGAAAAGGTGAGACAGGACCGGGAAGGGGGAGGGACTGGACAGCAGGGACCCTGGCTTTGGGGCATCTTGTTCCAAGGAGCTGAAGCCAGGTAGGGCAGCAGATGGAAGGCCAGAGTCCAGCTACTGTCCTCTCTAAAGGAAAGCATGGAGAGGAATTTGGTACGCCCCCCCTCCCAAGGGGGCAGATTCAATTAAGGTGATGAGATCAGAGGTAATGGGCTTAACCTGGGAAGGGAAAGCCAAGCTCCTTGGAGTCCAAAGTGGTGGAAGGTGCCGTTTGCCGACTGTCTTTCAAAGAGCACATCTTCTCATTTGATTCTCACAGCAGTAGGAGTTGTTACTATGCTGGTTTGATAGATGAGGAAGCTGAGGTTGATTTACCAAGCTGGTAAGTATCCAAGGTGGAATTCCCTCCCAAGTCTTCTCAATTCCAAGACCAACGTTCCATTCGCTAGAAGACACTGCCTCCTTAGTCCAGAGAGAGGTCATACAGCTTGCCCAATTTATTGATGAGGAAACTGAGGCTTAAGTCTGCTATTAAGGATTTATGAAGTGCTTGCTATGTGTCAGGCACTGTTCTAGGTGGTGGGGCAAGTATGAAAAACAGTTCCTCAGGCTGAGATGAAGTGACTTGCCTAGGGTCACACAGCCCGTAACAGATGGGATTTGAACCCTGACCCTCTAACGCCAGACCCGGTGTACCTCTTGCTATGCTATAGTGCCTTGTCTTAGATCTTAGTAAGAATCCTAGCCTCCCTTGGCTCCCATTTTTGGCCTAGATGCAGGAGACAGGATAAGGGCCAAGTCAAAAATCCTCTTCCTTTTGAAAAAGAAAGTTACAGTTTGAGCCTTTCCATAGTGGCTGGGCCAGGAGCAGAGGAAAAGGGTCCCAGGGAAGGAAGACAATCATTCCTTTCCTGTTGATCCACCCGGCCTCCACCGTCACTTCCTGAAGTTTACCACACGCAGCAGTCAGCCCTATAAATAGATTTCCTGGAAGCCACCCCTGGGCTTTTCACTGGATCCCCAGCAGAGCAGGGACCACCTGCTGGAATGGCAGTTGGCCTTCCTATTCACTGCAGCCTCCTCTACTCTGCTCTGGACCTCAGAGGCAGAAACACAGAAGCAGAGACAGGAGTAACAGGAACCCTGAATGGGGAGCCAGAGGGCCTGGGCTTGGCTCCTGGCTCTGCCCAGCTGTGAGCAAAACACTTGTCCTCTCTTGGACTCAGTGTCATCATCCACATAATGAAGGTGCTCATGCTTGCTTTCCAAGGCCCCTGCCAGCTCTAGACAGTGTCCTAAATTCTATGAGTCCTAGGCCCAAACTAACCCTCAGGAAGTAAGCTTGCTTCTGGTGAGCTCTCAAAAACTCTGGCTGGCCACTGGCTTGTGCATAAAGCTCAGGGTACTTTTCTCAGCTATAAATAAGGAACTCAGGCTCTCTATCCACATCTCTGAGAGTGTCAGGGTCAAACCTAAACAGACTACATGGAATGAGAGGCAGCATTGGGCTGTGGAGTGGCAAGAGAGCTTTGCTTCAACTCAGGTGACGCCTGAGCATATCTTGTTTCTGACACTGGTTGAAAACTCTGACCTTCAGTCTTACCTGTGAAATGGGTATAATAATGCCTCTAGCTCTTATCTCAGAGTAATTTGGAAGCTAAAATATGTTAATGATATGTTATATTAATGCTATGTTAAGAAAAAGTGTTTTGCAAACCTTCAAGGGCACTAGAAATGTTAGTGGTTATTACAAGGGGGTGATGCAGTGTTGTGGAAAAATTGCTGGGTCTGGAGTCAGAAGACTATGTTTGAGTCCCACTAGTGTGACCTTAGGCAGATTATTTCACTGCTCCGTGTCTCCAGGCAACGTTCTAAGGCTACAAATTACAGATGATCGTCAATCTTCATCAATTGGAGGAGAGGGTTCCACATTGGGAGTTCTCCTACATTGGTAAAATCTAGACCTAGACCAAAACCAAAATAATTTACTGCTTGACTTCCCAAGGTTATTGGGAGGGAAGTGTTTTGCTAACCTAATGTGAACTATTAGATGTTGTGAGGACCAATGAGATAATATATGTGAAGTATAAATGCTGCCTTAAAACCTTATCTAAATGATGGCTAGTTAGCTATACTGGTGGTGGTGGTGGTAGTAGTAATGATGGTGGTGGCAGTGGTGGTAGTAATAGTAGTAGTAGTAGTAGTAGTAGTAGTAGTAGTAGTAGTAGTGGTGGTGGTGGTAGTAGTGATGGTGGTGGCAGTGGTAGTAGTAGTAGTAGTGATGGTAGTGGTGATGGTAGCAGTAGTAGTGGTAATGGTGGTAGCACTGGTAGATGTAGTGATGGTGGTGGTGACAGTGGTAGTGGTGGTGATAGTAGTAGTAGCAGTGATGGTGGTCGCAGTAGTGGGTAGTGATGGTGATAGTGATGGTAGTAGTGGAAATGGTGGTGGTAATATTGGTAGCAGTGATGGTGGTGGTAGCAGTAGTGGTGGTGGTGGTGGTGGTAGTAGTAGTAATAATGGTAGAGTGGTGGTGGTGGTGGTAGAAGTAGCAGCAAGGTGGCACCCTAGATAGACTACTACTCCTGAAGTCAGGCATTCAGATCTGGCCTCAGACACTTACCAGCTCTGTGACCCTGGGAAAGTCTCTCAGCCTCTGTCTGCCTCAATCTTCTCATCTATAAAAATAAGAAGAATGATAGTACCTCCTCTGAAGACTATCGTGATGATCAAATGAGGTGAGAATTGTACAGCCCTCAGCGTGCAGTGTGCACTCCGTAGCTGTGAGCTCTTATGGTTGTAGGAGCAGGAGCATCAGGAACAGTCCCCGTTCTCCTGGCCCTAAAAGTGTAGTGAGCACTGTGCCCCCAGCAGTCCTGTGAGGGAGGGAGTGCCTGGCCAGCCTCCCTTTCTGCAGCTCCTCTGTCTTAGCCAATGCCTGAGCCTGTAAAAGCCAAGATCTCAACAAGCAGATGCTGCTATGGCCTCTAGTTCCTATAGAATCAGATTAAAATACAAGTGGGAAATGTTTAACAAAGTAAGTCACAAATACAGTAGAATACAGATAATGTTCATTTGTGGTTTTCTAAGTCAAGACTTGGTTCAGGTTTCTAGTTGAGTTTGACACCCCAGCTGTAAAGAAAAACTTCAGGCCTTGACTTCTATGTACATTATTGACCTATAATTTTTGAGAAAAAAAAAAGACCCAAAACTTTACCTTGCCTCAGAATTTACATCAGAATACATGTAATCATAGAATCAAAATGTCTTTTTAATTCATGGTTTAAGAGATATCGGGAAAAGAAAAAAGAAATGTGGGACTGAAGAAGGTAGGAGAGAGCAGGCCATAGCTGATGGATGGGCCATGTGCGCCCCTGGTAATGCCTTCATTAAGGAGAGAAGAAGGAAGGGAGGCTCACAGGGAGGGGAGGGGTCCCCTGGACAAGGTGCATAAGAGTCACCTAGGATGAGCAAGCTTGGAGGGTGTGAGAGCTGTTCTGATAGAGGGAGTATCAATGCTAATGAAGTCAGATCCAGTGGAGAATTGCAGTCCTTTAAACTCAACAGAAAGGTTTTGGCACTGAGCTTGGTCACGTGTACGTGTGTGTGTGTGTGTGTGTGTGTGTTTGTTTGTGCTTGTGCTACAGGCTCACTTGTTTATTATGTGAAACATATGAGAAATTAGAGGCCTGCATCTGGAGGCAGAGGTCCTGGAGTCCTAACCCTCGTACTGACTGGCTGCACCAGATGGTGAGAAGCCTGCACATCATCCCCATGTGAGCCAAGAATGGGGATGTTTAGCCAGGAGGAAAGAAGACATGGGTTGGGCAGGCATGCTGGCAAAGAGGGCTCGTGTAGATGGTTGGTTGGGATGGTTTGGCTTTGTTCTTCATGGTCCCAGAGGGCAGGGGGGAAGAAGTTTTGGAGGGTCTCTCTAAAGGTGGAATGGACTGCCCGGAAGACAGTTGGGTCCCCCCCTCCCTGGAGGTCTTCAAGCAAAGTCTGAATGGTTTTTAAATGGGAAAATGACATTGGCAGACCTGCACATTAAGGTAGAAAGGGGAAGGGAATAAGCATTTATATAACACCTACTATGTGATGGGCCCTCATCCTCACAACAACCCTGGGAGGTAGGTGATATTATTATCATCCCCATTTTTACAGATGAGGAAACTGAGGCAGATATAGCTTACATGACTTACCCAGGGTCACACAGCTTGTAAATGATTGAAAACAGACTGGAACTCAGGTCTTCCAGATTCCAGGCCCAGAGCCCTGTCCACCATGCCACCTAGCTGATTCTGCCAAGAATTGGCAGGAAGGATTGAAGGTAACGAGATTGCCTGGAACCGTGGAGTCTAGACAGGAGCCCATTATTGCAGTAGTCTTAAAAAAGATAATGACAAACCTGACCTAGAGTGATGAATGGAGAGGAAGGGACTGGTGGGAGAGATGGTTCAGAGACAGGCCCAAGAAGAGCTGGTAAGCAGTTGGTTGTTGGGGGCGAGGGAGAAGGCAGGGCTCAAAATGTTTCCGAGGTTTTGAACCTTGGACCACTAAGAGAGAGAGAGTGGTGATATCATAAACAGAAACAGGGAATATAGGAGGAGAGGCACGTTTAGGGGGAAGGGACCTTAGGGTTGGCAACTAGGTGGCTCAGTGGTTAGAGTGTTGAGCCTGGAGTCAGAAGGACCTAAGTTCAAATCTGGCCTCAGACACTCACTAGCTGTATGACCCTAAGCAGAGGCCCCAACATTAACCCTGTTTGCCTCAGTTTCCTCATCTGTAAAATGAGCTGGAGAAGGAAATGGTAAACCACTGCAGTATCTCTGCCAAGAAAATCCGCAATGGGGTCATGAAGGGTCAGACACAACTGAAAATGACTGAAGGACAACAGCATCAAAGATATGACTTCACTCATCCCTACTGAATACCTCCTGTACACTCAGCCCCATGTTAGGCTCTTCCATGAAGGAGACAAGAGAAAAAGAGGATACTTCCCACCTACTCCTAGAAAGAGCCTATTTTTTGGCCGTATCCATAGTAAGACCCAAACAAGATGACCTTGGGCAAGGCGCTTGGGGGCTTCTCTGAGACTCATTTTTCTCATTTGTCAAATGAGATTGGATTAGGTCATCTCTGGAGGCATCATGGTATGACGGGAAAAGCCCTGGCTCTATAATCAAAGGAACTGGGTTCAAATTCCATCCTTTGACACTTCCTGCCCATGTAACCACCTTGGGCCAAATCATTACTTCCCTGTTCCTCAGTCAGCTCATCTGTAAAAGAAGGAAGTTAAACTCGATGGCTTCTAAGGTCCCTTCTAGCTCCAAATCATTGATCCTATGACCCCTTCCCATTCAGACATTCCATGTTCTCTGTTCTAACTGCATTTCTAAGATTCCTTCCAGTTCTACCATTCTATGTTCTAGCATTCTGTGCTTGAAGGTTACTCCAGCTAACTATAATGTTTTCTGTTCTTTTTGAGGGGAATATCTAGAAAGTGTCTAGAAAGCACTTCATGTGAAGACTTGAAAGTCTTAATGGGCCACAAGTTTGATTTGAGTTAATATGATTTGTCAATGAATAAAAGCTAATGAAAGCTAAGGCTGTACCAATATCAATCAACTAGAATTTATTAAGCACCTGCTTGTGCCAGACACTGTGCTAGGCTCTGGGGATGCAACAAAAAGACAAAAACATGCACACAAAAAATGAATCTGTTCTCTTCATGAGCTCACAGTCTAATGGGAGGGACAACATGCAAACATACAAAGAAACTATAAACAAGATAAACTGGGGGAGTCACAGAGGGAAGACACTAAGAGAGACTTCTTGTAGAAAATTTCATCTGAGACTAGGAGGAAGCCAGGAAGGTGGAGGTGAGGAGGGATAGGGGACAGCCAATGGAAACACTTGGAATGGGGAGATAGGGGCCATGCTCAAGGACCAGTCACGAAGTCATGTCCAGAGCAAGAGGGCTGATAGTTCTCTTCCCGGTCTACATTGCTCTGGTCAGGTCTCATCTGGAATAGTCTGTCTAACTCGTGGCTACATTGGCAAGAGAACAGTAACTAGTGTAATACAGAGATTGAAACTACATCATTCATAGGAGAATCAGTTGAGAGAACCATGGGTATTTAGCCTGTCAAGGAAATGGGATGCCTGATTTTGGGCTACCAGTATCTGAAGGGCAATCGTGAGAGGAGGGACACAGGCTTATTCTGTGATGCTCCAGAGGTTAGAATTAGGACCAGTGGAAGAAAGTTTAAGGATACAGATTCCTGCTCCACATAAGGAGAAATGTCCTATTTGAACTGTCCAGAAGTGGAATGAACGGTCTTGGGGAGTTGTGAGTGCCTCGTCAGTGAGTTATTAGGAAAGGAGGAAAGTTATTCATCAGACTGTGAGCTTCTTGAGGGCACAGACTGTCTTTTGCTTCCTTTTGTATCCCCAGCACTTAGATCAGCTTCTCGGACATAGATGGTGATTAATAAATGTTAACTGATTGATTGAAGTAACAATAGAGGGAGGAGTTAACCAGGTGACCCCTGAAGTCTACTCCAACCCTAAGCGTCTGTGAGTTCTGTGAGTCAGGACTGTTAAGGACTCCTCCAGTTCTGATCTTCTGAAATTCTGCTATTCTCCAGGAGGAAGCCCTCACCAACTCAGTCTGGGCTCTCAGTCCATAGTAAGGAGAGGCGCTTGGATCCTAGAGAAGGGTGAGGCAAGCAGAGCAGGGATGATATTACATCTGGGGAATGTCAGTTATGAAGGAAAAGGGTAAGGGGCCTCAATTCCTGCTCCTTGGAATGGGAATCTGGAAATAGCATATGAGGATATATGAGAGGCTAAAATAAAAACCGGACGACTAGAGAAAATGTCTTATCTTTCCTTCTTGCAAATGTTTTGCCTCTGCTGTTGTTAACTGATATCAGCCTTTAAAGCATAACAGAATTAAACCAGGGCAAGGCAAATACCTGGAAGAAGGTTACAGTGTTTGTGAAGATACTGAGAAGTGGATGGATGTCTAGGCAATTCATAGAAGCAGAGAGACCTAGGAGGTTACATGGGTATAGAATTCTAGAATGTTAAAGCAGGTAGGTCCCTTAGAACACAGAACATCAGAGCTGGAAGGGACCTTAAAACATAGAATGTCAGAGCTGGGAGAGCCCTTAGAACAATGTTAAAGCTGGAGAGAACCTTAGAACACAGAATTTCAGAGCTGGGAGAGGCCTTGGAACATAGGATGTCAGAGGTGGAAGGATCCTTAGATGACAGAATGTCAGGGATGAAAGGGTCCTTAGAGCACAAAATGTCAGGGATGGACAATTCCTTAGAAGACAGAATGTCAGGGGCAGAAGGGTCTTTAGAACACAGAATGTCAGGAGCAGAAGGGTCTGTAGAACACAGAATGTCAGGGGTAGAAGGGTCTTTAGAACACAGAATGTCAGGGGTAGGAGGGTCTTTAGACCACAGAATGTCAGGGATGGAAGGGTCCTTAGAGCACAAAAAGTCAGGGATAGAAGATCCCTTAGAACACAGAATGTCAGGGATGCTTCATAGGATAGAGTCAAAGCTGGAAGGGACATGAGTCAGTGGCAGAACTAGCACATGAGTGAAACCTCTTGGTTCCCATTCTAAGGCCCTTTTGTGGCATCATTACTGGTGGTCTGTGTGCAGCATCAGGTGCTTGGACTTGTGCTAGTCCCTACTTTTCTTTGTGGGCCTTTGAGGCCTGTGCCCTTGGAGAACACTCATCCTGGTTGGCCAGATTATAATGCCCATGAAGTGCTCAAGGCTAGTATAGGATGTGATCAGCTGTGAACCCGAGGACCAAACCTTTAGGGGCCACCTGGGGCTGGAGGAGGATGTAGAAGCCACGTTTGCTGCGTAATAGCAACAACAATGCTAGAAATATAAATGTGGCTTTACAATTTACAAAGCACTTTCCTAGCCTTTCTCTGCCTGTAAAACAGGAATGATAATGATGTATACAGTATGGAACTCACAGGGTTGCTCTGGGGGAAATGTTTTGCAAGCCTTTTAGAAATGTGAACTGCCTCATCATTGTTATCAGAAACGCATCATGATGTAGTGAATAAGGTCCAGGTTCAAATCCAGCCTCTGACATAGACTGACTGTGTGACCCCTAGGTGAGTCATTGAACCCCATAACATGTGGGTTATGTTCAATTTGTAACAATGAAAAATATATCCTGCATATCAGATATTTACATTACGATTCATAACAGTAGCAAAATTACAGTTATGAAGTAGCAATAAAATAATTTTATGGTTGGGGGTCACCACATGAGGAACTATATTAAAGGGTCGCAGCATTAGGAAGGTTGAGAACCATAGGTATATATCATAAATGGTTTGTCCAACTCTGTGGAGGGAATTTTCTCAGTGGGAGATCCCTATACCAGTATAGTAGATAGAGTAGACCTGGAATCAGGAAGACTTGGGTTTGAATCCCACCTGAGAAAGTTACTTACTACCTGTGTGACCTTAGACTTAACCTTTCTAGGTCTCAGTTTCCTCATCTGTAAAATTAAGGGACTTAAACTCAGTGACATTTAAATCTCTTAATTCTAAATCTATGATCCTATGAAACTGAGGTTTGCTTAACCATAAATACATATCCATGTATGTGTATATTTATGTATATATATATCTTCAAAAGAGCTGCAGAAAGTATGCAGATGAGGAATCTGAAGACCAGGATTTGCCCAAGGACATAAAACTATTAAGACCCAAAGCTGGGATCCAAACCCATGTCTTAAGAGTCTGACTTCAGCTCTAGTGTCCTTTCCGATACCCTCAGAGGTTTCCTTGGGTACAACCAGCCCCACCATCTTTGTCTCTGGCATCCCCAGGAGACCTTCCAGCTCATAATGCTCCAGTGTTCTCTCCCCTTCACTAGGTGGGCATGGAGGTCCTGTGCCACAGCCGGGGGCTCCTACAGATTCCTGCAGTCCTCCACGCAGACAGCAAGGCCCTTGATCTGTCTCAGAACCAGCTACAGAGCATCCCGGAAACTCCATTGATCTTTTACAGAGCCCTCCAACGTCTAGACTTAAGCTCCAACCAGATCAGCTTCATCCAGCCTGGAATTTTTGCTAGCCTGTCTCAGCTTGAGCACCTCAACCTGGCCCGAAACCGTTTGGGACGGGCATCCCCACACAATGTCAATGAGGGCATTGGATCTCTCCCTCGAGTGACCACCCTGGACCTTTCAGGCAATGGCTTGTACAATAGCCTGGCAGAGGCCTTCCTGGAGGATGCCCCTGACCTGCTCACTCTCTCTTTGGCAGAGAACAGCCTCACCCGAATCTCCCGAGGGACCCTGCAGGGAGTCCCAGCCCTAAAGGAGTTAGACCTGCATAGCAATGTGATTATGGAGATTGAGGAGGGAGCCTTTGATGCCCTGCCCAACCTTGTTCGCCTCAACCTCTCCATGAACTCCATCACCTGCATTTCTGACTTCAGCCTCCCACAGCTGCAATTCTTGGATCTGAGCCGCAACAGCATAGAGACCTTCCAGACCGCCACCACAGACCAGGAGTACCAACTCTATTGGCTTGACTTGAGAGAAAACAAGCTGTCGCAGTTCCCCGACCTGCCCAGGCACAACCAACTCATTTACCTGAATGTATCTAACAACCTGATCCAGATGCACCCCACTTCCTCCCTCAGTGATGGGGACCCCAGGATGAAGGATTGGCCCAGTGGACCCCATCTGGCCCCTGACCCAAGTGAGAACAATAGTTCTATGGCCCTCTCCCACCTCTTGTTCTTGGACTTAAGCTATAATGAGATTGAGGCCATCCCAAAAGGCTTCTTGGACCCTTTGACTTCCTTGCAGTTCCTCAACCTCAGCAGAAATTGTCTCCGCACCTTCGAGGTACAGGAAGAGCACTGCCTTCCCAGGCTGGATATCTTGGATTTGAGCCACAATGACCTTCAGGGTTTCACAGTGGGGGTCCATGGTCTAGCCAGCCTACAGCAGCTCTACTTGGAGCACAATGCTCTGGCAGCCCTGCCACCTCTCACATTTGCCAGCCTCCCCAAGATCCAGCAGGTAGACCTACAAAGAAACTGGATCCAGCTCTGTGGGGCCTCCCAGACCCTGAGGGAGCCAGATGCCTCAGGCTGCATTGTCTTCTCTGACATTCCCACCCTCCAGGCCTTGAACCTGGCAGGCAATGCCATGCAGAAGCTGCCCGCAGGTGCGTTCTTGCAAACCCCACTGGTCACTTTGGACCTCTCAGCAAACCCAGGGTTAGAGGTCATGCCTGGTGCTCTGGCTGGACTTGAATCTTCCCTAGAGGTGTTGCAGCTACAGAGGAATGGCCTGGATGCCCTTCATGTTGACCTGCCCCTCTTTACACGCTTGAAGCGGCTCAATCTCTCAGAGAACCAACTGAGCTGGCTCCCTGCCTGGACCCGAGAGGCCTCCCTCGAAGAGCTGGATCTTCGCAACAACAGTTTCAGCCACCTTGAGAGCCATGGCATGAGTGGCCTGGAGGGGAGCCTCCAGCACCTCTACCTGGCAGGGAACCCACTGGCTTGCTGTGGCAACAGCTGGCTGGCAGCTATGATCCAGAGGGGGAGCATAGCTATCGCCAGCCTGGAGGCCCTGACTTGCAGGCCTTCCAAGGACTTCAGCTCCCAGGAGGACATCCCCTTCCTCCACGTCCGGCCCGAGGACTGTGAGAAAGAGGGGCTCAGGAAGATCAATGTGCTCATCATCCTCGTCTTTGCCCTCATCTTGGTGATCCTCCTCATTGGCTTGGCTCTTTTCTATCGCTTCTGCCGACAGGAGTTTAACCAGCACTTCAAAGCCTAACCCCAGAATGTTCCCCAGTCCCTGCCGCACAGTCATTCTCAGTTCTTGGGAATGGAGATATGTGGCTTCATTGCGGTCTTATGGACTCTTAAGCTGGCAGGAATCTTAGACACCATTTAGGCCAACCCTTCTTTTTATAGATGGGGAAACTGAGGCTCAGAGAGGTTAAGGGACTTGCCCAAGGCCACACATCTAGTACCTGTGAGGTCAGGATCTCCTAGGAAGTTGGACACATTTCCTTTTCCAAACTAGACATGACCTTTATCTGTTCAGCTCTCCATCTGCTGGGATATTCAGCAAACGCTGGGATCCCTGACCCCGTTTTCTCCCTTTCTTTCCTGAGCAAATCCCTGGGGCCTTTTCCCTCACCATCATAAGATCATCTGAAGGGACTACAAAAGATGATGTAGTTCAGCTCTTTCACTCTACGGATAAATAAACTGAGGCCCAAGGAGGTTACCTGCCCAAGGTCACAGAGGCAATAAGGTAGAAGACAGAGAGGATTTGAACCCAAGGGCAAGAAAGTCCTTTTCCCACTGCAGCACACTACCTCTGGCCTACTTGTGGTCTGGGAAGACCAAAGTCATTGTTAGGAAAGATTTTTAATAAAATCATCCAAAGTGAAATTATTTGCCCCCTTAGGACCAGAAAGTCACCTAGAAAAAAACAAACTCTTTAGAATTTGTCTCAAGGCAAAATATTTGCCACAATTTATGCTAATTCTTATAAACCTTACATATAAGAGGGATGAGAATTCCCTAAATTACATTCTTCTTTGATCTTAAAACTAACACACAAATCACCAGCTAAGGCCTTTGCCACATAGTCCAATAGAAGAAGATGATTGAAGGCGCCCCCTCACCCCAGGATAGGGGCATCAGAAAATATGGACTGCCAGGGCGTCTAGGACACAGAACGTTAGACATGGGAGGCACCCTAGAAATAGCTAAGTCCCAGAGAGAGGGAATAACTTGCCCAAGGTCTGAGAGCTGGGCTAGGACTCAGATTTCCTCCCTCCTTGGGTAGGGCCTTTTCCCTTATAGCATAGATTAGGGACTCACTGTCAGCTCCCTCCCCGTGGAGGGGTTTTCATTGACCTATAGTCACTCACCCCTTTCCCGTACTCCCATGGTCCATTTGGGGGATTCTGGGTTCAGCTTCCCCACTCTCTTGGGCCCTGATGGCAACATTATTCCATTGTGGAAAGCTAAGCTAAGTGAAGAGCATGATTGAAGTAAGCCGTATTATGTATTCCCGAGCCAAATTAGTCCAGTGCCTTGCAGGTTAACAAGTTTTTTTTATCCATTCTTTTGTGGTATTTGAATAGTCCTGTGAAGAATATACAGAATTTATTGTTCCCATTTCACAAAGGGGAGACTGAGGCCCATAAAAGGGAAGTGACTGGCCCAGGGCCATGCAGTGTGAGCCAGGACAGAAATCCAAATCCTAGTGCTATTTAGGGGGCAGAAAGTTCTCCAGTGTGGCTAAAGCATACATAGGGGCTTAGAGGCGTAGTGTGACCTAATGTTAGACAAGTGGGATGGACAGATTGTGGAAGGCCTTGAAGGACAGGGATGGAAGGCAAAGTTCATGAAGTTTAGAATTGTCAGGGATACTAGAGATAATTTAGCCTAAGGATTCTTAACTTGGTCTCTACAGACTCCAAGGGTCTCAGGGAGTATCTGTGAACTTGGATAAGAAAACATTTTTACGTTTTTATTTTCACTAAGCTCTCACTAAAATTGAGCTTTTCCAACTGCTTCATTTTAATGATAAGAAAACTGAAACCAAAAGGTGAACTTTTTCCTTTTACCTAGGACTAGGTAGTCCTAAGGAATGGTTTGTCCCAGATCCTAATTAAACCAGATGAATTGGCTTAATACTCAATAAATCAGGATTGAGTAGGGGAAGACTTTCAATTTATCAGCTATTTGTGGGTGTTGCACTGACCTTTTTCTATTGCTAAAGTTAAGGGGTTAACTATAGACTCTCACCCTAGCCATATCTATTGTCTCTTCCCACCTCACTGTTCACTGCAATAACTGAGCTATTGTATACCCTTAATTCTTGCCCCTGACAATCAGTAATTCATGGCAGACTTTTGAGCCAGGGGCTTGGGAGGGAATGGGGTATCACCACTTTCAACACCCACCTTGGCCATGTAGGGTGACTCCTCTTCTCCAGGCAGGACTAGGAGTTCCAGTGCTGCTGCTGGTGGGTGTGTGGGGCCAAGCCAAGTAGAAACTATTCTGTCCTTACTAAGCTCCCCAGACTGGGGGTAATGGAAACTGGCACCATCTGGGTGTCAGGCAGTGTTGACTGGGTCTGAAAGTAGTTAGGGGCAGCAAGCAAGCGGGATATGGGGGCGGGATTAGAAACATTTGGTGTTCAAATGGAATGTAGAAAGGAAGCTTGATTTGAAGGGGGAAATGTCTAAATGATATTTTCCCCAACTTGTCTTCCTTTTTCTTTTTGTTATACATGCCACCCTTCCTCTCTTTAGGTCTTTTATTACTGTCTCTATTTCCCTGTCTCTCTGCCTGTAATTCTGTTTCTCTGTCTGTCTGTCTGTCTGTCTGTCTCTCTTTCTGCCTCTGTCTCTCTCCTCTTCCATTTCTATGTATCTGCCTTTCTTCTATGATTCCATCTTCATTCTTCCTCTCCCACTGCTCTCCCCTGTCTCCTCTATCCCTCTTCCATCTCCCCTCCATGCATATCTGTCTTCTCTCTCTGCTCCTTCTCCATCTTTCTCGTCTGTGTCTTTTCTTCTTTCTCTGTCTCTCTCCTCCTGTCTTCCCTCTGTACAGAATAGCCAGTTTGGTCCATCTTCTGGTAACTTGGGGAAGGAGGAGGAGGAGAAGTCAGTCAAACCAGTTATGTGTCATTTCCATTAGAATGGTCCATGCCATATACAACCTGGTCATTGAAATCCACTTGTCATCAGGTGGTGAAGCTCTGAGGTCTTTGGTAATTTTAAGTGGTTTTTACTTTAGATAGAACCCAGAATGTAAGAACTTTGAGGCAACTTTGAGATAATTTAGGTTAATTCACTCAAAGATGAGGCTCAGAGATTAGCCATTTGCCCAAGATTGCACATTGAGATAGGGTGGTAGATTAGAAGAGTCTAGGCCTCCTGAATCCCAGCTCAAGGCTATTCCTACTTAATATGGAAACTTGGAAAGTTGGAATATTCTGGAGCTGTCTAGCTCTAGGGAAGATGTCAAGGACCATAGAAACAAAAGAGCAGGTCCTAACAGCAGAATGAGATGATCACACAGTGTAGGATCAAGGCACTTCCCAACTGATGAACTTTCTATGATACTCTGTAGTCTACAACAAAGAGCCACTATAATCTAGTGTAAAGGGATGCCCCCCAATTCATTGCACCTTATCACATTTTAGGAGATTAAAATGTGTTAAAGATGTATTAACATCCTATGATCCTTTTATGAAATGTGAACACTCTTTTCTGATTGAGTCAGGAAAAGCAACCATTGCTTGAGCTGAAGATTGGCCATGACACTAGAGGCTTTTAAATAAAGTCTAGAGTTCGTGAGATGTGTATAAATGGAGACAGGAAGCAGAAGTCTTTTCACCTCTTTGGTGGGGAAGAAGAAATCTTTCTGCACTTTTGATTGCCACAGCTAGCTCTTTTTTCTGCTACCAGATGCCCCACTTCTTGAAGCTGCTTACTGATCTCATTGACTACCTCTCTGTATCCATGTCTGTCTGGAGAGTGTGTCTCTGCTCTCTGCTGGATATGGTTTAGAGGCAGAGGTTATACTCTCCTCTCCTCTGACCCTGGGCTGCCTAGAACTCTTGACCTGCCCCACTAACTGCTAAATCAGGTGTTTCCTACTGGGTAAGCAGCTCTGCTGCTAGACTGACTCTATGGCATGATGGCAGATGACAATAGGAGTGGAGGAAAGAAAATCCCCTCGTCTTTTCAGGTATCAGAGAAAGAGCTTTACGTTTTGCAAAGGAATCATTGGGTGTTAGTTAACACCTTGTCAGTCATTAATACTTCACCTCTGGATTCTTATGCAGATGGAGAGCAGAAGGGTGGAATCATATCCTTCCCCCCAACACTGGCCATTCCCCCATACTATTTTGGCAGCCTTATCACTCTCTACTTCCTCTTCTATATTCTTTGCTTCAGCCAAACTAGAAAGCTCACAATCTTTCAAATAATTTCTTGCCAGTGCGCCTTTGGTTGGCTTATACTCCCTCTAAAGCATCAATAGCCATGTTCTACCATCTTCTTAGTGATCTGTCCAGACTATGGGCTGACTAATGTGGGCCATTTTTCCTCTCTCTTATACTGTCAGTTTTCTGAGGGAAGCTGGCACACACACCCCAGTCCTCATTAAGCCATCCAATCAGTAGGAGTGATGGGCAGTTCATATAAAGGGCAGGGATACAATAAATGTAAAGTAATGATTCCTTTACTGGAAATACCTCTTTCTTAGGAAATAACCAGAATGTCCATGCCCTCCACAAGGGTTCCAGAGGTTACCCTGCCAGCTTAGAGTAGATACATGCTGAACCAGTCAATAGCCTTGGACATATAGGGTATGACAATTCTTGCCCAATATTGGGTTGCTAAGTGTCACTTTCCCATTTAAGAAATTGGACCGCTCTAAGCCATCTGTCTATACTGTCAGAATTAAGGTCAGAATTTGGGAAAAAAAATAATGAGAAAGAGGTATGGCATTCAATAGAAATGATTTAAAGAGTAATGACAGAAATAACATCAATTATCATTTTTTATTCAGAAGATTAACCAATGTAAATTAATTGCCATGACAAGGAGACCAAAAGAGCCCAGAAAGCATCCCACTTGTACCCTTAAACTACAGTGAAAAAGAAAGAACTTCCAATGCTTTGGGGGGACCCTGTTTGTTCAGCCTTTGGGAGAACGTGAATGTGAGTCATACAGGATGGGGCAGGCATGGATGGGTTGGGAAGGCCCTAACTAATGAGATGATAGATCCACTTGAGTATTTGAGAGTGCCTTTGGTTGCAACGTTCCCTTTCCCTGGAATACCCTTCTTCCCAATATTTGCCTGTTGAAATCCTTCCATTTTTACAAGGCTCTGCTTGGTTACTTCACTTGCCCTAAAGCCTTTCCTGATCCCACATTCCCCCACCCCTCCACCAGGTGGAAGTGATCTCAAGTGATCTCTTTTTCCTCACAATTTCCACAGCCTGGTGTCTGCCCCTTTTCTACTGCTCCTGGAGTCCCCAGACATGAGTTACCTAAAAGCAAGAACAAGACATTATTTTTATCGGTGTCCCACCACAATACCCAGGACAAGGTCCTACACACAGCAGGTGCTCAGCAAATATTAAGTTGTACTGAAAAAGGATCCCCATCTCCCCAGAGGGAAATCAAGGCAGGAAGTCCAGAACTTCTCTCATGGCTGCCTAGTTCATGCTGTCTCTTCAGATGCCATGTAAACACTACAAGATGCTGCTGTATACATATATGATAGACCTTTAAGAATTTTGTATGAGCTGTATAGAGAAACCATGTGAATATATTAAAAGATAATTTTGGAATAACCCATTGACCTGCTGATTCTCTGTTTGTTACAAGAATGAATAAGTGCTGTGCCTCAGCCTGGTGCAAACTGTAAAAGGGAATAGGGGGATCGGGGAGAGACAGGTATGATTTGTGGGAGGATTGGACCAGATGTCTTCTAATCTTTCCTCTGAGTCTCTGGTTCTAAAATCTAAGATTCAAGGATCCTTTAAGAGAGGGATGGTGATGCACAGGAAAGATAAAGTTGGTCTCCGATTCAGAAAATCTGGAATCCGATGCTGCTCCCAACACATCCTAGCTGTGTGACATTAAGGAAATCATTTAACCTCTCAGTGTCTCAGGTATTTGGTCAAGACAGTAAGTTGAAAATACGTTTTGGTGAAGAGAGTTTCTTCAATGGGAGTTCCCTGTACCAATAAACAGGACAGCTAGGTGGCACAGTGGATAGAGCACTGGGGTTGGAGTCAGGACGACCTGAGTTCAAATCGAGCCTCACCCACTTACTAGCTGTGTGACCCTGGGCAAGTCACTTAACCCTGTCTGCCTCAGTCTCCTCATCTGTAAAATGAGCTGGATAATAAAAAGGCAAACCAGTCTAGTATCTGTACCAAGAAAACCCCCAAATGGAGTCATGAAAAGTGAGACACGATTGTAAAATTTCAAACTACATAAAATACCTGCCATTTAATAGCCCTATGAAGTTGAGCAAGTCACTTAAATTCTAGGGGCCTGTGGGTTCCCTCATCTATAAAATGAAGGGGTAGAATTAGATGACCTCTGAAGTGTCTTCTAGCTCTACAACTATGAACAACCAACATTTATATAATGATAAATAATATATAATATAATTATGTAACAACTGAGAGTTATACAATGTTTTTAAATTTGCAAAGCATTTTGCACATGCTGTCTTATCTGAGCCTCATGACAACCCTGAGAAGTAAGCTATGACTCTCCCCCTTCTACAGATGAGTAGACTTGAGACTCAGGGTGATTCAGTGATTTGTTTAGACTTAGAGTCACGAGGCCTAAGGGACCAAATCTGAACTTAGGTTTTCACGATTCCAAATCCATCATGCTCGTGTACTATGCCATATTTCTTCCTACGAGATCATCAGATCCAAATTTTATAGATAATAAAGCAGACCTGGAGAGGGAGTGATTTGTGCAAGGTTACCCACATAACTAGCATTAGGATTCAAACCCAGGTCTTTGACTGTCCCTGCACCACACTGTCTCCTGCCCGAAGGACTCAAATTCCTCTTCTTCTTGCTCAATTGGCCTGAGTCAAGGAGCTGGTCAGGTTGATGCAGCCCAGGGGTCATCCCAAATTCACTCCATTCTAGCCACAGATTCACTCTTCTGGGGAAACTAAGAGGTTCCTTCTGCTTGTTCCCCCAGTCCTCATAGAAAAGGGAGCCACCTTGTCTAATCCCCTCACGTTACACATGCAGAAACCAAGGCCGAGAAATGGAAAAGCTCCTTCATCTGTATTTGTCAGTCCTTGGACTTTCCCCCCAAGATTAGGAGTTCCAGCTATGGTTCTGCTGCCTTCCTTCCTGTTCTGTGCTCTAAGTTCTCCCAGTTCTGACATTCTGTGTAAGGCTGCTTTCAACTCTGTGGGTTGTGAGGTTTCCTCATGTTCTAAAATCTTCTATTTTAAGAGTTCTTCCTGCTCTGACATTCTGTGATCTCAGGTCCCTTTCAGTTCTCCTGTTCTGTGTTCCAGTGTTCTATCCTGCGCTGACTCCTCTGTCCTAAGCTCCCTTTCTCTGCCCTAACATCCTCTGTTCTCAGATCTCCTGCTCTAACATCCTCTGTTCTAAGCTCCCTTTCTCTGCTCTAACATCCTCTGTTCTAAGCTCCCTTTCTGCTCTAACATTCTCTGTTCTCAGATCTCCTGTTCTAACATCCTTTGTTCTAAACTCCCTTTCTCTGCTCTAACATCCTCTGTTCTCAGATCTCCTCTTGTTCTAACGTCCTCTGTTCTAAGCTCCCTTTCTGTTCTAACATCCTCTGTTCTCAGATCTCCTCTTGCTTTAACATCCCCTGTTCTAAGCTCCCTTTCTGCTCTAATATCCTCTGTTCTCAGATCTCCTGCTCTAACATCCTCAGTTCTAAATTCCCTTCCTGCTCTAACAAGCTCTGTTCTAAGCTCCCCTTTAACTCTGACAGATCCCTAACGATATCCTTTTTCCACCTTCTTCTGCACAGTTCTTCACTGGTCAGATGTTTCATCTTGCACAAGCTCACTGCGCACATTTCCGTTGCCTACAACTTTAATTCTTTGGAGACTGTTGCATCCAATGCCTTAGAGCCAGACAGCGTCACTGGAAGAATACTGGAATTTCAAACATGGACTTCTGTGTCTGGCTGGAGCTTGGGGTCATTAAAAGCAGGACACAATTTTCCAAATGCAATCCAGCCCACTTTCCTCCTCCTGTTTAATTCTGGAGGCAGCCTGTTGTCTGGCTGCCAGCTGGAGAGTGGGTGGACCATGGGTTAATGAACCATACTTAGTTAAAGAAATAAATGTGTGGCTACATATAGGCTAATGATCCTGCTTCCGTTTCCATGGCTCTTTTTTTCTAGATGTTTTCCTCCCAAGATTCCAGTGAATCCGAGAGCATAAGCACGTTTAGCAGATCAAGGGGAAAGTGAATAAGTATTTAATAAGCAACTACTATGTGCCATGAATTGGACTAAGCACTTTACAAATATGACTGACCCTCACAGCAACCCTGGGAGGTAGGTGCTGTTATTATCCCCCTTTCACAGAGGGGAGAGGATCAGCCAGGAAATGTCTGGGGGAGGACTTGCACCCTTGTGTTAGACATTAAATACTTTGTAAATGGTAAGAGAGGGCAGAGTGTACAGAAACCTGGGACTAAGTGTCAGGAGGCCTGGGCCCAAGGCCTGGTTCTACCACTTACTAACTTTGTGACCATGACAAAGCTGTGGAAACTGAGTCTGTTTCCTCATCTGAAAAATGAAACTAAATATCAGAGTGCTTACCCATTTCAGAGAAGGGAAAGAGGGAGGAAAGAGGGATGGAATTTGGAACTCAAAACACAAATAAAAGAATATTAAAAGTTGATTTTAGAGGGAAAAGAAAACATTATTTTTAAAAATTATTTAAAATATTATTAAAAATGTAAAATGATGTTAAAAATAACCAGTATTTATGTGGTGATTTAAGGTTCACAGAGTGCTTTACTTACCAAGGTTATCTTATTTGATCCTCAGAGCATCCCTGAGAAGTTGGTGTTATTATTATCCTCATTTTTACAGAAGAAGAAACTGGTTAAATAGGTTAAATGACTTGTCCAAGGTCACAAAGCTGGTAACTGCCTGAGGCAGGATTTGACCTCATGTCTTCCTGACTCCAGGTCCAGTGCACTGTGCACTATGGCATCATTTAACTCAAACTAGCCAAGTAAAGCTTAGAAAGATGAAATCACCGCCCCCAATGGAATCCCAGGTGTCAGAGCTAAAACTCACCTCTGCGTCCTCTAATGTTCTAGTCCAGGGATGGGGAACCTGCAGCCTCAAGGCCACATGTGGCCCTCTAGGTCCTCAAGTGCAGCCCTTTGACCAAATCCAAACTTCACAGAACAAATCCCCTTAATGAAAGGATTTGTTCTGTAAAACTAGGACTCAGTCAAAAGGCCACACCCAAGACCTTGAGACCATAGGTTCCCCATCCCTATAGTCTAATGCTGTCTCAGCTGCACCAACCCCCTTATGGCAGAAACATATATTTCTGACTTTAAGCTGTTTCTTCACAGCTTGATATAGTGGAGGAAGTCAGTCTGGGGCCAAGGTGAAGGCTTAACCTGAAACAAGTGAACCGAGTGAAGGAAGAGAAACAGTAGTAAATACTGTATAGCACAGGATTTGCACGGGATCTGAGTCCAAATCCTTGGCCTACCACTTGCTACCGGTATAACCTTACACAACTTCCTCCCCTGTTCCAGACTCAGTTTCCTTCTCTGAAAAATGAGGAGGTTGCACTAGATGCTAGCAAAGGTCTCTGCCCCTTCCTATGACTTCTGTTCTCCATTCCCTCTTGTGAAATAGAAAAGATTACTCTCCTATTGTTCATCTCCAAAAAACTACTAGTTTGGGTGCTGGCCTCTTTTTTCAAAGAGGCATTTTTTTCCCCTCTTTCATTTTACTCTTTTCTTCCTGATTTGGGGAGGAAAAAGATGGAGGCTGCTGAGAATGAGGAAAATACTAATGTGTACCTCCTGAGGAGGTATTTGTAAAGTACTTGTAAACCTGAAAGTGATATATACGTTTATTCTAATAGCGCATTATATTATTATATGTGACTATAGTCATTTACATTATTACCTCCCCTCCTTGAGCCTCAGTTCCATAGGAGAGGATTAGTGTCATAGCTTAGCTCAGTTTCTACATGGCACAGCCCCATCAAGCTTCAAGTCCAAAGCCCTGCCTCTTGGGCTCCAGTCTCAGGCACCCTGGCTTCTCCAGAGAGGTTTCCCTACTGGGCTGACTGGTTGCATATCTGGCCTAGAATTCTATCTCCAAGGTTGCCTTGGCTTGAATTCAAAGGTCTCATGAGCATTCCACCCCCCCACCCCCCCCCACATGCACCTAGATTTGAGTTGTTTTAATTTGCATTTCTCTAATTCTCTGATTTAGAGCATGTTTTTATGTGATTATTGATGGCTTAGATTTCCTCTAAAAACTGCCTTTTCATATCTTTTGACCATTTGTCAAATGGGGACTGGTCCTTATTTTTATAAATTTGGTTCAGTTCCCTATATAATCCGAGAAATGAGGCCTTCATCAGAGTAACTTGCCGTAATTAACCCCCCCCACCATCTTTCCTTCTAATTTTGGCTGCATTGGTTTTGTTTGTGCAAAATCTTTTGAATTTTATGTAAGCAAAATCACCTGTTTTATCTGTGATCCTCTCTATCTCTTGTTTAAGCATAAATTCTTCCCTTATCCATAAATCTAACAGATAAACTATTCCATACTCCCCTAATTTGTTTGTGATATCGTTCTTCATGTCTCAGTTATGTACCCATTTTGATCTTATCTTGGCATATGTTATGAGATGTGGGTCTATGCCTGGTCTTTGCCTAGTTTTCTGCTTTCTAGTTTTCCCAGAAATTTTTGTCAGTGAGTTCTTGTCCCAAAATCTTGGATCTTTGTGTTTATCAATCACTATATTACTGGCCATTTACTACTGTGTATTGCGTACCTAATCTATTCCACTTATCCACCACTCTGCTTCTCAGTCAGCACCAGACTGCAGTTTGTTTGTTTGTTTTTTATAATTACTGCTTTGTAATATATTTTGAAATCTGGTTCTATAACGTCACCTTCCTTCACATTTTTCATTGATTTCCTTGATATTATTGAATTTTTATTCTGTTGGCATTTTTTTCTAGTTCTATAAAATAATTCTTTGGAAGTTTGATTGGCATGTCACTAAATAAGTAAATAATTTAGGTAGAATTGCCATTTTTATTATATTGGTCCAGCCTAACCGGAACAATGAATATTTCTCCAGTTGTTGAAATATCTTTATTTGTGTGAAAAGTGTTTTAGGGTTTGTATTATAGTTATCTGTTTGTGTTTTAGGATCAAAGCTGTAGAGAGATTATCTCTTCCAACTCCATCATCTTACTGAGCAATACTTACATCATTTTAATGAGAAAAGTGAGGCCCAGGGAGGGTAAGTGACTTGTCCAAGGTCATAGAGGTAGTTAACTTACAGAAGTAGGGATTCAAACCCAGGTCTTCAACTTCAGAGTCAGTACTCCTGACACTGTATGTTCCCTTACTACATTAAGAGCTCCATGAAGTCAAGGACCATGTCTTTGTTATGCTTTGTATGTTTCTAACACTGTACTTGGGCAGGTATGGGCACAGTGGAGAAAGTACTGGACACTCATGTTCATCAGTTCAAATTCAACCTCAGACTAGCTGTGTGACCCTGGGCAAGTCATTTAACCCTGTTTGCTTCAGTTTCCTTATCTGTAAATGAGCTGGAGAAGGACATAGCAAACCATTCCAGTATCTTTGCCAAGAAAGCCCTAAATGAGATCACAAAGAGTCGAACACAGTGGAAATAACTAAAGAGAGACAATGCCTCTCCACTAACAGGGCTCTTCATGAAAAAGATGTTAAATAACTATTTCATGAAGGTTGCTGACTGCTTCATCCCCTATAAAGTGGTGGGGGAGAGAGTGGAAAGGTCATGATCCCTATCCCGGGACCAAGGTGAGAACTTTATAAAGCTAAAAGACCTAGAGAAACAGAAGCTATTATTACATTAAATATAAACTCTGGGAGAGAGAACTGAGCCAGGGACCCTCAAGGAATGGAAACAGCTATACTCCCACCTGTGCAGATCTCCTCTCAGAGTCTTAGCAGCTATATGAGGTTAGCCAAATTACAACACATCTGTGGTTTCCTCAACTGCAAAATGGTGGGAGGGAGTGGACTAGCTGGCTCTAAGCCCCCTTACATTCTGTACCTGCGATAGATGAACTGACTCCACCCTCACTGAGGAGCAGAAGGTGGGAGTAGATTTGGGGGAGGAAGGGAAGTTGCCTTATCAGACTGAAGTGGTTAGGACTGGAGATCCCCGACTCAAAAGAAATTGTAGACACAACATCTGCCTGCAGCAGGGCTCTTCATTGCCAGCCCCCATGGGGGAAAACCCAAGCCTGCTCCTCTGCACTGGCACTCCTTTAGACGTGGAACCAGAGACCCCTGAGTAAGAAGCCTGGTACCTATTACATATAGTGAGTGCAAAGTGTCCAAGCAGGGTGCAAACCCAGGTGTCTGGGCTCTATCCACTAGGCAAGACTGCTTCCAGAGAGAAAGGTCCACTACAGGGAACTCTTGTTTTTCCTGAAGAGGAGGGAGCTGGACCTTCTAAGGAGGAAACAATTGCTTGTCTTCTAAGGGATACTGATAGAGGTCATTGGCCATGCCCAATAAGAGGTTGGCCACTAAAGAACAGAGGACATGTGCAGCAGTCGTTGTGATTGAGTTACTTCTTGTCCAGGGTCTCCAAAGTGGTGACAGGCCTCTCTGGTGACATTAAGAGGTCTTCTGTCATCCATGGCAGGAAACCTCCCAAAGACTTGTCAAACCTGGTAACTACAACCCCCAGGGTTGGTGATTCTCATGAACACAATGGCTCCAAATGGAATCTAGAAAATATCGATACGTTTTACAAAGCTTAAGGATAAGAGTCATTTTCACTTGATAAATAGTCAAAGGTTATAAGCAGTCAAGTTTCAGAGGAAGAAACCCAAGCTATCAATAGCCATATGATAAAATGCTTAGAGAAATATAAATTAAAACAACTCTGAGGTTCTACCTCACAACCACCAGATTGGCAGATTTAACAAAAAATGACAAATTCTGGAGGGGCTAATACACCAACAGGTTTGTTTTGCACTATGGCTAGAAATGTGAATTGTTCCAGTCATTTTGAGAAGCAATTTGGATTTATGTCCAAATAGCTATTAAGCTGTGTAATAAACTCTTTGACCCAGAAATACTACCACTAGGTCCATATCCCAAAGAGTTTTTTAAAAAAAGAAAAAAAAAGACTTCTCTATACAAAAATATTTATACTAGCTCTTTTTTGTGGTCGTAAAGAACTGGTATTTATCAACTGGGGAAAGGTTGAACAAGTTATGCTATATACCTGTCATAGATAACTATTGTATTGTGGGAAAAGATGAAAGGGAGTTTCAGAGAAACCTGGGAAGACTTGTACATAGAGTGAGGTGAACAGAGCTCAGAGACCCATTAATGTAGTAATAACAATATTGTAAAGATAAACAATTCTGAAAGACTTGAGAACTCAGATCAACACAATGATCAAGCATAATCCCAGAGGACTTGTTGTTTAATAATGATAATAATAATGTCTAGTATTCATATAATACCTACTATACTCCAGGATCTGGATCAAGCACTTTACAAATAATATTTCACTGGATCATCACAATAACCCTGGGAGGCAGGTGCTGTTATCTCCACTTTACAGATGAGGAATCTGAGGCAATCAGAGGTGAAGGAACTTATCCAGGATCTTATAGCTAGTATTTTTTTGTATCTGGATCTGAATTTAAGTCTTTCTGATTCCAGGCCCTGATAAAGAGGTGATTGAATAAGAGTGCATACAGAGACATTTTGTTTGGACATGGCCAATTTGGGAAGGTGTTTTGCATGACTATTAATGTTTATAACAGCGGTTTTAGTTTTCTTGCTTTCTCAAATGGACAGAGGGAAAGGTGATGAGGAGAGAAAATAAAATAAAATAATATTAAAAATAAAATAAAATTTAATTAATTAAAATTTTTTAGTTTAAAAACAACTGCAAAATCTTAGGTAAGAAAGAAGAGAGCTCAGGATCATGGAAGGCATTTTCATCACTATTGCCCATAAAAGTCTAGAGATCCAAAAGGGAGAAATAAATTTGAGGACGAAATAGCTGCCTTAAAAGAAGATTCCTAAGGTCAGGATTTGGCTTTCTGGACCATGGCTTAAAACATAGAAATCATAAATTCTTGTCTAGAGATAGAATCAACTTAATCAGGGCTAATAAGAATCTATTTGCCTGGAGTTTTGAAAATCTAATCAGGAGGAATTAAAATTGAAGAAGGAAGAAAAAAGAGAATACTACTACACTTTGAAAAGGGACAGGGTCAAAGGAGAAAATAGAACAAATGGGGGGGGCGGGATAGGATGGAAGAAAATATAGTTAGTCTTTCACAATATAACTATTGTGGAAATGTTTTGTGCAACTACACATGTACAACCTATATAGAGCTGCTTATCTCCCCAGTGGGTATGGGTGAGGAAGGAAGAAGAGAAAGAATCTGGAACTCAAAGCTTTAAAAACAAATGTTAAAAATTGTTTCATACATGCAGCTGGGAAATAAGATATACAGGCACTGGGGTATAGAAATCATCTTGCCCTACTAGAAAGGTAGGGGGGCGAAGGGAGAGGATATAAGAGAGAACAGATTGGGGGAAGCAGTATGCAGTAGGCTCGCTATCTTGGGGTGGGGTGTAAGGGAGAGACGAGGAGAAAATCTGTAACTCAAAATCTTGTGGAAATGAATGTTGAAAACTAAAAAGTAAATAAATACATTTCAAAGCAAAACAAAACAAAAAAAGAAAGCAGAATCCTGCTTATGTATTCGCCAGACTAGACACCATAGAAAGTAGCTACAGTGTAAGAAGGCTAGCAGTAAAGACATTCACAGGAGACAATATTTAAGGAGGAGCAGCGTCCTCAGATGTCTCTGTACAAATGCACAAAGTGTGTATAACAAGTAAGGTTAAGTAGCGATTCTAATGGACAAAAGCAAATCTGATCTCAGACTTGGTCATTGAGACTTGGTGGCATAAAATCCTTACCTGTAATGTGGCTCTGAAAAGATGTTATTTAAAAACAAAAAAATGACAACGAGAACATACATACACATCTGATTGCAGAGGATTTGTAAAGCAGACTTGTATATAAAAAAAGTAAACATATATATATATATATATATATATATATATATATATATATATGTTTATGGGAGGCAAATAGAAATAAGAGGGAAAAGCATGGTGGAGAATACTTGAGTGAAGATCAGTGAATGCAGAAATGAAATCTACACTGTCATCAGAACACCCACTATATTCTGGGTACTGTGCTGAGCACTTTACAAATATGATCTTATCTTGTCTTCATAACAGCCTTGGGAGGCTGGTCCTATTGTTATCCCCATTTTGCAAATGAGGAAACTGAGGCAAAGTGAGATTAAGTGACTTATCCAGGGTCACACACCTAATAAGTGTCTGAGGCTGGATTTAAGCCCAGTTCTTCCTAGCTCCAGGCACTATGGATTCCACTACCTAGTTGCTTCTAGAAAACACAATTCCAAAGAGAAGGAATAGATGACATTTTCTAAAGATCTATGAATGCCTGGAAAACTCTTAAATTAATTTTTTAAAGTCACATACAGAAGTTGGCAGCATGAATAATAAAAGGTGAATATAAAAACAAGATATGGTTCTATGAGAATAGTAGCAGGAGTGCTAATCTTTGGAATGAACTGTTAGTCATTCAATAAACATTTATTAAATGCCTAGGCACTATGCTAAGCACTGGGGTTACAAAAACAGGCAAAAACCAATCCCTGCCCTCAAGAAGCTTCCAGTCTAAGCTGTTGAGCAAAATAAAGGATGGTTAAAAAAAAAAAAAGACGTCGTAAACCCCAGGCTAGTGGTCTCGGTTTCTTTGCCTGGCCAAAATCAAGATTGTCCTAGGAAGGCATGATCTATGAACATTTTCAGCCAGAGACCATGACGTGGGGAAACTTCTGCCCTGCTCTACTGATTAGTGACTGTCTTTCCTAGATCAGGAAAACAGGAAAGTCCCACCTATGCCTCATTCTACTCCCTCCTAACTGGTCCCTTCTTCCACAATCTCCTCAATGAATCTCCTCAAAGCTGCAAAAAGTATCCTGTTCTATGGCTCTGGAACCATGAACCATGATCAAATTACCTCTGCTTTACTTGCCCCTAGAGAGAAAGGACGGAGCAGTTACTTGGCTTAGGAGATAGAGCATTGTGCTCGGAAGCTGGAAGATTCATCTTTGTGAGTTCAAATCTGGCCTTACTATGTGACACCCTCTTTGCCTCAGTTTCCTCATCTGAAAAATGATCTGGAGATGGAAATGGCAAACCACTTCAGTACCTTTGCCAAGAAAACCCCAAATGGGGTCACAAAGAGTCAGACAAAACTGAAACAATTCAACAATAACAACAAAAAGAGAAAGGAAATTTTGAGGACATGGCAAGACCTCACAAGATTCATTACAAAAGAGAAAGGAAAACTGATACATCACCCAAAGGAGAAAGAAACAAAAAAGACCAAGGATCTCAATGCACCAAAGAGATACACCGGCCTGCTTCCCCATCTTTCCCCCACAGGGGCCATAAAAGGCAAGCTCGACCTGGAGGACTATAGTTAACGGGACTTCAGTGTCAGGTCTCCTAGAGGTTGATTTGTAAATCTGGCCATTTATTTACACCTGGGAAAACAGCAAGCCCTACAAAGCAGAGCTTGATTTGTTGTTTTTCATTTTCTATACTTAATAAAGTGATGGAGAAAAGATTAATAATTCAGATTAAATTTAAAAGGGTGTTGTACACATATTTTTTTTTCAGAGAGTCAGTTGTTAAACATTTACCAGCACCCCCCTGGATCAATTATCTTAGCCCTGCTTAGAATTCTGGCATGGCTGCTGCCTAGCTGTGTAACCTTAGGCAATTTGCCTCCCCTCTCTGAGTCTCAGCTTCTTCATCTGTAAAATGCCAGAAGTTTGTACTAGGTGATCTCAAAGATTTCTTCCAGCTCTAAAATACTATGATCTTATGATGACATTTAAAAGATTGGGATAGAAGAATTTTTTTCTACGTATTTCAGATGTTCTTCTCCTGGTGTGTTATTTCTGAATTTGTGTGCTCTTTTTCCCCTTGTGAATAAATCCTAGGAAATGCACTTTAATGGTCTGGAATGTGTGTTGGATTGGGGAAGGGGGTGGAGAGAAGAGAGAGGAGGAGCAGATGTCAGATCAGAGCATACAGTGACTAGGGCAGGCACTGGCAGAGGAAAATTGGGTTTGGGGTAGCAGCTCTCTGATGTGGGGGCAGGGTTGAGCAGTTGCAAGTCCAGAAGTTTCAATGACCTCCAGTAGGGCTGGGGGTTGGCAGGGCTCAAGTATCAGGAAAGGATTAGAAAAGGGAAGGAAGGGCCTTGGGCAGAGGGCAAAATACCCAAAGTCCCTGGGCCAGTTTCCAGAAGGCTATAGGTTCTCCCTGAGGATTGCTGTAGTCCGAGACCTATGGTCAGGTCCTACACATCCAAAAGGGTTTTCTTCTTTGGAGCCCATACCCCAACATCTCTCCTTTCTCTGCCTGGGCAGGGAGCCCAGACCAGCTTCCAGAAGCAAATGCTGAACTTCTTCCTGCTCTTGGTTCAATTAAATCCTTCTGTTCTGAACACAGGCTTCACTCCCTGTCTGTCTCATCCTCCCTTCAGCCAGACCATCTGGCCCTCCTGCTCCTTCTTGTCACTTCAGTCTCCTCCCAGTAACTCATACTTCCTGTCCAGAGTCCCAAGATGTACGTCCCTCTGTCCTGTCTCATCTCCCCCTATCTGTTGCTCAACTTTTACCCATGTTCCTTGACAACTACGAACCAAATGTGTCCAAATGGAAGGGTCTGTGTCTCTGGCTTTGCCCTTCCAACTTCAGTAACATTTCTTGAGTGCCAGTGCTAAGCAACACCTTGTGTTGGGGTAGATACCAAGTGTCAACATGGTCCCTACCAGAAAGGAAAGAAATCAGGGGGCCAGCTGATTAAAAGTACTTTCCTCCTTAACCCACCCCACATCAGGCTTTTTTCACTTTGTCTTCTGCCAGTCCTCAAACTGCTAAAGTCCTCCCCAATCCCTCAGTCTACTTTGGGCTGCCATCTGGACAGCCCTGCACCTGTTTTAGCCCTCCCAAAGGGCCCAAGAAACCAGTCTTCTGCACCACAGGAACCTTCTTATCACATCTTGGGGTAGAGAGGGATGATGGCTATTATACCTCTTCCCATAACTGTCCCTTTCTTTCCTTTACCTCTTCCCAGGGGTCAGGTGTTGGGGGACAGGAGGAAAGCCTAGACTCTTTAGAGGATGGGCTACCCTTTCCCCAGGGTGACTGCCTTTGACTGGCTCCCAGGAAAACCACCTAGGAATACATACCTTTTCCTGAATTCCTAATTGGTGTTCCAGTCTCTTCCAATCTTCCCCCCTCTCCAATCTATTCCCTACACAACTGTCCAATTGATATTCCCAAATAGAACCTGTCATCTACTTAAATATCTTCAATGGCTCCCTATTACCTCTGGGATAAAATGAAAACTCTTCAGGTTGACATTTAAAACCTTCTACAATCTGATTCCTACCTATCCTTCCAGTCTCATTTTAATACTTCCATTTGCACACACTCCATTCTAGTCAAACTGCCTTACCTTCCCTTCTGTCTTCCACCTGTGGACTTCTGCACAAGTGACCCCTGGCTTCCTGCAAAGTATAGCTCAAGTGTCTCCTCTTACACAAAGCCTTTTCAATCCCTCCTAGATATTAGGCTCTCAATTCCTTTGGAAATTTCTTTATATTAAGAGAATGCCCATTGATTGGGGAATGATCATTTAAATTGTGACACTTGAATGTAATGAGATATTGCTGTGATATAAGAAATGATGAATAGGAAGAATACAGAAATGCATTGGAAGACTTTAAACTGATGAAAAGTGAAGTAGGCACAACCTGGGAAACAGTGTACATAATGGCTACAACAATGTAAGTAGAAAGAACAAAAAGTAAAAGCATTGTGCAATTGCAATGACCAATCCTGCCCCACAAAAGAGATAAGAACATGAATCTTCTTTCTTTCTTTTACAGAGGTAGGAGACTATGGGTACAGAGTATTGTATACACTGTCAGACTTTGTTGATTTGATCTGATGAACCACAGCCCCCCTCCTCGCCCCCATCCTACCCTTTACTATTTGTTACAAGGGCTAGCTCTGAGTTCAGAAAGAGGGGTGTGGAGAAGGGAGAAGGAATACATTTGGAAATGAAGTTAATGTAAAGACAAAAGATATAAATAAACAAATTTTAAAGGAATTACTTTGTATTAATTTGAAAATCCTTTTTATTTGTTCGTGTGAATGTTGTAAAGGTTGTATCTCCTGGTAGAACGTAAGTCCTTGAAAAAAGGAGCTGTTTGATTTTTGTCTGTACACCCAGTCCCTGGCACTGGATAGGTCATTAATACATGTTTGCTGTTGAATCAAAAAGGTAAATTAGAGCCACATTTGACAAGTCTTGAATGCTGGGTTAAAGTGATTGTATTTTATCCTGCAGGCAGAAAGTGTTTGGATCAGTTTCCTGACCATATTTATGCATAAGCAAGATGAGTCAGGAAGCCTGGGAAGAATAAATTGGAAGGAACTGAGTGGAGACAGGACCTTTCAAGAGGCTATTACAGTATCAGGAGAGTGGCAATCAGGGCATATACTTTGGCAGTAGTGGGCATCAAGATTAAGAGACTTATTCCAGAGTTGTTGCAGAGGTTAAATGAACAGATTTCACAACTGATTGAATGAGAAGGAGGGGAGGGAGAAAGGAAAAAAAATCAAAGATAATTGCTAAATTTTGATCACAGGAAACTAAATAGTGCTCCAGAGTTGTTGTTCCATCCTTTTCAGTTACATCCCACTCTTTGTAACCTCATTTGGGGTTTTCTTGGCAAAGATACTGAAGTGGTTTGCCATTTCCTTCTCCAGCCCATTTTACAGATGGGGAAACTGAGACAGAGAGTTAAGTGCTTAGGATCACACAGATAGTAAGTGTCTGAGGCTGGATTTGAACTCGGGAAGATGAATTTTCCTGACTCCAGGCTCTATCCACTGTGCCATCGAACTGCCCTAGTGCCCCAGAAAGAAATGGTAAAAGCCAAAGAGGGGAATGGAGGCACTCAGCCCACTCCCTACTAAGATCTTTAATAACTCAGCCACAGGTCATAGACAGACACTCAGTAAGCCCATTAGAATCACTTAGTTGCCAGGCTGAAGACCCAACTCGGTCTCAGACTGGGTCTTGACTCCAGTCATTTCAGAAATACTGATGTTGGTTAAAAGATAGAATTGCTTGATGAATGTGAATGATTCACTGGAACTCATCCCCACTCTTGCCCAAACCCTAATGATGCAATGTTAGAACCTCAGTTTCATGACAAGTTCGCCCGTGAGAGCTGGAGAGGCAGAGACAGCATCTGAAGCAGAGATGGAGATAGAGATAGAGACAAAGAGAAAGAAGCAGAAGTAGAGACAGAGACAGGGACAGGAAGAGGTATGGGCAGAGACAAATCATGTTTCATGGGATTTGAATTTAGGGAATGATTATGCAAATAATGGCACATGGGTGTAATGGGACATTATTGTGATATAAAAAATGATGGCTATGAAGAATACATAGAAACATGGGAAAGCTTATAAACTGATTCAAAGTGAAGTAGGCAGAACCTAGGAAGCAATATATAACTACTATAATGTAAAGCATGAGATCTCTTCCTTACCCCAATAATGGTAAAACAGTGGGTGGTAGAAATGTTAGAATAGGATTGGGGAGCCAAAGGCAGCAGGAGCAATGAAGGTGGGCACAGGAAATGGACCAGTTAATGTAATGACTAAGCAGATGCATAAGGGAATAATGACATGGATGTTGAGGACCAGGACAAAGAAGGTTTACAACTCCCTTAGAATGCGAGTTCCTTGAGGACAGCAACTGTCTTTTGCTTCTTTTTGTATCCCTAGTATTTAGCGTAGTGCCTGACAAATCGCAGGCATTTAATATTTATTGATGGAAAACAACTCCCAATTCTGTCCACAGTGATTCCAGGCAAGCCAAATGATCTACACATCCAAAATATTGTTCCAGAGATAAAAACTCAGAACACTTTTTGGACCCTAAATTCAGTGGTCTCTTATGCACTATGTTTCTCTGTGTGTATACATGTGCACATGCATGTCCAAATATTTTTATGTACATGCTTACATTCTTTGTGTGGATATTGTGCTGACAGGCTGTGTTCCAGTATACATACATGTGAGTATATGTGTAAGAGCTGAATACATGAAGCATGCTCTTAATGCTCATGCTTAGTCTTGCTGATGAGCTCCTGTAATTAACACAGAGTAACAAAGATATATAAATTTGTGAATCATCGATAATTTTGTTTGTCAAAGAGGTGAGATTCTCCCTCCTTTGCCTTGGTCCTTCTCACCACTCTCCTTCCCTTCTCCTCTCCTCTCCCCTCCCATCCCTGCTCCTATTTTTCCTTTCCTCCACCATTATCATACTTTCCCCTCTTCTCCCTCACTGTTCTTCTTTTTCATACTCTCAACCCTTTCCCTAGTCAAAGAGATGAAAAAAAAACCAGTCTCTCCCTCTCCTTCTTTATCTTTCCCTTTATCTCACCCTAATGTTTTATATCCTTTTCCTTTCTCCTGCCTCACCCAAAGATCATCTTTTTCATCTTCTTTCCCTCATACCTTTCTTCATTTCCTCTTCTCCTCACCCTCCTTTTCTTCTCTGGCTCTTCCCATTCCTTCCCCATCTACTTTCTAATGTTTCTTTTTTTCTGCCTCCTTTGCCCCATTCCTTCTCCTTAGTCCCTTTCCCTTATCTTCTTCCCCCATCCCTACTCTCCTTCTTTCTTTCCTCTATCATTATCATATCTTCCCCTCTTTTCCTTCTACCTAAAAGTTCAAAAATCTCTCCATTGAGTCCTGAGACTTTTTCTGGAGGTGGCTTGACTAGCCTTAGGAATGAACCCAGTCCCATCTCACTTTAAAGGGAGTTGATGCTGTCGAAAAAAATGTGGAGGGGGAGGGAGGAGAAGAATCTATGTCCATCAGAACATCTGTATACATAGAGATACAGTCTATCATGCATAAGCATGTATGCAGATACCTGAATTTAATAACAATAGAAAATGACATTCCCTTTATATTTTTGAGCCTACAAAGTCCTTTTCTTGTGACGCCCCTGCAATCTAGGCAATATGGTGATCATTGCTATTTCAGAAAGAGTACTGGAGCAGGAGTGAACAATCCTAGGTTCAAATGTCATCCTGGTTTCTGACTAGGTGTGTGACTTGTGGCATATCACCATCCCTCTCTAGGCCTTAATTTGTCTGCAAAATAAAGGAGTTAAATGAGATGATCCCTTTGGTCCCTCTTAGCTCCAAAGCTGGGGTCCAAAACTCCATTATTTACATATGAAGATACCAAGGCTCAGGAAGTGAAATGAATTGCATAAAATCACACTATTAAAAATTGTAGGAGCCAAGACTCCAACCCAGGTCTCCAGACTCCTAGTCTCATGCTCTTTCCACTACATCGCCTAGCCTTTGTAAAGTGTTTATGGAAATAAAAAGACTCATCCATCAGCTCTGTTTGGATCTAGAGACCAAGTATAATAAATACTTTGGCTGTGGACCAAGCCTGCCGCGCTGAACGTGATCACTGTAGGCAGCAAGCTCTTGCTGTTTCTCATGACCAAACCCTGGGGCTCCCACGCCCAACCAGGACAGACTAGGCTCTGACAAACTCCTCTTGCTGACGTGGACTCCTCCTGAAAATAGAGCGGAGATTGGCAGGGATGGAAAATACCTCAGGGAGACTCTCTTCCAGCCTCTTCATCTTACATAGGAAGACCCTCAAGCCCAGAGAGGGGAAGTGAGAACCTTCTTTCCCTGCTCATAGCCCCTTCAAAGATATTCCTTTGTTTCCACTTTAAGAGATCCCCCAAGACCCCCACACCATCCTTCAAGACCCTGATGGAAGCCAGATTCCTCCAGAAAGCATTCTTTGATTGTGCCTGCCCCTCTCCAACTCTCCCAGCTATGACTTTCTGGAGGGTTTCATCATATGGTACCTTGTACTGTACCTGTTTATATTGAAGCTCTTTCCCCCAACTATACTTGGGAGTTTCACCTTACTTGACTTTGTTTCCAGCACATATGTGGCAAGTTACGAAATATCCATTGGTTGACAGGTCTCTGTGTGCAGATTTCAGCACCTTACACCCACTAGAACAAGGGACTCTAATCTTGTTTTGGGTCTTAGAACCCTCTGACAGCAGCCTGGTGAAGCCTATGGACCCCTTCTCCAAAGAATGTTTTCAAGCATATGAAATAAAATATAGAGGATTATAAAAGGGATCAATTATAATGAAACATACTTATCATGATACTTTTTAAAAGCAAGTGCACAGACCTCAAGTTAAGAACCTCCGTGTAGGATGTAACCCCATTGTGAGTAGGGATCATTTCATTCATTTTACTTGTACCAGTAATGTGGACCAAAGTCAACTCCAACTAGCCCTCAAGAATAGATTGTTAGGGCAGCTAAGGGGTGCAATGGGTAGCACATTGACCCTGGAGTCAGAAGGACCTGAGTTCAAGTCCAGCAACAGGTACTTAGTAGCTGTGTGACCCTGGGCAAGTCACTTAACCAATTGCCTCCAAGAGAGTAGGTTGTTAAATTTTCAGTGTGAGCATTTACAGTTCAAAAGATGGCAAATGCTATAGAGTTTGATTTATTGTTTGTTGATTGTCTAGACCAGGGGTGTGGTCTCTAGGCCATGTGTTGCCCTCTAGGTCCTCAAGTGCAGCCCTTAAGGACCTAGAGGGCCACATGTGGCCTCGAGGCCACAGGTTCTATACCCCTGGTCTAGATGTAAGAGAGTAATGGAGAAAATTTTAATAATGCATAATAAACTTAAAAGTGTGTCCTGATTCATTTTTTGTACACAGATCTGGTAGTTAAATGTTTACCACCACACTCCTGCTTGTCACCCTAGTGCCTATCGTAGCATTTGAAACATAGTAGGTACTTAATAAGTGCTTGTTAATTGATTGGTACATAGAGGTCATCTCTAAGGCCCTCTCCAGTTCCAACCATCTATGCATCTATTTATCTCTGCAGTGTATTTTTTGGGATGTTGCTGCTATATCTCATAATACCTCCCAGGCCCAGGACCCCTCCCCACCTCCAAATCCCTTCTTAGCAACTCCAAGCTATTTCTTCCAGCCAGGCCTGGGCGAGATGGAGAGCATCTGGCCCACATCATTGGTTGGGTAACCCTTTACAGACTGGGCTCTGCGTCAAACCACATCACGGCCTTGACCCTGTCAGCAGGCATGGTCCCCGTCCCTTGGGCCTGTTTCACGTGAACAAACGCGTGGTTTTTCATTACCCTTCGTGTCTCTTCCCTCTCAGGAGTTGGAGCCCAAACTGCTCCAACTCTGTCCTGGTTCTTCCAAGATGTAAATGAACACACATTCCCAGGATTCCACAACCAGGGACTCCCTCCCCTTGATGAGAGAAATAGAGGTTAATCAGATCTTAGATATAATCTATTTGAACCCCCTCGGTTTATAGAGGGAAAACTGAGGCCCGTAGAGGACCTTCCCTGAATCTGTAACACTAATAAGCCCTAGCAATAATCCTCAAGGCCAGGTCTCCCAAGTATCGGGTCAGGAGACTTTTCTCCTTCTCATGCTGCCTCCCTAATTTTAAGGCCAACAGCACAGATTTCTCTTCCCAGCTGGAAGTCACTGTGGAGGTTCACTCCCACTAGAAAGGGAATTCACTCCAGCTGGGGATCAAAGTAATCATAATAAAAAAAATTTTATAGTATTTTACAGCTTAACAAAGTGTTCAGCAGTCATTATCTCCCTGGATCTTAACAAGAGTCCTATGACCTAGTGCTGGGATTATTAGACCCATTTTCCAGATGGTAGAACTGAAAAGATAGAATTCTTTGTTCAACAAACATTTATTATGTCCAAGATCCCATGCTTGCTGCTAGAGATGAAAAAATAGATACCACCCACAAGTTGCTATCAAGGAGAGTATTATTAAACAGAGGTTGGGAGAGGGCAGAGGGTAAAGAGATGTACCTACAGAGTTATGATCTGAGCGAGCATGAAATAAATGCAAAGGGCTGCAAATTATTTTAAGAGGAAGCATTGGGGCGGGGCTTGAAAGAAAGAAGAATCATAGATCTGGAGAGCATCACAAGATCATGGCTCTCCACACAGAGGACACCCCAAAAGCCATATAGATCAACCCCCCATTTTATAGATGAGGAAATTGAGGGTCAAGAAAGCTAAGTGACTTTCCCAAATTCATGAAAGTGGGGTCGGAGCTAGGATTTGAACTCAGGTCCTTTGACCCCAGAGTTCATCCACTGTAATATGCAATAGACTTCTCTACTAACCTTTCCCTGGTTGGGTATCTATCCACTATAGGAACGCGCACACGTGGTATGGGGTAATGGGGAGTACCTGGTGGATGGATCGCTGAAGGGTCTCTGGGAAATATGGGGGAATGAGGTCAACACAGCTAAACCAAAGACAAACAGCAAACAAAAGACAGAACAGAGCCTGGAGACCCATTCCAGTTCACAAGTAAATGAACAAAAGAGCAAACAAGGTCTTTGAAAGACTGAGGGGCCTCAGAGTTATCTCTAAATCCCTATTATAGCTCTGATATTTACTAGCTATTAGAACTTGGAGCAAGTCCCTTAGGATCATAGATAGGATTTAGTGCTGGAAGGGAGATTAGCAATCATTCTAAGTCTAAACTCTTCAATTTATAGCTGTAGAAACTTTCCAGTTCTACATCCTAAGAGCCTAGGAAACCTTGAGACACAGAGAGTCCATCCTCCACTCAGCTTGCCAAAGTGATCTTCCTTATGTTCAGGTCTGACCATGCCACCCTCTATTCAATCAGCTCCTAAATTTTCAGTATTTAGGAGCAGGACCTGAACCCCACCAGGGTGAAATATAAAACTCTCTGTCTGACATTCAAAGCCTTTTATAATTTGCCCTACTCCCTTTCCGAATCCCCCATCTATTTTTTGATCCAGTGACCCTGGCCTCCTTGCTGATTCTCTCACAAAAACCCCATCTCCTGACTGCATTTTCAATGATTATCCACCGGGTCTGGAGTTCTCTTTTCCTCTTCTCTGTCTCCTGACTTCCTTTAAGTCCAAGCTACAATCTCACCTTCTACAAAAAGCCTTTCCTGATTCCCCTCAATGCTGGAACCTTCCCTCTGTTGATAATGTCCAATTTATCTTGTCTATGGCTTGTCTCTACAGTTGTTTGCATGTTCTTCTCCCCATTAGACTGTGAGCTCCTTGAGGGCAGGGATTGTCTTTTGCCTTTCTTTGTATCCTCAGAGCTTAGCATGGTGTCTGGCACACAGTAGGTGCTTAATAAATGTTTATTGATTAATTGAGAAGAGAGATCACCTGCTGAAATAGGTCACTAAGGGCCCTCCCGGCTCTGGCATTCTGTGTTCTAAGGGCCCTCCCAGCCTAGACATTCTATTTCTAAGGGCCCTCCCAGCTCTGACATTCTGTGTTCTAAGGCCCCTCCCAGCTCTGACATCCTGTGTTCTAAGGGCCCTCCCAGCTCTGACATTCTATGTCCTAAGGCCCCTCTCAACTCTGACATTCTGTGTTCTAAGGGCCCTCCCAGCTCTGACATTCTGTGTTCCAAGGTCCCTCCTAACTCTGATATTCTGTATTTTAATGTCCTTCCTAACTCTGATAGTCTATATTCTAAGTTCTTTCATAGCTCTGATAGTCTATGTTCTAAGGCAGTGGTTCTCAACCTTCCTAATGCCACGACCCTTTAATACTTGTATGTGGGCATATCTGCATGTGGGTGGACCTGCCTAGAGACAGAGGAGTGGTGTCTCAGTTCCTAAGACCAACGGAAATATGTGTTTTCCAATGGTCTTAGGCGACCCCTGTGACCCCTGTGAAAGGGTCATTTGACCCCCAAAGGGGTACAACTCACAGGTTGAAAACTGCTGTTCTAAGGTATCTTCTAACTTCAACTTTCTCTATTCTAAGGTTTCTTCCAACTCTGACATTCTACATTCTAGAGTTCCTCCCAACTCTGATATTCTGTGTTCTAGGTCTTTTCAGCTCCAACATTCTGTAGTTCAGTAATGTTTTCCCTTTACCAGATGTCTTTGAATTTTAAATAAGGGATACTTAAAGTGGGCAATGCTTCACCCAAAGACCCAAATCACCATCGGTGGAGTTTCAGATCCCAAGGCTGATTCTGAGAAGATATTTTTTAGAGGTTGGAGGCTGTGGTGGGTGGAAGTCTTTTCAGTGCCCTTTAAATATTGCCACTTGGGCAGCTGTTGTCTTGCTATGCATGAATGTAGCCTTGGCAAAAACAAATGCCAACTGGCACCAAGTCAGAGCCAAGAACATTGTTTGGTCAAAACAGGATGCAGACCCAAGGGGAAAGGAGGTCATGCCTTTGGGAACGCCCTAGGGGCAGACACAAGGCAAATGTGGGCCTGCACAGGGCACAAGGAAGAAATGACCTTTTCATCACAACCTGAGAGGTTCACAAAGTGCTTTTTTCCAATCATCATGGGAGGTAGAGAAGTCAAGGATCATTGTACTCATTCTGCAAATGAAACAAAGGCTCCAAGAGGGGAAGTGATTTATGCAGGGTCAAAGAGCTAGTGTCAGAAATGAGATTCAAACACAGGTCTACTGACATTTTGCACCTTTAGATTATAAGCTCCTCGAGGGCATAGACAATCTTTTTTTATTAATTGTAACCCCAATGCTTAGCTTAGTGTTTGGCACATAGTAGGCACTTCCTAATTTTTTTATTGGATTCTTTATTGGATTGAATTGGTCATCCAGGGCTTGCTGACACCCCAAAGCTAGTCTATCCACTTCAACTAGGTGTCATCCTGGACTCCTCACTCTCTCTTTCTCTCTCCCATACACCCCAAGCTCTCCCCATATCCAATCTATTACCAAGGCTTGTCAGTTTCACCTTTGACATTCATAGACCAAGTCTTCTCTCTGACGTTGCTACCACTCTGATGCAGGCTTCCTCCTACCTGACCAGTCTTTTTATGTCTTCCTCCCTGCCACATACTCTTCAATCCACTGACAATGACCTGGCTGTTCCATGAACAAAACACTCCATCTCTCTTCTCTAGACATTTTCTCTGGCTGTCTCTCATGCCTGGAACGTTCTCCCTCCTATCTCTGCTTCCTGGCTTCCTTAAAATCCCAACTAAAATCCCATCTTCTGCAGGAAGCCTTTCCCTACCCCTCTTGACTCTAGTGCCCTTTCTCTTTTCCTTATTGCCTGTTAATCCTGTATATGGTTTGTTTGTTCATATTTGCTATCTCATTCAGTCTCGAGCTCCCAAATGTAGGGATCACCTTTTGATTCTGTATCACCTACAACTTGTCTGTCTTCATATTTCTAATGCTTGACTAACACAGTGCCTAAAGCAGGACAAAAATCAACATGACTGGTGACCTCCTGGAAAGCAGAGAAAGACCTTGGTATCTTTTATATCTGAAGCACCTGCTTTAGCCACCTTAATGACTATTAGAACAAATTGTTCTTATCTGCCCATTCCACAGGTGAAAGGTTTTACATGCATGGTATAAGACATTCCCCTAATGCAGTGACAGGTTTGAGACTTCAGCCTGGTTTAACTCATCTGACAAGATAGTTTATTGGGGTGTGATCACTGCATGTGCTACAGCTTTTTGGAGTCACAGGTGAGAGCTGGATGACAGGTGCACACCAAAAGTAGATGAGTAGCCCCAAAAAGGGCTCAGCAAGCCCTACACCTCCCTAAACACCTCCAGGATCCCCATTCAATTCAATAGACTCAGTAAATGACTTCTATCTGTGCCTCTGCTTGACAGAGACTCTGGAACATGGAGTATCCATTGTTTCACTCGGCCCGCCTTCCCTCCAGCTTCCTTCCTCAATTAGATTGTAATCTCCTCAAAGGCAAGGACGGTTTCTTATTTGTATCCCCAGAATTTAGCAAGATGCTAGCACATAGTAGGCACTTAATGACCTGAATAAGAACTTGATGCCTGAATGGTGTCTTTCTCTTGTTATTATTTAAATATGAGCCATGTTTACTATTGTAGTCTGTTGACCTGGGAGCTCAGGATGTCCTTAGTCCTCCCAGAGAGGTGCCAATAATCATGTCCACATGTCTCATAAAATCATAGATCTAGAGCTGAAAAGGACAAATAAGGAAACTGAGTCTCAAATGAGTCACCCAAGTTCACATAGCCAGTAAATATGGGAGATGAGATTTGATCTCATATCTTCCTGGCTTCAAGTCCAGTGCTCTAGTCCAAGCACCAAGACTCAGAACATAGACTCACTACCTTGTAGCACATTGAGTGGAACAGGGAAGTCCCCAGATCAACCCCTTCAACTATTATTTCTATTTACTGAGCAGTTATGCAAATATATGAGAAGATTACTTCTTACTTTGAAACCTCAAAAGGCCGATGGGTTTTCTCTCTCTGATGTGGCTGGCAGCCCCTTCACACCTTTGTAAATAGCTTCTAGGGCTGCTAGGCAAGGGCTAAAAGAATACACACATACACCCCCCTTCTTGCAGCCAACTTTCTGGGGAGGAGCCTATGTACAGTTAGTGAGGCTGTTTCTCAGAGGACAGACACAATGCATGCTTCAGGTGACCCCCAAACTCCAAACCTTTGCCAGTTTCATAGGACCTGATGGAGCTTATGCTCTGCTGATGGGGCCTTTAAGAATCCGGGATCATCCTCCCATGATGATGAAATCAAAAAAGAGGACAGTAATGGGATTGTTATTATTTGATACTTTGATGGGTTTGGTTTTTTATCTCATTGGTATAGGGACTCCCTTCAGTGGTATAATTCACAAGATATCTATTCCTTCTCCCGAAGGGGTCTCTTATCCATTGTCTTCCCATAAACTAGGGATTCTTACTCCTTTTGTCACAGACCCCCTTGGCAATCTGGTGAAGCCTATGGACCCTTTCTTTGAATCATTTTTAAATGTACAAAATAAAATACATAAAATTACAAAGGAAACCAAAAGTTACTGAAAATTAAAATGTAATTTTTTCCCCTATCCAGTTTCACACACCCCTTGAAATCTAGTCACAGATCCTTGGACATCCAGATAGACCCTAGGTAAAGAACTCTGGACATAAGCCCTCCACACAAGCCTGCCTTCTTCTGAATCTCTTGACATCATGTTACCCCCAGTGAAGTCCACAGTTTCTCCATATACCATCACTCTTTTGCTATATAACCAGTACACCTCATTCTCTAAGCATACTTCCATTTAATTATATCTTTATGCTGCTTTTGATGTATGATTCTTTGGTGATGATGTTCCATAGCCTTTACAAACCCACCATGCATCTCTCCATTGACCTTAGGGTGAACTAGGACTTAAATTTTTCAGAAACTGGTTTTCCATGATTCAAACCATGTTGCATCACTGGGAAAATATTGGTATTAAAAATATGGGTCTTTGTATTAGAAAGAAACTTTAGGTCATTAAAAACACAGCTCAGCTTCCAAAATGCAACTGAGCCCACCCTTTTCCTTCTATTCAATTCTGGCCCAATGTTCATGTCCATCTATAGAGCCTGTCCAAGATATACGTATTGATGGACCAGATCCATGGGCTGTTCAGCCAACTAGAAACCATGCCATACAGGGGTCAAGTAAAGGAACTGAGGATGTTTGACCAGGAAAAGAGGAGATTTAGGGTGGGAGAGAAGGAGGGGACATGATTGATGGCTTCAAGTATCTAAAGGGCTATCATAGAGAAGAGGGGTTAGGCCATTTCTGTTTCACCATAAAGGGCAGAAACAGGTCAAAGTTACACAAGAAGCTTATTAGTCTTAATGTGAGGGGAAAACTTCCTAACTTCAAAGCTAACTCAAAGAAGAATGCGCTGTCTCAGGATGTACTAGGCTCCCCATCTTTGTCGTTCTCCTATAAACAGCTGGATGTCCATTCACAGGGATGCCTGGAAGAGTCCTGCTTTGGTAGAAGTTAGACAAGAGGATATCTAAGGTTTTCTCCAACTCTGTATCTATCTGGGGAGTAGACCATGGAGGTCATTTCCTCAGGATTAAAGGATTTGGAGCTAGAAGACACATTAGAGATCACATCCCAATTCCTCATTTTATAACAGAGGAAATAGGCTGAGTGAGGGGAAGGTGACTTCCAGGACACACAGGGAGCACTGTTGGGATTTGAACCCAGGTTCTCTGACTCTTACCCAGTGTCCTTTTATCAAGTCAGTCCTCTGGCCTGGGAAAACAAATTTCCTAGAATAGGATCAGCAGAGAATCAAGACAGAAGCCAGGAACCAGGACTTGGGATTCAAAGGGATAAGAGGAGCTAAATGGAGCTCTGGATTTGGAGTCAGGAACACCAGAACTGAAACACTCTTTCACTTTTTTAAGTATTTATTTATTTGTAGGAGGCAATCAGGGTTGTGACTTGCCCAGGGTCACACAACTAGTGAGTTTCAAATATCTCAAACTGAATTTGAACTCGGGTCCTTCAACTCTACAGCTGGTGCTTTATTTACTGCACCACCACCCCTCCCCATCTCACTCCTCTTGGCTGTGTAACCCTGAGCAAGTCAGAGACTCAGTTTCCTCATCTGTAAAAGAAATAGAAGTTATACTTACAGGGTTGCTGAGAGGATCAGATGAGACAATGTATGCTAAGTGCTTTGCAAGCCTTAAATCTCTATGTAAATGATAGCTATTATTATTGTTGCCTAGATCCTAGGGATCAACAGAGGTTCCCTTGGATCCACAGATGAAGAAATGTCATGAATTCTTCCAAACCCACATCCCAGATTGGTCTGTGCTTGGAGTTCCAAGGGCAGAAGGATGATTGTGAAATCTTCCTGGGAGCCCGTCCAAAGCCCAGTCTGGATACTCAGGGGAGGAAGGTGGTCTCTCCTCCATTTTCTCCCTGAGCCAGAGAAAATTCTACCTTCTCTCCCCCTCCCAAATCCACTCTGTGACGAGGGCAGAGGGGATGCATACAAAATTGATTCATTTGTACTCCCATGAGAGCAAGAAATAAAGAACTCAGCTGCATTTTTCACCCTTCTCACTTTGGTTGAATTTCCATAACAAACCCTGGAGTCTCCCACCTCAGAGGAATCTTGGAGGTCACGGTTGATGTTGTTTGTCCTCAGAAGAAGACTGTGACATCATGGAGGTGATGCCATGACATGCAAGTGAATTGGATTTAAGTGAGGGAGGGCTGTGGAGGTCATGGAATCAGTCAATCAACAAAAATTTATTAATCACTTATCATGTGACAGGCATTGTGCTAAATATTACATATACAAAGAAAGGCAAAAGATAATCCCCACCCTCAAGGAGTTCACAACATGGAAACAGCCATATACAAACAAGCTAAACAAGATAAATTGGAAATAACCAACAGAGGGGAGTCTCTGGCATTAAGGGGTGGGGGTTGGAAAGGCTTCCTGTAGAAGATGGCATTTGAAGGAAGCCAGGGGAACTAAGAGGCAGATGAGAAGTGAATTGCAGACTAAGGAGCAGCCAGTGAAAATTCTGAGAGTCAGGAGATCGGAGTATCTCATGCAAGGAACAGCCAGGAGGCCGGTATAACTGGATCACAGAGTACATGGGGAGGGGTTGAAAGAGTTAGGTGTGAAAAGACTAGGAAGGTAGGAGGGGGACAGGTTACAAAAGGGGGCCCCACAAAGCCAATGCAGAAATACCCATCACAGCATCCCTCGGGGATGGGAGGAGGCCACAAAATCACAGGATTTGAGAGCTGGAAGACACCTCAGTGGTTAATCAGGACAACTCAAACGCAAGAGGAATTCTCACTGTAACTGGCCTGACATATGGTAGACCTTGCTCCGCTCCAACTTATGATGTGAATCTCAAATGATTCCCTTTCCTGTTAGATATGACCTCAGCTGTACTTGAATGACCTCCCTATAGTCTGCGGACAGTTGTTTGACTTATTGTTCCTCAATTATAAGCTGCAAAATCTGAAAAAGTCACTTGTAGATAAATTAGTCAATAGACCATAATGCCTTGCAGTCATTATCACCTTAGATCAGGGGTGGGAAACCTGTGGCCTTCTAGGTCCTTAAGTGCGGCCTTTTGCCTGAATCCAAATTTTATAGAACATTTAGCCTTCTAGGTCCTTAAGTATGGCTTAGAAGCTCACATGTTTGTTCTGTAAAATTTGGATTCAGGCAAAAGGCCACACTTAAGGACCTAGAAGGCCACATGAAACTTGAAAGTCACAGGTTCCCCACCCCTGCCTTAGACATTGTTCTGTCTTCCAACAAATCCTCTTGATATATTTATCTGAAGGATAATTCTCTTTAAGTTCCACAGAACAATTGGTGTAAATCTTCAACATTTTCTATGATACTTTTCAAGTTGATTTTCTCTGTTTTCCTTACTCAAATGTTCTTTATTTGACCTTTTCAGCAACCAAAGTGGAGCAGTACTTTGTACACATAAATATACACAAAATAAATACAAGGTAATATAGGGGCAGGGATGGAATAGAGCCAGCTCATACCTCCCAAGAGCCAGTTGTTAAATTTTCAGTATGAGCATTTAGATCTTAGAAACAGACAGATGTTTAGATCAGGGCTTGTTTTATTGTCTTGCAGGTTGTTTAGACTTAAGAAAATGATAGAAAAATGTTAATAATGCAAGTTATTATTTAAAAGTGGGTTGTAAGTTCTTATTTTTGAGACAGAGTCAGTTGTTAAACACTGACCAGCACATCCCTAATGTGAGGCAGGGGGTGAAGAATCAGGAGAGGCCTCATGTTATATATAGTTCCTTATTTGAGGTTTCAAGGAAACTAGGATAGCGAGGTCATGCACTGGGTAGAGTGTCAAACCATGAGTGAGAAAGACCGGAGTTCAAATCCAGCCTCTGACACTTACTAGCTATATGATCCTGGGCAAGTCACTTAACTCTGTTGGCTTCTGTCTTCTCATCTGTAAAATGAGCTGGAGAAGAATATGGCCAACTGATCCAGTATCTCTGCCAAGAAAACTCCAGATGGGGTCACAAAGAATGGACATGACTGAAAAACAACTGAACAACGGCAATAAAACAGAATTTCTGAGAGTAAGAACTGAGGAAGGAGAGCATTCCAGACTTGGGGGACAGACTATACAAAATTAGGGAGTTAGGAAATGGAATGTCAGTGTTGTGGGTGAGGAATCAAAGGAGCCTGGGATTTGGAATCCTGACTGCTAATTTCCTCTGGCAATATTAGTATAATGAGTAGGAGGGAAGGGGGAACAAGGCAGGCACTGTGCTAAGTGCTTGACAAATATTATTTCATTTGTCCTCACAACAACTGGGAGGAAAGTGCTATTGTTATTTCTGGTAAGGAAACTGAGGCGCACAGAGCTCAAGTGACTTTCCCAGGATCACACAGCTAGTAAGTACTGGGGCTTGATATGAACTCTGATCTTCTTGACTTGGGTTCAATGCTCTATCCCCTGTGCCACCTAACTGTCCCCAGAGTACTTCTCTGACCTCAATCTCGCAGAGAAGTCTGGATACATCTTCCCCTTAGGGTTCTAGGGAGATACTGAAGGGTTGGGGTGTATCTTTTCTCTACAACTATCAGTTCAAGCTCCCACTCTTGGTGTGTTCTCTGAACTGTTATCCTCAGTGGCTAGAAGCCCGGTTCTACTTAACTATTTAATCTCAATTAGTTTTTCAAAGGGATATTTACTTCAAAGATAGAGAACAAAACTATGAAAAATTTCCCACAATACTTCAAAGCCACACTCTCCTCTTTACAACCTTGGTCATTAGAACTTGGTTCCACCAAGTACACATCCAAATGTGGAATCCCTACTGGATGAATCCTTATCTCAGTTTCCACTGGGTTGTGTCCTAGAAGTCCCTTCTCTATCCTCAGGGCATCAATACAGGGCTTGCTGCAAACCCCAGCCTAGACTTAACTCTTGGTCTCTCCAGGCCTCCCGAAGCCCAAACACCCAGACTGTTTGCTCTCCATCCTTTCCAGTTTTTCAGTCTCCAGATTGTCAATACCCTTCCTAACATGTGTTGCCCAGAATGAACACAATACAAATCCTCTCACAAGTGCTTTGTAGGGCAACCATTTATTGCATGGGAGCCTTTCTCTAAGATTTTAAATATTTCTAGGGTGCTAATGTAGCATTTGCCTTGTTCTATAGTTACCGTTCAGTATTGCTATGGGGTTGACCCACATCCTTTCCAACGACACATTTCCAACATAGCAAGATAGCCACTTTCTCTGTACAAGTTATCCTTTGGTGATATACTTCGGTTTGTTTATGCCCACCAGGCACCTTTCCATTGCCCTTTGGGTTACCCACACTAGATTGTGGTCTTCCATGATTCAGTCCCAAAGGTATGCCATGTATGTCAAAGATATGAGTGTTGATGTGCAAGGTCAGTAGCATACCCTTCCAACTACATGTTAGCATCTGGGCAATAGCCATTCTTCATCTACTTGGTTTTTCCTGAATATTGTTGGGCCAAACTCTTGAGTCACTAGATATTTCATTGAAGAAATCCTATAGTCTTTTGGAATTTGAGGCAGTCAAAAAACAACAAAAAAAGGAACATCTGGAGTATGTCACCACTGACAAGAAATCCTCTCCCATTTAGACTCTGAAGACCCTTTTAGTGAAAACAAACTTCTCTGTCATGCATATTCAGAACCTGTCTGTCTCACTTGGTATGGATAATCAGAAGGCTGTTGGCAGCCCAACAATGATCTCTCTGTGGTTGTATCTATCAAAGAATCTTGTATGATCTTAAGATATACTTTCATATATATATAGTATATACATGGGTGTGTACACACACACACACACACACACACATATACATATTCCTTTCTTTGAGGAAGAGGAGCCTTCACATTTTCTTTAACCACGTCAAAAACCTTTTTTAAAAAGATCATCGGTCTTTTTTCAGGTAGCCCCGCTTGTCAAAATGAAGTTTAATCCATTCGTGACCTCGGACCGAAGCAAGAACCGAAAGAGACACTTCAGTGCCCCGTCGCACATCCGGCGCAAGATCATGTCGTCCCCGCTCTCCAAGGAGCTGAGGCAGAAATACAACGTGCGCTCGATGCCCATTCGAAAGGACGACGAAGTCCAGGTGGTTCATGGACACTACAAAGGTCAGCAAATTGGCAAGGTAGTTCAGGTTTACAGAAAGAAATATGTCATCTACATTGAGCGTGTACAGCATGAAAAAGCTAATGGCACAACTGTCCACGTGGG